>OY747098.1:11154564-12354564 GCA_963556455.1 Epiblema foenella | reverse complement strand
CTCCACACCATTCAGAACTGCTGTCAAGGCGATAATTGTCAATTTGTATTGTATTGCTCAGGATTTATATGGGGCAATCAACTTTTACTTAAGTATTGTTATTCTGTCCTATAATTGAGCAGACTATAATATTATAGAATATAGATTTTTAAATCTTTTACTGTGGTCATAATAAGTACCTACTATAACTTAGGAAATATACCAAAAAAAGATATGTTTATAAATTCTAGAAAATTATATTTGTCGCATGTTTCTCCCCATTAAATCTGATAATACAGCTGACATCACCATGGTTACAAATTCTGTTTAAAAAATATTTACAACTGTCCAGTACAGTTATTGCCACTCTCCACCTCACCATCCAGGCAGCTCTATGAAATATAACATTTCAGCTCTTACACCAGGAGACAAAATTGAGATTTGATTTGCACCAAGTAAAAACAAGTTCTGATACTTATAGTTTAATGTGGTCTAACCTTATCAAATTGACTATTGAGAGCAGCTTTCAGAGTATGTAGTTGTAATAGAGATTTAATTAATATATTTGTTTAGAAACGGGACATGAAAAAAATATGTTGAAAAATGAATTGGTTGAAGAATTGCGGCGCACTATGGAGTACAATAAACTTTTAGAAGACATACGGTTGGGCAAACCCCCAGAAAACAATTTTAAGAAATTTCATTGCATTCATGAACCCTACAGCAGTGTTTCCTGGGTAAACTATATTTTGGCCCCTATTTCACCAACTTAACAATTATTACTTGAAAATCATAACTCACTTTATATTTCTGGGCAATAGATTACCCAAGGAGTTACTATTAGTAACACACCACCATTCAGAAAACACTTTTTTATTACTTGGCTTCCTAGAAATTTATGGTGAATTGAGATTGTCAGGTAACAGTTAGATTGTATGGAAGTCCATAACATAATAAAAGAATTATATTTGAGGATGATTTTACTAGAGTAGATTATGCAGTATGTTGAGCTGTTACACTTCATTACTTATAGCAAGTACTCAGCAGTACATATGCACATAATCAGGAAAAGTACTGAGAACTAGATTATTATTTATCATCCATATCACATATACTTGTAACATATGGTTTGAACTACATTATGTATTGTATCAGTTTGTTATGACTAATGGTTGTTTCTAACAATCTTATTTCTTGTGTGGCGTGTCCAAATTCACGCAATGCGAGAAAAGACTCGAGAAAGTGATATTTTATCAGATGACACATGTTATTATGAATGTAGCCTTTTTCACTTCCGTCGCTAGCCGCGCAGTCTTATGCTGGTCATCTATTTGTGATTCAGTCATTTAAGCCTATATACTGGCGTTTTCTAAGTTACCTCAAAAGTCACACAAAATCTTGAGTCTGCGGCCCAAGTTATTCAAGGTCAAAGGTCACTAGAATTGGGTTTTCTCGATTTTTTTATCTCGCTTTCTATAACCAATGAAGTTAACCCCTTTTTATCGAGTTAGCTTAAACGCGAGATGCCAAAAAAGCTGTTAAGTAATTTAAATATCAGGCATACTGCTTCATCGACATCTTACATTTAGGTTAAAAAGCTTTTTACGCAAATCTCATGTTAGGCAAAACGCCCTCATTGGCATCTCGCGTTTAAGGTAACTCGATCAAAAGGGTAAAGCAAGAATGTCCGACATAAACGTGATTATACTAGTTAGGCTGGTACTCGCATATAGATATATTCTCTTGATTGAAGGCAACGGTGTTTGATTGGTGTACCCAATCGAATCGCTTATCTAAAAACAACCTCAAACACTGACTAGTGATTATAAAAAAGAAAAAAAAGTATGGGACCATCAGTGTGTGACTCGATGCTAAGCTTAACAGTAAATTATTTATTTTGGTCACATGAAGTCATTCCCCAGTAGGCAGACACGATTAGGTGTAGTCTGGCACCGGCTTGTGTATAATTTGTTTATAATGTCGCTTTTATTTACCTTGGACTGTTCGTATGTATGTAACATTTCTTTAAAATTTGCATTCCTTGTTTCGTCCACTTGCCGGTATTCGATTGAGCTGTTTTTAGGGTTCCGTACCAAAATGGTAAAAAAGGAACCCTTATGGTTTCACTTTGTTTGTCTGTCTGTCTGTCACATCGCTAAATATCTCGAGGACCACTTATGCTATCGATTTGAAATTTGGAACAGTTATAAAGAAGGGTAACCTACATGCATAGAACATGTTTTTTAAAATATTTTTTTTATATTTTCTGTGAAAAATGACAGATGAGAATAGGTGGTTCAAAATTTGAAAGTCTAGTGAATGTGTCACGTGGGGTGTCATTTGAAAGGGCTTGAGTTTCACATTCTGAAACATTTTACGTTGAGTCATTTTCGATTTATGAAGGAAAATGTAAAAAAAAATACCGTCCCCCCCCTTATCTCCGAAGTTTACAAAGGAAAAGAATTTAAATTATTACATATATTATGGTCGATATCAACATAAATATTACAGGAATAATATAAACAAATCTCTATCTAGCTTTTTTTTTAATCGTCTGAAATCATTTCTATACTAAGTTTGTAATTTAATCACCATTGCATGCATTTTTGTTTTGTAAACTGCTATGAAATTATGCTGAAAGTACCTTCTTTCAAAATTATTGAATTCGGTTGGTATGGGTACTACGTATAAGTGACGATATACATACTTGTTGTAAATAAATAGGTACTTAAATACATAGAAAACATCCAAGACTCAGGAACAAATATTCGTGCTCATCAGACAAATAAACGCCCTGACCGGGAGTCGAACCCGGGACCAACTAGGCTAAAGCGGACGTCTGGCATACTTATGTAAGTTCGGTGACAATACAATATTATGGCACCTCTGAGCTGATCGGATGCTGGAGACCGAAGGTGGCCATAGCAACTCTTTAACTACACAAGATCGTAGGAGCGTTCGTGGCTCAGTGGCGCCCGCGTACCGAGTGCGGTATGCGAGGTTAAGCAACGTCGGACCATGACAGTTCTTGGATAGGTGACCGCTTTGAATGGTTATTAATCCCGGCCCGATATTGGCAAGTTAGAGGTCTCCGGGCGGCTTGAGAACTTCTAACAGTCAAGTTACCCACTCACTTGACAAGGGGGGTCGAAGTTGCACTACGTCTGTAGGGAGTACCCACCGTTACCCTACACGTGACCGTACTGTCTTCTCGGAGATCTCATGGTACGAAATAATTGCCATACGATAAATAAATAAAACTATACAAGATACACTCGTCGTGTTTGGGCTCATTAGAACCTTCTCAACGTTTAGTTGATGACTGTGGAAAATAAGTACAGTCTGCAAAAAAGTTTGTACCAAAAATGAAATGTTTGACAGAAACTTATTTACTGTTTTTTTTTTGAACCTGACTGTGGTTTTATAGGCCGGGCCCAATAAAGCGATAGGAGTGCGCGGTTGGAGAGTAGCCTGGGGAAAATCCAGGGGAAAACCTCCGGCACGACCACGCGTGTGGTTTGGAACACTGGAATACTCTAAGAGTTTGCGCTCCAGTGAGATTGGTTGAGCGGTTTCAATCGAATCTGAGGTGTGAGTGGAATCGAGCTACTGGGAGTTTTGTCGCTGGTTCACTAAACCTATCCTAGCTGAGAAGAGTCCAGCAAGAAACTCAACTAGGCCCGATCTGGGTCGGACTGACTCTACCCGGTGTGCGGCGGTACCGGGACGAATAGGGACTATATGTGTCAGTGTTGTCGCGATTGCGCGGTGGACGTCCCCGCCGGCGGGAATGCCTAAGTGTACGCGTCGTGTCAAGAGTTGGACGCCGTAAGTGGGAACGTAGTCGACAGCCTTCCTAACTAACGGATTCCTATGATGGGAAGCGTTGTCAAAATAACGACTGGCAGTCTGCTTAAAGAAACCATACATGGTGCTAATCCCCATGTCGTGGTGCAGACTGAGGTTCGACTGGTACCACGGAGCACCAGTCGCCTTAATAATATAATAAATATAAATAAATATTTTTGGACAATCTTACACAAATCAACCTAGTCCCAAACTAAGCAAACTAGAGAAAACGATTCTGAATGACCTGAATCGGCTTGAGCGATGTCATAAGCTACACTTGCATAGGACATGATTGGACGAACACAAGTTTTGTAGAGTGTCAGCTTATTTCTAAGTGACATTTTACTAAACTTGTTGATCATCGGCCCAAGCCTTCCTAGCACGAACAACGCACGGTTGCGTACCCTACTGATGTGGCTACGGAAAGTCAGTTTTCTGTCGAGGGTCACTCCAAGATATTTGACTTCGTTGGCCCAGGGGATGGGCCGGTTAAACATCTGGATCGGAGCTACACGCCTTTCCGTGCTAACGCGGTCTGACGGGTGGAAGACTATCGCAGTGCTTTTTTCCGGATTGACTTCGATACACCAAATATTAAACCAACGAACTAGGTCAGTGATTGCCTCCTGGAGGTGTCGCCGGATAAAAGTATACTTACAATGAGTCGTATAGAGCGGGGTATCGTCCGCGAACAACCCCAGTTGCACTTTAGGGTGCCTGGGAATGTCGTTCGTGAATAACGAATAAAGAGTGGGAGAGAGCATGGAGCCTTGCGGGATTCCGGCCCGGATGGGGTGTGTGTCCGAGTACGTTTCCTCTAGTCCGTATCGAAAGCTTCGATCCCTGAGAAAATCTCGTATGGTGAGTACGAGTCTGTCAGGCATACCGAGATGATATAACTTGTATATCAGCCCGTTATGCCAGACCTTATCGAATGCTTTCGCCACGTCAAGAAAAATTGCACCGGTCCTGAGCCCCTGGAATCGAGAGAAACCGTCCAGCACGTGCTCCGTGACGCGGTGCACCTGTTGGACGCACGAGTGCGCGGATCTAAAGCCGAACTGCTCGTCGATGATGACGTTATTCTCAGCCGTAATTCTGAGAATCCTAGTGAGAAGGATCCGCTCATATAGCTTTCCTAGAGAGCTAAGTAAGCTGATCGGCCTATAATAGGCAGGCGAAGTCCGGGGTTTACCGGGCTTCGCTATCCCTATGACCGCTGCACCTTTCCCCGCGGCTGGAAAATGAGCATTGGTCAGCGCGGCATTGAAGATGCCGACTAAAATGAGGAGGAGGGTTTCAGGGGGAAGTCTCAAGATACGATTGGATACACCATCCGCACCCGGAGCCTTCCTAACACGAAGACGTTTAACTAAGTCACTGACTTCCTTAACCGACACCGGTAAAATGGGTGAAGTTACGGGGAGACGCGATCTCCTGTCCACCTCGGAATCGACCCATCTAATATGGGCTTCGTCGGTGTGTAGGAGACTAGGCGAACATTGGGACTCTAAGCTACTCGCAAGGCATTCGGCTTTCTCACTATCCTCGAAAGCAGGGGTAGGGTGATCCGGACGATCCAAGGGGGGTATGGTCCAACAGGAATCTGGTTTGAGAGATCTCGCTAGTTTCCAGTAAGCCAGATGACTAGGAGCGATCTCACCCATCAGATCTCTGAACGAGTTCTCTCGAAATTCGGCAATTCTCTGTTTGGACTCGTTACACAAGTCCCTCAGGATTTGACGGTTTTCAGCAGAAGGGTGGTTGGAGTAAGTCCTGATTGCACGATTTTTTCTAGTCACTAACTCCCTCAATTCCCTAGGCAGAGGTCGGTTTTGGATATCCTCCGCCGACACCTCCCTTGAGGCCTCACTTCGAACAGTGTTGAGATAGTTGGTGAAAGAATCGATCGCTTGGTCGGTCTGTTCAGTAGTAGTTATGCAGTTAGGGACGTCTCTAAGCAGGGGAGGATCTGTCTGTAAGAGACCTCATTGTACCTTATTCCAGTCCACGAGTGTTCTGGTACGAGGTGCGTTATTAGGGTGAGGTCCTAGTCTCAAAAGAACTGGCCTATGGTCCGAGTTAAGTTCGTGTATCACTTCTACAGAACGCAGAGTCAACGCAATGTTCTTTAGGAGTGCTATGTCGAGTATGTCGGGTCGGTGCTCTACGTTATGAGGGAAATGAGTTGGTTCTAATGGAGCGAGGAGATCGAAAGGGAGGCTGTCGATCAAAAGGTGATGAAGCCGATTGCCGTTGGGATCGGTTGCAATGCAACCCCAGTTAATATGCTTACTATTTAGGTCCCCGGCCACGATGACCGAAGGACCTAGGGAGGCGAGTGAGTCGAGGTTAGTCTTAAGTAAGTCACGTTGAGGTGAAAGGTAGGTTGACGCAATCGATATCGGGGGGTGGTCCTCCATCGACATACGGCAAACCGACACTTCCGTGTTTGTCAGGGGGGGGGGGGGGGGGGGGGCGTGCCCCCGAATGGCCTACCATCTTGCCTATTATCTCTAATCTGATTGAATCCAGGGACGCGAAAGGCTCTGGTGGCGTGTCTGTAAAAGGTCTATTAGACCAAGGAGATATCTACTGAGTGATCACGGAGGAAGTTCGTCACATCATCCTTCATATCTCTCAGGCATTGGCATTATAAATGCCAATGGTAAGCGAAGTAGGTTTAAGCTTTAGGACCGTACGATCCATACTAGTAAACACCGAGACCCTGACTGCCGAACTGAGCGGCGATGTAATTTTGTGTCGCAGCACTTAGGTAGGCAGTCAGACCGCTCGCCGCCTCCGGGGTGAGCATTTGAATTGCCTGCATAAGCGCAGAGAGGGAGATGGAGCGGGCCGGCCCGCTTGACTGGCGGCGGGCCCCCATGCAGGGAGGTTCGCCTGAGATTGGGGTGCAGAAGGCACCGGGCGGGGACCTACGGCTGCTGAGGGCGACAGGTTCCTAGGGGCACCTAACCCTAAGGCCGGAAGGGCAGGAAAAGCTTGCCAGGTGAACTGGGGAGCAGCACAACCCGCTTTTTGCTTCTGCCCAGAGGGGGGCAAGGACTTTGGCTTTGCACCATTGTTGCGACTCTTTGGGCGGCAAGGGCATCCCCCAACTTATTTACTGCAGAAGTGTCATGGTCGCGATTATGGCGCTTATCGCTGTGTAGATAAAAGTAAGCGTAACTAATGAGAGTAATAAGTATGTAATCGCAAAAGGAACATATGTTTTTTGTCGGAAATGATGAACGTCAAAACGCGACCATCATAAGTCCGGAGCTGATATGATTAGCCACAGCCAACAGCAACTGCACTACAGAGGAACTTGTGTGACAGAGTAGTTATATATATGGGTGGCAGAGCTCGGCGAGACGTGCCTTGTTTGGTAACGGACTTTAGTGTAACCACGGATATTTTCCTGTACAGTCATTGTTGTAGATGTAGTCAGCATGTATTCAGTAATTTAATCTTTTATTGTCGATTTGATAGCATCGAGTATTAGAAAAATAATAGGTACCTATTATCTAAATAATGGTAATGTTAATGTAAATAATCATGATGCGTCATCCTCATTTGATAACCAGAAAATACCTTAATTGTCACAGTTGCTCCACCAGCACGCTATACGCATACGCATGAGATAGTAAGGCAATCATATTAATAGATCGATCAATTCAAGAGGGCAAATCCTTTGGTTAGCGCTTGATTGGAGTGCTCCTGAACTCATATTTTTCTTGCTTACCTTCGTCTATACCTGCCGCCCCTGCCCTCTCTGAACTAAATCCTGGCGCCTTTTACGCGACCCACACCGTTATAACCTAGTTCGTATTGTGGTGCTTCTTTGGATTTAACGATCTATATACCTCTCGGTGTTGACCAGTATATTTTGTTATATTGAAGTATTGTTGTTGACAGAGCCGCGCGATGAGCACCGGCACGCTGTTGCTGGCGCTGGCGCTGCTGGCGCTGCTGGTGGCGCTGATGGCCTGCTGCTGCCGCCGCCGCAAGCCGCAGGGGCAGGTGCTCTCGCGTGAGTACCCCACTGACGGTTTTATAACACTGTGTAACGAAAGCCTTTCCTCTATCCCTGAAATAATAATCTTCTTTTTCCTTTTTGGGTGCCATTCTCTACCACAATTTGCCCTCCTTCGACATAGTAGCAGATTTGAACATTGCGAATGAGAATTGTTATCACCTTTAATTCCACTAGGCTCCACGTGGAATCGGAACAGTACGAACATAGCCGCTTGACAAGACGTTAGAGTAGGTATAGCTGTGGAAATCATGTAACTTTCGAAGTGTAGCCATGTTTGATGGCCCGCTTTACTTCCAGCCCCGCCGCCCGCGCCGCCCGGCCCGCTAGCAGCCGTGCAGGCGCCTTACCCACAGCAGCAATACGCGCCTGCGCCTTACCCTGGTAAAGTATTCATTTCGAATAAATGAGTCTACGCATCATAGTATTATAATCAGATCATAATTCCTGTCCATCTCTTATTAGCCAAATATATTTAGTCAATCTTTATTACCTGTAACCATATGTTCTGTAAACCAACGACATCAACAACAATGTTCTACAAATAAAATATTTGAACAATTATGTATTTTAATTAGGGATGCGTCGAATATTCGGTTATTATTCGGTATTCGGCATGTATTTGAATCAGTGGCGGATTTATACTTTTGCCGCCACTAGGCTATTCAAATTTTGCCGCCCCTATTGACCTCTACTGCAATTCGATACCCTAGTTTTTGCCGCTTTGGTACCAAAGGGCCTACTCCGAACTTCGAAATCCGAACTTCGTAACGTGCCGTCCCTTTCACTATATGAGTGAAAGAGACGGCACGATACGAAGTTCAGATTTCGAAGTTCGGAGTAGGCCCTCAGGTCCCATTTTCAGTGAAAGCGGAACATCGCCCTGGTGTTGTGGGTTTTGGCAGTAAGTGGCTGAATGGGGTGTCAAAAAATCGTCTCGACGATGGCTTCAAAACAGACAAAAAAAATTGAAATCTCGAAAACATTTTTGAAAAATCAGTAATAAGTGAGCAATGCGGTCATCTGTCGCCCGATTTCAGTCAGAAAAAAACATATTTCAAAAATGACTTATTTCCGATACCGAAAAAAAGGCCTAGAAATGACTGCGATATATTTAAAAAAATATTGGAGGTGCCACTGATGGGTTATTCAGAAGATGTACTTTTCTGCTCCACTAAAACTGTTTTTCGAAAATCGATAAAATGTGAAAAATGCGGTCATTTTTCGCCCGGTTACGGGCAGAAGAAAAATAAAATTCAAAAATAAAATTGAGATACTGAAAAAATAAAAAATAAACTGGTCAAATGCGTTTCGGATCACGGACAATGAAGGGTTCCGTACCGACACCTACTAGTCCACATTTAAAACCACTTGCTAATACATTGAATAAAAAAAAACCGGCCAAGTGCGTGTCGGATCACACGCGCAGTTGTGCATAGTTGTAGGATATATGTCTGTATAAAGTCTTGTTTTGTGTCTTTTATAGAATAAACCATTTTTCTTTCTTTCTTTCACAATGAAGGGTGTTGGTACGGCAACACACATCTACATTTATAACTACTATCCAATACATTGAATCTAAAAAGGTCGTATCTTCCAAAATTAAAAATATTTTTTCGAAATTTCACATCATTTTCACACGACGGCCCAAAAAAAGGAGTGTAATGTTTGCAAGGTTCATGTCTGTATGTATGTGAGATTCTTTGTTACATAGGATGTGACGTCGCAATAAAAACAATATGGCGGACTATTTATCTATATTTTGTGTGTTCTAACCAAAAATTTAAAACATGATTTTACGGCAACGATACTTTAAAATGAAAATCAAAAATTAAAATTTAAAAAAATGACTGCAGTGGATAAAACAACTAAAAAGAAAAAAAAAAATTCAAAATAAAGAATTTCCAAACTATGAAGTTTAAAATACCGAAAAAAATTGAGGTGGTGTGCATTAATAAATACTTTCAAAGATTTTTGGTTTGAACAAAATAGGTTTTACGGTTTTTGAGTTTTCACTTAAAAACTGACTTGCCCGAACTAAAGGTCGTAAGTGCCGTGAGTTCCCTATGAAGATACGATTTTTTTTAGGTTCAATGTATTGGATAGTGGTTTTAAATGTGGACTAGTAGGTGTTGGTACGGAACCCTTCATTGTGCGTGGTCTTTCTGAATGATTTGATCCGATACATCAAGCAAGAGCTCAATGATGTTAGTGTCGTAATCTTTGCGGATGACACTAATGCGGTTATCTCTTCAACTAATATTGAAGATCTCAATGTAAAGGTCAACACAGTCTTAAAAGTTATTCAGCATTGGTTTAGTATAAATAGTTTAATTTTAAATTCTGAAAAGACGCAAGTTATGTTATTTAAAACCACATCCAAAACAAGGATACCCTGAAGGTCAATGCAGGAAACGCTGATTTGCCAATTGTCCAATCGGTTAAGTTCCTTGGTATTCGCATAGACTGTGAGCTGAACTGGAAAGAAGAACTTGCTGCTCTGGAAAATAGCATCTGTTCTGCGTGCTACGCACTAAGGACTTTACGTGATGAAGTTACGACAAAACAGCTGGTTGTGGTCTATTATGCACTAATTGAATCACGCTTACGGTATAGCATTAAGTTCTGGGGTCAAAGCTTTGCTTATAATATAAAGAAAGCGTTCGTGATTCAGAAACTTGCTATCAGAACTATGGTGCGTATACCGTCATGGGAGTCGTGCAGGGAACATTTTGTCAGATTGAAATTACTAAATGTTCCGAGTCTCTATATCCTTGTTATACTGACTGATATTGTTAGGCATCCGGGGAGGTATGAGACCGATGAGGAAAGGGCTTGTAGGCAAAACACTCGACAGAAGGACTTGAAAAAATCAACCATGCCTAAACTAAGAGTTGTTAAACATAGCGTACAATTTCAAGCGGTCAGACTGTACAACAGCAACCGAATGATCTCAAGTGCATAAACAGTGTTAATGTGTTTAAACGTCAACTTAAAGAATACCTCCTGGTGAAGTGTTATTATGACATCAACGAATTTATTAATTATTGAAATGTAGTGTGTTATTATTAGTAGTTTTTGTATCGTGACATATAATTATAATTAAGAATGTAATATATATTGTAATGACTATTGTAATTAATTTTAAAATTTCCGACACAGTGTATATTGTTATGGAATAAATTGATTGATTGATTGATTGGTCCGACACACACTTGGCCGGTTTTTTCTTTTTAGTTCACCTACAATTACTCTTACATACTACTTATAAGGGGTGGTAATGTATGCCTAAAATTACAGACACACTATGAAGATCGTAAAACTAGGCTTCTTTGCTCTAAACACGCCTTCAAAAATTTTTATAGGCATAGGTATTAAAAACTTGGTAGTAGAATGGCCATATGGATCCTGTTATAACACTTACTAGGCATCAAAATAATGTTTTAGTGAATTTGAACACTGAAGCCTACCTACAACCTACAAGCGTAAGCCAATGTTTGGGTAACTGTGCTCCAGAATGAAAAATGTTTCAAAACTAGCCATTTTACCCCGTTGTCAAATATTCTGCTACATACAAATTTTGCGTATGTACTACAATTACTGTTTTACAGAGTTAAGAACAGACAAAGTACATTTTAAACATATTTTCTATCAAATGGGAATATATTACTTTTGGTTATAACGCTATAAAACCAAATAAACAGTTGGGGCATAGTTATCCAATGGGGAGCAAAGGAACCTCAATTTACGGTACAAAACATATTTAAGTGCTGAAAGATATTACACGTTGATTGAATTGTGTGAGCGGACATAGTAACATTTAGTTTTTTTTTGTACGACAAAAAAAAATCGGGGCAAATTTGCCGCCCCCTAAAATCTGCCGCCCTAGGCTCCAGCCTACTCAGCCTATTGGTAAATCCGCCACTGATTTGAATGTTCGGTATTCGGCCGAATTATTCGGTGCAGCTTATTTACGGAACAATTTTGAGAGGTTTTTGTTACAGTTACAAGAATGTGTTATAGTTACTGATTCGTGAAATTAATATTCTTAGGCCGGATTTTATAAAGATCCGTTAGACCAAATGTCAGATCAAATTTCAGTAACTGTACATTTTTTGACATAACAAACCGACATAAGGTCAAACGGATCTTTATAAAACCGAGCCTTAACCAATTATTACTGTTATTTAATTTACTTTTGTCAATATTTCGCTTTGATAATGAACACAAATTTTACCATTCAATTAGTCTGTTTTAGAATAGTGAATAAAGGCATTACGTTGAAACGAATAATTAGTCATAGTAGATATAATATTTCTTGGAGAAAGTGGAGAGACAACTACAAACATTTTCTCTGGGTAACAGATCGAAGATTAGAAAGGTATTGCATTAGTGTCTAATTTAACTATACTTCAAACGGGCACATGTGTGTTTGCAGTAGCCACATCGTATCCGACGCAGTCCCCAGCGCCGTACCCGGCGGCGGCGCCGTACCCGACGGCGGCAGGCGCGATGCCCGTGCCGGTCGGGTACCCCGCGTACCCCGCTGGGCCGTATCCCACCGCCACTCCATACCCGGCAGCCCCGTTCCCGCAGCCCTATGTCGAGCCGCACTACCCGTCGGCGCCTAGCGCGCCTGATGGTAACGGTGAGTTTATTTCACACAGTTAAGTGGACGTTATACGCGCGTTTGATCGGCAATAGTGCAGCGCGCAGTTGAAAACTAATGCACGTTGAGTTCTACGTTTGTATAATAGAGGTGTTGGGTTTTGCCGTTTCTTTTTGGGATAGTGTTCATGTCTCTAACTTTAACATGATCTTCCTTTGGTTTAAACCACTTAGCTAATGCAATCCGAGATTCCCGTCGTTGGGATTGAAGTTATTTTAAACTATGTAACGTGAATGCAACATATACACCCAACTAACACAACACTTTGGTTAATGTCCTTGCTGGTC
Source organism: Epiblema foenella (assembly GCA_963556455.1). Lineage (NCBI taxonomy): Eukaryota > Metazoa > Arthropoda > Insecta > Lepidoptera > Tortricidae > Epiblema > Epiblema foenella. Next base: position 12,341,744 of record OY747098.1, on the reverse strand, counting down.
ATGTTCTCATGACGGTACAAATGCCAAAATTTATATGTTTGTTACGTGAAATCTTTTATTTTTAAGGAGCATGCAGCTTAATTAGAAATATAGAGCCAATTACAAGTTACAGGAACTCACGTATAGAATCAGTTTTTGAATGAATGAATGAATGAATGAATGGTTTATTCATATTGAATATATGGTTTTACATCAGATCTTAGTACATATTTTTTCTTCCCATAATATATTCAGCCAGATCAGGCATATGAAAACTTAGGTCAGTGATTTAATCAATCAGTCTATAAATAGGGATAAAATTTGATTTTGTCACGTTTAACATCTTGGGAAAGGCTGAGGAAACTCAGTATAGATAATTATGTATTTGGGGATGGTTACATATTTTTGACATTGACCGTAAATTTTGGCATGTGCGAATACTATTCATACGAGGAGGTTGGTTGTTTGCGCAGCGTTCTTCGGCGTGCCGCCGCCCGGCTGGAGTGCGCCAGGTGAATCCATGCACGGACCCTGAGTCGCGCTTGTACAAATAACGCACTATCATCTCCTGATTTATGCTTTATTACATTCTTTTAACCTGCACAGTTCATGATAGGTGGTGTCTTTTTGCGCTATTTAACAACACGAAACGACATGACGACTCGTAAACCCGTTTCAGGCCGTGACTGTAAGGCAAAAATGTACTGAGTTATCAAAATTGTATCTAACATTTGCTATGGAACGACTACAGAACCCTGCATTCCGCGTGGTCCGACACGCACTTGGCCGGTTTTTATAAATAAATATATCGTCGGTAATCTCCGGGCTGGGAGATGACGGGTTGAACCAGTAGTTATGATCTTACGAGTATGACATGGTTAGATCATTGTGAAATCTTTCCAATCCACGACCTATCATGAATTCATGAATATGTAAGTTATAAAGTATCACACTGTATACTTAAAATCATCTGAACTGGCCAACTTGTATCACATTAGTCCGTTCAACAATCATCTTTAATGTCCAAGCAAGAAGATTCAAAATCTAATGGCAGTTTTATAAAATATCGACCATTTTAAATAATTTCTACTACAACTGTTCCGTAAATTTGATATTTAGTGTATCTTAGAATTCATGGATAGGTACCTGGCAGTTCAGTCGAACGCTTAATTTTATATTATATTCTGCAAAAACGCTTTTGTCACTTTCTTTTTTTCGGAGATATAAAAGTTTCTGCATGTAGACATTCGGGTTCATTTAGTTATTTGCTAATGCATGTCATGAGTCACACACTCAAGTAATTAAGCTCAAAATTTATTTTACACACCAAAGGTTATCCACATTTAGTTCGCCATACGGTCGAATGAGTTGATTTACCCATAACAGCGGTTCATGGTCTAAGAAAACAAGGTCTGACAATCCGGATCGTGACACCACGTTATGTCACTGCCGACGACACACTTATACTTACGTCCGCATATCGTCGATAGGCTGATGCAAGGCTGATGAGGTAGGTCGTGTCAGCCACACTACTAACCGATGTACCGGATTGCCATATCTGCGCAGTATGTTATTGTATCATGACAGCGGTTTATTTACTTATTTATTTCTACGCAGTTTAAACCGATACTTTGCTTAGTTTGGGGCTAGGTTGATTTGTGTAAGATTGTCCAAAGATATTTATTTTTATTTTATTTATTTATACTAGTAGGTGAAACATACTGGTATTTTCTTAGATGTGTTTGAATTGGAAGCGCCGCCCAAGTATGAGTCGAGTGAAGCGCCCCCGCCCCCGCTACCCCCGCGCCGCTCGCGTCCCTCGCGCGCGCCCGCGGTACCCTCCGACGGCGCCGACACGTAGCTTGCGGCTTATGTACACTCGTGGACTTCAATTGTTGAGCCATGTGGGTGTCAAACTAATTTTGTATTTTAATGGTTAAGCTATGAAGTGGCTAGTATAAAGTAAGCTCTAAATGGCTCAACAATTAAAGTCGGTGACCGTATGTACATACATTGTCCCCTCGTTGTTTTTATATGATATATTGGTTAAATAAACAAAAACATTGCATTTACAAGTTTGATTTCGGCGGCTATTAATCGGGCGTATTACCTATCTAACGTAACTTTGGCGCCATATTGTAACGTGTTATTGATTTACTCATTTTATCTATGATTTTACGTGGCGTACCATTTGAATAAAATGCAAAATTATGTTCATATTTTGACGTCGGCTTGACCCGGGTCAATAAAATCAATCAAGTCGGTTATTCTACTTAGCTATCGTATTTTGCAACTTGTGTTACCTGGGCCATTCTTCTTTTTCATGTACATAATTGTCGGACACTTTTTTTTGAAGATTTTGGAAGAGGAAAAAGAGGTTTAATTAGAGTACTTCCGATAGTTTTGGCGCACCACAGCTAATATCCATAAATCGAGTAACTCAGTCGTTCTTGTATGTCTCACCATTTGTATGATAAAACGATCTTTACCACTGTGTTACCCACCTTTTACAGAAATATGTAAATATTTAAGTATTTTTACCTATAAATTCCTTTTCACTTCTCATGCTCGAAAAGTGTGCCATATTAGACTTGTCAAGCGGGGCTAAAGTAGTACATTTAACCCCTAGGGAAAATATGAATACATATTTATGATTTACAAAATATTTGAATTTGACTAATCAAAATACTTCACCTATTAAATCCACCAATCACAGAACACTAATTTAACTCTTAAAAAAATATTTGGTATTGGATATTAACCAACCAGAATACAGCTTTACTAAAATCGACCAATCAGGAAACATAATTATTTTTTCTAAAGAGTCTAAAGATTAAGTTTGTAGTAGTCCCTATTTCACAATAATTAAAAAAGTGGTTAAATCGTTCGAGCAACACTTTGAAGCGCTCAATTAGAAGGTCAGTTAGCTTTTTTCGCGCGTGAATGTTGCGCGCGAACCGCAGTCTATGTTTTGTGTGTCAAAGGAGTATAGAAAAATAAACATGCTGCAAAATTATATATCTTCGCCGTGGAATCTATTGTTAATTTTGGGTGGGTTAACCTTTGTTTATTTATTTTCTCGCAATCGAAGTGAAAAGTAGAGTGTATAACTCTGGTCTAAAAGCCATATTACCCCTCGAACTATTTTCCCTCACTTCGTTCGGGAAAATAACTATCTCGTGGTAATATGGCTCGTTTTAGACCCTTGTCATACAATCTACTATTTATTAGTTTCAGGTACTTTTCGAAATCTTAATTTTGTACAGTAATTCAAAACATATCATATTTTTTTGTAATAGAAAACTGGTCATGAAAAAGTAGAATGACCCACATACTCATTACTCGTACATAACTATATAAATTAAATAATACATTTAACCACACGATCATCTGTTTAAATTATTATAATCAATCGCTAAAGTCACCGGTGAAATAAAAATATTTGCGCCGGAAATATTTGCACGATTGAATGTTAATTTCATTATTTTCCATATTGAAGTCCCTGCATGTATGTGTGTCGTCTGATACATGACGTTTCGGTGAGTCCTGTGGTGTACCCCTCTGATATGTTTTTGCACGAGTAGTTTAGTGTAGAACGTTTTATATGAATTTAATCACTCATCCTTTGTTCTTATCACTAGTCTCTTGAATTAACAGCATAAGTAGTTATGGATGTGTGATGACAAAATGTAGTAGGTAATAAACGTGTTAAGTAAAAGGCATGTTACCATCGTGCAATAAGCATATATTTATATTAGTCAATAGGCATTTTATAGCGAAGCACAACGGTGGAAAGGGGACAGAAATTGCTCGACTTGTTTATTTCTAAGACATTTATTCACTATTTCCTCAAAACGTGATCGTCCACCAATCCCCCACTTTCCGCCCGCTGTTCTAATTCTAATGTACTAGTTCCGTGGCATGCGTGTTTATGTATGTTAACGTATGTTGTTTACCACAGCGATGCCGCCGTCCTACGAGCAAGCGACCGGAACCAAGATCCCCCCCTACCCGCTGTAGGCGCCGACGCACCGCAGCCGGTACTGTGACGTCACTTCCTCGAACTTTAACCTCCCGTTTCAAGACTCGCCTTACAGGGATTTTGTATAGAAATGACTTAGTTTCCTATTCTGTATTTTGGTTTACTGAAACGCTGATTGAGTTGTAAAGTACCTGACGGGATCGTAGCTAATCTATACTTAGTGTAACAAACGTAATCGTAAGTTTCTACCCTATTGATATACTATCAATGGATAGCAATGATATATGACAATATTCAAGATCGAGTTTCATCTTTGGGACTGCGACAGGCTTTGGGGATGGGTGAAGTCAAGACGGCTATTAGTTCAGAATGATGCTTAACCCCCCCTGAACCCCTTCTGATTGATGATAATATAAATAAAGGATCAAATTTGATCTTGAGTTTTACGTGAGGCTACTTGCATTGGGGTTGGGGAAACAGCGTTTAATTCGCAATGCTGAGCTACGATCCCGGATATATATGTATGAGTATGGACGTAGTTTAATTCAATATGTCGCTTTATATTTATATTTACCTGCTAGGGATTATGTAGGCAACTAAAATGTTATTTGGGTGCGTAAAAATATTCTGGAGGAGTGGGTATTAGGGTGGGTCGAAAATCACGAATTTTGGAGTACCGCAATGTAATAGGGCTCAAAAGTTGACGTGTATTCTGTAGATTACAGGAAAAATAATTAAAAAATTCTAGATTTAGACTTTTAACCCCCGCACCGCCGCCAAAGATCGATGTTAAGGCCTAGATTATATAAGTACTTAAATAAAGTACGTGACAATTATTTTAATAATTTATCAGTTAATAAAGTAAATTAAACTGTAATAAAGCTAAATTATACTGAGACTTTTTGGTTATTTTCAAAATAGTCGCCATTATAGCGCTTTGAAGTTTGATAACTTAAAATATTATGGCACAAATAAAGCAAAATGCTATATTTACATAAATTTTTGCTACTATTTTTTAAATACAAGCTTAAATGTAAGAGCTAATCGAAATATTACAGGAAAGAGTTGTTTTCTTCTAAAGCATACGGTATTTATATGTTTTTAATGGTACGCAATAGTACCAAATAGCCTTAAAATTGTGTTTTTCGAGTATTGTTTCTCGCCTCGTGTTGCTTTAATCGATATATTTTTTGTTTCTATTGTCTGTGTTTAGACCACTGATGATCCGTTAACAGTTTTACATTATAATTTTGCCGGTTTAAGCACATCAAAATGCGTTTTACATAAAAGGCCAATTCTCTAGTTTGGCTACATGATGACAAAATATGATACATGGATAAAATATAATAAAAAATAAATAATTTTGAAATAAAATAGTGTTATTTAATGATTTAAATAGTTTGTATTTATATGTTTAATATGGAGTGAAAATAAAAAATATAAATATATTTTTATATTTAACAGCTGTGCGGGGGTTAAAAGTCTAAATCTAGAATTTTTTAATTATTTTTCCTGTAATCTACAGAATACACATCAACTTTTGAGCCCTATTACATTGCGGTACTCCAAAATTCGTGATTTTCGACCCACCCTAGTGGGTATGCTCAAAAGTCTTGAAACAGGATCTGGCGCGACGACTCGTTGCGAGAGCTCGGGCGGCTCACCTGAAGCGTATGTGATTTTATGAGAATTACTCAATGTATGATTAAGATATGTTTTTATTAAATTAAATTTTTGAACGTTTAATCTAATTTACGTGGTCGTTGTTACTGGTTTTTATTGTTGCAATCACCCGCAGTGCGGCTGTAAGTCGGTAGTACAACGTGAGTACTTGACGTATGTAGGCGTTGGTGTCCCGTTGATACACGCCAAAGTCAGTTACATCAATATTTGTACAGAACGCTTAAAATATCTGTATAGGACTATTGTCGCTGACATAAAGTCGAAAACATATATTTTTGTACAGATAATTTTGCTGTCAGCTAAAAATGTCCTGATAACGCGCTTTTCTCTCATCTTAACGTTTATCCCGATTGCGTAATCAAATCAGCTACTGCTACGGAGCCCAGGGCCCGCTATTTGTTAACGCCCTTATTGCCTTTAATAAATCATTTTGATGTGTAAAGATTATTTTGATATCTGGGAACGCGTAACTACTTTTTCTGCTGACTTACCAACCCCGGCACCAAGGGATACCAACGCGAGGCATTTAACTCTAAAGACTGATTAGCAAATCGACGACACGTGGTGGAGCCGTACTGTTTGTGACGAAAACATTTGTAGGTCGGTAGCAATGAATATCGAGTCACAATATAACACGATTATATGTTGTGTATTCACAGGGCTGTTCTTCCTAGTCGTACCTGGATTGTACATGGTAATTGGTATATTTCACCCTCGCAGATTGCGACAGTTGCAGTCAACTGAAGTAGGAGGAACTTTGGAGAAAGGGGAATTCTGAGAAAAGAGGACCTTAGAGAAAGAGGAACTCTGGGAAAAGAGGAACTCTGGGGACAGAGGACCACTTAAGGGATGATTTAGATTTAGATTTCATTTATTACACAATACAAGACTTCATTATAAATTACATTTAAGTCAATTTAAAAGAATCCCTATTGTGGTCGTCAATACATTGAATAGAATAATAACACATAATAAAACAATTAAAACAAAAGAAAAACAAACATAAATTAAATAAAAATAACATTTCATGGTGGTTTTAATGGTCACAGTTCCCCGTAAACTGGAGAATACCGTGTACTTCTTACATGATGTAAACCTTCCATGCAAACCGCCCGTTGAAAAATTTTATATGTCCATAAATATAGCTACGCTCTTTGGGGAAACAGCAAGTAATAGCAGTTGCAACCTAGTAAAGTCCTGTCAGAATTATGTTAAAAGTGTCGTGTGTGCAGTGAGTGAAAGGAATCGATGAGTCGCGCGTGACGTGACTTGGCAGTAATTTGTACTGACAGAGTCATGCTGAATAAAGTTTGAGTAATAGCAATTCGCAAATGTTTACAGCTATAATCTCCATGACTTGTGAGTAAAGGCTATTAAAATAGCCAAATTTATAATAATATTCTCTTTCGGCTTTTATACCTCTTTAAGCTTAGTAAAAGTTATATTAAGTTGATTTGATTATTATACTAAACTATTACCCAGAATTTACATCGCTGTTATACAGACTATAAAGCATTTTAAAATGTGCCCAAATTGCTTGAATAACAGCCGAATAGACGTTTACTCAAACTTTAACATGACTGTGTTACTTGGGTAGACCACCTGGTAACAGACAGGCGAAAATAATAGTGGTAGCAACTTGATGGTAAGAGGTTAATTGGAATTGTAAATATTCACATATAAATAGTCCAAAAATAATTTTACGTCTCAGTGTTCGTAGTTATGAACCTTATACCTCTTGTGTCTGCCAAGCTATACTAGTCGTTGTAACCTGGATTCTGTGTGTTACGAGTAAGGTCGAAAGTTGAATGTTCCAAGTTAATATAAACTCCCTTTGTAAAAAATGTGCCAGATAAACAAGTAGGTAGGTGCTCCCTCTAAATCCGGTAGTTAATAAAAACCGCACTTAAATAAAGACCGCTGGCGTTAGTACATGTAATGTATGTATACTACCGCTCAAACCGCGTATTTAGGTACCCGTAATTTTCACCACACATTTGTATAAAAAAAATGACTTTCAAAATCATATATTTCACCAATCATTTTATCACAGGCAATTGACTCTTAGATTTTGGATTGAATTTTGACTAAAATATAATATATAAATTGTTGCCAAAGATATTCTTTTAAAATTTCGAGTTTACTTTAATGCAACGATTTAAAAAACCCTTATGTACTAGTTCATACAAAATGCAACGATTTTGTACTGGAAAAAGATTTATGCATTTTTTAACGCTCGCCATCTGGTAAATAGGCAATGTACCTGCACGGATATTATGTACATACATCATTTCGAAGTTCGATATGTACCTAAATAAAAAAAAGTTGACTGCACAAAAAAACTATTACCCGACTGCGACTTAGTAATTATTTGAAACCGTGAGATCTTCGAGAAGACAGACGGTTGCCAGTTTTGTTGCACTTTTAGCACCACCCAGGGGTCACGTAGCGGTGGGTACTCCCTACGGAGCGGTATAATTCTGAAAGTCGATTTAGTATATAATTGTATGGATAAAATTACGAGTGGCTATTGCCTGAGTAGTTATGAGCGGTAGTGTACCAATAAAATGTACATTCGCCAAATATTGGTATTCCTCTCTTATTAGGTCTTGTTCTGGACGCTGGCACGCAGCGCGGCGCAAGCGGGTATTAATAATGATCTCGAATCGAACCAACTGTGTGAACCTCCGCTCATCGCCTCGCTGCCTGTTTTGGTGTTGTACCTAACGGTCTGGCAACTATATAATTGTTAAACATATAGTATAAGTACCATAATGAGATTTTATTAAGCAATCGTAACGAAACCCTTTCGATCAAATTATTAGGTGCCGAGAGTTCAAGGAACTGTGTATGTTCTCAATTCAATGTTGTAATAATAACATAAACGTAACATTTAGAATATAAAGTGGTTAATTTTCGTATTATGATTATGTTTTGGCTTTAAGATTTAGAAGTTTAAGATGCATTTCGTTATGGAAGTATAAGAAGTATTGTCAACGTGTGAACGTTTTGTACCTACCATATATAATAAATTGTTAAACATGACTGTCGGTTTTATTAATTTCAGGAAATAAGTATTTCCCTCTTACTCTTCTTACCTATATCATTTATGACATCGATCATAAGTATTAAACGAAGCGGTAAACGTTAAATATGAACCCAGCATCTGTTATACTATAGAAACACGCCGCACTTTCCGTAGATACTTATATCACAGACTAGGAAAATAACGTCACAAAACTTGCGAACACTTTTTCATTTACCGAAATGAATAGTAACAAACAAATAATAATAAATTCTGAAAAGTAAACCCAGAACAACCAGCACAATTAAAAAAAAACGGTCAAGTGCGTGTCGGAATCGCGCACCGAGGGTTCCGTGTACATATGTGTACCGGTTCCAACCCTATTAAATCAGGAAAATCTCAACAACATGGTGTGGAAATTGGACGCCATGGGTACACCGCCATCTATCGGTGTATCTATCTTTGTATGTGTGGTAGTTTTTCAAGGATAATTCTTTATCACGTAAACCGATTTAAATTTTTTATTTTATTTGAAAGATGGTTTCAGCATAATCTCGTGGGAATTTATAAAACAAAAATACATGCAAAGGTGATTAAATTACAAACAGTATAGAAATATTTTAAATAGACGATAAAAAAAAGAAAAACTAGATAGAGCTACAGTTATATTTTTCCTGTAAAATATACATTGATATCAATGTTATGTAATAATTTTATATTTTTTCCTTGGTAAACTTCGGAGATAAGGGGTGGTGGGGGGGAGGACGGTATTTTTTTTACATTTTCCCTCATAAAACAAAAATGACTCGACGTAAAAAAAAATGTTTCAAAATGTGCAACCCAAGCCCTTTCATATGACACCCCACTCGACATATTAACTAGACTTTCAAATTTTGAACCATCTATTATGTCATTTTAGAAGAAAATAAAAAAATATATTTAAAAAAGCCATGTTCTATGTATGTAGGTAAGCCTTCTTTATAACTATTCCAAATATCAAATCGATAGCATAAGTAGTTCTTGAGATATTTAGCGATGTGACATACAGACAGACAGACAGACAGACAAAGTGAAACCATAAGGGTTCCCTTTTTTACCATTTTGGTACGGAACCCTAAAAAGTAATTGTATAATTAGTAATATGTTTTTATGTCGATCGTGTCTTGTCGTGTTTAATTCTTTTAATTATATCTTAATTAATTATTAGACACCTATTACACATACACAAAGTAATGCAATCGTATCCCAAGTGTTTCACTTTATGACGAGTACATATTATTTATATTCGTACTCTACATAGACTCTTCTGTACAATTGGCTATTTCACTAAAAGTTTTTTATAGTGCCATTCGAACTAGTTTTTAGAGACGATCAAATGTTTATATGGGAATGGGACCAACTACAATTAGAGCAACACAAAAGACCACAGACCATCAATTTAACTAGACGTCGCCTGTGTACGTACATCGCGTGCCAAAAAGTAGTCAAAACGTCAACCTTCTACGCAGTCTCGCTCACTCCGCCTTGAACGGTCATTGCCGCGAGACGTCAACCCAAATACGTAAAAATGACTCGTTGTTCAATATTGAGTTGTAGAAACTATTCAGAAAATGCTGAGCCAAATAATGGTCATGTTCCTACCACAAGTAAGTAAATTCCTTCTAAAATTATGTTTAATTCCATTTTATAATCATTTATTTTAGATTTGTCGTAGCTGTAATATGAAAAATAGTCTATTTGAGACAGATGTACGATTACTTCGTGTTCATAATACATCATCTACTTTAGTAACAAAGTTGTAGGGCTTGCCTATATTAAACGCGCAATGGAAATAAAACGATCGATCTTTAGCTTGTGTCACTCGGCTTCTTGGTAAAGGGGAAATTCTCATTTTACCCCATTAGAGGCTGAATTTCGAAAAATGCTTTCTTATCCTTACGTTATAATTATAGCCTACGTTATAATTGTAATCGACTGTGCAAAAATCAACTCTCTAGCGTTAGCAGTTTTAGCTGTGCGTTGATGAGTCAGTCAGTCAGTTAGTCAGACAGTGAGGACTTCTTCTTTTATATAGATGTGAATTCTAATGGTAACTTTCAATGTACATTTGGACTGTTAAAAAAATCATTTTTGCGAATCTTTAAAAATTTTTATGATTTTGATTAATTTACATGTCTAATTTACTATTTATTGATATAACCAGACTATGGTATAAATTTTAAAATGTTTCAAAAACCCAGTTACAATGCAGATAACAGATACTACGTGGATTAGATTAGGAGTATGGCGCGTAGCACTACTAATATCATTGGCAATTTGGCACTGAATTTGCCTTGCCGCTACGGGCTATGGCGGTGTAGCGCTACGACGAGCGTAGCTTCAACCCATTACGAATACAGGTTACCTATTTAGGAATGAATTATATCATATTCACTTAATGCCTTTTTGTAATTGGCTTATGTCAAATATATATATATTTAATTAATAAAGTCGTGGTATTTGAACGGTCGTGGTTTGTAAGTTGTATTAAGGGCAGCGGCCGGTGTCCCCGCCCCCTGCTGGCGCCGGAGTGGCGGCGCACTTGTTGCCGCCGTCTGACCCCTCCCCCTCACCCTTACGTCGCGACCCCTCCAGGACCAAATCACCGCTTTCCAGCTGAGAGCCCGACGCCGTAATTTAATCCCCTTTAGAACATAGTACATCTACGTGACGTCAACCTTCGTGCACGTTCTGGAATTGTAAAAATCTTTTTTAGCTAGGGTGGTCTCAAATTCGAGTAATTTAGGTATGGTTTGATATCTTTTGACTGTGCCATGGTGTGTTCGTGCGTTCCCGGGCATTGTTAGAGCGCAAATAACGCCACGTTTTATAAAATATCTCTATAGTAAATCTTTAGTTACGTTATAACAAACAAGTGGTAAACGCGTAAATATTCGAGTCTTGGTCTGGAGTCTTAAGTGTGAGAACATATTTCGATATATTGGCGACAAAAATGATATTTGGTGACGTAGTAACAGACGATCTAAGTTGAAACGAAGATACCGAAAATTTTTAATAAAGGTAAGTGCAAGTAAATATTTTATGATAGATGTAAAAGTAGCGTTGTCATAAAGACGCAGAAGTACCATTAATTCATAGCTACATTTTAGAGAAAACTAATTTTTTGCATAATTGTTCCAGAAATAATTTTCGAATTCTCTGATAACTAGTGCATGGTCAAAAATTATTTATATGAACACATTCAAAATATTTTTAGCAAGCCCAATACACGAATCATATTTAAAATGTTACATTTACATCAATCTCAGTCGCCATCATGAAGGAATTTACGGTTTTCCCATTTGCTTTCAGAACTCTTCGTTCGTCTTTGAACGCCACTGAATAAACTTTACTATCAAGCAGAGCTGTCGTGGTGACCCGACTGCAAAAGTGCAGAAGCATCGACTTAGTGCTGCTGTGTATATCGCTATCAAGCAGTTTGGATAATCTGAGAGGGGCGAGATGGGTCGCGGTGGCGGCGTGCCGAGCGGGCGCCCGCCCTCGCAGGCGGCGTATTTCGTGGCGCTGGCCGGCGTGGCGCTGTTGCTGCTTATGCTGTGCTGCTACTTCCTCTACTTCTGCATCAAGAAGATTAACGGTATTCATATTAATTTATTCGTTTCAACCATGGTATTTACAGGATTAAGCTAGCCAGTACAGACATGGACCTACTAGGTGTAGCAAATTTTATATGTATTTAATAGGGTTAGTGTCGGTAGTCAGGTTGGCTGGGATCATGGCTACGGGTTGGCAAAGCGACGGTCAGTAGAACTTTTAGGAGGATATTTTATTTCACTATTATTAACCGTATAACTTTTCACATCGTAGGACTTTAAGGCGCGTAAAGTCATTAGACTGGCTAGTGTATTAGGTACTACGAGAGTCCCGTAGCGGCGTCAACTATAGGTATAGACAGATTTCTGTAATTTAACGACCGCTTTAGCCTAGTTGGTAGTGACCCTGCCTTCGAAGGTGGAGGTCCCGGGTTCGAATCCCGGTCAGGGCATTTATTTGTGTGATGAACACGAATATTTGTTCCTGAATCTGTCTGTTCATCATGTCTGAAATCTGGATGTTTTCTATGTATTTAAGTATATATTTAATATAAGTATGTATATCGTCGCCTAGTACCCATAGTACAAGCTTTGCTTAGTTTGGGACCAGGTTGATTTGTGTAAGATTGTCCACAAAAAAATATTTATTTATTTGTGCCTCTTTTAGGAACACCAAAAATATTTGAAAAAGGGGTCTTAAAGTAGACTGCTAGCTAAGTTATCCGGTCAGCGTGGATGCGGCACATCATCATCATCAGTCGTTCCCTCGACGCTGAGGACATAATGTCCAATTATTACTGACCAGACTCCTCCATAGGCTCCTGTCACCTATCACCTTATGGATGGCCTCGTGCAGATATAGTTGCAGGGGCACCAGTGATTTGCGTGCTCTATTAGGTAAGGAGGGACTCCATGATATTGGAGTGACAATGGGGCCCGCATTTTCTTATTGCTTCCCGATTCGGGAAGCGAGGATTCTTTCCAACATATTCCCGGTCTCGTCCAGCAATACCATGGGCCTCCACCCGGCAGGGGAGTCCGCTAGGCGATTTGCCATCCCGAGGATAGAAAAGTCTTCTAAAGGCTAAATCGCTAATAAGAATTGTACTCCTATCGGCGCGCAAGGCACTGTTAAGGTCCACAAAGATGCCAAGAGACTATAACAGAGATGGACGTCCATGACAATGAATGGCTTAATCTAAATTTCTCTCAAAATTTTGAATATGCGAAGAGTTTGTATTATTATAATTTTTATTGATGTAAAAAGGTCATGACAATTTAATACTGGCATAAAAGAAAAAATATTAAATGTTGACGTTGAATTAAATGACGATACAATACGTCGGTCATTCATGTAAATTGTAAACATTGCAAAAGGATCGTTTATTTTCTATTTTGTTAATTTTCTTGGGGTTGTGGATATATGTCGCCGACTCAAAACGTATATTTTCTCATGCTGAAGAACTTACTACAGGTTTGAGTTTAGTTATTGTTTATTTTTTTACTGTGTTATGTCAATTAGAAATTGAATCAAAAAAATGAATTCGAATTTGGAGCAGCTCGACTGGGGAAGTACCTCCGCCTTGCAGAAGATCACAGCCATAATAACATTATCTACTATACAAGTATGTAGTGTTTGTTCCTGGAGGTGAGCAAGGTTGCCAGAGCTCCCGAGGATGCACTGTGTAGAGAGCGAGGGACCTAAATTTGTCCCTTCTGTTGTCAACACAGTGCATCCTCAAATTTTATAAAGGGTCGGCAACGCGTACGTGACTCCTTTGGAGTTGCGTGCGTCTATAGGCTGCGGTAGCGGTTTACCATCAGGTGGACCGTAAGCTTGTTTGCCACCGGCGTTGTATAAACAAAAAAATCAAAACAGAAGCACGTCGACGTGAGGTCACGTCCAAAGTCACGTGGTCAGCGCACAGTAGTTTTTTTAAATCAATTTTTTAGTCCTTTTTCTTAAAAAATATGAAAAAATAAAAGTTTTACGCAACTCTCCAGCATGACATATAATTTATTAAAATCGGACCATAACCGTAGATCTGATGGGGTGTACAAAAATCGGCCTCGTGTAATATATATATATATATATATAATATAGATTATTTATCTGTATAATTATCTGTGAGTACCCAGCTTTCAGCAGCAGCATCAGACGAGAATTTAAGACTGCGTCGACCTTTTGAGGCGCGCACACTTTAGACAATGTCACCTATGTGTGCGTCATCATGCACACTACTGCCGGCTCGATCGATCGGTCGGTACGGTCGGCCGCAATCTAAAAGTTAGTAACTCATCATTCTCGAATAATGAATCTCAATTCCGCGTGAAACCCATGGATAAAACATATAATAGTAAGAAATAAAATAAAAAATGCATTTTTCTTTATTTTTAAAAAATAAATTTAATTTATTTTAACTTGCCCTGTTAGTAGGGATGTCAAATTTTGCAACTGAATTTTAGACCAGTTACCATCAACCGATTGAGCTGAAATTGATATATTATGGTAGGTACCACCGAGCTGACCTCATAATGGATACAAAAGGTGACCTTAGCAACTCCTAAACGAGTGGCGGCGCGGTTGTGCCAGTACCTACATACCTACTTGTGTCATTTCAGACTCTTTACAATGCTTAATTGCGTATAAATAGGGATTTTGATTTTCAATTCTTTGTATATTTTATGTTAAGCAGTTGCGTTACGGTTTAAAGGCATGCACTGAAGCTGCATAAAATCCCATTATTTAGTACTTGTGTTTATGCCATCAGTGTTATTGACTCGTAATTTTGACATCACGGCGTGTGTTCAATCCTTATTAGATCCTCTCTGAAAAATACATACAAGTATGAATGAAGCGAACCAGTTGAGCCCAAAGTTGCGATGTTGTTGCAGAGCTGTCAGAGCACGAATCGCTGTGCGGCGCGCCGGCCACTCGCGCGCAGCCGACGCCTGCCAGAGATGCCTACCCAGTGCAACCAGGTTATTACGAAAACCTTAAACACCAACTACCTATTAACTATCATATAATATTCCCATATTACCCGTCAGGTGACTTTGTAAATTAGTTTCGCTAACTTCTTCTTAAGTACCTATATAAAATTGATATCCTGACTTATTCATCACCACACAGCCGAAACTGCCGGAGATATTAAAATTTACACTGTAATTTGCGTATATAACGTAGGCAAGAAATACGTAGGGATTTTTGGAGATACTAAAAGGGAAAAATAAAAATAAATAAAAAATAAATAAATAGGGATGCAAAGATTGTATGGAGAGCAATATACGGAAAAATGAACCTCCAGGTCTTTGTGTTATTGTTTCTTCAATATTCATAACTACATTGTGCGACTGTTTGTGTTCTAAATAAATTAAAAAAAATAAAAATATTTTTTTCTTAGCGAGAGACTTGAAATTTCGTATATAGAAACTCTTTGTTTTAATAAAACATAACTGATTTCAGAGATTTTCGAGATTCATCCCCTAAAGGGGTTAAACGTTTGTATTTTTGTATAGGTACAAGTTTTAAGGAAGACAACGTTACCTACTCTTTATGTCCTGCGAATTATGATATTGCTTTCTGTTCTGGTTACACATATGGTCTATAATGGTAACAAAACTGCTCGTTTTAACGATAACCAAGGATGAAACCGCTTATTATACTGTAAACACTTAGCGTTTCTACACTTACTTAGGCGGAACGTATCAACATCAATACGTTGGAGTATGAAATTTGGTTTTAAATATGTTCCGTCCGTGTGAAAATTTCCCATTTTAGGGTTCCGTACCAAAATGGTAAAAAAGGAAACCTTATGGTTTCACTTTGTCTGTCTGTCTCTCACGTCGCTAAATATATCTCATGAACTCCTTATGCTATCGATTTGAAATTTGGAACAGTTATAAAGAATTTATAGATGAACATTTTTTTTCATTTTCTATGAAAGATGACAGATAGGTGGTTCAACATTTTAAAGTTTAGTGAATATATCAAGTGGGGTGTCATATGAAAGGGCTTGAGTTGCACATTCTCATACATTTTTTATTTTTTTTACGTTGAGTCATTTTCGATTTATGAAGGAAAATGTAAAAAAATACCGTTCCCTCCCGTTATCTCTGAAGTTTACCAAGGAAAAAATATGAAATTTTTACTTAAAATTTATATTAATGTATACATTACAGGAAAAATATAACTATAGCTCTATCTATAGTCTTTCTTTTTTATCATCAAAAAACATTTCTATAGTAAGTTTGTAATTTAATCACCTTTGCATGTATTTTTGGCGCTGTAACCATGGCGTTCAATTACTATGTTGTTGACATTTTTCTGAATGAATAGGGTTGGAACCGGTACACATCTCTGCACGGAACCCTCGGTGCGAGAGTCGGACTCGCACTTGACCGGTTTTTTTATTGATGGAAAATATTGTTTCTTACAATGATCTCCTCCCAAGAAACACTTGATACTCATAATTTTATAAGTTTGAAGTTAATGTTGGTGGCCAAGTGCTCAACAGGAAATATGATGTTCATGCGAACGACTGTCTGGCGTCACTAATATGAACTCAGTCTCTATTGTTCGTGATTCCAGTGGTTAGAGACAGCGCGACAGCAATGGCGAAACTGTGTAAGGAGCTGCCTAGCGGCGGGCGGGGCACGGTGTTCCCCGCGATGACGTCGCCGGCCGCGCTGCGCGCCGACACGGGCGCGGGCGGCGTGTCGCTCGCCTCGGGCAGCGACGGCGCGACACTCAGCGACGACACCGCCACTACGGGCGCCAGCGTGGACTCGCCGCCACCGCCACCCGCCGCCCCCGGGCCCGACAGGTAAACCAACGCCAAAATGAATTAAGACCTGGTATCATAAAGATTTGTGAGCCCTAATTGTCTTTACTATAGGTACCAAGTTAAAGTTAAAAACAGTACCTACTAATTGAAGTTTACTGCGATTGGATTGGACATTAGGTATTTCGAATCTTCATAAAATCTGGTCTTGAAGGTATATATTATTTATATATATTCATCGATTGTTTCTTAGATAATTAACGATTGGTTCGTTCTCTCTCCGGTGGCCAATATTGGAATTAAATTTGAGATTAGGTATGAGAGTGCTATTCAAAGAATTTCTGGCTGCCGTTTCATCCACACAAAAACTTCTTTTAACATTTTCTGGTTTCGACTATTTTGTCCTGGGAAATATACCGAGACAGGGTAACCTACTGCATACACAGGTGTGGAAACAGTTGCGAACTGGAGTTCCAAATAAAAGTTGTTGCACCGAAGAAATGTCAGGTGTATTGTTTATAAAGTGGCCTTGAGGACCAATAGGTATGTTTCGAGTGATAGGATTACCTATAAATAGTGTTTGCATTATTTAACACATGTCACGTTCTTCGTCCTTTTTTTAAAATAGGGTTTTCCGGATACTACCGTTATGAATCGGTAGTTGTCTAAGTAAATCGATATGAATTTTTCATTTTAGGTCGCAACAAAGCATTACTAAATTTATTATACTTTCTTAAAAAATATTTCTTACAAAAAATGTAAAAACCATATGATTCTAGCTTTATTTAAATCCCAAATAAAAAAATCATTAACAGTCACAATTCGATACCTCAGTCTAGGTGTCATCCAATCGTAATCGCTTGCTGTGACAATCGATATGGTTTAGTTACATCTTTATAAACGTCAGTCGAAATGTGTCAAATAATTCAAATAGAAATGCAAATACTATACAAGGTATTGCATAAGTAACTTATTGTTGAAGCGACTGTGCGGCAGAATGGTTATTATGTTCTACTCTCCGATCAGCAATAGGTAATTATAATTATCTGATAAAGGGACACGGCATTCTTGGGATTTTGACCCTGCTCAATATTAATAAGTGCCTAACCCTTATATAAACCATACCAAACTGTACTCAAGTTATCTGAGTTTTTAAATCTTCTGAAAAGGCGTGCTGTGTTTCAAACAGTTGGTTCACATTCACTGACTACGGGTGGGCTTAAAACCAGCTTAGCGCTGTGCTCACACCGATTTTTCAACGTCTTAATTTTAATACCCATACTTACTATAGATTGAACATTATAAAATTTTGAGAAATAAACCTTTTTGTATTTTGTATTTGTATTTTTGTACATTTTAATGTTACTTGTATTAGATATATTACTTGATTCCTAGGCGATGCTAATGTAATATTGCCTCTAAGTATTCGTCATGCTAGTAATTCGGCATTTTTTTTCACAATTTAATAATATGTTTATACCTAACGAATAATTTTTCACTCCCGGTCGAATATCATTAATGTGCCTATAATATTTCCATATTGCGTGTTTTTTTTTTACCTAAACACGCCATAAGATAAGGCGTTACATAGGCGTACACCTTCTCGTGTCCGTATATCAATATAAGGTATACCTGGAAACAAGTCGAGATTTAGGTTTACTGTGACAGTGACTAAACCAGTACGGTTTTGACATTAACCCAGTATAACTTAACCTATCTTGGTCGCCTCGTTCAATTTGTTATTAGTTCTAAGCTTTATAATAATTATTACCTATGTATCGGTATTATTCTAATTTGTATTAGTAACTAAGCTATTGCCAGAGTTTCATAGTTGTGAATACTGCAATATTGTTACATGTATCTACATTTTATAAATGTCTATTATACTTAGAATAATGTTGACTTAGGATAAAGCCTTGTTTAATCTATCTACTTATCGTGTGCCAAATTATATCAACGAACAAATTATATCGCGTTTCTAGATTTATACCTCTATTTGCTTTTAAAGAGCTTAATGTATAGTTAAGAACAACAACAATTTATAATAATGTATAGATTATAGTATCACTTATACCTACCAGCCACAAAAATTGGTTTGTTTACTCAGTGTTTCATTAAATGAATATTTTTAATAACTATGAAACATTTTATAACATTTTATATCCCCACTATACCTATTCAGAGCCCTTGTTGTTTGTATTTCTTACTGTTATTATTGCTATCGCTATATACAGGCTGTCTCACGATTATTGCGTCTCAAGGGAGCAAAATTATATATTTAGGGCGAGGGCGGTATTTGAATCCTGAGTGAAGCGAAAGAGTAAAGTAGAATCTTGAGCGTTAGACGGAAATAATTTTGCTACCGAGTGGTACATACTGCTTTTCACACCTTATATGAGGAAAAAAGTCATTCTTAAATGAGGGATGAAAAGTATAACTTTGATCTCTTATTCGAGGGCAGTAATTTGCCTTTTCGGAATAGCAGATACCTATGTAAAAATTAATTACGGACCAACTACATCTGTATAATTATTTTTGTCTGGGTTAAATTTATACTGTTTATACCTAACGCATTGTATAAAGTAAAATCGATTATGCACTGAAATCGAAATCCGAACTTCGTATCATGCTGTCCCTTTCACTGATATAGTGTATAACATGAGAGTGAAAGGCACGGCACGATAGGAAATTCGGATTTCGAAGTTCGGAGTAAGCCCTCTGTTCTCGCGCGCTCGCTACTAATACTAAACCGTCTACTTTTATACTGACGTGAAGTTCTTTAATGGGCGAAGTTAAGTGGTGTTGTGTTTTATCTGTATCTACCAAGGCATTTTGATGTATAACTTGTCTTTGTTTTTTTATTGTTAAAATATAAAGGATTATAAATATCTTCTTTGTTTAATTCGACTTTACCCACTTAAATACACGTATTCTATACTTTGTTGGTTAAACTTAGATTACTAAAGAAAATAATGTGGCATGATTCTTAGTTATCGGGGAATGTCTACCTATATATATACGTATCACATGTAAAAGCGAGTGTCATAGCGGTTAACCGCTGATAGTCAAAAAAATTACCCGTAATTTTCAACTCTGTCAATATATCAAGATGTCATTAATACTATCACTTTTTCTGATAAATAAGACGATGGCGGTCAAAGGGTTAGAAAAAGAAAAGGCCTATTGGTATGTTCTTTGAAGCTATGTCTGCCTACTATAACTTCAAAAAGCCGGGAGTGGAGAGTGGACGTGGAGTAACTTGATAAATAAATGAAACAGCATTGTTAGTTTTTTAGCTTGTACACGAACTTTAATTGTAAGATGCGCGTATCATTAAACAAGGTGCTCCAAGAACGGACGGTACTTCCCATTTTGTTTAATGTAATGCTAGTTTAAGTTTGATAACGGTCCCGTTGGATGTATTAAATCTATTGAGATCTCGACCATTAGTTCAAAGAGCCTTATAAAGTTACAATGAATAATTGCGAAATTAATTGACCTAACTAATTATGTGATTGAGCCTTACAACTGAGTAACAAGTAAAAGAAGTAAAATTATTTTTAGGTATATTTCACCAACGTTGCGTCATTACATTAAGAATGGACGTGATTTCCGAAATTGAAAGAAAATTAACACCAAACACTGAATTGTAATTTAAATTGACTAAAGCACTTATACTTATATAAAAACTAACTTATACCTATTTAAAAGTTCATCAAAAGAGGTTAACTTATTATAATAATGATTTATAGGTGTCATATATTACCTACAACAAAGTATTAATAAATTAAATATTACCAACATCGACCTAAAATTATTAAATCTTAAAGTAATGAGTAAATAACGGTATATTGACTAGTTACTTAAAATACCATTGACAAACGAACAACGCAGTTTTTAGCGCTCTAGCTTGCTTCTTTTCTAGTCTTTTCCGAGTGTAAAAAAATATAGGTAGCTACAAATTGCTTGGCCAATACTCTTCTGTGAAACTGATAATATGGCGTGAAAAGCTACCCTTTTCTAATAAATAGGTCGATAACATCTCATGACAAAGACACTATTTATCCATCGACAAAACCCTAAAATGACGTGTATTTCTAATAACTGAGTAGTCTTTTTCTTGTTGATGCGTGTTAAGAATTGCGAGCGAGCGATACAGTCCTAGGAATTCTAAACCCATCAAAGATGGTTTGCGATGGTCTCTACTACTACATTGCCGAATTAACTACATTTAGCAGCAGAAGTAGCTATACCCAGAAACCATGGTTTCAGAAAGCAGGGATGTTCATTATGCTCTATAAAAGATGCATTTAAAACGTGTATGTTAATATGTCTCTCTTGAAATCTGTGAATGTTCTCTGGACGAGAGAGTAGGTATTGGGCATAAGCGGACACATTTATCATGTAATCCCACTTTTCTGTGGAAGAGGTACCTATTCTCACATACACAAAGATATTTACGGCACACCTGGCCATAAAGTGTCAATTACCGCTATGCGTGCGGAAAATCCCACTTCCTGGCCAGGGACAGCCGTACTTAACACGGGTGTTTATAAAGACATTCTATAATACACATTTTTTTATATTGATTTTTGTTCACAAAATAGACCACAAACATGTATATTTCGCGATAAATTAATAACATAACTACTAAGGTAAACAAAGTCATCGTTGTTTTGATGAAATTCTACTCATCAACTGAGATATATGGATTTTAACAAAAAATGGGTTTTGTTTAATTCTGCTCCACCTGCAGTGCACGGTACTTTAAAACAACGCAAAGACCACTTTGATATATCGTTTGGGGGCACTTTGATACGTGACTCAAAGAGCCCTTTGAATGTCTTATTAAACTGCCCCACATCTGACGTCCGTATGATGATACACCAAAAAAGTAAAAAAAATCTTTAATTTACCTAATTGTTTCAGTTTAGACAATGTATATTTTATTTTATCTAATCGCGGCTGATACAGACAATATTTTTCAAACAGTTTCGGATATAGCTATGACCTCTACTACATTATTATAACTGCTTTTCTGTCATCGGAGTATAAATCGTTACCCTGTTTAGAGAATCAAAATAAATTGTAAATATTTTTGGTCCAAAAAACCAGCAGTGGCAGTTTGGTACACTTTGAGCGTATCTACTTTGATACGTACAAAACTGCCCCAATCACTTTTGTATCAAAGTGCCCCAATCGACAGTAATATAACAAAATTTAAAATAAACCTTCAATTATGACCAAATGATGATATATCTTGGTAACTGAATCGAATTAATAACCACCAATCACATCGCAGATCCAGTTACCCGTAACATTTCTGACTACAACTCCGATAAAAAGTACCTATTATTATTTTTTACAACAGAGCCGAGGAGACATGCTGTGAACTTGTGACCCTCCGATCTGCAAAGGCTGACTGGCGAGCTTCGCCGTAGCATGGGTGTTACTCACACATACAAAGCCATGTTTAGTGTTGCTGCGGGTGAATTTAAGTTTGTCGATAAAGAATTGATGAAGGTGAACTAATGTGCCCCTTGTACTAAACTGCCCCGCTTCCCTCTAAGTAATGTACTATTGTTAGAAAGTGATTTTTTATATCCAAAGCTCCTTCAACGAGTATACCTTACAATTTCGTGCAGGGCGACCACCACGAAAATCTCTCATCTATCGCTGCTTTATCCGAATGATAGAGATAGAGACATTTGGAGTTCGATCTTCGGGCGTTCGCGATAGCCGCTCAGGGGTCTCTATGATGGTCACGTTCATGGCGTGATAGACGACAAGATAAAGTATGATTTATTTTATCGTTTATCAACGATATCTGCATCGAAATATAATAAGTATTTCGATGGATAACTGCGATCCTAATACGGGGCCAGGGCGTTATATGGCGGTCTCGCGGCGGTCCGTGCGCGGCGGGCGCGGCGCGAGTGGCTCCCGTGACTCCTCGCGTTCTTGAAGATGGTCGGCCTGTAGCGCCAGTCGCAGCTCAAACTCTAAATCGCTTTCTGAAAAGACGTTATTTACCTGTTATTTACGACGTTCATCATATTAGGAAAAGACACTGATTCGATTTGATAAAACGCGAATTTATTTAGTTGGCGTCAAGGTCGAGCAAGGTCCAGATGTTGATGTGTGTAGCTACATATAAGGCGTGAAAACAAAGTTTATACTGCGCCAGTTATGGCAATTCCGTACATTGGTTAGTAGTGTGGGTGACACGACCTACGTCATCAGCCTATCGACGTATGCCGACGTAAGAGTGAGTGTGTCGTTGGTAGTGACGTATGTGGTGTCACGATCCGGATTGTCAGACTTTGTTTTCTTAGACCATGCTTTTAACCGTACCTATCTTAAAATATCGAGCATGCCGCAGTGTCGCGCAGTTCCGTTTTATTCGGAAAAAGGACATATAAGTTTCCAAAAAATATCTCAAAGCACTGACATTCATTAACCCATAACTCACATTTGACAGAATTAATCTCAGGTATTGGAAAATATTCCCCACGGTATTATTCTACTTAAAATAACATGGAAATAAACCCGCGGCGCCCACCATATAACAGTGAAATTTCAGAGACCTCACGCTACAATAGCGCCTCTGGCGGCGAATTCATACGCGACAACACTCATTACATATCGGAGTACTAGCTTTTTCCCGCGGCTTCGCCCGCGTACTAAGCGTAATTGTTAACCGTCTACAAAAAAGGAGGTTCTCAGTCACCCCGAGGAACCTCGACTATGACCCCCATATCGATTTTTAAGGAAAAAAAATGCCCGCCATCTTGTATTTGAAAATGAATGTTATTTTCGTAATCGGTAACCCGAGGAACCACGATTATGACACCTATATCAATTTTTAAGAAAAATGAATGTCCGCCATCTTCGATTTGAAAATGCATGGTATTTTCGTAATCGGCACCCCGAGGAACCTTGAAGATGACATCTATATCGATTTTTAAGAAAAGTAAAGACTTGTTTCCGTCACAAACTGAAAGCCCCTTTTCAGCCCTTTAGGGAGCAATTTCGAAAAACGCTGAGATATGTTTTGTTTCGGCTGCGAGTTGATGAGTCAGTCAGGACTTCTTCTTTTATACCTATATATAGACTTTGCCCCAGGATTTCTCCTTTGGAGGCGTGGTGGATGTAACCTGATGGTAACCGGCTACCTCAGTCTACAGACGCAGGCATTATACTATACCAGGGAATGATAGAATAATTTGTACCAACCAGAGAAGGCGCCGGACTCGGGACGCGGCGCGGGCCCCAGGATGTCTCCGTCGGAGGCGTGGCGGGCGCGCGACGCGGACGCCCCGGGCTCCGCGGGTGTCGAGGGTACAAGCGTCAACCGGTCCGCTTCATCCTCGTACGGGCCGCTTTCGTACTCGTAGCCTACTACATCTGTGAAATATGTAGTCATATAAATACTCAACCGTTTTAAATGAGTAAATGACTATGCTGAACGGTTGAACGTAAAAATACTTAAGAGGGTACGAACACTTCGTTACAACTCGTCATAGTCGCGATCGCCTGCGAGCGGCAATGTTTAGCTACCCACACTAAAACGATTACTGTGTGCGTGCGGTTCGAGTGGTGCCGGTTGAACTGACAAGTGTTGATCACTGTCACTGAGTTTAGAGTGAGGTAGGAAAAAAAATGTAATGAGTTGTAAATGTTTTTATTTTATTGACATTACGAACGCACTTATTAATTATCTAATAGTAAGTACGTATGTCCCTCATAGACATCAATCTACTTTTTCTTCCGTCACCTATTTCTGGCAAGACTCCTTCCAAAACTGGTCATCTTTATAAATTTTTAGTCTTAAGCTGGAAGTTGCACCTGTCCACACCGCAAATAAAAATACGTTTATTTGGCTGAAAACAAAATAACGATTTTTCAATATATTAATTTTATTCACATCTTTTTTTGACATCACTATACTAAAGTAAAATAACCGATCACTCATGTAAAAACGTCGAATATAGCTCTAGCACGATATGTCCAAGTGTTCGATTACCTATACAAGTCGAACTATATTCGACGTTTTTTACGCGAGTGATTCGTTTATTTAACTATGACTGGATTTCACGGTAATTTTACTTGCATTGTCCTCCGATCTACATAAAAATCGTGCGATCGCTACTGTATTGTACCTGAAAGATAGCTCTGACGCGTATTTTTGCAAAACACTCCGTCGAAAACGTGTTTTTTTTTAAATAACCGTTTATAAAAATAAAAGTATAGCAACGCTATGGTCTAGAGTAAAAGTTTGTCTATACGAAACAGAAGTTAACTTTAACACTGTAATCACTTGAACTAAGATATGACGTTTGAAAAAACCTTACGTTTTCTAAAATATCAACTTTTCGATCGTACCCTCTTAATTAACTTATGCCAGGAGAAAGCGCAAAATGTAATGTAAAGTGGTAGGTAAACCTCTGAGCACGGTGTAAATATATTATGGTTTCTCACGTTTGGCATTCTCAGCCTAACTGTCACGATTTTTTTTATCTCCTGGTTTCTTTTCCATAATATGCCCGAAAAGAGAATTAGTACTGGTCAATGATCAATTAATCACTTTGGCAATGTAAAAGCAGAAACGGTCTTCGAGTATTATGATCTAAAATATTCAACGCGATGGCAATTAGCGTTGTGGTACTTAGAAAAGTCCTGGCAATTAGCGTTGTGGCACTTAGAAAAGTCCTGGTAATTAGCGTTATTGCACTTCGAAATATACATTGCTAAATAGGTATGTGGCTCACGATTGTAAAAGGTATACATTTGGGTTGGACAAATATTTTATTAATTGTTTTCTTAAACAAAGTTTGATCTCGTTATATTTTTTATATGTCGTGGCTAATGTATTTCTCTATTTAAAAAGTGGTCTAAAAGTACGAAACTCCCTGCCGTCAAGAAGTATAGGATACATTTGTAAACTGAGGGAGCGCTTGGACGCGCCACGGCAATTATGAGAACATAGGTTTAAAAAAATATACCAGATAAACAACTAATCGCAGGGCTCTTTTTTTAAGTGTAACATATAGAAATAGACGTAAACTATGTCACAAAAAATCAACGATTCATTGTTATTTAATTTACGTTCCAATTACTGCCCGGACGCGAAAAATTTAGATCTCTGAGAATGGCCGTGTCGGTAATGTTGCATTTTTTTTTCACCCAAGAGTGGCAGCCGAAACATTAGCAAATAAACTTTTTATCTCAAAAAACGATCTCATAGTGTCTTAGAACAATAGCTAATGGATATGCCATTCACTGTAACGAGTTCACTTGAGGTTCAATGATATTTTATCAAACTTTTGACATTCAATAAGTGTTATGTAAGAATATATTTGGAATAAAATATTTAGGCTTTGACTTCACTGATTCATTTGGATTGACTCCCGCTCTTACTCACCGACGGAAATTGGTGAGAGAGGCACAATCCGGGCATATCCCTTGTCAACGGCGGCGCGAGAGTCAAGCGCGTGGTGGACAGCTCCAGACCGGTCTAGCGCGTCCGGCGTGGCCGACAGCGTGTCAAAGTCATCCGGAGATGGCGGGGATGCTGCAGCTAGCGCGTTCATGGTGTCGACCTCGTCCACCGCGAGCCCGGGCAGCCCCGGGCCCGCCGCCGCCAGCCGCCAACCCCGCTCCTTGGAGCGGATCGACTCGTTCATGCACTGCTTCTCTTCTTTCGCGGAACATACCCGCTTTTCTTCCGCTAAAAAAAAATTAAACCGACTCCAAGAACACTAAAAAGTTAATAATAATTGCCTTTTTTGAAGTCGGTTAAAAAGAGAATAATTCGCTTTTATAGATTTTGAATAATGCAGGTGACGTCAGACAAGAATCGCAGACTGACTATATTTGTTTTACGCGCGCGATTTATGCAAGTCAGACCGCTTACAGTTGTCGTCTGCGGAGTGAGTTCTATGCACGCTTACATTTATCAATTTCGTTGTCATCTCCGATGTAGAATGTAGAAGGACTCTCCTCATCTCGCTCGGGCGGCTCCACGCGCAGTTCTTTACTGCGCCCCTTGATGTTCGTGTGGTGCTTCTTGCACGGCGGATCAGGTTCGGGGTCCGGGGTAGCACGGGGGGCGACAGGACTGCGGGGTGAGTGGGGAGAGGAAAAGGTCTCGGCGTCAGGTCGCAGAGGGATGAAGAGTTCACGCGAGGAGCGATCCCAGTCGCGACGGGTGAGTACCTCGCGGATCACCTCGGGCGCAGAGAGTCGGGCGAGCGTAAGGTCATCGTGGCTACGGGTAGCAAAACTTGGCGACCCTGGAATAACATCAATATAAAGGAGAAGATTCTAGTCTATACTTTTAACAGGAATTGGTAGTACCTGACCTGATCAGGATATCAGGTAGGTAACACAGATTATATGACAAAGAGGTGCGAGGCTCTAAATAGCTAGGGAAAGGCGTTAGTTACCGGAGGTGCTAGGGTGATGCAGCGACACGGCGCTACTGCCGAACACGCGCGCACGCAGCCCCGATGACCGTCGCGATCCCTCTGCATACAACGTATAAGTACTCGGTAAGGGTGGGACTAGACATTCAACCAATATATATAGCCTATCATCTCTTTATGATGCTAAGGGCTGCCAAAAACCCCTCACTGCCCGCCATAATGAATTGCCGGAACAGTAACACAAATCATTTTGAAGAACAGGGTGTTTGTTACAAATGGAGTAGGAGAGTAAAATAGTAAGATCTAAATATAAAATAATAAAATCTGGATTAATATTTAAAAACACGTAATGTACGAACCATTAGCAAGAACTGGTTTACGAGGGTGCCCCGAGCTGGACGAGTCTGCTGGAAGATATTACGGAGATTATTGTTGATAATATTTACTACAAAGTAGACGGTATACGGGTAATAAATTGATACAACGACGGAATTCTTATAGAAATAGTATCTGCCGTGCACGTATGTTCGGCGCAGTACCTATTATATAACTTCCACCCGCGGCGTGAGTTCTTAGAAATTAACGTAGGTAAAAAAAATATTATGTATTGAATCACTATCACTATCCTAACTTAATTAGGTTAAGTATAGTATATTGCAATACCTTATATTGCCTTGAGGCATTAAGTCCGCCATTTGTACTCATTTGTTTTGTGCAATACAGTTTAAATAAATAATAAATTAATTAATAAATACCCAAAATGGGTGCATGTTGATACCTATTGTCCACTGTATTTAACACCGACAACTATTTTAAAAAAAGAACAATAAAAATATAAAACCAACTCCAAAAAAGACACTAAAAAGTAAAAAACTAATTGCCATAGGTACTTCTATCTTCTATGACTTTACGCTCGGCTTCTTAATGAACAATGTAGATCTTATTTTTGAAGTCTGTGCCATCCAAAGAAATTGTCTAACGTTGACCAATTGGCACGGACCGACTACAAAACTAGATACGTCTACATTATTCAATAAGAAGCGTAAAGCCTCATATTAGAAGGAGGTAGGGCAATTATTTTTTACTTTTTGGAGTTTATTGGAGTTTACTCCTTTAGAATCGATTTTCATATATAAGCCCGGGATATGAAAATTTATGGGGTATAAAATCAAAAATAAACTGCTGTGCCAACTAAAAAGTCGTATCTCAGTATACGATAAGGGTAAAGATACGACTTTTTATAATTTAGCACTTGATGCGTTACCGTTATGTTCGTGCTCAACTTATCTTGCGCAGCTCTCAGTTGTTGAATTGTCAAGCTATGTTGTCAAGTGTGTCTGTCAAGATCGAAAATAATAAAACAACGCGTAAATATTTTATAATGTGCTATTTAATTTGTATAAAGTTAGTGAATTATTCACTCAGAGTCCAAAAGGGTGCAAACCTTGGACACATTGATTAGGTATGGAGAATTTGACAAAACTGCGTATTGGTTTGCTAGAGTGAAAATCTAATTGGGATACAAAGAAATACTAAGCCGTAAGTCTGCTACGAATGCTAAAGGTCCGGCACGCGCTAGAAATAGTAGAAAGCTCATCCCTGAAATTGCTCCTTATTGAGGTCAATATAAGAAACATCAGCATAATCCAAGATGGGAAGGAGTAGTGTTTGAGTAAGCGCAATTTTAGTGGCAATGGGCAGGAAATTACGTAGCCTTCTCAGAGAAGCTACTTCCGAAAACATCTTCCTGCTGACCTCGTTCACTTGAGGTACCCAAGATGAAGTCCTATCCATAATAATGCCTAAAATTTTTACTTGTGAAGAAAAAGGGATTAAGACGTTATCGAAGGAAATCGGTGAAACACTTAAAATCGATTCTTGGGACAAATTTTGAGCTCCCAATTATGATAGCCTGGGTTTTAGAGGGGTTAACCTTAAGACCAAAACTATTATGACTCCAATTTAGGATACGCACCAGGTCATTATTTACAGTGCTGATAACAGATGGCAGATCATTAAGTACACGCTGCGAATAAATCTGAAGATCATCAGCATAGAGGTGATAGTGAGAAGAGAGATTATTTGTGATTGAGTTTATAAAAATAGAGACAAGGGAGACAGCACGCCACCTATTACGTTATTTTGTATAAGTTTTCTTTCTCCGTGTAGATGCACGATAACCCTGGTAAGTATTTTTGTTTTTTTTTTTTTAACCTGACTGTGGCTTTATAGACCGGGTACAATAAAGCAATAGGAGTGCGCGGTTGGAGATTGGGCTGAGGAAAATTCAGGGGAAACCTCCGATACGACCACGAGAGCGGTTTGAACACTGGAATACTCTAAGGGTTTGCGCTCCAGTTAGATTGGTTCAGCGGCTTCAACCAAATTTGAGGGGCTACTCCGAAATTCGAAATCCGAACTTCGTATCGTGCCGTCCCTTTCACTCATATAGTGTATAATACGATAATGAAAGGGACGGTACGATACGAAGTCGAATTTCGAACTTCGGAGTACAGGCTCTGAGGTGTGAGTGGAATCGAGCTACTGGGAGTTTTCTCGCTGGTTCACTAAACCTAGCCTAGCTGAGAAGAGTCCAGCAAAAAACTCGGCTAGGCCCGACCTGGGTCGGACTGACTCTACCCGATATGCGGCGGTACCGGGACGAATAGAGGCTACAAGCGTCTGTGTTGTCGCGATCTCGCGGCGGACGTCCCTGTGCCTTTACCATGAGTTTACATGACCGTACTCGCTAGCGACTGCGTAAAAATTTGTGTAGGCAACAATATAGCGCCTCTGGCGGTTACGCAATAGAACTAAGAATCGGCATACTAAATCGTTTACGCAGTCGCTAGCGAGTACGATCATGTAAAGGCACTGAGGGCCTACTTCGAACTTCGAAATCCAAACTTCGTATCGTGACGTTCCTTTCACTCATATAGTGTATAACACGAGAGCGAAAGGGACGGCACGATACGAAGAACATTTATCGATATCGATAACGTCTACGCGCTAAGTCTTTATTCATATAGATAAATGTAACATGCATGATTTCAGTACTATAAAGTGGGGCCCCTTGGGTCTCAAATAGCCCTACTTTGCGGTACCTAATATAAAAAATGAGTGCCTTTATCCTCATTCACTAATCTTTATAAATATTTTAGTCGTGCGTCGGAGCTGACACACACTTTTTTTAGTGTTGTTTCTAGAGTCGGTTTTATTTTTTTATTATTTTTTTTATTTATTTTACACTTTATAGTGAATCATCAACTGAGAGCATCTCATAACGATTTCAATAAACTCAAACTCGGCTAAGCTACACTGTTTTATTAAGGAGTTCTGTTGCCTATCTTCCGGCTTCAATTACTATATCAGGTTGATGGTGACATTACATCAGGACCATTTATATTGACTTCATCGTAGTCGCGTCAGTATCTTGATCGAAGTATCTTAATACCACCCATGAGACACTAGGAGTTTTGGATCATCATCCGTGTTCTTCTTCATCAGTTCCTATTCACTAAATGCTACTTTCTGAATGCAAATGCTTGATTTATTACCGAAATTACTAAAATCGCTATATGCTTCGCCTGAATTTTTTAAGGAGGTCCCTCAATTCCTCATGGGTCCCATCATCAGAACTAGATTCTAGTAACAACGGGACCAACTTAGAAGCATATGCTTTCAAACAAAAAAAAATCCATATCGGTTCATAAGCGACGGAGTTCAAGGTAACACACATTAAAAAAATAAAAAACCAGTCAGAGTCCAACTCGCGTACTGAGGGTTCTGTACACAGATGTGTACTGGTTTCAAACCTATTAATTCAGGAAAATCTCAATAACATGGTGTAGAAATTGAACGCCATGGGTACAGCGCCATCTATCGGCGAAATTTGTTACAAATTTCAATGGTGGTTTTTCAAGTATAATTCTTTATTACGTGAACCGATTTAAATTTTTGTTTTCTTTGTTGGAAAGAAGGTACTTACAGCGTAATCGTGTAGGAATTTATAAAGCAAAAATACATATAGCATAAGTAGTTCTTGAGATATTTGGGCCATTTTACTTTTTCATGTACATAATTTTCAGACACTTTTTTTTAAATGCTGATTTTGGAATACTTGGCCCTCACTTCATATTTTTGTATTGTTATTTAGAAAGAGGTTTAATTGCAGTATCACTTCCGATAGTTTTGGTAATTAACGAACCACAGCTAATATCCATAAATCGAGTAACTCAGTGGTTCTTGGATGTCTCAACATTTGTATGAAAAAATGGTTTTTTACCAGTATGTTACCCACATTTTACAGCAATATGTTAAAATTAATATTTAAGTATTTATACCTATAAATTCCTTTTATTAGGTTCAGGTACTATATTGAAATTCTTTTTTTGTACACTAATTCCATACATATCATAGTTTTTTTTTTGTAATAGAAAACTGGTCACGAAAAAGTAGAATGACCCATTTAGCGATGTGATAGAGAGACAAAGTGAAACCATAAGGGTTCTTTTTTTACTATTTCGGTACGGAATCCTAAATAGAAAATGCAACCGAATTGAGAACCTCCTCCTTTTTTGAAGTCGTTTAATTACATAAATAAATAAATACCTAAGTTATTGACCATTAGTGCAATAGGTCTGTGCAGTGGCTCTACGGCGCATCGTAGCGCGCCTACGAGACTTTTAAGTACGTCGTAGCAACGCTACAAATATTATCTACAGTCTACAGTTTACTTTTAAGTATTACGATGAAAGCTGCGACGAAGAGTATAAGTCATGTAAATGGTTATCCAACAGATGTTTATAGTCTACTTCGAAAGCGGTTTCTTACCTTGTTCCAAGCACATTCAAAACGCTAGGGACGTTTAGATACATGATTTTGTGTGGCGGCTTTGTATGGGGGTTACGCTAAGCGTGCCACAGACCGCAGTGGCCTGCGATGGCGGCCTGTTGTATACTATGACAATTGTAACATTCATTTATTTGCCTTGATTGTCATAGTGATAACTGGCCACCACCGCAGGCCCACGCAGGGCTCTGTTCAGTAGGATCCAATCACCTTTTCCTAACTTACATTCAAAACATTATTTTTAATGATTACTAGTTCACCGATGAAGAGATATCCATGCTGATAGGGACCCCACGTACAGCAAAGAAATTCAAAGATATATGTGTCGTACTTCATTCGAGTCAGTATTGGGACAGCCAAGTATTCTCGCCCACAAGAAAGACTAGCGAGACGAAGTGAGAAGATTAAATAGGCTGAAGATGACAGTGCAACAATGATATACCGGAGGCGTCGTCGGGCCAGCAGCACAGCCAGCACAGCAGCAGCAGCGGCGCACAGACTTCCACCGCCAGCAGGCCGCCAGCCACCCCCGCGCCGCGCCCCAACCCCATCTGCAAATGCAAGTCACCTTTCACTTCTACTAATAGCCGTCTAGTCCTTTATGCTTACGTTGGCTTTTCATCAGTTATTCAACGAGGATTGTATTATTATTTATTTTTTCCTACTCGCTAAGACGCTGTTGTATATTTTTGCTTAATGTTTGTATTTATGAACCTCCAGGTCTGTTCTTATACATATTTGTAACTTACATCTATCTTTTATGTATGACTGTATGTGTTCTGAACAATAAATAAATAAGATCTCTGAGTACATATAACTGGATGTTGATGAGCAATGGGATGATCAGTGTAGCCTAGTGGCCCTGCTTGCGAAGTTGACGGTCCTGGGTTCGAATCCCAGTAAGGGAAAATGTTTGTGGGATGAACATGAACATTTATTTCTGAGCCTTTGTATGTCTTCTATTCAGGGGCTCACAAAGCTGGCGGGTGGTTTGCAGTTGGTTGAAGTGGGTATGTGCGCCTCCATTGCTGATGTGCTCGCTGTGCTGTTCGTTTCGACCTCGTGAAGGTCTCCGACCAAACATGGGTCATACTTAAGGCCGTGCTACGGGAAATATCGCGTTCTTTGAAACGCTGTTCTGCCCAGACGATGAACCAATAAGGTTTGATTTTCATATATGTGATTCCTGACTATATTTATAACTGTGTTTCTGACAATAGCCGAAACATAATTGCTTAAAATTTTCTCCATAGAAAAAAAATACATGTTGAGTCTTTATTTCTCTTGTTTTACTCAGCCTACTAAAACCACGCATTATCAAACGACACAATTAAGTTAAAATGATGGTATATTTTACCTCATCTAAACTTTTTCAGGAAGAAATTGATTAAAACTGCACACAGGTACATATTTATCGAGATTTGTCTAGAAAAGTCATTCCCGAAGAGTGTTGCCAGTCTTTTTGCCGTGCGCGAAAGACATCAGCGTATCTCTTTCACGAGGGGCGTGGCTGATACCGAATCGAGGCATCTCCTTATGTACCATGAGCTAGACTACTGTACTGTTGATGACAGTGATCTACCAGAACTGCATTTGCGCCAGCACCACAGACAGCACAGCAGCAGCGGTGGCGCACATATTTCCACTGCTATTAGGCCGCACGTCACCTCAGCGGCGTCACCCCACTCCATCTGTGAATGCATGCAATTTCACATCTCCTATAGTACCTATATACCTATCTATACCCAATGTTAACCGTTTGGATGCCCCGTTGCGTGTGGTCGTGCCCATCGCGCCAATAACGATGCCAGGGGCCCGTTTCACGCAGCTACAAGTTATAATTTTGGAAGTCTCGACTGGTAAAACTGAATAGCGTTTGAACATTAAAGAAGAGGAAGCTTCCATAAATATCTCGGACACATTAATGAGACAACAGAAGGAAGTATTGCTGTAGTTAATCAAGGAGTGTGGACAGAAGAACACAATCATTACAATTCCTCGAAAGATCGCTTCACCTAATGTTAAACTGCGGTTACGGATGTCACCCGAATAATGAACTACTGAATTGGGAGCAAAGATACAACGAAAGTTCGAGAGTTGCGGGGACGTCAGCGCAGTGAGTTTGCCTTTCTTAGCTATTGGAGGTGTTTGATATAGTAACGAACGAGAATCCTGATTTTTTCCCTAATTATTATACAAAATTTTGCTTTATGCTCCATAGCTTTACGCACCAGTATATCAAAAACCATACCTATCTATTTCGAGAATTTATGATATATTCTTATATTTTGCTTATTCCTTATGGTCTAATAGTGGAGGAGTTCATTATAAGTAGGATTATAAAGCGAGAATTCGGAACGTACGTATGTAATTAAAAGAACTAGCGTGCATAACGTATCAATCTGTACATTCAAGGAAATTGTTTAAATCGCAGCAAATGTGCAATAGTACTTGCAACTGTTGTAACTAACGGCATAAAGACGATATTTTCTTAATAAACCATCACAAACCTTTCCGAACACTACCACGACCACTCTGGCGACATAATTAGCACTCTCCACTGACCACCACAATATTAGTCAACTTAATTATCAGCTGACTAACCATCTACTGTTGTTATTTCACGAGTTCCACGCCACGGCCGAATTGTTATTATATCTACGTGGCCCAAGTAGTGTGTTGCTGTTGCTTGTGCCACAGCAGGCAACGAGCGGCGCGCGCGTGCGATATGACGACATCTAGGCGTCCTGATACTCCAGAGAGAGATGTTAGTCCGCGGACACACCAAGATTTCGAATATAGGCTGTATTTTAGGGATTTCACTTTAAACAAGTATGAGTTTTGCAAGTTACTTACACACGGGAGCAATTAATACTGATCTTTATAAGGAAATTCGATGTAGGTTGGAGTGTTAAATATGGAACGCAAAGGTCATTGGGATCATCATGGCGTGTGGTCCATGAAGACGCCTTAAGGGTAGTAAACAGATCAAAAGAAACCTTAATAACTGTAACCCAAGACTAGATTAAATATCTATGCAATAAAACGTCCAGTATCTTTACTCCCTCCAACGCGCGACATCTCAGCTACGTTGTTGCCAGTCATAACGGGGTATCTTAGGTACAAAGGCATTGTTTAGCCGAAAATTTAGTTGACTTGTATGTATGTGCGGGGATGGCGCGTATAAGTTAACTGTGTGAAATATTTACTTATTAAAATAACAGTTTTACAGGGTTTTTACTTCATACCTCATTATTATTTACGGTAAGTACCTATTTTGTTATATATTTCTAACTTTAGTCAAAAACACATAAAAAAATCATATATTTTTTCCTCTCGTGTATCCCGGGATCTAGAATGGCGCCGGAGTGTCGGGCGGACATCGATTCCCTCCCCTTTCCTCCACACCGCCCCTTGTTGGAGATGCTGTACCGCCACCATAACCTTGCATGACCCGAGAACTATGTCAGGGTCAACGGATTCTTCCCAAGCAAACAATATTACCTAACACCGAACCGACCGAACTTATAAATTACTGGGAATTTTCCAATTTAGTAAAATGATTGGAAAGGTACCTATACTCACGTACCTATTACAAGCGTTGATGTCAGATACATCTGTTTATATATCTTTAATGAGAATGAGGGCGGGGTTTGTAAAAATAACAATGTGCAGACTTCTCAGCATTTGCATCCATCCCGTATAAGTACGTAATAGCGGTAATATGTCATTTGTAAAGTGTATCTCCTTAGATGTTCGAGAACATTTAAATTAGTGGCCGACCGAAGTTTCGGTTTCGGCCGGTTTCGGCCTAAAAATCGTGTTTCGGCCGAAGGTTCGGTTTCGGCCAAAAAACTATCGAACCAACCGGCCGCGCCAAAACTTTCAACATACTTCCGGATCGCGTTCATTCATTTATTTCATTTATATTTTTATATCCCACAAAAACATAAATAAATTTGTAAACGATTTTGCTAATAAAATATAAAATAAATAAATAGGTAAGATCGAACTGGAAACCAAGTTATTTCAAAGCTCTAAGGAGCTTTGCACAGCAGCACAGCTCTAGTTATTAGATAACGTTATTAAATTCCTTAAATTGATTAGTTATGTTCTTTGCTGCTCAATAGTGCGACTTGAAATAGTTATTTATTATGCAAGGCTGCAAAGTTGTTGTTTGGCGCGAGTGCTCGAATTGAAAGCGGAGCTAGCGAAGGATTCTAGAATTGAACCACAAGCGTAGCGAGTGGTTCAAGAATATAATCCTGAGCGTAGCGAGGGTTTCAAGATACGAGAAGCCAAATAACTTTGCTGCCGAGCGAAACACACAACTTTTCACCTCACCCTAGCGAAGAAACGTAGGTGCAAGAAAACAATTCAAGTATTATTAAAAGAAAATTGCAATACGAATGTTTGAATATATTCCTTATTTTTGTATTTCCATAAATTAAAAAAGTAGGTAAAATAATGATATAATACTAAAATTGAATGATTTTCAATTTAATGTAAGTACCTAAAATAAAATGTTTAATCGGATGACACATTCCTTGTGCGAGCGGGCCGTCGCTATATACATGTATAACGCTGTCTCACTCGCACACCGCACCGTCGTGCGGAAATCGAATCAGTGTAGAAACCGCCTTAAGACCGCATGGCCGAACCATGATTCTGAACGCATCCATAAAAAAAATAGGTAGCGCGGTACTACGTCATGTTCGAATTTCAAAATCACTTTATCCGCTAGCGGATAAAATGGACTTTGGCACGCAGATTTGAAACGATAAAGTAAGCCTTTCAGAGCGGGTGAGGTGAAAAAGTTTTTTGCTCTTCAAATTCCTCTACTTGATACCTTAACTTCGACATACTCAAACTTAGCATTTTTTGATGTGATATCATTATTTTTTATCAAATAGATAGGTAAGTAATCAAAATTAACGATTTGCTTTCAGAGAGCGAGCCAAAGAAAGCTGTAACCAAGGCTACATACCACAGGCGCGCAAATTATATACTCCCAGTAATGGGAAATAAATACATTTTGAATAAAAAAAATTAAATTTCACATTTCTTATATTTTTCCTTTGTGTACACACAATTAGGTACCTCTCAAAATTCAACATTCTAGGTCACTTGAAAGTAGTCAAATATTATGATGAGTACTATAGAGACTTATATGTTAGTCAGAAAAATATAGTGCTATATACTTCTTAAAAGTATTTTACAAATTGGTTCGTTAGGGTGCCTTTACGGAAGCCATAGTCTTCTACGTAGATGTCGATGTACGCTCCCTAAGGCGTTGTAAGAGGAAACTGGTTGAGGAATTTGGGGGCCGAGCATGGCTGCTCCGGAAGCTCAGTGGCTAGAGCGATTGGCCGCGATGCGAATGCCAGAATATTGCAGGTTCGAATCCTGCTCGGAGCCAAAATTTTCAATATTTTATACAAAACTAGCTTTTGCCTGCGACTCCGTCCGCGTAGAATTCGTTCATCGCGTTAGAATTTTATTGGTATTTTTTTATAACAGGCGCTTACCTAGCTATCGCTCTTCCATACAAACTTACACCCCTTAAGGGATATTTTGTGTGAGAAAAAGTATCCTATGTCTTTCCCTGGGACTCAAACTATCTCCATACCAAATTTCATCTAAATTGGTTGAGCGGTTTAAGCGTGAAGCGGTAATAGAAAGACACACACTTTCTCATTTATATAATACTACTAAGGGCCTTAATAAGGCGCTCCGACTTGCGAGCGAGTTTTGTATCGATCACGCAGCGAGCTCGCCGTGACTGATATTTGTATTTGCATGGCTACGTAATAGTACATTACTTACCAAGGGCGGTAAAACAAAGAATATCTCAAATCGCAGGCATTTTACGCCCGAGCCGAAGGAAAGCATGCGATCTGAGGCTTTCATGTTATACTTTTCTTTTTATACTGCATGGTTTCATGGATAATTAGTCTCAAGTCTATAGTATAGTTGTATAATACATTATGGTCTATTTATGAATGAAACCATATAGCATTTATCGTGAACGTGCACGTCCATTAAATACAATAATTTCTACATCCCAAGAACGAATCATCAAGTAGGTACAGCTTATGTCATCATGCTTAAGTCTTACGTATCTATGTGAACAAAATCGTAGGACAAAACGGACTACTTCTATTCTAACACTGTATAGAGACGAATTAAAAAAACACTGAATTACATTTTAACTATTAACTATTTAAACAAACAGTCGCCATATCAGAAAAAATTAAAGCTTTTTTTTTAAATATCGTAAAATAGAAAAAAACGCTCTAACGACCAATTAGTAGGTACAGGTTACGACATCTAGTGACGAATAGATTCTAACCTCATTCTATGCTGTATATTCTTCGTAAGTTTTTCGCCAGCAGAACCGAATATTCCTGATGTTTCTGTTTAATAGTCTCGTCTGTATATATTAACGATATAAATATAAGCCAAAACTTTCTGACTCATCGAACCGTAATAATTTTAATGTTTAACATAGGAGATTAAATAGATTGCGCTTTGATATCTGCCTACTGTAGTTGTTAAGAACCTATATAGGGTTAACTAAACTGTATGGAGTTGTTAGAGTGCTTGCTTTAAAGTTGTCGTCTACTGGTCCCGGGGATCCCCGGGCTCATTACAAAAGAATGCTATTGTTTATTTTTTTCGCCGGGAGACCGCGGCTTACCCTATTATTATTAGGTACTAAAATGTTGGCAATCCTTGACATGTTGTTTAGTTTAAAATAATCAGTAAATTCATTGGCTATCAGAAAAGGTTGTCTAACATGAAATTGCAGGTATCTTATTCAAAATTTCCATTTTTTAAAATCATTGCAAATTAGCTCTAGTATAATACCTTCTTCACGGAATAGGTCGAAATAATAAATAATGTATATTCTTTTTGTAAACTCGGTTCATTTGCTAAAGAATACGTTATTCAGGTGCTCTAATTAGTAACAAAATGCGCTGATAGATGGCGTAGTACCGCGTTCAATTTGTATTATGTACATTGCAGTATTAAGATTGAATTAAATGGTGTCGGGGCGGGTACACGATCTGTGTTCGGAACCCTCGGTGCGCGAGTCAAACTCGCACTAGACCAGTTTTTAAGTTTCTATTGATGATTTATCTACCTCAAGGGATTTAACTGTTAATTCAAGAAATTCTCAAGTTTTATTTGAGTTTTATATAGAGTGATATTTGCACCTGGCAAGCTCGTGGCGCCTGCGTTCTGGCGGGCTCGTGTTTACATCGACCCACGCACCCGCGGCCCGGGCAATCGCACAATAATACCCTCCCGTTGCCAAGGGACCCTCACAGATGTGTTATCCGTTGCTGTACATATGTTACAACAAAATAAGAAAGTCTAATCACGACGAAATACGTGGTTAACTAATAATATCGGATTTGGACCTTTCTGTGAAGGATAGTGGCTGTTTGGAGATTATAAGAGGATAAAAAGGATGCATATTTAGGTAAGTCTCATTGCATCTCAAATCCTGCTTACCCAGTTGTGATCCAAGATTCTCGATAGAAATCAAAAGTAAATACAAAAGTACATATTAGAGTAAGATCTTGCACCCATCGATCTAGACCCAAACCAAGCAAGAAGACAAAATGCACGTTGCTGCGCTGTTCTCGGCACGCATAAAAATGCTTAGTAGGTACAATTCTCACTTTTCAGGAGCTAACTTGTTTTGTAAAAGGTTAGCGGAAATGAGTTGACTAAGGCTCGGTTTTATAAAGATCCGTTAGACCTTATGTCGGTTTATTATGTAAAAAAATGTACTGAGTTACTGAAATTTGATCCGACATTTGGTCTAACGGATCTTTATAAAATCCGGCCTAAGAGTAGGTAATCTCGACGGATCCTAATAGTTATGTACCTGCTTATTATTTTATAACTCTAAGTAGAGATATAGCTGCGTCTCCGCGGATAGTTGTGATAAATTGTTACACTATAGGTCATAAATAAAAATAACCCACTACATATTTGGTTCTAAAAAGGTTTATTTATTTATTTTTCACTTCTTATGCTCGAAAAGTGTGTCATATTAGACTTGTCAAGCGGGGCTAAAGTAGTACATTTAACCCCTAGGGAAAATATGAATACATATTTATGATTTACAAAACATTCAATTTAGACCAATCATAATACTTCACCTATTAAATCCACCAATCACAAAACACAAATTTAACTCTTTAAAAAATATTTGGTATTGGGTATTAACAAACCAGAATACAGCTTTACTAAAATCGACCAATCAGAAAACAGAATTCATTTCTCTAAAGAGTCTAAAGATTAAGTTTGGAGTAGTCCCTATTTCACAATCATTAAAAAAGTGATTAGTTCGTTCGAGCAACGCTTTGAAGCGCTCAATGGAAGGTGAGTTAACTTTTTTGCGCGTGAATGTTGCGCGCGAACCGCGGTGTCTATTTTGTGTGTCAAAGCATGAAAGTAGTTTAGAAAAAAAAACATGCTGCCAAATTACATATTAGTTCGCCGTGGAATTAATTGTTAATTTTGGATGGCTAACCTTTGTTTATTTATTTTCTCGCAATCGAAGTGAAAAGTAGAGTGTATAACTCTGGTCTAAAAGCCATATTACCCCTCGAACTATTTTCCCTCACTTTGTTCGGGAAAATAACTATCTCGTGGTAATATGGCTCATTTTAGACCCTTGTCATACAATCTACTATTACTGCGTGTTTACAGATGCAATGCTTGCGGTGTTTCCCGCAACGCTGGCGCCGCGCGCGGTGGGCGCCCGGGCGCACGAGGCGCTTGGGTCGGTCGGCGTGGGCGCCCGAGCGCGCGAGGCGCTTGGGTCGGTCGGCGTGGGCGCCCGTGCGCGCGAGGCGCTTGGGTCGGTCGGCGTGGGCGCCCGTGCGCGCGAAGCGCTGGGCGCGGGCGGCGCGGCCGGCTCCGGCTGGGATCGTCGCTTCCGCCTGTCACTCGAGGCGCAGCGCCGGCGCGACCTGCGTATACATCCGCACGATCTCTCGCTCTTCTCTTCCAATCAGTTTCACCTGTACAGGTACAAAGATACTAATTGTAAATTCTTTACATTTGCAGTGTTAGTAACTCGTGTCGTTGACGACAGATTATTCGGGTGAGGACCAAATTCTTGGCACATAGTTATTTAATACACCTACATTTTAATTGATTCCGTTGTGACACGAAGGTTACCCATATAAATTGTATAATATATGTAGGTACATGCACATTTTGACATTTCCTTTCCACTTCATCACAAGAAGGGACTGCTTTTCGTTAGCGAGTATAGAAAATAGACAAATTGCTATAATATAGGCCGATCGCGGGCCGAAAATATTAGAGGTGTGCCGTCGAACCCTTCGAATATTCTCCTTCAATACCTATGCCTTATCATCAAGGTTCCTTTTCAACATGTGTACCTATACTTACATAAAAAAACAAGCATGCAAACGGTCTGAATACCTCCTTATTTCTATTATCTGTATCAAAAGAACTTACTATAAGACAAACATACATTCTTCGCATGATACTACTTACGTCAACATTCCGTCGCACCACTTAATCTAACAATTGCACAAAAAAGATTAGGCCACGCTGTATTTAAGACAGTTTCTTGTCGCACTTCATTTGCCCGTCGACAGGCCGCTTCACAGGGACCCAGGCTACCGCGTGATCGCGACAACACTGACACATATAGTCCCTATTTGTCCCGGTACCGCCGCACCGGTGTGTAGGGTCACAAACAGTGGTCAACCATTGTTTGTGATCCTGCTAACCTTACGTTAAGCCGTCGTCTCCCGGCGAAAAAAATAAAGAATAGCATTCTTTTGTAATGAGCCCGGGGATCCCCGGACCGGTAGACGACGGCAAATAAATTATTATTATTTATTATATATGTCTTTCTCGTTCACGGGACAATGGTATCCCGGACCTTTGGGAGGCGTGAATGGAGCCGAAGTACTTAGGCACCGAAGTACCAATCGAGTACCACACAGGGATGTAACAGATGTGGTTTTATCGGAACCGGAAGCGGAACCAGATGTTTTAAATTCGGTATATCGGAACCAGAACCGGAATCGAAACCGGAACTGTAAACGGATGCGGAACCGGATGAGGAGCCCGAGTGAGAGACGGATAAGATGTTAAGGGCAGGGCAGGTCTAATAAGCTAAGTCTATTCTAAATAAAAATTCCAAATTTTTATCAGCCTGTATTATGACTTTAAAAACTTAGACCTTCTAGGTGTTCAGCAAAAAAATTGTTACCTACCTAATTAGTAGATATTTTACAATCATTTACAGTAGTAAACTACACACACACACACACATTTACACTATTATAACTATATAATTAGCATCGCCTAGAACTTTTAGATGTGAAATTAAAAATAAAACAATTATAATGATATTCATTATTGAATTACCGAAGTACATGGTCAGAGCTCAAAATTCGTCATGAGGCGTTTTGTATTGTAAACAAGTTATTATTACCTTATGACGTAAAAACATGTATTTTGTAAAGTATAGGT
This sequence comes from Epiblema foenella, assembly GCA_963556455.1. NCBI lineage: Eukaryota > Metazoa > Arthropoda > Insecta > Lepidoptera > Tortricidae > Epiblema > Epiblema foenella. The sequence continues at coordinate 12,298,881 of OY747098.1, read as the reverse complement.
AATTTATTGTAGTATCGTTGGTTTAATAAAAAGTATACTCGCTTTGAAAACGTCGCATAAGTGGAATAAGTGGTAAATGTCGTAATAGTGGACTAATCGGTGGTAAAAGTTGCATAAGTGGTAAATCTTGTACAAGTGGACTAAACCGTAAAAGCGGTATAAACGGTAAATGTCGCATAAGTGGAATAAGTGGTAAATGTCGTAAAGGTGGACTAATCGGTATAAATGGTAAATGTTGTATAAATGGAAAAATCAGACTAAGTGGTAACAGTTGTATAAGTGGTAAATGTTGTACAAGTGGACTAAACCGTAAAAGCGGTATAAACGGTAAACGTCGCATAAGTGGAATAAGTGGTAAATGTTGTAAAAGTGGACTAATCGGTATAAACGGTAAATGTGTATAAGTGGAAAAAGCAGACTACTTGAACAATCGCGATATGCTGACTAACTGATACATAGGTCATACAATCAGGAAAGATGGCTCAACTCGAACAACCCGTACAAGTGGGAAATGAAGTAGACACCTCGGACCGTGGCCTGCGCACTGTGATTGAACAATGCCGACTCTTTTCCATGACTAAAGGGCGTAACTCTCATTTCCTTTAAGCTACCTTAACGTTCTGCTATTACGGTTGAAATTCGGATGCGGAATGCTTTATTTTAGTTCGATGCGAGGCAAATAATGAATAATAGTTATCATTGTTGGGATTATTGCTTAATTCGACGTTAAACATTTACATAATTTAATATATTAAGCTGGCATAATTACAGGAACCCAGAAATCGATGCATTTGTTTCTGTCTTTTTCTAGAAACGTAGTAAAGATAAACGTAGTATAAAGTTTTAAGTTTTTCACTTGGTATAATTGTTTTCTTTGAATGAATGTATTAGCTTGACATAATTTCATAATTTAAGAAATTACACAAGGGGCACGGTAGTCAGTCCCGGCCAAGTCCCCTAACTTCTTATAATTATCCAATAAACGATTCAAAGACAAAAAGACGAGTTCAATCCGCTATCCCTTGGAAAGCTATTTTAATATGAAAGTCACAGAGCCAGCTAGCTGTGTTCGGTTACACTTTGTCTCCCTGCAGTCTGTTTCTAAGTGGGTCTTAGATAAGGCCTGCACCACTGAAAAGTTGTTCACTCGCTACGGAACCTGGTGGGCAGGACAAATATTGGCGCACAATTGAATGTAGAGATTGATATCAAAATAACAGAACCGGAACCGAAGCGGATGTTTAAAACCAATCGGAAGCTCCGACTTAACGGAACCGGAACCGGAGCTCTGTTACATCCCTGGTACCACATAGTTAACACGTAGAGGCTCTTTCGACATCTTAATGAAATGCAAGAGATACATTGAGCGGATGCTGTCCCTGCCCTGCCCGTGTCATGAGACGCACAAAGAGAAAGCACCCGCTAGGGTGTACAGGGACTATATTGCTGGTTGATGGAGTCCAAATGAACTGGGTTATTGGGTGAAAATTACGGACTAATGGCTGGGCTATTGGGTGAGACAACGGACGCCTGCCTAATAAAACTGTCCCATATCTTTATTTCCGGCAGACGGTTATAAAGTCGCTTAAAAAAATCCTTTTGAAGGCTCGACTCGGTTGATCGTGCAATCTCGCTTCCAACTGCGTAGGTACAGGGCCAGCGAGCGAGCGCAATACATCCATATGTGATTCCAATACTTATGTCAAGTTGATGGAATCAAAGAGAATCAAGAATTTGTTAAAAATATAATACCATTGTCCCATGTGAATGCAGGTTGGATGGGCGTGCGGTAGGCACATGGCCAACGCCGAGATGGGAGTGGGTCGCAGGGCGCAGGCGCCTGGATCGGCTCGACGCCGTCGGCCGCTTCGAGCCGTTGCATCTGCCCGCCTTCGACCTTCGGTACCACAATGTGCCCACACCGCCAAACTTACACTTTACGGTAAACAACCAATTCATAAAACTTAACAAAACCCTGCTAACTAAAATGTATTATGTCCCTTTCTCACAAACATACAATGTCAAAGTGTCAGATAAGGACAAACGGATTTTGGCGGCAATTTAACTAAAATAGGTTTGATGAACGATTAATGTAGAGTTTAGGAGGTAAAATTACTACTAAATAAGTTTACTTGCAACTCCGTTCAATATTTTATATGGCAATGTAAACTTTTTATGGTGCGCTCGCGATTTCAATTATGCTACGCGCGCTCGCTTAGAGATGCCGAGCGCGCGTAGCATAATTGAAATCGTATTCTAATAGGAAGTGTCGGACTAAATTGATCAGTAGGGATAAAATACGTGCAAAAATATTTATTACATTTATTTCTTTTTCCAGCATATGAACATGAACCAGGTATATGCGAGCGGTAAGCGTCCGGCGTCTGGCGGTAATGGAACCATTTCGGGCGCCAGTGGCGCTAGCAGCGCGGTCGGCGCGGGCGCGGCGGTGCTGGCGCTGGCGGCGCTGGTGCTGCTGGCGCGGGCGCTCGAGCGATGCCTCGACCAGAGGTTCTTCAAACGTAAGTATCATTCTCAATTAGCTTCTATTAGTGACTGATAAGAGGGCGGGCGGCACACGAGTGCTGCCTCGACCAGAGACTTCAAACGTTACACAATTTGCAATTAAATACACTTATTCATACTACTATCCCACTATTAAAAATATTAAAGTTTGGATTTTGGTTACTCAATCAAAAAAAGATAAACAAATTAATGTTATTTTTCTTAGATATCATTTATAGGTAAAATTTTTGTATAGGATATTTTTTACATAGAAAATTATGACACGAAAAAATTAGGAAGTTGGAAGGATTTCAAGCATTCGCGGGCAAATGTCTAAACTATTACAACTAGGTAGGGAGGTATGTCATTCTTGCTGACACAGTATATTGGAACACCTATAAAGTGCTTTTCTATTGTTTGTTGTAGGGCTCCGGAGGCGGTCAGATGAATGGTTTACGCCAAATATTCTAGCTACAAGCCGTAAGTTAAAATTATGCACCTATTTAAGACTACTTTTGAAAACAAGTAATCAGTTCTACTTCGACGTTACAATAATCATGTCTTCATCTTGTACAAGTGAGATTCAGCCTATTATATAATAGAAATATCCGGTACCCACCATTAGCATATCAATGGGTTTGCTCGCAGTAGGTAGATCTTTTCTTACGCACGGTATTGATATCATATTGGTATGTATATGTTGAGTCAGAACCAGAACAAATATTGACGCTACGTTATAGATTTGATAATAGTGCGTAATATATTATAGACACATACAACTAAAACTTCCAGACCACGTTCGAGAGGAAGGGACGGGTATGGAGTATCCCGATGTGCCGCCATTGCCGCCGGGCGACCCGCCGCCGCCGTACTCGATGTGCCTGCCGAAGAGTCCCGCAGCCGCGAGCGAGGAGCCCCCGCCCCCTTACTCCGCCTGTTACGTTGCCTTCCCGCACGATCTGCCGAGGGTACACCTCAACGTGCCAACGCCACATTCGTTCCAAGACACTGGCCAGATAACTGAAGTCGCACATAGTGACGTGCCCGCCGTGACTGAGGTTCCACGAGGATCCAGAGATGGCCCCAACACTGATCCTGCTGAGTTGAGGCCGAATAGCGACGTACCATCGCAAGGTACCACTGTTTTCCGAATAGTTTAGTAGAGCGATTCACTGTGTTTCGTTATTACGAATTGTAATCAATCAATATCGTGGATCATACTGCTTTTTTTTAACAATTATTCAATTACATCTGTATTGATCAATTAATAATTATGTATGTCCCATTTAGGAGACCGGAAATTTTAAATGAATGTAACTTATGGGTCACGTAACATACTTATGTAAAATAATTAACAATTAGGTACTCGCAAGTAGGCATGTATTTGTACATAATTGCCTGTAATGGTATTTTTCATAAATTGCTTTAAGTATATTAGATGATTTGACACTGCATTTACTATTATTATTAGTATTAGTTTTGATGAAAATGTTTAATTAAGTGACATGACGTGTACGATCGACAAAATTTAATCATGACCCATTAAGTTTAAGGTCATTTTGCTGAGTCATCTAAATACTAATAGGTGGAAATTTGCCTGAACATACATTTCTATGGTAACGAACTTGTTATCATTTTATAATGGTCGGTTGCACCAACGTATACGATCACAGGTCGCTCATTGTCAAATATGGCGCCGGCAGTTGTCATCCCATAGACACATGTCAAACTTTCCATACAATCAGATTTTAACGAACACCGCTTACGATTACAGACGGTTTGGTGCAACCCACCCTAGACACTGAAAATTACTAACTACTATCTTAAACAGTTTGGATAACCATGACTGAGTCTCGGCCTTGGCTATATTCGTTCATCACCAAAAGAGAAATACTATTACTATCTCTGTTCTTGACAGTAATGCCATAGCCTTCTTCACTGAGCACTAAATGGAAATCTCATTTACTGACCAGTTGACATCTGATAAGCATATATCTGATTTGTGAAATTGATTTATGTATTTTTTTGTGATGAAAAGAGTTAGGTTTTTTAATGGGGTCGGCCGGTGAAAGCTAATTGTAGATGGCACTCCCATAGCTAGGTCCCAATTTACAAGGCTTATTTTGACAGATGCGTTCCTCCCAGTAGATGGCGCTCTCATAGCTAGGACCTTTTTTCTATGAACAACTGTCAAAATCAATTTGTCAGTTGCCAGCGCCATTATAAATGAGATTATTCGAGATTCAAAATATAATTGTTTTATTTAAAATATATCGATTGCAGTTATAACCAGAGCTCGGAATAGGTAGTGCCTATTTACCTAAACTTCGCGGGAGGACGTAACTAAGAGTGGTTACAAGCACCAAAAATAATTAATTATTTTTAATGAATGCGGGATTTCCCGGGATTTACTGTATTATTCTAGAGGCTTAATACATTTCGCTTTACTTATAAATCTTGTTATATTGCATATTATTTGTTTAATTACCTTGAAATAACAATCGGCCATTAAAAATATAATATGGATCAAATTCAATCAAAAGGATTCCGAAATTTGATACTTTTTAGTTGACTTAGACAGAATTATACTCCTTTCTTCCATGAGAGGGGACCTGTGTCCAGCATTAGGGCGTATATAGATTGGTGATGAGAGAACTATGATATCGTATAGAAAATTCCGACGTTTCGAGTTCTTTACAGCACTCCTGATCGCGGAATGTATGTTAAATTCATTATACGCGATATAATCGGTTGAAAAATAGTTTTATTTAATATATAAGTACATGTCTACCATCATATTAGAAATAAATTAAAATACATCTGTACAATATCTTCTATGCCATATCATAGTTCTGTCTCATCACCAATCTATATACGTCCTAATGCTGGACACAGGTCCCCTCTCATGGAAGAAAGGAGTATAATTCTGTCTAAGTCAACTAAAAGGTATCAACTCTCGGAATCCTTTTGATTGAATTTGATCCATATTATATTTTTAATGGCCGATTGTTATTTCAAGGTAATTAAACAAATAATATGTAATATAACTAGATTTATAAGTTAAGCGAAATGTATTAAGCCTCTAGAATAATACAGTAAATCCCGGGAAATCCCGCATTCATTAAAAATAAATAATTATTTTTGGTGCTTGTAACCATTCTTAGTTACGTCCTCCCGCGAAGTTTAGGTAAATAGGCACTACCTATTCCGAGCTCTGGTTATAACAGAGGTTAAAATTGCATAGATCTCCGACCCGTATTGACGCCATTTGTTTATATTTAAAACGACCTAAGGGCTACATAGTGCGAGACATGAAAAGTATGAATCCCCTATTTTTGAGGGTTCCAAGCCATTTGTGGGACAAGTGGGTCATGAGTCAGTTGGTTCGACTGTACCTATCCAGCAACCAAACTTTCGTACGCAGGCACAACATAGCTGTACCACATTTTATAACCAACCTCTGGATATCTTCAATACCTATATGTCTTAGAAACAGGAAAAGCGCGCGTGAAATAGAATCAATATCCAGTTCGTGATATTGATTCTATTTCACGCTGTATATAAATAAGTATTTCTATATATGTAAAATAATCCACATGTACTTAGAACCAGGTTCTAAACATACCTGTCCTATAATAGACCTTTAAGTCGTTGTATAGTGAACAATTTTTAATGTAGTGACACGCTGGAGGCAAAAAATAGTCAATATCATACTTATTAGTTCAAGTTCTGTGTGAAGAAATTGATAATTTGTAGATATTTTGGAAAAACTTTTACTCTCACTGCTTTATTGTATTATTTATAAGTATCTTAGCAGTTGCTACTCGTTAAATATTAATTCGGAAAGCTTTTTATAACCATTATGTAGTAAATATCTACTTATCTAGTAAGAAAATAATAGGGAATTTGCATTATTTCATTGATCTAGTCTATCAACTAAACTACTAAAAAACCGAAGTTAAAATATTCATATTATATTCATATTCATTTATTCATAATGTCAAAATTACATGTCAGATATTATTTCATTTCAATATGCACAAATAATTGATTTAATTTAAATCAAAAACCGACATTTCAAATTTCCCGCGTAAACGCTTACTGGCGTGTCGTGACGTCACTGCATAAGACGTCAAACATATGGCGAATGAATATTATTTGCCTCACAGAAATAATATATCTTCAGTTTCAATTAATATAATCAATCATTCATAATAAATAAATTCGCATTTTATAGATAATTTTCTATATTTTTAACTGAAGTCGCTGAACTCTGATGGCGTGCGCTGCGCGTTTAAAATTACTTTTCAATTTGTGTAATTTCTAATTAAAATAATTCACAAAACAATGATATTTCCAGAATAAATCTTCCAGAACACACTTGCAATGGCGATCATTATTGGATTACTAATATAATTTCTCGATGTAACCATAACGCAAGTTCCCCATTGATTGCACACACTCTAATGCAAAAGTAACAGTAGCTACCAGCATGGTTACAACGAATTTGTAAATCAATAAAATAGTTTTTAGATAAATAATTAATTATTATTATTTTTATGTAATATAGGAACATTCCCTTATATTAGATCAGTTTATGGTGGGTTACTTCAAACAGACTGTAATGTTAAATCTGCTGGTATGGGAAACTTAACAAATTTCATTGGGATGAAAGCTGCCGGCACTATACATATATTTGACATTAATTGCTCTGTTATAATAAGTGGGTGATAATTTACCCGAACGGGGCTGACAACGCCGGACAGTGACATCCATTGTTCAACTGGGATGTGTAATGTAAACACGTTAAGCGTGTCACACACTACGCAGATACGATAATATTTTATCTGCGTATAATAACTTAATGATCTGAAGCTATCACACACTACGCAGATACGATAATATACCAGACGATACATTCAGTCTAAATCCTTCAAACTGAGTATTAGACTTGTTTTTTGGTGCGGATTGTTTATACAGGATGTTTTCGCGTTTATCTCTGCACCATACGTCATCCAAAGGTAAACAACGAATGAGCCAGCAGCGCAGCGAACACAGCGAGCATCGGGGCGGAAAGGGGCGCGGGCGGGCCGGGGCGCGTGCAGCGGGGCGGGTCGGGGCGCGGGCGGACGGCTCCGTCTAACATCAACCTGTATCTATTTGCAGATAAAATACTATACCATATTTATATCGGCAGACATTATACGCAGATCAATTTATATACGCAAATCAATTTATATACGCAGACAATATCTTTGCCATCTTTCGATATATTATGTCGGTGACCACAGATACTTCACGATAAAATATAAGTTATCTGCGCTGTGTGTGTTAGCTCATTGAATTGTATAGGGAGCGATATTGACAGATATGCGTTCAGATACAGATATCTTATCGTATCTGCTTAGTGTGTGACACGCTTTAATGGATGACGGCGTTGCCGAGCAGACGAGAGTACCCTAATTACACTAGAGTACGTGCTATGCGATAGAGCGAGATGGTATGATTTAGTATTTTCTAGCTGTCAAACATTGGTTTTGTATGACAGAGGCCCTTCTGCACGTAAGTGTTAGGTAATTATTCAGGCCTGCATACTTAACAACTTTTATGCCACAAGATGAAACCTGATGATTGTTGAAGATGTATTTGGCTACGAACGCCATAAGACAACATAAGTGAATCTTGGCGTTGTGCGTGTGGCAGCATAGAGGGAGCAGTCCTAGATTACGAAACTGGATTAAACAAGTCTAAGTACCTACATGTCATCCGCCGATTCCTGTGTTGAGTACGTAAGTACATAAACCTATAAATAAGCTGAAATTATGCTATGTATTGTCGTTATCGCCAGCGTCCTAGCGTTTCTCGGCTGTGTTCTAAGGAGCCAAGGGATCTCTTTGAAATCTAATCCCAAGATTTGGTGTAGGAATTAGTTTTACCAAAGCGACTACAATCTGATCTTCCGAAACAGAGGAAAAACTACTACTTACTACTCTAGACCTTATTGAGACTAGACTGGTTTCCGAGAATCCACTGCTAAATATCCAAGGATGTTTCGTACATAAGTTTTATTTAAAACCTAGTTTAGGCTTGTATTATACAGCCGGGGTTTGAACTCGATTTAAAGGAGAGTGCCTCACCGCTCGGCTACAGTGATGTGCATGCTGTACATTGTTACCTTTAAACCCTTTAATATGTTACATTAATTATTTACCTATTTGATAGTTACATAGTTTTTACAGAATAGCTAAATAGGTAGCGTATTGTACATGAATAAGGAAAGCGATATTTATTTAACGCAACAAACGATAACCGCACGAAATTACCGATATGTTACCTATTTCCTCAACCATTCGACACAGTGAGATCACGCGTGGTAAGGCGTGTGCCAATAAAACTAAATAAATATCTAAATACCTACAAGCTTAATGTGTACGTGAGAATTCCGTTAACATGGCAGAGCGAGAAGAATTCAGCGCTCCAGATACAGATAGACATAGAAAACAGGTAAAACTATTATTTCAGCCGTATTCATACAGTTTAGGTATCAAAGACTGGAAAACCCGTCGTCTACCGGTCCCGGGGATTGACTTAAACAAATTAAATTAGCGACCCCTACCAATTAATGACGCCGTCACTTTTACTGCGGCCTATTACACTCGTAAAATGGAAAAATATGCTACCGTAAAATTGTAAAAGCGATTAGGTAGATTAAAAGATTATAATCTAACTAGAGAGATTGTAAACTGTCGAAAGATTGTGAACCGAAAATTGTTTTGTACTTACCTTCAGCAACTCGGGCGGGGCTTCTATTTGTCCTCTGAAGTAGGTACCTGAGTAACGATCGAACGTAACCTAAATTGCAAGTTTCATGTCGGAAGAATTGGAACCGTAAATTAAGTACAGCTTACAATTTAAAGCATTATTTTTCGGAAAGTAGACAGTTTACCTACATCTTTCATCTTTCGACAGTTTACCCACAATCTCGCTTGTTAGATTATAATCTAACGGTTTTTACAATCTGACTGTGACAATTATACACGATTATCTTCCCTTGTGACGTATTTATATGTCACAAGGGAGCAGCCAACTCGAAGTTGAACGGATTGTACTTCTAAGTGGTGTGTATGTTTTGAAAATGAGTTTTTTACGGTACCACTGGATGGAATGTCATGATTTGGTACCTGTATTTTTAGAATCAGCTCAAGCAGCCCTTTCATTTGATAACCCACACGATGGGTATTTGAAGATATATAATGTTTTTAGGGTTCTGTACCTCAAAAGGAAAAAAACGGAACCCTTATAGGATCACTTTGCTGTCCGTATGTCTGTCTGTCACGACCCAAGGTCTACAGTCCCTTGAAGTCCCATTTGGTGAACGGGAACTGATGAAGAAGACCACGGATGGTCATCCAAAACTCCTAGTGTTTTACGATTAGTTCTAAGATATTTTGATCAAGATACTGAAGCGACTATGACGAAGGCAATTTAAATGGTCGTGATGTAATGTTACTTACACTTCAGTGTTTTTTGTAGGTACAATCCTGGAACTAATATAAATACAAATCAAATGCAAATGTTTAAGAAGCGGATTCCATGTTTGCTTAACTTGTCGGGGTATTTGCCTACTTTAGGGGAAATATCGATCAGAGTATCCGATCCCTGATATTTTGCGAGAGCGACGCGCTGATAATCGGATGGTATGTGTACCTACATATACAACCTACCTATTAGGTTTTTTGAGTAATGTTAAAATTGAATTTAAATTCTCGTAGGTGCAACATGGATGGTATCCTAGATACGAAGTCAAGCCGCAGAACTCTCATGACTCGTATGTTTCGACATTCAGGGATTTTGAAGTAAGTACATCAGGTACGGTCGCCAATATGAAACGCGTAGAAAAGCGCCCGTAATAAGGTATCTATCTTTAATAGATAGTATCTAGTACCGAATTAGGTAGGTAATTATGGGATCTTCAAGAATTGACGAAACTGCTCCTCAATTATCAGACCTCATACAGCAATTTGTCTACTTATTTTCTGTAGGTATATTAAAGAGTCCATATAAAATATTGTATTATTGCGCAACTTTGCTAAATTTTTGTCGTTGTTTCAGCGAAACAGTATTCATACAAGTTACGTAAGTAGATTGTTCAGTTTTAGAGAATAAGTGTCGTGTCAGCTTTTATAATTCTGTATGAATATTTTAACGAGCACTTTGAAAAGGGCATCTGAAATCAATAAAACTGGCATCCAAAATAAATTTCCACCTTATGGTCGGAAAAGCGATTTTCCACCCAGCTAATCTACACATTAAAATCGAACTTTCCGAACAGGAGAGATGAAAAAAATAACATGTACCTACATATTGTATTGATGCCTTCTGAGGAATAAGGCGACCACTATTAAAACTTGCAATCAATTTATTTGCCAGAAATCGCGTGTCAAGGTCAATACCAATGTATAATTATATCTATATTTTTCCATCGTATCTCATCCGTCCAATCATGAAGAGGTTCGAGCCCCCGAAGCCATTCGACCCAAACATCTCCAACGGCAGCGCTAGCAGCGAAGTGTTCATACTGTTCATAATGTTTGGTTACCTCGTGGCCGCCGCGGTGCTCTGGAGCCTAGCGTTCGTGTTAATGAGGCATGCTGTGTGCCGTCTTTTCGGTAAGTCCACAAAATCCTATTTGCAAATAAGCCGTAGGCCATCAAGGGCTCTTTTACAATTGACATGTCACAGTTAACAAATAGGTACAATATCCTCGTACATCATGGTTGACCTTGAATTTCGAATCTTCATTAATTTATTTTTAAATAGTTCGAAACATGATTTGTACTTATATTTGTGAGAGTTTATCCAAACAAAAATGTTTTAATGCCTTTATTTCGTGGGTTGTGAAATAATAATAATAATGTGGCTTAATGAACAGAGCTCGGAATAGGTAGTGCCTATTTACCTAAACTTCGCGGGAGGACGTAACTAAGAATGGTTACAAGCACCAAAAATAATTATTTATTTTTAATGAATGCGGGATTTCCCGGGATTTACTGTATTATTCTAGAGGCTTAATACATTTCGCTTAACTTATAAATCTTGTTATATTGCATATTATTTGTTTAATTACCTTGAAATAATAATCGGCCATTAAAAATATAATATGGATCAAATTCAATCAAAAGGATTCCGAGAGTTGATACCTTTTAGTTGACTTAGACAGAATTATACTCCTTTCTTCCATGAGAGGGGACCTGTGTCCAGCATTAGGACGTATATAGATTGGTGATGAGACAGAACTATGATATGGCATAGAAGATATTGTACAGATGTATTTTAATTTATTTCTAATATGATGGTAGACATGTACTTATATATTAAATAAAACTATTTTTCAACCGATTATATCGCGTATAATGAATTTAACATACATTCCGCGATCAGAAGTGCTGTAAAGAACTCGAAACGTCGGAATTTTCTATACGATATCATAGTTCTCTCATCACCAATCTATATACGCCCTAATGCTGGACACAGGTCCCCTCTCATGGAAGAAAGGAGTATAATTCTGTCTAAGTCAACTAAAAAGTATCAAATTTCGGAATCCTTTTGATTGAATTTGATCCATATTATATTTTTAATGGCCGATTGTTATTTCAAGGTAATTAAACAAATAATATGCAATATAACAAGATTTATAAGTAAAGCGAAATGTATTAAGCCTCTAGAATAATACAGTAAATCCCGGGAAATCCCGCATTCATTAAAAATAATTAATTATTTTTGGTGCTTGTAACCACTCTTAGTTACGTCCTCCCGCGAAGTTTAGGTAAATAGGCACTACCTATTCCGAGCTCTGTTAATGAAAGATTGGATCAGGGAAATATTTGTAATGAGATGAAGAATTAATAAAAGAAAACAACTAAAATACAAATTCGAACTTAAATAAATCTATAAGTAGGCAAAACCCTATACACCCAAAAAAAACAAGATTTTAAGACTTTAATCTGTTATAGGCTATTCTAAATATACCTACAGTAGGTATGATAAATATTTGAAATAACCTAATGTTCGCTTTTATACTTTACCGTGGACGTCCATGATTTACCGTCACATTAAGACATTACCGCATCCGTTGTTTAACCGGACTACGGATCGTTTATTTATTGCAGGACTTGCGGTCCCATATGGTGTATAATGAATGTGTGTACTTGCACCGAATAACGGCCAGGCGACAGATTTATCTAATGCATGTACACATGAAATGAAATGAAATGAAATCATTTATTCTTCAATTTAGGCATGTTACATGCACTTATGTATGTCAAAAAATTACCACCGGTTCATAAAATAAACCTCTGCCTCGAGAAGAACCGGCGTAAGAAACTCGGCGAGGTGTCATTTTTTCAAAACAATATACAAAGTATATAAAATAACATTAAAAATAGTACAAAATTCAAATACTACAGTATAAACAAACATACATATTTTTTAATATTAAGGACAAAATATTTCTGTGTTAGATTACTTGTGCGGGACGCTATCACTGCCAGACATCCCTATCCATGATGTAGGTAATCGTTTATCCTATAATATGCTTTTGAAATAAGTGTCTGTTTCACGACAGATTTAAATTTAGAATCCGTAAGTTCAGTAATGTGTCTTGGAATTTTATTGTAGAATTTTATACAATTTCCCAAGAACGACTTTCATCACACACATTCATTAGGTATATACCATACACCACCGCGAGTCTGGCAAAAAAAACAGGCGTGTGTACAGGCGGCCTAATGGTTATAATATCTTTGTTAAACTAATAATTTATTTACTGATGCGCTATATATTAATCAGATTCCAATGTTTAAGCTAATCCGCCACTGACACAGTTGACCTAATGTTACAAATTACCCCAATTATGGGGACTTTTTCCTTCCAGTAGTCACACTTACATGCACTTGACAAAAGTGGCCTCATTTTGTAGCCCGAGACGTTCCGTCTATATTTTTTAGGTAATTGATCTGAGCATGGAATGCCGCCCACATATACTTAGTAGAGTGTAGTGTAGGTAGTTAAGTATGTTACATTTTCATAGCAGTGAACATATGAACATAACAAGAACACATTCAGTTACCTGATAATAAATATCTATGTATCCTCGGGTTATTCCGAATATCGGGTAATTCCGAAGATAACTAATTCCTGTCTAACTAACGGCTTTTATTGCATCTCATCATCATCATCATCATCATCAAAAAGAAATGTTAAATTTTTTTTGATGTTTGGTAATACAACAAAATCGCTTAGACTGGAATTTGTTATTTTCGGAATTACCCGATATTCGGAATTTCCCGCGTACAACTTAATCAAAATGGTTTTAAAAAACCGGTCAAGTACGAGTCGGACTCGCGCACCGAGGGTTCCGTATACAGATGTGTACCGGTTCGAACCCTATTAAATCAGGAAAATCTCAACAACCTAGTGTGAAAATTGGACCCCATGGGTACAGCGCCATCTATCGCCGACTTTTGTTACAAATTTGAGCGACTGAATAACTTTGTATGTATGGTAGTTTTTCAAGGATAATTCTATAACACGTAAACCGATTTAAACTTTTTTTCTTTATTTGAAGGATGGTACTTTCAGCATAATCTCGTAGGAATTTATAAAACAAAAATACATGCAAAGGTGATTAAATTACAAACTTAGTATAGAAATGTTATTTGACGATAAAAAAAAGAAAAATTAGATAGAGCTACAGGTATATTTTTCCTGTAAAATATACATTAATATCAATGTTATGTAATAATTTTACATTTTTTCCTTGGTAAACTTCGGAGATAAGGGGGGGGGGACGATATTTTTTTTACATTTTTCCTTATAAAACAATATTGACTCAACTTAAAAAATAAAACTTCAGAGTGTGCAATTCAAGCCCTTTCATATGACATCCCACTCGACATATAAACTAGACTTTCAAATTTTGAACCACCAGTTATCTGTAATTTTTCACAGAAAATGAAAAAAAAAATTAAAAAAGTCATGTTCTATGTATGTAGGTAAGCCTTCTTTATAACTATTCCAAATTTCAAATCGATAGCATAAGTAGTTCTTGAGATATTTAGCGATGTGACAGACAGACAGACAAAGTGAAACCATAAGGGTTCCTTTTTTACCATTATGGTACGGAACCCTAAAAAGGTGCCCAGTATGAGAATTTAGGCCTATAGTATTGTATCTTCTGTTGTTACAGAGACTGCTAGATTTCGCCGTAGAGCCAATACAGGCCGCGCTCCGTCGTATATGCCCCGCAACGGAGTGGCGTGTACTATACTCGCACATCGATTGCTTCCAATGGATGTGCCGTAGCAGTTCATATACCACCGGAGCAAAACTTCATCAGTAAGCCATTATAACTACTTTACCTACCAATTTTACCTAATACCACATTCATGGACAATTAGAAAATTACTTAATCGTTCGCATTTGTTTACAGCTGCCAAGGATGACCTGCCGCCTTCGTACATGACATGCATCTTGGAGGAGGAGCTCCCACCTTCTTACAACTCACAAGCGAAGTTGGGGGCAGAGGAAGTGGTGTGCGGGGCTCGCCGGGGGTACACGGTGCCGCTGACGCGTGCTCGCGCTCAGACTAGCCAGACTCGACAATACCACCACCTACCCGTCCTAGCCGAGTAGGTAGCTTTACGGGGCTTACCATTTTAAACATGTTTTCAATTTAGATGCATACGTTCGAGCTTTTCCGTCCCTCTTGGGCGGACGCGTATATACCTCTTCCTTTAAGTTGCGCTCCGAGTGACTTGTCACTGTAGTCATGTATGTAGTGTGTGTAGTGGGACTGTGCTTAGTAAAGTTCGAGTGAATTCCAAAGAAGTAATCTAGTGTGTTGCTACATTTATTACATTATAAAATGCGACCATATTTATTTACCTAAAATCTTTAGTCTCATGTTTTTAAAAGGGCGGGGCTTAGCAAAACACGTATTCAATTTTCAGTGCTTTATTAAATAATTTAAATCTTAACAATTGTTATTTTATTTACTCGTCACTAAAGTCTTGTAACTAAATTACAAAATAATAAATGCACTCAGAGCTACATACAACGATACACGAACCCTTAAATAATTCCTATAGTTATTAAATTCAAGCAATGGTATGAGTTTAATAAATACATTTTTAATATAATACATTTATAATGAGTAAGAGATCTCGCCGCCCCGAGTTGTGTACCCGGGGTCGAGCTAATCCAGCACCGTTTCAAGTCACTAATACCTATCTACTTACATCTAAGTACCTACCTACCTATATCATATAAGATTGTCATTATATTTCACAATGCAGGCTTGCCATTTTCTAAGTTTGAAGATCCAGAATGTTAGTTTTCAACTCTAATAGCTCCAGGTAAGGTAAATGTCCCTGTGCTTGACACTGACCCAATACTTAGCGCTTTTTTTTTGAACCTGACTGTGGCTTTATAGGCCGGGCCCAATAAAGCGATAGGAGTGCGCGGTTGGAGAGTAGCCTGGGGAAAATCCAGGGGAAAACCTCCGACACGACCACGCATGTGGTTTGGAACACTGGAATACTCTAAGAGTTTGCGCTCCAGTGAGATTGGTTGAGCGGTTTCAACCGAATCTGAGTGGAATCGAGCTACTGGGAGTTTTGTCGCTGGTTCACTAAACCTAGCCTAGCTGAGAAAAGTCCAGCAAGAAACTCAGCTAGGCCCGACCTGGGTCGGACTGACTCTACCCGGTGTGGCGGTACCGGGACGAATAGGGACTATATGTGTCAGTGTTGTCGCGATCGCGCGGTGGACGTCCCCGCCAGCGGGAATGCCTAAGTGTACGCGTCGTGTTAGAGTTGGACGCCGTAAGCGCATCGTTCCATCTTTCGATGGACGCTGTGATTACGTCGTCCGGGTCTGTAAGTGTGTGCCTAGGACGCCGGACCGTGCGGCCCCTAATCAGTGATCGCCGAGTTACGACAAAGGGGGGAGGGATGGGAACGTAGTCGACAGCCTTCCTAACTAACGGATTCCTATGATGGGAAGCGTTGTCAAAATACAATAAATACATAGCGCTTTCAATCGTATGTCATAATGACACAGGTCATTAATAGGTGCCATCTATTGGACATTCATGTGTCGAGTATTAGGACGTTTACCTTATATGAATGAAAACTTACGATAATTTCTTACAAGATAACTATTGGTCCTTAAATATAACTGTTGATTGGCGATGCGTTGTCAAATATAATAAGGAATGAGCGGAGTGTGCTATTGAGAAATAACAAATATATTTTTCAATACAGACAATGATGAATCATACAACTTGGGCCTTGTTTTCTTCGACTCTAGGCGTGTGCGTGAACGGTTTATTTGTTTACTTCTCCAAGGTACCCTACCCAAAACAATTAATAAGTAAGTAACGCATTAAAAGTTAACGTTTTGTGAACAAATGTTAACTGACAATGAATTGAGTATAGTACCAATACATTTACACAATAATAATCTCAGAATCTAAAAATCTCATCATAAAAAGCAAAACATTGTGGATATATTAAGTCACATAAGCCTCGTCAATAAGGAAAAGGGCAAAACGGGAGTAGAAGACACAAAAGATTCCAAAATAAATTGAGACGGTCTATCGTTTCAACTTTTATCTTAGTGGTGCGTAGAGTCAATATTGGGAGTAGAGCCCGCTGGAGAAGCATTAATCGCACCACTGGTGTAGAGTGGTCGAGTTAGAGCTCGCCGGAGTGGCGGCGTCGTACATAGCGCGCGAAGTAGTCCGGTCTCCAGCACTTGCATGAACCGGGTACCAGGAACCAGTCGTAGTAAAGCCGCACCTAGCCAAGAAAACGAAAGATTTTGGTGTTCAATCATAGAACAAATCATCATTCCAATTTGGTCCTTAGACGTCATGTAATTCCTACCAACAGCAAACGTTACCCGAATGTAGGGCTCAAATTGACCTAAATAAGTTCTTATCAGTTGCTTGATTTAAATTTTTAGTTAAACTCTATTCCCTTGTAATAAGAGTGACGTATTTCTGCTGTCAGTAACAGAAGCAGTAAATTCACACAGGTACGATCAGAGGTACTTGTGTGAATTCAACTACAATCTTCTTGACTTGATAGGTCAATTAATCCTTGACAATGGCGCTTGCAACAGTGCCGAAATATAGGGAACTCACAAATACAAATATACATGGTAAATATCCCGTTTCAAATCGTAATTCTAATGTAAATGACCATGTGAGCTTGAAATCTTATATTGATATAGAGGTACCTTCATTTGGTAACAAATACGAAAATCTCTTAACCTGGCACTGGCAATAGCGAGGAAAGTTCAGCAGCTAGGATGATCGCGTTTATGTCGGACATATAGCATTCGTCCCTTTCGCACTCACGCACTTGTTAATAAGGGACGAATGCTATACGTCCGACATAAACGGAATCATCCTAGGCTGGTAGGCTGGAAATGTATTCGAGGTGCTAAGGGTTACCTGGAAGCAGCCCATCTCGTCGTGTCCGTCGCAGTGCGGCGGCTTGTCGGTGGCGGCTGGCTCGGGCGCGGGCCCGGCGCGCTTCTGCAGGTACTGCTGGTACTCCTGGTACTGTCCGCAAATATTATGTTATAGCGAATTTTGGCATAGTTGTAGGTAAACATGTCCTAAACAATATACTGAAAGTACTGGTGGGTGGGGGTGGAGCTAAAACGGGTAGGGGGGTGTAAAAGTCCCTTTTTTAGTTTTTCATAAAGCACTGTTGCGGTATTTGCGGTTGCGCTGGGCCCCTGCCCACAGCAAAAAATGTTTTGAGACATGATTAATCTAAGTATGTACATAAAATTCTGTACAAAAAATTATATACACTTCTTCGCTGAGATCACATATAATGACATATTAAAGAGGGAATAGTTATTTTCACCTGAGTGGCTCAAACACGGCGGTTTTGCTGCTTGAAACCAGTGAGCAAAATGCAATTTTGCTGCGAGCGTGAAGAAAACTAACTTTTTAATTTTTCATATCGTAGGTTAGTCACAGGTCATCTTTTCATACTACGGGTGTAATACAAACTTGGAACATTTAAACTTCATTTTCTCTGTCACTTTCACTCCGTTACAAAAAAGAGAGAGAGATAAACTATGTCGATTCGTCTTTCGACTTCGAACTTCGTAGTAGGCCCCTAAAAAGCGGGAACGAAAAACTCGTTCCGAAACAAAATAAAATTCGGACTCGTGTTAAAGTCGTATAAAAATATTAAACCTATATTAAATCTAATTGTTATAATCGTATTAATATTTCATTATTCTTAAAATACAATGAAGAAATGCGATATTGATCGCAAATATTAATTATTATAAGTCTTTAGTTTTTTTCATACGGTGAACGAATATAGATTAATATACAGTTTCAGAACGCATTTTATATTCTTTAAAAAGTAAGCGCGATTGAACTTTTTGAATGTTATTCGTATTACGTTTTCTTGGATATAAAACATAACTTAAACTAAAAACTGTACTAAATATGAGTGAATAAATTGACGAAGCCGATGTTTTAACTCCTCAAGTGTTGAGAGATGCCGTCAAAGAGGCTGAACTGTGTTTTATGCCCGAAGTCTCGACAGAAGTATTTAAAGGGACACGAAATATTCAATAAATGACGATCGGATAAAGGAGCAACCATTACATCGGAAAAAGTATAAGTATAAGTAAGTAAGGTTATCCCATAACAAACAACCGAAAAACATGTGGAACAATATTCGATGCTCAAGCGACGATGAAGACGAAACACAATATTATACATATTGAAACGTACCCAAAACTAGTTGCATTTCTAAAACGGTTGTCAGTGGGCTTTTTCTTAACGTCATATAAAGTGAATGTTACGGGAAAGAGTAATTGTAGTTAATGTTTGTTATTTCACATGTATTTGTTGTTTGGTTTTTTTTCATAAAAATGATTTGATTTATTCTAACAAATAACTATTGTTCAACAAGAGAGCAAAGTAGATTTTTGCTGCAAGTGTTGATATTGAGCCCCGAGCAAGCGAAAGATTCTATAATTGAATCACGAGCGTAGCGAGTGATTCAAAATTAGAATCTTGAGTGTAGCGAGGGACTCAAAGACACGAGATGCAAATATCTATGCTCTCGTGTGATACATACAACTTTTTACCTCAGCGGCGAGAACATATAACTCAATGGAATAAAACGCCACATAGAACAAATCAAATCATTTTTATGAAAAAAAACCAAACAACAAATACATGTGAAATAACAAACATTAACTACAATTACTCTTTCCCGTAACATTCACTTTATATGACGTTAAGAAAAAGCCCACTGACAACCGTTTTAGAAATGCAACTAGTTTTGGGTACGTTTCAATATGTATAATATTGTGTTTCGTCTTCATCGTCGCTTGAGCATCGAATATTGTTCCACATGTTTTTCGGTTGTTTGTTATGGGATAACCTTACTAACTTATACTTATACTTTTTCCGATGTAATGGTTGCTCCTTTATCCGATCGTCATTTATTGAATATTTCGTGTCCCTTTAAATACTTCTGTCGAGACTTCGGGCATAAAACACAGTTCAGCCTCTTTGACGGCATCTCTCAACACTTGAGGAGTTAAAACATCGGCTTCGTCAATTTATTCACTCATATTTAGTACAGTTTTTAGTTTAAGTTATGTTTTATATCCAAGAAAACGTAATACGAATAACATTCAAAAAGTTCAATCGCGCTTACTTTTTAAAGAATATAAAATGCGTTCTGAAACTGTATATGAATCTATATTCGTTCACCGTATGAAAAAAACTAAAGACTTATAATAATTAATATTTGCGATCAATATCGCATTTCTTCATTGTATTTTAAGAATAATGAAATATTAATACGATTATAATAATTAGATTTAATATAGGTTTAATATTTTTATACGACTTTAACACGAGTCCGAATTTTATTTTGTTTCGGAACGAGTTTTTCGTTCCCGCTTTTTAGGGGCCTACTACGAAGTTCGAAGTCGAATGACGAATCGACATAGTTTATCTCTCTCTCTTTTTTGTAACGGAGTGAAAGTGACAGAGAAAATGAAGTTTAAATGTTCCAAGTTTGTATTACACCCGTAGTATGAAAAGATGACCTGTGACTAACCTACGATATGAAAAATTAAAAAGTTAGTTTTCTTCACGCTTTCAAGCAGCAAAACCGCCGTGTTTGAGCCACTGAGGTGAAAAATTAATTATAATATAAGTGGTTTATTCTCATTTCTTTCTTTTCCAGTATTTTACAAAACAAAATATACCGTATTTATGTATTCAAAAAGCCCTAAACAATGACACCCCACTCGATGGGATAGGTAAAAAAATATTTCGCGAGCCCCCTTAAAATAATTAAAAATGTTATAGATAATTTGTATGGCTTTGGGTCAATAAAATTCTTATACTGTGAAAATTTGAAGACTAGCTTTAATCATTTGGCTGTAAAACCTGTGTGACACATTTTTACACACACACTTTCACAGTTTAAGTATAAACAAGATGATTACGCAAAGCTATAAAAATAATCAAAAAATATTATAAAATGTGATTAAAAGCGGGCTTCCCCACAGAAAAAGGGGCCACGAAAAAAAATTGAGCTACCCCATCGAGTGGGCTGTCTTTTATTAGAGCTAGTTAAGTAGATAAATACGGCATTTTTAGTTTTAAAAGATATTGGATAACAAAAAAATGAGAAGCGATTTATAATTAACTTCCCCCCTTTAATATCTCATTAAACATTGATTCCAGCAAAAAAGTGTATAGAATCTCTTTTGGGAGGCGTCAAAGGGTAGCGGGAGGGTAGCGGGCTGTGGGGCCCTGCCTCCCGCTACCCCATTCGTTTGTGTTTTGTTTCGAAAAACTTAATACTAGAGGTACAATACTTTTAGTATGGTATATTACGCTTGCCTGCTGGTCGGTGTAGGGGCGTGCGGTCTGCTGCGGCGCGGGGTAGTGCAGCTCGCCCACCAGCAGCGACACCCAGCGCGGCGACGACAGGCAGCCGCCGTCCAGGTAGTGGCAGCGCGACTGCATGCATCTACATCCACCAATCACTTAACTACAGGCTTGCTCTTCCATAAAACACAGGTTGTCCTCTATTTTCCTTTTAGAGACGAATTTAATTAGGAAAATAGTTTACCATTTAGACAAATAATAGAGTCGGAAAGTGGTGGGCCTCTTTCTTGGCTGACTGTACCTAACCAGTGGGCAAAATTAATTAAAAGTACCTTAGTTCTTTTAAATAATGTGTCAAAGAACATTTATAGGTATTAATACTATCCACCTAAGCAGAGCTATAACCCGCCAAGATTTAGAACGTGACTCCGAGACTGGTTTGATTGTGTGACTGACCTGGTGACCTCGACGGTCTGCGTGAAGTAGCCCTCGTAGGGTATCTGCACGACGTAGCGCCACACGCCCTGGTAGTTGCGCGCGAACACCGGCGTGGCGTACTCCACGCGAGCCGGACACGGCGTCGGTGGACCCTGCACGATACAATTGATAACCTTATTTTTTTTGGAATGGTCCATATTATGTTTTTATCGATAGTAGACTTATCATAGAGTTGAAATCTGTTGCTTTTTTTATTAACTACCTATCGTTAAGAAATATTATTTTTAGTGCGCCCACCCACCTCATATCTAGGTGCCGTCGATGCGGGCGTGTGCGCATGAGGTGGCGTGCCGGGGTCCTCGCGCCGCTCCACGCCAGCTGAGGAACTGTCGCCGTTAATGGCTCGGTACAGCATACAGAAACTGAAATAGGACTACTTGTTAACATTGCGATTAAATTAACCCGGCGGGAGTGTGGTGACCAAACGTTACAAGGAGTATGTGGCAGGGTATAGCATACCCACGTATAAAATTAACTTTATTTATACATGTCTAATTCATAACATTTTAATTTGTGAATTATCTTTTACTTTGAAATATAAATAATCCAGATAACCCGTCGCCTCGTCGTCGTCGTCGTCTACCGGTCCCTGGGGTCCCAGGGATCACAACAGAATAATGCTATTATTTATTTTTTTCGCCGGGAGACGATGGCTTAAACACCAGTGCCATTCTAATATTTTACATATTTTGTTCTAGAATAAGTAATCAAAAAGACTACTTTTTCGCAACAAAAAAAAATTTGTTACTTAAACCCACAAAAAATCAAACAATTAAAAGATTTTAACTATAAGTATAAACTATATTACATTTTTAATTATACAATCAAAAACGATGTAATCGTATCTTTTTTAATATATCTTTTAAGAACCTCTTACGAATTACGATCTTATTCAGTGCAGTTTTTGCCAAAGCCCATTCGAACCAGTTTTTAGAGAGGAACAAACGTGTATGCGGAACAATTAGAACAACACAAAAGACAAAAATGGATTTCGAAGTACAATATAAAATCAGACGCCTGAAAACGTCCCATACTAATTGAGCATAGTAAATGACGCCATTACAAAACGGGTAATTTGCTGTTTTGGTCTTGAAATATTGCGTTTAGGAACATTGTTGTCATTAAATTTTTTGTTTATTATAAAACAATTTACTTTTAGTCAATAAAAAATACGTACACCAGATATGTGGTAGGGTATTACGTACCCGAGCGCTATTTACAGTCGCGTATTTCGAGCACAGGTTGCAGTGGAACTAAAATTATGCGACTACTCTCATCCGCAGGTCCTCCTGAGGGCCTACTCCGAACTTCGTATCGTGCCGTCCGTTTCGCTCTCGTGTTATACACTATTTGAGTGAAAGGGACGTCACGATACGAAGTTCGGAGTAGGCCCTCAGGAGGAGCTGCGGATGAGAGTAGTCGCATAATTTTAGTTCCACTGCAGGCCTTCTGACCTCCAGCTACTAAAAACAACAGCACGTTACGCAGTCGTAACAAAAAAATAGACGCTTTAAAGTAACAGGCCGGGTATGCCACACCCTGCCACACTCCCGCTGGGATAATTCTATAGGTAGTTATGTCAAAGTATTACGACTTCAATGCTCACAGTACCTAAACAAGAAGGAGGAAGTTTAGCTACCTACAGGTTGCTATGGCACTGAAATAGGCACTATAGTTATGCGTTGTGTGATAAATACAGTGACTGTTTCGTAGCAGTCGTAGCGTGTCTCACATGGCGCAAGGGGAGCCGTGGTGGGACTTTTTTTGTTATACCACGCCGGTGGCAAACAAGCTGACAGCCCACCTGATCGTAAGTGGTTGCCGTCGCCTATACACGCTTGCAACACCAGAGGAGTTGCTAGCGCGTTGCCGACCCGTATGAAACCTTTTCACGCCTTTTTTGAAGAGTCCCATTCTATAGACCATTGGGAACACCTCGGCAGGAAGCTTATTCCACAACCTAAGTGTTCTTGGTATAAAGTGCCTGTTGAATCGTACTGTACGAGAACGCAATGGCTCCAAGGTGTGGGGATGTGCTCGCTGCCGATGGCGAGCGGTGCGATGATGAAAGGTGGTCGTGGGCATCATATCAAATAGTTCTTCAGAGCACATCCCGTTATACAGGCGGTAGAACACGCACAGGGAGGCAAAGTCCCTTGGTCTTGGTGGCCTAATGAATGACCGTTCGCAAACGGGACTGAGACTATTAAAATTAACACGCTTCATGAGAAGCGACTGTGTATTTTAATAAGGAATTACCATTGTGGCGTTAATAGTCAGTTTTCCGAAGTTTTCAGAGACGAAAAAACAAATGTTCACAAACTATCAAAAGTTGCAGTAACAAAACGCAACTATGCCTACTATCAATGTCAAGTATAAATTTGACGTTTACTTTTTGACTTCTTTGGCGATTACTCGATTTCGCTGAAACACGTTACGTTAGTGATTATAATATTACCCAACCCAAACCAAAATTTAGGTTATAATATTACGATAAAACTTAAATAAATGCCGTCGTTACATGAGTATAATTTACAATGTCTTCAGCTCTAGTGCGACAGGCGCTTGAACTAGTCGATCCAGAAGGTAAACAACTGTTACATATCTCTGGTTTGATGTGATTATTGTAGTTTGCACGTGTTTGTATTGTTACGATTTACTTTTCATTCTCAGAGAACGTTGGCGGGCGGAGCAAGAAGGCGAAGCGGCCGGCGCTGGGTCAAGGTTCGTGTATATTTCGCTGATTGCGTCACAAATGTCGCGATAATCGTGTTCCAGTGAGTGACAGACTAGCTCAGACGTAATGTGGTGATTACATTGATTACACAATGAGGCCTTTACTATACCGGACAAGTCTAGGATTTGCCTGTGCTTAATGATAATTAAATTGTTCAGACTAGTCGTAAATGGTTTATTGAGCTTACTTTCAGCTGTTAAACATGTGGCGATAAATGCACACTACATTATTTCCTTGAAATGAATTATTTATAAATTAAAGTCTATTCAAATTTCCATGTGCAGATTGTAGTCATCCATATAAGAATAAGCACAAGAACAAACAAGCAGACAAGCGACAAAAAAGTGCAGAAGAACTCGCTGAGGAGAACATTCGCAAACTCCTGGCTTTGTCCAAGCCAACCACTGACCCAACCATTACTAAAAAGGTGAGTGAAAAATCAAAGATAACATAATATTTGAAAGTGATCTGTTATTTTATTATTAATATTTATTGTCTATTGGCAATCCTTATAACAAATAAACAAAGCCAGTGCTGGCGCTGCAAACCCTATATGAAATACATCCCACTATCAGCTAACTATTACCTAATATGTATTCATAAAGGTTTAAGTACCAAAGTATTTAAAGCCATTCATATTAAAAATTACTAATATTTTTTCTTTGTATATAGTATAGTATGTACCCAAAAAAAAGAGCCTATAATATTTTTTTATAAAAATAGTGTAGCCTTGTAACAACATTATTTAGGAATAACTGATCATACAGTAATCAAGATTGTAGTGTTAACTTCTGAGCAAAATACATTCTTCAAATAATCTTACTAATTTACCAGTTGGTAGGTTGCTATTGCTAATTGACAGCTTCACTATGATAACACAGTAGTTCTCTCACATTTTGACGGAACAATAAATATGTTTATTTGCTGCATTTTGACTCTATTGATGAATCTAGAGTTCAATTGATCATTAGCATAGCAAATTCAATGATTGAGTGGTGTATGTTTTGAATGTTGGCAAATTCAGAAGTAACACCAGTCTTATACTGAATACCCCTCCAGTGTGTTTCCACTCTCATCTCACATAAGCATATGGCCATAGGTGCAATACACAGAAAGTCACACATTGAAACAATGTCTATTGGGAGAGGGGGTGTTCATCTTATTTTATTTTACTAGTTACCATAGCTACAAGTGTTATGGAATTAGACATAGATTTGCGAAGCAGGGGTTGATGGTGGCAGTAGGGGTCATTTGCCTGGCGATGTATATTTAAGGACTAAGTGTCTTACATTAGTGTATTTCAAAGATAGGTATACTTTATTCACGTTTTACAATGGCATGAAAATATCTTTGTATTGACTGTACATTACATTAGTCATTGATAAGTATAATTATCAGTTACTATAGCAATGATTCTCAAGTTTTAAGCAATCTTTTTGTTGTCTGTTCTATCTTATTTTGGTTTATGTGATGAGATTTTTTGTGCTTGCTCTGTAGGTACCTTTTTCAAACTATAAGAATAGTGGTCCTACATAGACAATGCTTAATCATGGTTTTTTTTGAGGTACGATATTTATTTA
The DNA here is from genome assembly GCA_963556455.1 of Epiblema foenella. Lineage (NCBI taxonomy): Eukaryota > Metazoa > Arthropoda > Insecta > Lepidoptera > Tortricidae > Epiblema > Epiblema foenella. The sequence goes on along the minus strand of OY747098.1, from coordinate 12,272,600 downwards.
TTGTACTGATTGTCGTGTATACTATAATTAAACCGAATGTGGGTGTATTATAGATCGTGCAGCGAGTAACAGGTCGGAAGCCGCTGGTGGATAAGCCACCCAAGAAGAAGGACGACGGCAAGTCTATCCTGTTCGCGGACGAGGACGCGAGCTAGGCCGCGCAGCGCGTCACGTCGCATGGCGCATGGGCTGCCTGAGGTAAGGCATTCTTCTTATGAACTGCCCACGAAGAACGACGACTATACACGCATACGCATTTTTACATATTATTACTTTAAAAAATGATGAATAGAGATATGACGTTGCTGTATATCGATTCGGACAATTCGCTGGTTAATTAAACAATTTAAGATACGACCACACCGCACGAGAGGCACGTCAATGCGTTTATGGCGCGTCATTGCGTTTTGAGCTGCGGTGTGGTCGGATCTTTCTATGAAAGCTACATTCTGACAGGGTTATAACTTAAATTTCATGAAGTGCTCCAAATCCATGAAGGATTTTTCCTTCATAATAAGGAAGTTTTAGTCTACAAACCAATACCACGGCTCAAAAAAAGTATATAATATATTGTGAACAGTGACGCGGCACTCGGCCGGTGTGTGCTGACCGCGGTTGGGGCGCTGTTCCTGCCGTTCCTGCTCTGGATCAACACCTACCCCTTCATTGACGACGGTGAGTTGCATTTCGGAGCCATTTAGAAGTCAAGCCAAGCTGGCATCAAAAAGCTGTGTGCTCAATAGAGTGAAGTGGTACTTGACTTCGGGACAGAGACTTCTATTATATACGTAGTCTAGCCATAAATTCTGTCCCAACTTTTTCGCCATTTTAAATTTAATAATGGAACGTTCGATGTACTTTTGTTTCTTGATTATGCTTAAATAGACATTTGGCTGTCAGAAAAAGTATATTTGGCTCCAGGTATCGTTTCCCTGAAGATGGAGTGGGGCATCAAAGAGAATCGTGTCGCAGTGATAGCGTTATACAAGTGTAACAAGCAAGTGAACAACATTTTCAAACTGCTGAAACCTTTGAATATAACAAAGAAATTTATCTATCGTACCATCAAGCGATACAACGACATCGGTTTAGTCGACGACCGGCCCAGGAGCGGTCGACCACGGCAAACAAGGACACCGGCAGCGATTAAAGCGGTAGCTGAGCGAATTCGGAGAAATCCGCTACGCAAGCAGAAAATCATGGCTAGGGAAATGAAAATTCCCCCTAGAACTATGTCCCGTATCATAAAACAAGACCTTAAGCTTGGGGCTTATCGACGGAGCACAGGTCAGCGATTGACAGCGGCCCTACGGAAAATAAGAGCGACGAGAGCTAAAGTGTTATGGTCGCGGCATGCAAAGGGCGGATATCGTAATATTCTGTTTACAGATGAAAAAATCTTTACTGTGGAGCAAAAATTCAACCGCCAAAATGATAAAATATATGCTCACAGTTCCCAAGAAGCTTCTGAAAAAGTTCCAAGGGTAGAAAGAGGCCACCATCCTGCATATGTCATGGTTTGGTGGGGAGTATCCTATGAAGGCGTCACAGAGCTTCATTTTTGTGAACAAGGGGTAAAAATACGTGCTACGAACTATCAAAAAGACATTTTGAAGAGAGTTGTTAAGCCGCTAAATGATACTTTATTTGCCGGTAAGCACTGGATATTTCAACAAGACTCTGCCCCTGCACATAAAGCTAAGACAACGCAACGGTGGTTAGCGACGCATTTACCCGAGTTTATTGCGGCTGAAGATTGGCCCTCAGGAAGCCCGGATCTCAACCCCTTGGACTATGGTCTGTGGAATATTTTGGAGGAGAAAGCCTGCTTTAAACCTCATCGCAATGTTGAGTCTCTGAAGTTAGATTTAGTGCGGGCAGCGGCTTCAATACCCATCGATACCATCCGTGCCGTCATAGACGAGTGGCCGGACCGTTTAAAGAAGTGTGTTAAAGTAAAAGGTGGACATTTTGAATAAATTTTTTATTTTATACAATCTGTATAGTATAATTAATAAAAATAACCCTAATTTATTTATAAACTTTCTTTTATTTTCAAAATAAATGTCATTTCATATAGGACAGAATTTATGGCAAGACTACGTAAGTCACAAGTCTGTCCCCACATGGAGTATTGCTGTCACCTCTGGGCGGGAGCATCTGGATACCAGATTAGGGCCTTTCTCGCTTCAGAGACGTGCTGTGCGGATTGTAGGCGATCCCAAACTCACAAGCGATATTGAACCGTTGAGGTTAAAGGGAAACTTTTCCACCTTATGCGTGTTCTGTCGCTTGTATAATGGGCTGTGGTCCGAAGAACTTTTCGACAGATACCCACGGCCGCTTCCTGCCAACGCACCGCTCGCCGTCGGGAGGGCATTCATCGTCACAACTTAGAACCGAAATGGTCGCGTATGGTAGGTTTCCGAGGAATTTCCTCCCTCGGACGCTCCGATTGTGGAATCAGCTTGTTACCCAGGTTTTCCCGAGGGATTCTTCAAGAAAGCAGTGTAAATTTTTAAAGGATCGACAATGCGCAAGTTGTACCCCTGGAGTTACAAGCGTCCATAGGCTGCGATGACAGATTACCATCAGGCGTGTCATGCGCTTGTTTGCCACCGACGTGGTATTAAAAAATGTAATGCCTTTCACTTGCATTTTGTAAATTACTATTTACTTTGCAACATCATCATATCAAGTCACTGTAACTCGGCTTAGCTTATGCTAGCAATATTACCTCAATGAATGAAAAGGTTATAAGGCTTCAAATGTCAGATTTTGGGTAATTTAGGAAAAAAATTAATAATAATCGTACCTCCATGACCGTCACTTAGGACCCAGGGTCCAAGGGTGCAAGGGTAGCAAATGACCATACTAGCACCCCGAAAGTTTTTGACGGACCATGTACCGAACAGCCTATGTGTATATATAGGACTTTTTCTTTACCTCTTTACTGACAAAATTGGTGGCTAGGCTATATACATGTGAGATATATTGGGTGCAATTTGTTTTATTTTAATTTTCAGAGTTAGCACTCCACGCCTGGCTGCCGGATCCACAGTGGGCGCTACTGTTCTGCGCTACCTGGGGACTCTTCTTCGTCGGCGGCCTCATGGCCTACACTCTCTACCACTTGCGACCCCACCTCTGACTTATCCAAACACACGCATATGTACTAATCGGAAATATACAGTCACAATGGAGATTATCAATCGGAATGAGTGGATCGTGATCGGAATTTCGGGCGTGACTTGCGGCGGGAAGACGTCGCTAGCGAACAAGCTCGGACAGACTGTTACGCCCGTGTCCATGTTCAACCAGGACAAGTATTTTTATCCTGACGATAGTCCGCATCACGTAAAGTGCGCGAGGCTCGATCACAACAACTACGACATATTGTCGGCGCTAGACATGGAGGGTATGTACGCGGACATACTTGCCACCATGCGCGGGGAAGACAAGGCCCTGTACAGTTCCAACGAACGCCGCGGAAGGTTGGAGGTCAGAGGGAAGAAGTTTCTCATTGCCGAGGGGTTCACGGTGCTCAATTATAAGCCGATTATGGATCTCTGCGACCTCAGGTCAGGGTTTTTTTTTAAGTTTCAAAGACTATAGGGAGAAGATGAAGACTGTAGGCTTCGAGCAAGATTGGAACCTGCGACATTCACGGCCAATTGTTATAGCCACTGAGCTACCGGAGCAACCATGCTCGGTCCCCAAATCACTAAACTAGTTCCATCTTATAACACCTTAAAGAGGCTTTTTTGTTATTTTTTTTAAGTTTAAACTTGCTTTTTCCCGCGACGTCTTCTTCTACTCCCTATTCCATCCCTTTGAGGGATGATTTTTGGGATAAAAAATATCCTATATGTTAATTAAGGCTATAGACTCAAATTAAATCAAATTATATCAAATTTCATCATAATCCATTCAGTTGTTTTTGCGTGATTGAGTAACAAACATCTAACCTTTCGCATTTATAATATTATTAGGATATAAGCTAAAATTTGGCCATGACATCTTCAATTTCCTTTATTCTTCTTAACTACATTCAACAGCATAAAAGATTGTCAGCAAGCGTGTGATAAAGCTTTCAGTGGCTGATACTGTATTCAATACAAAGTTTCAAGTCGTTTATTTGGACTATAACATGTCCTCCGATATGACAGGTACTACTTCGTACTGGAGTACGGCGAGTGTTTCGCGCGCCGCTCGCTGCGGCTGTACGACCCGCCCGACGTGCCCGGCTACTTCGAGCAGTGCGTGTGGCCCGAGCACGTGCGGTACCGTGCGGAGGTAACTTACACGGCTTAATAGTAGATTTTGTCTGAAGGGAGTAAAATTATATATTTACGGCGAGGGCGGTATATTGAATCCTGAGTGAAGCGAAAGATTCTACAATACAATCCTGAGCGTAGCGAGCGAATTTTAGAAACTAAAGTATAATCTTGAGCGTAGAGAGGGATTCAAGTGTTTACGCCCAAGACGGAAATAATTTTGCTACTGTGTGATACATACTGCTTTTCTCACCTTCTATGAGTTTTTATATTTACGAGAACCCCTGCGTCAGTGGGGGGCAATTGGCCCCTCCTCCCCTTTAATCCGCGCCTGGTAACAGCAGTACCTATCCATTGTAAACAGATGGAGCGGGAACCATCGGTTCAGATGCTGGACGGTAAAGAGCCCGACCCACTCCGCACCGTACTGGCCGACCTACAGCGGTTCGGTATCGCGCCCACTTCCTAGCACGATACCGACATACACCCGTATTGTATGTATCCTCGCATGCCTTCACTTAGTTGTATAAATAAAAACACATTCAGAAATAAAATCGAAAAAATCAATCCGATACGATAATTATTCCTTTTTTGTTGTCTTCACTTGTTCGTGATATACGCTTGGTACATGCATCAAATACCTACGAATGGTCAAACAATTTGATTTCTGGGCTAATTCGTACCTTGTTACACATTATTATGAGGTCTTTAGCCGCTTTCATATTGATTTTCACTGTGACAAGATAAGAAGTGGTGTAGAAAGTGTACAAAGAGCAATATGGGTGTTAAATAAACATTGACACAGCCCAGACTCCCTATCGCGTTTATGCCCAATACAAATTTTCGTCTTTAACTATAAATTCGAGGGACGATGGGCCTCGTATTTAAGGCCCAGATTGATCTTTGCGAGTTTTATCTTGTGTTATTATCGGTATATTTTTTACCAGTTCCTTTTTGTCACATCACGACACCCATATAACGTAAATGCGCATTACACATCGAAACAGTGAATAAAATCAAGTATTGATATTAGAGCCTCATGAGTAGTTAGAAAGTTGTAATACGCGTTTTAGAGAAGCAATCAAATGAATGTATATTTTTTTCTATGCGTAGTAATTTATGATAATAATTCACCATGAAAACAGTTACGCACTATATCTTTTATTTTTTAAATCTAGTTTAGTGACTAAATCATTCGTTTCGATTCAGATAATATTTTCGTAAGTTGATGGACATCGGACAAATGAATGAATTTATAACCCTAATAAGTTACGTGTTATATAAAAAAATAAGTATTCCAATAAATTGCAAACGAATGAAGTGTGAAATTACCTTTATCGCGGAATTTGGAAATACAGTATCGATTTCTGAACGATACAGAATTAACGTAGGCAGAATAACAATCATATGACAAAAGTTCTTACTCTAGATTCGTGTCCAATAGTGAAATGTATGGGAACATTAAAAAACAATTTGTAATGAAATCGATTTGAATAATCATTCACCATTCATTAATAATGCTAATTAAGACAATTGATTCGTTTTACCCTCATCACTAAAAACGCCAATTAATAACTGTGAAAAAGTAATTGGTAAATATTTCCCACAATAATAAGGTTTTAGAATTACAATCAGTCTCCAGCACAATATATTATTAGTATCGAGTGGTATATCGCTAAACGTAAATATGAGCCAGTTTAATCTGCCACTGGGATCAATGTTAGATATTTCATCTCTATTTTAATTTAATACAGTGTATTTATGCATGTTTAGTTTGTATGTATAGGCGGTAGAGACACCGACATTCATAATAACTACTAGTAACACAAGGAAACGATTTCATGAACTTAGTGAACTGGTAATATATCTCAGTTACCACGTAATTAAAAGTGACAAAGATTGTTATATTCATATTCATATTCATTTATTCATAATGTCAAAATTACATGTCAGATATTATCATTCATGTTATTATTTCTTAATTACTACTTAATTAAGAAATTATTAATTATTTTGTAATTAATTAATAATTTTGTAATAGGAACTTTATAAGATACATTGTGTATTGTTGTGCGTGGTAGAGTGTACGTGGCCGCGGATATTATTGTATGTGGAGTATTTATATCTCAACTGTGTGTTAAAGTTTATTTTTGTGGCTTTTAAACTTTTAAGATTTATCGAAATGTTAGTAGTATATCCTCATTCAATTTAATGAACTATTTTCCAAAATAAATGTTTCATTATAAGTAACAAACCGATTTCATTTTTCACACAAGTATGTGCCGCTTAGCGTACCTACGTATCACCCGTATCTTTATTTATACTTAAAAACCGTAAATCGCCATTAAAGAGATTCCCAGGCGCAAGGGACTGCGTACTCAATTTGGAAAGAAAGAAAACATTTATTCGTGACGTAACGCATAATAAATATGTAAGTACGTGAAAAAGAAAAATAACCTAAAAACATATCGTCACGACAAGGTCTCGCCTCAGCATAATGCCGACTCAGAGAGCCGACGCTGATCTTCCGGCGAGACTTAGGTGAGTACTTGAGTAGTGGCGCTGTGCGTAGGACGCTCCGCCTAAAATTGAACGTGACATTTACTTAGATATTATTTTTTATAATAAATGTACAGTTATAGTCCAAAGCCCTACCACATAACGATATTACCCCCTTTCTTCACATGGTCCGACTAATGGGAAGTGTGCCATGGGCGTTGGGCTAGCAACCTATGCAATATCACGTTTTCTCCATCTTTAAACCTATAAATGCTAAAAGAGGCACTGAAATTAAATTACATGTGCACTGTCTATCCTCTGGGGGTTTAGGCGTGAGTTTATGTTGTTATACTTACACGCCTCCGCCGTCGCAGAACTTGCGGCTCTCGCGCGGGGCTTCTTCCGAGCGGTGTTCCGCTTGTAGCTCGCTCGACGGCACATCATCAGGCATTGATCGCTTCACACGGTCTTCTAGGCTGCAACAACGTGATACGATCAAGAACCGGCAACAGTGTCAATTGTATTGAAAAGTTTGTAGCGAAAAATTTTCAGAATTTCGGAATGCATAATGTCATCAGCCAGAAGCACTGGCGAGAGGCTAGACCTCTCGTTATAGTACTGACAGCTAATGACAGTGTAATCTAAGAACGAACGAAACGCAGAGTTCGTATCGGTAGCACGTAGCTATAGAGAAAACGGACACCACTGCATACATTTTTTTAAATGCAGTGTTGGTTGGGTTGGGTACGCGCTACAGTAGACGTAGGCCGGAGGAATGCGGGAGCTAGTGCTTGTATAGGTACTAACATTGTTGATCGCCCGAACTCCTGTCCGGACGCATACTTTTTTTTTGAACCTGACTGTGACTATAGGCCGGGCCCAATAAAGCGATAGGAGTGCGCGGTTGGAGAGTAGACTTGGGATTCAGTTTTGTCGCTGGTTCACTAAACCTAGTCTAGCTGAGAAGAGTCCAGCAAGAAACTCAGCTAGGGCCGCCCTGGGTGCCACAGACTACCCAACTTGTCGTGATCGCGCGGTCACAGAATAATTAACAGTACTTTCGTACAGAAGGTTTTCTTCTAACATAACCGACGTTCGACAGCTAATCATGGCATCGCGATCACATGCGCTTGCCGCATAGCACGCGCTCTTTCGTTTCTAGCTCACCACGGCGGTGTGCCAGAGCAGAGTTTAGCCGAAGCGGTAAGAGGAGCAGGCCTGGCGCGGTGGACGTCCCCGGCGGGAATGCCTAAGAGTACGCGGTCGCGTACCTGCTATAGTTATAATAGTCTGGTACCTGTTGGTTTCGTAGTGCGCCGGTGCGGGTTGATGCGGCACATGCGCGACGCGCGGCAGCGTGTCGTCGGCGCGCAGCACGGGCAACGTGCGCGAAAGGAAGCGCAACGTTTGGTTGCGTAGCAACTCGCTGAAAATAAAACAACACCAGTGGTTTTAATACTGAATGTTTTCTTTACTTGTAAATACGTAACACGACATCTGACGAGGTATTCACTGCATGCGGTGGTTTAACGATCCGAAGCGGATCTTGGCGAGTTGGTACCGATACGCCCTATCCTGCGTACGGTCTTAACTGCTTGACTCTGAAGACATTTGCCGATACGGCGTTGAACTCGCGGTGGACTAATAAGTAGATGTACTCACAATGGGTAGGGTTCTCCGTTAGGGTTCTGCCCCATGGGGTTCCTCGGGATGATGCCGCGGTTGAGGTCGCCGCAGAGGTTGTGCGCCGAGACGTGGGGTCGCGTCGCGCTCGCTTCGGGGCATTCCGATGATACCTGTCGGTACGGCGGCGGGCGCACCCTGATATAAAGGGAAATTTTTAGTTACCGGGGTTGGTAAACGACGGATTAAGTTATGGCAGACCTATTTGAGATTTTGTACCTGGGCGGCGTTGCATTAGGCGACTCGACGAACGCATAGTATCCCTCAGGAGGCTCGTCCACAGCCTCGTCCGCCCTCGGTTCGGCCGCGGGCGCGGGAGTCGCGGGCTCGGGGGCGGCAGTGGGCTCTGGCGTCGGCGCGGGAGCTGCTGTTGGCTCGGGCAGCGCGCGCTGAATTAGCGCGAGTAACGCCTGAAGGAACAAAAAGTACGATTTAGTTTGGGTGGGTTACGCCAACCTATGTTTACAGACCGATGAACGTTAAATATGGCGCTGGCAACTTTCCATAAACAACTGTCAAAAATTATATATTTTTACGAACACAGCTTACGATTACAGACGTTTAGTTCAACCCACCCTTAGATTCCGCCGCTATGCTCGCCTTGTTATAATTCAGAAGGCTTAGGTGAGCCATTCCACTGGCGATTAGACCCCTGGCCCTCATTGTCGTGTTCAATCAAATTTGACATGATACGGAAAAAAAGGGTTTTAGGACAAAATCGGATGTTAATCACTAATACGAAGGCAGTTACAGACCCATAAGAGCTGTGACTGCCTAACTAGCAAGATCACGTGTATGTCGGACATGTGTATAGCATTCGTTACTAGCAACAAGTATGTAAGTGCGAGAAGGACACATATGCTATACGTCCAGTATATCCGCCATCATGCTAGCTAGGTTGGATTGCCTACTTAAGTATAAGCAAGCCAGACATACTCAAATGAACCAGATACCGAAAGTGTATTAATAAACAACTGGCTACACTGTGCGGCTGTGGCTAACCTAATCTATAAGTAGGTACTTGCTCTACGCAAAGACGCAAACTAGGTCTCGCCGAACTAGGGCAGTATTCAAACAACTACTACAGCGGTTTGTAGAGGTTCCAGATCGCTATCACACTTTATTACGTACCTATCAATTGCTTCTGCTAAATCGGCCTTTCTCAGGTTTGACATTCTCAGCCTAATTGCCACGACTGTTTTTATCCCCTGGTTACTTTTGCATGCCCGAAAACAGAATCAGTACTGGTCAATGATCAATTTAATCACTTTAGCAACGTAAAAGCAGACGCGGTCTTCGAGTTATTAAGATCTAAAATATTCAACGCGATGGCAATTAGAAAATTTCTGGCAATTAGCGTTGTGGCACTTAGAAAAGTTCTGGTAATTAGTGTTGTGGCACTTAGAAAAGTTCTGGCAATTAGCGTTGTGGCACTTAGACAAGTCCTAGCAAATAGCGTTGTGGCACTTAGAAAATTCCTGGCAATTAGAGTTGTGGCGCTTAGAAAAGTCCTGGCAATTAGCGTTGTGGCGCTTAGAAAAGTCCTGGCAATTAGCGTTGTGGCACTTAGAGAGAAAGACATTATCTTAAAAAAGTCTTAATTGTGAGATTGTTTAAATATACGTACACATCACAAACCATAGAGGCTTGAATCGTGTTTTCGTTTTAGTAAGCAGCAAAACGCAGACAATAAAAAGTTAATTGTAAAACAAAATAACATGAGTTTGAAATATTGAAAAACAAATTCGTGGCAAATATATCCTTTCGTGCATTACTTATACATATTCAAACACTGCGGACGTCTACACTCATCGATAGCTTCGACACAACTGCTGGCTGTAGTGATGTGTCGAATATAGAGCTAAACTGGGATTGTAAACGGTATAGGCAATTATACATTCAGGTTGGACAAATATTTTAGTAATTGTTTTCTTAAACAAAGTTTGATGTATCTCGTTATGTTTTTATATGTCGTGGATAATGTATTTCTCTATTTAAAAAGTGGTGTAAAAGTACGAAACTCCGTCCCGTCACGAAGTATGGAACACATTTGTAAACTGAGGGAGCGCTTGGACGCGCCATGGCAATTATGAGAACAGGGTTTAAAAAATATACAAGATAGACAACTAATCGCAAGGCTCTTTTTTAAGAGCAACAAATAGAAATATTAAAAAATTGACGTAATTTCATTTACGTTCGAATTACGACCTGGACATGCAGAATTTAGGTCTCGGAGAGTGACCGAAATGTAAATTGTGAAAGGAAATACGAGTTTATGTACCTATAAGGTTCATATGAAATTCCTTTCCGAGTCAATTTTACTTATACTTGTGTTGTGTTTGTCTTATCTCAGTCTTATATCAGTTTCTAGGGATTATATGTATACCTTAGTTACCATCTAATGCGTTGACCATAACAATACAGGTGAGACCCACTTGAAAATTGTTACCTCCTAAATTATCTATTGTCGCCATGATGGTAACAACATTAGCCTTTTTGCTGATGGATGGGTTGGATGGTTGTCTTCATTCATTCATCATAGCTATTATATATTTCTTGTTTAACTATGCTGGCCTTAATGCAGGGATAGTCAATTTCCAAAGCGAGAGAGTAAACAGGTTGAATCACTTTTCCTACTTTTAAATTAAATACAAGACATTGTCATGGATTGTAGGTAAGCAGAAAATTTGAAAATGTGGAAAGTTAAATAGCTAAAGTACCCTTAAATAGTTCGGTTCAGTGGTTGTGTTCAGCGCAGTGCAGTGTTAATTAACTGGTGCGACATTCCGCGTAGCTCGGGCAAGCGGCCCGTATGAGCACCGTTACATTACAACCACAACCTGTCTCCACTCACCTCGGCACGCACCCCTAGTAAAGAGGTATGCATGGACCCTGACATGTGTAACTAGGTACATATGCGTAATCGGAGGTCAAACATACCTACCTACTTATAGTGTTATTGATTATTCTGAAGCGATGTGTCGTCTTTAAAGAAAGCACCTGCTTATCAGCCATGCTCCGGAATTCCGGAATCCCTTCAAGGTTAGCTGGAAGAAATCCCTCATTGGTATAAGTTCGCCGTTGTACTTGAATCTTATGTGACATACAATAAAGTGTTTACATACCTATATACATTTTGCTATGATATGCATACATGAGCTAATGAGGATTCCTTGAAATTTTATACTTGTTCGCTGACAAAAAGTAATGATATCCCGTCAAAAAATAAATGTGAAATGAGAGCCAAGTTCAATATTAAGAATATGCGTCGTCAAATCCTGACGTGGAAATTGATCCCAAGTATAATGAATTTCAGGACTTGGCACCCATCATAGTGATTATATTCTCTTTGGCACCCATATATATCTCAATTCTTTTGTCGGCGAAGTCAACTACGACGCATAGGTATTCTTAATATTGAACTTGGCTCTCATTTCACATTTATGTTTTTGTTAATCCCACTGACTTAATACAAAATCATCATTAATCGAGCAGAACAAGTTTAAAAACGTACGGCACTGTCTTATCAAATTTATGATGTAATTAAATGAACGAATGTACCGGAAAGAAAAGTGGTAAACATTAACTTTCTACAAAAATATTTGTGACAGAGGCATGTTATGTTGAAGTTAATATTTCACGATTTTTACGGTAAATGATGTGTTACCGGATGATTATTGTAACTTATGGATACGGAAATGGATACAATTATGTCAAAATGGAACTGATAATGCAGCTGAAACAAGCACTGCAATGCAAGTACTCAGTGTGAGTCACTTTATGAATTTGTTCCGGCAGCGGTGGAAACAGGTGGTCCATTGTGCTCGGAAGTAAAACATTTTGTCAAAAAGCATGGCATCGGTTAAGGGAAAGAGGATCTATGGTCCGGTTCTTTCCTGGTTCAACAAATATCGATGGATTTTCCCCAGGCTACTCTCCAAAAAGCCACAGCCAGGTTTAAAAATATATATATCGTTGGCAATACTGCGTGATAAGGTGGTGTGAACGCTGCTAGCATACTTGGCACATTTGCACTGTAATTGGGGATTTATTATAAGGAACCCATTTTTAGGGTTCCATACCAAAATGTTAAAAAGGAACCCATATGGTTTCACTTTGTCTGTCTCTCAACTCTAGTTTTGCACATTCGCAAGCAATTTTTTTTTTACGTTGAGTCATTTTCCATTCACGAGGGAAATTGTAAAAAAAATACCGTTCCTCCCTTATCTCCGAAGTTTATCAATAGTACGGCTTGTTAGCTCGAAAATATGTGAAATACGGTCCCATCTGGCAAAAAGCACGAAACTTGGCATGCATGTAGCTTTCATACGTGCTTTAATATTTAAGGAGAAACACGTGGACAACCTTTTTTTCCCCCTCCCCCCACTTTTGTGTACCGAATCACAGTTTTTTTTAATTTTACTGAAAACGGCTGAAGCTAGGCGAAAACCTTCAAAGGAAAAAATGTTCCTTATAAAATTATCTATAACTCATTCTTTAGATGTATGTTGATAGGACCTATAGTTTTCAAAATATGCGACCATGCATTGGGGTAAGTACAGCAGTAGAGGAATTTGTACCATAGAGAAAGTGTTCCGCGGTGTGACCAAGATGTCTGCTACGTCGTATGAGTCAACAAATAAATTATATTGGGAATAACACTGTCGTATGCGCCATTTCGATCAAACATTGTCTATACAACCCAAGTAATTAAGAAAATCAAAATTTACAACAAATACGACCTTTTTTTTGAGACATCGTTCTTAGAGGTGTAATAAAGTTAGGTCGTATTTGCCTTTTTTGGGAATATCTTAACTTCAACTACACAGATCGATAGAGAAAAAAAAACTGAGTAATACTGCATCAAAAAGTCATTTTAGCCAAAATAGCGTTTACGCCCTTTGAGCCTAAAGGTATCGATATGCTTTTATTTTGCTGAAATTAAGCAAAGTGTTCATATTTTGTCACAAATCACTGAAATTTCTGTTCAAATGAATTCAAAAGGCTGCCAAAGATACATTATTGGATTTAGCTGTGTGCTGTGAATGAAGATTATCGTATCATATTTTCAGGGATTTATTTATGTTTTGTAGGAAATGGAGTTGAAGCGGCGATGGCGGGCGATGTAGGAGACGTATATCCTTTAACCTGGTAAAGGTTTAAAGGGCACAGATATAGCGCGTATACAAAACCGGACTCTGTAATGTAGCAGAAAACATATGATAAATATAAAAAAATTAAATGCAAAATAAATTGTTTAATAAGAAAAATGTTGTTTCATTTCATTAATCAACTAAGATACGGAACTACGAAGTTCGCGGTGTTTCAATTGAACACCAGTTTCATCTCAATGGAAACTGGTGTTCAATTGGTCTGAACACCTACTAGTCTGTGCCGCTGTATACCGGGTAGAGTCAGTCCGACCCAGGTGAGTACCTTGTTCCTTACGACTCTTAGCTAGGCTAGATTTAGTGCACCAGCGACAAAACGCCCAGTAGCTCGATTTCGCCCACACCTCAGATTTGGTTGAAGCCGCTCAACCAATCTCACTGGAGCGCACACTCTGAGTATTCCAGTGTTTTTATGACATACGATTGAAAGCGCTATGTATTTATTGTATTTTGATAACGCTCCCCATCATAGGAATCCGTTAGTTAGGAAGGCTGTCGACTACGTTCCCATCCCTCCCCCCTCTGTCGTAACTCGGCGATCACTGATTAGAGGCCGCACGGTCCGGCGTCCTAGGCACACACTTACGGACCCGGACGACGTAATCACAGCGTCCATCGAAAGATGGAATGCTGCGCTTACGGCGTCCAACTCTAACACGACGCGTACACTTAGGCATTTCCGCCGGCGGGGAAGTCCACCTCGCGATTGCGACAACACTGACACATATAGTCCCTATTCGTCCCGGTACCGCCGCACACCGGGTAGAGTCAGTCCGACCCAGGTCGGCCCTAGCTGAGTTTCTTGCTGGACTCTTCTCAGCTAGGCTAGGTTTAGTGAACCAGCGACAAAACTCCCAGTAGCTCGATTCCACTCACACCTCAGATTCGGTTGAAACCGCTCAACCAATCTCACTGGAGCGCAAACTCTTAGAGTATTCCAGTGTTCCAAACTACACGAGTGGTCGTGTCGGAGGTTTCCCCTGGATTTCCCCCAGGCCACTCTCCAAACGCGCACTCCTATTGCTTTATTGGGCCCGGCCTATAAAGCCAGTCAGGTTCAAAAAAAATGTTAATTCATGGAGTGGAGTGGAAATTAGATAATTTTTATGTAGGCATATATCAAAGCGCTTGTCAGTCAATGCTGACAATTACCGTTTACATCCAATCTATTTAATCTCCAATTTTATTAAGGCTCAATGGGTCAGCAAGTTTTGACTTAAAACGCAAGCGCTTGAGAGGCTGTAAGTCAGTACCTAAATAACGCAAATCTTTTATGTTTTGCTTATGATTATGCGTGTAATTAAGCCATCGTCGCCCGGGAAAAAAAATAAACAATAGCATTCTTTTTTAATGAGCTCTGGGATCCCAGGGACCGGTAGACGACTGGTTTAGAACTTTAGGTACTGAAATGCGGTAAAAATTCACATTTACATGTCATAGTGTGAATTAGTTGGATTTTGTATGCCCTCAGATAACACCGTTATCACCACTCTAGCAACGCTCTAGATGACCACTGAAGATATATCATTTATAGGTAGACGGAGGTCAAGGCAGTGGTTTGTCAATGTTGACAGTGACTAACATATCTAATCTCGCATTTCAAACAATTACTATGGGTTGAGAGATTTTTGGTAATTTGTCGAGTCCCCTAAGCACTTTTTTACCCTCCATTTTTTCACATATTATCTGTTTATTGTACAATTTTTCCCTTCCATCCCCCATCTGTATGATTTTTGTAGCCTATAACCTGGCCGAAGATCCATTAAACTTATTAGTGAGGGTTGTACTAAAATCTATTCTCTAGTTTTCGCGTGATGCCTAAACAAATAAACAGACAGACAAACAGACACAAATTCTTAAAACTGTAGAAATGTGTTCTGTTGTCGTTTCTAAGACCCCTCAATCGATTTTTTTGCTAATATCTTCAATGTACAGATTTTCGAACCTCTACAGCTTTATTAGATAGATTTATTGATAGATAATAAAAAGGAAGGTGGTTTTTGATAATAGACATTACAAAGGGTTTTCTGAGAGTTAAATTATTGAAGTATATGTTTTCTTACTAAGTATTACCAGTATAAACCGATTGTTTGCGACCCATGCTAAAATCAACATGAAATAAGTAATTATTAGTTTACTGAAAATACATTACATCAGTCTATAAGAAAACTACTTAAATGTTTTTTAATACCTACGATCAAATGTGGTTGATCACGGTATATTCACGTTCAGAGCGTTCGCGCCGCAAAAATGGCGGTTGGGACGAAATTGACACAAGTCCTGTCTCGACAAGCGCTCGCGCCGTACTGAGGATTCTTCCCGCGCGCAAACAAATATTTACAACTTTTGAATCTTTTTTGACAGTATAATTTATAGAATTATTATTATTTTTTTACTGAAATATATTGCCAAATATATGAATTTTAATGTGTAATATAATAATAATCTTTCAATAATACTGAGAAAAGCCGTGTGTTTTGAGCATAATTTTGTTGATAAATTAGCGTAAGAAAAATGTTTCTGTAATGGTATTTATGAAAAATAATAAAAAATTGAGGCCACAGCGTAAATCAACAACATATTGCAGTTGTAAAACAGTTTTAAAGAATTAGGTTTTCTAATAACATCATCACGTTTTGAGAGGTCAAACTTATACTTCCGCGCCCTCTTCAGAAATTGACTCGTCGGTAATCGGGTAAATAAAACTAAAATATTGAGTTAAACTAAAATTTGAAGCCACTGACAATATTTCATAATTTTCAATAGTCTTAATTCGAAAACTATTTCGGTAAAAACGTGTTAAGTTGCAAAAAAAAAATTTTTGGATTTTTTCCTCCATTAATTTTGGAAAAAATCGCGAATTAGTGTAAACCGGATGTTGACGTCACGTTCTCTGCACTATTGAGGGAGACTTTAGTACGGAAACTATAAAAAAGTTAGTTGTATCCGTTTTTGTCAATTTCTGTCGTTCAGTTTTTGACGTTGATTTGATTTGGCAATTGTCACAGCGATTTTTGATTCACTTCTCGACGCTTTAATTTTCACACGATGTAATTCGCACGTTTTAAAGGATCACAAAAGACTTGGCACTCACCCACTGGACTACGATATCTCTTCCGACAATTACTAACTTGGCATTTTATAACTCTACCATCAGTCAATTGTCAACCATATCGATTTTTTTTTTATTTTAATTGCGGCTCTAGATTCTAGGCTGCGGTTCTGTTGTGCATATGACGTAATATTTTACTTACGTCCTTTTAGAATGACCTATTTTTCAAAATGCTTTTTTTGTATGAGAAATTCAGTATTCGTGAAAAAGAAAAAACACGGGTTCCTTAAAATTTCACGTTTTTTCTAACTAGTTCATAAAATTAAGTAGTCGAAAATATGAAATGTTGTCAATTGACTTCTCTAAATCAATTATTTGAATTTTGCCAAACCTTTCCGTTTCTTAGTAACAGAGCGTCAAAAATCCAGTTTTGTTGTTTTTTCTTACACAAAATATGAATGGACTCCTAACTGATTATTAAATAAAGCCGAGAAAGAGGTGCCCTTAGTCCAATTCACCCCGCTTTCTCTCTGACTAATCTCCATATCTGAAAATATTCACCGCGGAACACTTTGTCTATGGTACAAATTCCATGCTTGTAACCAGATACGCACAAAAATGTTAGTAATCTGCCTTTTAGCATCTCTACTACTGTACTTACCCCAATGAATGCTCGCATATTTTGAAAACTGTAGGTCCTATCAACATACATTCAAAGAATGACTTGTAGATAATTTTATAAGGAACATTTTTTTCTTTGATGGTTTTCGCCTAGCTTCAGCCGTTTTCAATAAAGAAAAAACTGTGATTCGGGGCACAAAAGTGGGGAAAGGGGGGAAAATAAAGGTTGTCCATGTGTTTCTCCTTAAATATTAAAGTATCTCCTTAAAAAAAAAGAAAAAAAGAGTAAAAGTTCCAAGCTCCAAGTTGTAAAAGAGTACTGTTTTCGTGAATAAATGCTTTATTATTATTATTATTATTTTAATATGAAAGGTACATGTATGCCAAGGTTCGTGCTTTCTGCCAGATGGGATCGTATTTCGAGCTAACAAGCCGTACTACAAGGAAAAATTATGAAATTATTACGGAACATTGATATATTTGATATCAATGTATATTTTACAGGAAAAATATAACTATAGCTCTATCTAGTTTTTCTTTTCTTTATCATCAAAAAACATTTCTATACTAAGTTTGTAATTTAACCACCTTTGCATATATTTTGTTTTATAAATTCCTACGCGATTATGCTAAAAGTACCTTCTTTCAAATCAAATAAATAAATAAAATTGAAATCGGTTCACGTGATAAAGAATTATCCTTCAAAAACCACCATACATACTAAGTTATTCAGTCGCTCAAATTTGTAACAAAATTCGCCGATAGATAACGCTATACCCATGGCGTTCAATTTCTACATCATGTTATTTGAGATTTTCCTGAATTAATAGGGTTGGAACCGGTACATCTGTGTACGAAACCCTCGGTGCGCGAATCGGACTCGCACTTGACCGGTTTTTTAGGGTTCCGTAGCCAAAATGGCAAAAACGGAACCCTTATAGATTCGTCATGTCTGTACGTCCGTCCGTCCGCCCGTCCGTCCGTATGACACAGCCGATTTACGTGGAGACTATACCACTACAATTATGAAATTTTGTAGGAAGGTGTATTCTATGAACCGTTACATAAAAGCGATGTGAAATCACAAAAAAATATTAAATTAGGGGGGGGGGCACTCCATACATGCACCTAACCGGTGGATGAGAAAAAAAATTTTCAACGCACATAGTCGTGTGGGGTATCGCTGGATAGGCCTTTAGAAATGATATAGAGGTTTCTAAAAAACTTTTCCATTTAAGTCAACCGTTGGTGAGATATTAGCTGTCAAAGTCATGGAAAGTGTCCCCCCCCCCCTCTAATTTCCAAACTATAAAGTTTAAAATTCTGAAAAAAATTGAGGTGGTGTGCATTAGTAAATACTTTCAACGATTTTTGGTTTGAACAATATATGTTTTACGGTTTTTGAGTTTTCGCTTAAAAACTGTCTTGCCCAAACAAAAGGTCGTAAGTGTCGTTAGTTCCCTATGAAGATACGACTGTTTTAGATTCAATGTATTGGATAGTGATTTTAAATGTGGACTAGTAGGTGTTGGTACGGAATCGTTCATTGTGCGTGGTCCGACACGCACTTGGCCGGTTTTTATTCTTAATATTGTTAAGAAAAATTTAAGAAGCATGTAATGTTGCAGAATTTGAATGCAAATTCGTCTACATTGCGGAATTGCGAATACTCATAACATAATTTAATTAGGTTTTGTAAACATAAAGTTAAATTCAATAAACATTTACTAAGATTGTCATGTCAAGTGCATGTGAAAGTAAATTCAGTCCCCGCTGGTTAAGCAAAAATCCATATTAGTCATCCACTATCAATATATTATGTATGTAATATGATGTACTCGTAAAATATCGATGAAGTGACGTTGATATACCTATGTCCTGCCTACCCTTGCTACTAAGGTAAAGAACTAAACACCCCCTAGTCATCTAACTCCGAAAAGAAAAGACCTAGGAAGAATCATCACAGTCATCAATTGTTTACTTAATTTGGTACACCTCAATTGTAATGTGTTTGACACAAATCTTCACCAAAGTATGAATCAATGACATTGATACACCGTAATTATTACCTGTGCACGTGAGGTAGGTAGTTTGGACAAATTGCCCAAATTGCTCTCGGTTTTGAAGCGACCTATTTGAGGCCAGAGAAAGCAGTAGCCGTAAAAGGCTTCGAGGTTTATTCGAGATATAAAATAAGAAGAAAATTACTTTAGAATGTAAAGGTATATACTGCGGTTTTCTCTGGTATATTATTACCCACTGTGTTTAATTAATTCAAACCCCTATCAGCAGAATCCATTAATATTAGCAGCCATGCTAATTGGAATATCTACTTACGTAGGTAATCTTGCAGTATTTCCGTGCAAGAACTAGGTACCCATACTAGGTAGTTATACTAGGTACGTAGACGGGGTAAGTGGAACTAGGTAGTCCCAATGCAGAACAACCAGTGGGTACCTACCTACCTACTTAGGCATAAAATAGTGACCTTTTTTTCACCCCCAAGTAAATGATTAATAAGAATAAGCAACAATACCTAATGTAATCCGACATCCGACGGTAAAAGAACCTATAAATACAACCATCAATATTCGCTGTGCCATTATTCGATTACTACATAAAAACCGGACCTTATTACGAGTCCAATCGTACCGACCGCGATAGCCTTACAATTATTTATTTTGTTTATGCGGCAAGTCTACCGTAGGCATCTTTAGTGCTCGAGATATCTTCTTATCTGTAATCAAAAATCTGGGACGAAGGCGAAATATTCCACCCGTAATACAGAATAACGGGACATGATGAGGACAGAAAACAGTGACGCTTAGAGGCTTCTCTATAGACAAATAAAATGGAAATCATGAAAGGGAAACGCACACACAATTGTATGTCGGTAAGTATAGTGGAAGAAACTACGAAACAATTGAGTCTGAGCGAGAGTATGTTCGTGTCACCAAATGGTTACCAAATTGGAAAGATTGGCGGTAGTTTGCCGATGCACAATAAAGCAATTATGTACCTACTTTACGAACGATCATGCAATGAAAGTTTCAATGTACAACTTTTACTATTGCAGCCTAACAAAAAACGGCTCAAAGCACTACACAAACACTTTTAGGGGAAGCAGGCTAGCGTCTGTCTGTTATAATTCAAGTTCAAAACGTTAGGTTTTTAAGGTGAGTTAAGGAATCATTGAAAGTTCATCAAGCCTTCCGGTTGCCAATAATAAGCAGGAGATAAGATCACCAATGATGATTAATTAAGATCATCAATGATGATCATGAATCATGATTAATTATCTTAGCATGTCTTCTAAAACACATCTATGTATATTATAATGTTTATTGGTGTCAGTAATCACTGGTAGTCGCGGGAGCCATTCCACTAGGAAAATCTATTTTTTATGATGTTGACAGCCTTATCCATTTAATAAACGGTTGCGCTTCGTGTTACAGCACTCTGTCACACATGGTGGACAGTGGCGCCGTTATGGCAAACAGAGCGCAACAGTTCTCCGTACGAACGCTCGACGCCCGAGCGAGCACCGGGCGCGGGGCGGCCCAGTGCGTGCGTTACCCCTATTTACGGCCGTACAACGAGAAATATCGCGTTCTTTGAAACGCTGTTCTGCCCAGACGAGAAAACAATAAGGGTTGTTTCACACGTACCACAACCACACCACGTCGCAGCGTTAAAATGCGGTCAAGCAGTGGTTACGTGTGAATTGTACTATTTGTTAAACATACAAAATATGCGCCCGACAACGTGTTGTGGTTGTGGTGTGGTTGTGGTTACGTGTGAATTGTACTATTTATTAAACATACAAAATATGCGCCCGACCACGTGTTGTGGTTGTGGTGTGGTTGTGGTTGTCGTGTGGTTGTGGTACGTGTGAAACAACCCTAAGGATTGATCTTCATATATATGATTCTTGGCTATACTTTTGTATACAACCGTTTGATAAGTTCACCATAAACGATAAGTTATTCGTATCCAATACAAAAATATAAAGATTATAAGTACTTGTTCTTAAAGAGCATAAATTAGCCATAAAAATCCATGGTCCGCGTAGGTTTGAAACTGTACCATGAGCCTGGAATGCGAATTCATGGCATTATTATATTCGTCATCCGGCATTACGGGCTACGCACGCGCGGGGCGAAGGAAGAGTGCGTGAGCGCATGACGTCACGCGTGTGTCCCGTTAGCGCTGACCTTCACCCAGTAACCGCCGGTCAGTGGCCAGCGGGTATTCACGTAGCTGACCAACATGCCTCAGGCGTACCGGTATAAGTCTGACATCCGAGTACACATAGGTTGAGATTATATAATTCTAATTGTATTTGTTGGTGCGCTCGTTTGTTATCCTAATTAATTTTCGGTATCTGGTACGTGTTTCAAAGCCAAGCCTCGGAGGATCATAGAACTGCTATCTATGATAGCAGTCGTTAAGCCAAGTTAGAGGCCTCCGGGCGGCTTAAGAACTTCGAACAGTCAAGTTGCCCACTCATCTTACCCGTACCATACCAACCGTTAACCTACACGTGATCCCTGGGTGGTGCTAAACGGTGCAACAAAAACTGACGACAAAAATTACCATAAGATAAAATAAATAAAGAGGATCATTGCCGAGAATACTGACTGAAGATCCGAAATTTCGGGTATCACAAGTTTATGTTCAATTGTTCATCTGGTAATAATATTCGACCGCACTGTTCAATTGTTCATGTTTGCTATCGTTGTGTTGTGTTACTGGAACTGGACACTTACCGAACTTATGCTAAATAGAACGTGCCAATTGCGAAAGTTGAATGACTTGCAATGGCAGTATTGTTAGAAGATACCTCATATTAGATTATGGATTGATCCCATAGCATGCCCATTGCCCAGGTACAAAGTTTTTCCGTTCCGTTAAACACGTTTGTCTATTTAGGCTGTTTTCTGTGTGAACGGATAATTACCTATTTGGATACTTTCTCTTGGTTACTGTCTAGTACAGGACTGTCTGTTGCGGCCTAACATCGTTAATTTTATAAATCGATAGATTTCATGATAAAATCTTTTTACTAACATCTGATACACACTACATTACATGCTGAAAACAATGGCTCTGTAAATTTTTATAACAGCATAGGTAGTATCGTTTTATAGGTTTATTGGAAATATCAATACTAATCATAATTTGGGTTCAAAACATTTCAAAAGTTGTAAGGCCTGTTATTTGCAGACAAAAACAAACTGTCGAAACCGAAGCTCTGAGTAGAAAATGCAAATGGTATGCAGCTAGCGCGACGGACGATTATGCGCGCGGTTACCCTACATGCACCGCAAACATAATTGACCTGAGAGCTAGATTCACAACGTTTACCCAGAAAATGACTTCAAGTAAACCAGTAGGTATAAGTAAGTCTGATGCTCGATTACTCATGTTAGTAAGGAATCTAGGGGGTCAAGTTAGACTAAAGGTAAATTGGGTACTTACCTAAAGAGCCACGACAGCTAGCGGACAGGTGCGAACCGGCAACGAAGTTCGATTATGTATGTCGCACTTGCAAATAAAGACCCATTTACACCGTGCAAGAGATTGCATGCGATTTTCATTACATTGCGGGAATTGATCGGCCTTGTCTTACCTCGATAGCCCGCAGCCCGCAATGTAATCAAAAGTGCATGCAAGTTCTTGCACGGTGTAAATGGGCCTTTAAGCGACAGAGAGGGAACATGAACGATCTCCGTTTTCGATTCGCGGTAAGCCCTCAGGTAAAGGCAGTGGGTGAAATTGGAACTGAACTCGTCACGTAATAGGCTTACTTTAAGCTTTGGCAGATTCCAGTGTTGCCAGATACCCCGCTTTTCCGCTTTTTCCCCCGCGTTTTTGCCACCGTCCCCGCCATCCGCGTTAAGCCAACGCGGATCCGCTTTATTGAAATGTTAGTATTTGCTCAGTAAAAAAAAAAAACGGTAAATTCAAAATATCGAACGATTAGAACTAGGTAGAATGACTACAAGTAACATTTATAACTTCTGTGATAGTGCATGTGACGCCGTAGAGCCTTTTTTTTTCATTTGAACATAAAAATAAAGAAAATTATTAACAATTAATTTATTCCGCGTTTTCATTAAGAAATCCGCGTTTTTAATGCGCACCTCCCGCTTTTTGTATTTCGGCACCTGGCAACACTGGCAGATTCTGTGGTGCTGATGGAAACAGTAAAAGTAACTTTGCGGTGGTCCCTCATTAACGTACCTAATATTTGCGGTTACTTCTCATGAAAATGTAAATAATCATCTAATAATAAGGTTAGTTATTTAAACAAATAAAGCAAACTAAATAAGGCACAGAGTAATTAATACTATTACATACCTACGTAAGTAGGTACAGGTTTTCTATCGAAGAAAACCGTGTTTGTTGGCTAGTAAATACCGAGTCACGCTATCTCGCTCTACCGCATAGCACGTGCTCTGTCGTCTAGTTAGGGAAGGCTCGTGAGCGCGTCAAGGCGTCAACGCTATCACATCTTAGTTGAAAGATGCGGTCACTGTTCGTCGGTGTCAGTCGCGTTCGGTTGTATGAACACCCGGGGATGTGTGAGGCCCGAGTTTAGCCGAAATGGCAAGAAGAGCCCTGACTAAAGGTACAAGAACTGTGAGAAAGTTGTGTAGTAAACCTAAGCGTGAATTCGATTATTATGTATTTAATATTTAAGGAGGATGATGAGGATACCATGAAAGATTTTCACGTAAATACAGCTATATTACGTACAGTCAAGTACAAAATTGTTTAAGGAATTAATCTTCCCATAAATATATACCGAGATCTTAATTCGCCAATGTAAGAGCCATGACACGTATTTTTGCAAACCTAGGTAAGATGTATCCACCCATAGGTATTTTAAATGCACTTGACTTGTATTGTATGTACCTGACACGCCTATTCTTTGTAGTCGATTCGTTGAGCACTGCTTATTCAGGATATTTTAGGGACGACTCTACACTGATTACACAGATTTAGGTTCGCGCCTTTCTTTTGGACATACCTGAAGTTAAAGGTTATACTTAGGTACTTATAAAGCCAAATTTTTGAGTGGCCTCATAATTAGCACAAAGGGCGATTACGCTTTTATAATAAAGTAAATAATGAAACATAATAATACATATGCACATGAAGACGTTAAGTATTGATCACTGTGTTTAACCCTTGACTTATTTTTCAACTGTGTTTGACCCTTTAAAGGAAAACTTTTCAATAGGTACCTACTGAGACTTGCGTGCGAAATGTAGACCAACTTCTTTATTCGAAGCCTGAGTCACGACCAGCGCTGAATACTTGAATGCGTCGTTGTCCAGCGTGCAGCTAGCTTTAACTTTTGAGCTCGACCTTAATTCACGCTGATTCTGTGCTAGAGGAACAATGAATCCGAGGCGCCGTCACGGGAAAGTCTAACTGACCTGGCCCACATCCTTCCTTCCACCAGTTTCACTTAGTTTCAGGTTTCAGGTGATTTGTTCAACTTGCTGGTAATCAAATCAAGGCATTCTAGCGAAAAAGGCTACTATTGATTGACCTATCTCAGGATGACTCACTATATGAAGATCCCCACGGTATAGTATATAGATCAGATACAGTAGGCAGCGTTCAATTGATACACGTTCTTAACTGACGAAATAATCACTGAAACTCAGAATGTCAGTGTAAACTTTACAGTGTAAACTTTACAGTGTAAAGTCTTATTACTCCATCTTGAAATATAATAAACGGGTCACTCACGTCTTTAAGGTCGAATATCGCTCGGCATCGCTCAATCGGTCTAATTACTCCGTTGATGATGATATGTTTGCAAATAATTTGTACACTTTTTGGCAAATGATAAGTACTACAGTACTTATCATTAAAAACAGTAAGGTACGTAGAGGGTGGGTTATTGAGTACCAAAACCAGGAGTTCCAAGGACTTCCTCGAAGCTTTGGGCCTCACCGTCACATATGTAGATTTTTCATCATTCGCCCTATCCCATTCACTTGAGGTCGGCGCGACATTTTTTGTATTGAAAGTAAATCCGCCTGAGCAACCGTACAACTTACCATGATCGATTCATTGTATATTTAATCTCTAATTATATAAGGATGTTTGCTTCGTGCACTTGTACTTAATTTGGTCAAGGATCAAGATGGGGAGCGCGAGCGCCGCTCATGCAATATGCATGTGCCCGGTAACGGACGGAACGGTACCGCGCGCGCAGCGTCGCCGCATTCCTCTAGCGACCTCCTTCGGAATTAGGAAAACAACCATCTGTTTGTCATCGGCTGGGCGAGTTGATGTAAAATGCTCAAACGTGTTTGCTTCAAAGCTGCTCCAGTTAGGATACGGCGAAAGCTAACATTTAGCTCCAAGTGAGATATGCTAAACGGGATTTTACCGCGTATATTTTCCATTTATAACTTTTAGTTACTCGACGATGCCGATGTGTCATCCAATGCTTTTGACAATAAGCGCAACCAATGCGTTTGACAACAGCGCACGGCATTGTGCGTCAATGAGCACAACGACAGTCTGCTTATACGATATACAACGCCATGAACGCCATTAAGTCCCATGTGTGAAAGTTGTGAGATTGTGTAAGTCGTTTTCGGGGTTAATCCCTTAAATGTAGCTCTTTCTATTAAAAAAAATATCAAGATTGTTCTTGTTCGTTAAAGGATCTGTGGCCACATAATTAGGCAAAAGAAGTATCGGTAGCCCGTGGGCAGCCCACCATCTCGATAAGATCTCGATGGCTCGATGACAAAACATTAGAAAGATCGTAGGGAACGGGTATAATCCCTTAGTAAGCCCTAAGTTTTGAGACATTTTCTATCAACCAGAGTATTACATAGTGATATTTATTTATCTATATTACAGAGTTTTTTGTACCTATATTTTGATATTTAGATAAAAACGTAAAAACTGGGCATTGATCACAATTTTCCTCTCACCGCAGTAACAAACGGTGGTTACCAGTGGTAATAAATTGGTGTTAAAAGGAATAGCCAAAAAATACACAAGTGATAATAAAAGTCCGCAAGAGCGTCCGGCCGGCGCGCGGCCGCATTGTCAGAACGTTTCTCCTCGCACAACGCCCGGCGCTCATCTGTCTTTTTGCTGCACTTTCTTGTTTTCCTCGTAAATTCAAATTTGTGTACGATGAATAGCCAAGTATGTCGCAACTAGTACTTAGAGTATGTACTAGAAAATACCAATCAAAGGGGGATTTTTTACACGACTGGGTACTTGTTTATACATAGTACAGTTTGTAGCCTTTGCTACATCAAGGGACTAAACGAAGACAAAAGGAATAACGTGTGACATTGTGTTGAATTGTAAATATGTGCATAGAATATCAGTATTAATAACATAAAAACTTACCAAACAAACCAGATGATGACGCGCCATTTCGGTCCACTTTGACGCAATCACAAAATTGGTACAAAACACAGTTCACCTGACCATTGAGATTCAAATAAAAAAGTTTAAGTCAAGTTCCGAATGGCGCGAAAGGGTTCGGACTCTTTTTTCTCAAATTAAAGGTGTCGGTCGCGTTCAGCCAGTGCGAGCGGAAGAAAGGCACTGGTTGTAGCGGACCCGAGAGGAGGCCGGAGATAGTATATACTATAGAGTTGTGAAAGTCGAAGAAATATTATGTTTGTTTGGAGCGATGAACTGTGGCCAATAATTAAACGTCAAGGTTGCCCTACTTGGTAACCGCTTCTTCGTTGACAAATTTACTTTTGCACCCGGATTCCGATGAAACGCGTATACCTATTAAAGCAAACTAGTTTGATTCCATATCGGTGAGTAAAAATATACTGTTTCAAACCTGCACCTGCACTGTGTTTGTGATGATACCACATACAACTTTGAGACGGAGAAACAAGTGAACTACAGAAGAAATATGTATATACGTATGTATAGCATAATAGGTAGTCGTAAAGGCCTAAGATGTGGATAGACAAACGTCCTATATAATTTCATTGTCAGTCTCATAATTGTTGTTACAAAACCCAGTCAACCAAGTAGAAGAATTAACATACAAACCATCCATAATCCTACGAACGACTACCTACTATACTATATACAAACCGGGAGTCGTTATATCCTCGCAATCACATCGCTTATCACCTTTTTATAGAACACTTCAGGATATCGGGACTTTATACTTTAGTATTATACTTGGAAATTAATTTAAAAGAAATTGGGAGACGTCTTATCAAATTTACTAAATAGCTAACCCTTGCCTTGCCTTGTACCTAGCGACAACTTGGTCTAGTCAGCTCTATATAGTTCCAGACCGGTAGTTTTTACTTGCGCACACGTCGCCTGCGCACCGGCGGTAACTGGGCCGCTATTTATTTCTTTTGGTAATAAATCCTAGAACATATTTATATGGCATGTGGTCATACTGATCATGCGAGCTTATCTGTGGCAGAGATGAGGGAACAGTGGGAGACGCGGATCCAGGATTGGTTTTGGTTGAGGGGGGGTTGTGAGGCGAGCGGGCAGAGGGGTGACTTGACGTTATTTCTGCATGAAATTAATGGTTTGTTTATATCCATGGTAATAATTAAACAGTTGCTTAGATTTTGGTAAACCTAATAATGGTGGCGGCTCATTGAAAATGTATGTTTATTTTGCATACATTTATCACAGAAACAGTCCCAGCAAATAATGAATAGGTGCTGCGGCATCATAATCAAAACAATTTTATCACACATTATCATGTATTTATAGGTAAGTAGGTATGGCAGTTTCGGTCCTATTCAGAATTGTTATGGTCAATCCTGGAAATCAGAACTGCATGGGGTAGAGCTCATCCCAGACGTGAAGTTGTGCCTCGTGCAAGTTGTGGTGCACGGAGAAGTCTCGGTCCACCTTGAGGTACTGCCGGTCCGCGGGCCGCATGGCCGGCCAGCGCAGCGACGACAGCTCCGGTAACTCGCCCTTACGAGGGTTCGGGTCGCTGGGGACGGAAATATAAAGCATAAAATTGTTTGCTTATATTTAGTACATCTACAATCAGGCGGGAGACGACATCTACAACTGCAGGAGGAAGAGGACAGTAGGTATTGGTTGTGTTTACCCGTGCTTAGCGAAGGTGTACCAGATTGCGGTCATGCGCTCCACCATGACGTGGTCCTGCGGCGCGGGCGGCGGCGGCGAGCGCGCCTTGATGGGCGGTCGCAGGTAGCTCTGCGAGAACACGTAGATCGTGTCATCGTGGTGCGCCGCGCCTGTATACATAATGATCAAGTATTACCTAGAACATCTTTTAGGTCGGCCTCGGTCTGTCCAACATTGGGAACCACTGACCAAATACGTATACAAATTAATAGCTGTTAAAAGCGAGTCTTGGTCTTGGAGGTTTTCGGATCTTGCACCATTCCCGTGAGATTTTTGGCTTGAAGATCTCGCAGGTTTTTCGATCAGTGATACCTGGGACGTCCGATAGTTCAAAAGTATTTAAGTTTAATAGGTCAAACTTACCCAGAGGTTTATGGGTGACCGGATCTTGGTAGAAGCTGTTGTTGCCGACATAGCTGAAGGCGCTGTACCACACTGGGTGGGGTGAGTGGCGACACATTAGGTTCGCCATTCTGGAAACGATCTAAGTATTCGGTGACGGTTTACATTAGGAGTTTTTTGTGGAAAACAGGAAACTTCATGGGTTCTGGGGTTGATCTGAAGAAACATTTAAATAAAGCTCTATACGACATAACATAACTAATTATAATTACCTCGAATGATCGCACTTATATTGGACAAAGCAGAAAGCATATAGTCATCATATAGTATATAATTTTTCACTAGCAAATGATAAGTGGGAGGTGGGCAAATGCTTATATTAATGTTTGTTATGAGTACATAAACTCGATCGCGCTATTTAGCTACGGTGACGTCGGTGACCATAACCCATCATTATTCGCTTGTCCGTTTCATTTCTTCTCGTCGGCGCAGCACGTTTTTTTTCCATACCTCTATCGCCCGTCTTCTCATCACTCACATCTTTCTTATCCATATCGTCTCTCACGCAGTTCGTCCACCTGACCATTATCATTTTTAATTACCTGTGCGTGTTCAGTCCAATCCAGCTGTCTGCATACAACTTTCCAAGCCGTTTGTTGCTCTCGGGGGTGTCTTCAATTGGTTTGCCGCCTAAATACGCCTCCTTGAGGCGACGGCTGGCCACTGACGAGTTTTGTTCAGGCAGTGCGAACGAGATTGGTGCAAGCGTCTCCCATTTAGAATTCACAAGATTTCGAATTGTTTCATTCCTAGTTATAGCTGGAAAAAGAAGGCCCATTAGAGTAAAGTGGCTTCCAGGAATCTGTGAAAGCGTTGATTTTAGATAACGAGCACTAAACTACAAAACATCAGTGAGTAATTGACTATCTACCAAACGCCTTCCAGTAGAACTCTTGCTCCGTCTGACTGATGAGTAGCGGCACGGCGTACATCTCTCCCTTCCGCACTGCGTCATCAGGCTGCACTGCCAGGAAACGAGGCTGCCCCACATCCGGCTCCACCACCGCGGTCCAGAAACTGACAGGATCGAAACTGAGTGGCTGAAACAGTTACACTGATTACAACAAATGCCTATGATACAATTCCCTAATTAACTTGTATTTCAGACGCTACCAGGTACCTCTAACATATCTCACGAAGCTCGAGAGTGAGGTTCGGGCTTGTAAGTAACACTGACCTGATTACACTTCCCGAATTCACTTTATTTATATCAGATGCTGGTTTTAAATTCGTCCCTCTAACATATTCACATAAAACTTACACCGGACCAAAACCCGTTGAGTGAATTCCCTATCTCTTGCCAGGTCTTGGTTTTGAGGCAGTCGACGATGGCGCGCGAGGAGTTAGTGGGGCAGTTCAGCAACTGCGCTTGCTTTTGCGCTAGATCGAATTGGTGGCTCGGCAGTGGAGCCTTGCCTACCGGGGAGCCAGACATCGCGATGGCACGGTGAAATAAGCCTGCAGATACGTAGTAACAGTATCTAAATATATAAAAGAAGAAACTGACTGACTGATTGACTGACTGACTGACTGATCTATCAACGCACAGCCCAAACCGCTGGTTCTAGAGATTCCAAATTTGGCACGTAGGTTCCTTATAAGGTCTAGGGGTGCACTAAGAAAGGATTTTTCAAAATTCACCCCCTAAAGGGGTGAAACGGGGGTCCAAAGTTTGTATGAAAAACCGTATTTATTAAAGTGAGAGACATGAAACTTTGTACATAGAGTCTGTGTTTAAATATATTAATGGCGTATTTCAGCATTTTTCTAAATTGCTCCACTAAAGGGGTGAAAAGGGGGTTCAAAATTTGTACGGGAAGAAAATCTTTTTTAAGCGAGATATTTGAAACTTTGTATTTCTATTTGTATTTCTGTTTAAATACAACAAAACGTATATAAGCGTCTTTCGAAATTACTCCCCTAAAAGGGTGAAAAGGGGGTTTCAAGTATGTACGGGGAGCAAATTTTTTTTGTAGTGAGAGATTTAAAACTTCGTACATAGACTTTATGTTTAAATACAACAAAACATATTTAAGCGTTTTTTGAAATTGCTCCCCTAAAGGGTTCACAAGGGGGTTCCAAGTTTGTACGGAGAGCAAATCTTTTTTGAAGTGAGAAATTTAAAACTTCGTATATAGACTCTTTGTTTAAATACAACAAAACGTGTTTCAGCGTTTTTCGGAATTGCTCCCTTTAAGGGGTGAAAAGAGGGTTCCAAGTTTGAGCGGGGAGCAAATTTTTCCTTTTCTTAAAAATCGATATGGGTGTCATTTTCGAGATTCCTCGGGGTGCAGATTACAAAAATGACATCCATTTTCAAATCCAAGATGGCGGACATTTATTTTTCTTAAAAATCAATATGGGTGTCATTTTCGAGGTTCCTCTGGGTGCCGATTACGAAAATGACACTCATTTTCAGATCAAAGATGGCGGATATTTATTTTTATAAAAATCGATATGGGTGTCGTCTTCGAGGTTCCTCGTGGTGCCGATTACGAAAATGGCATGCATTTTCAAATCAAAGATGGCAGACATTTATTTTTCTTAAAAATCGATATGGGTTTCATCTTTGTGGTTCCTCGGGGTGCCGATTACGAAAATGACATCCAGTACATATCTGCATGCAGGTCAAACTGAGAACCTCCTTTTTTGTAGACGGTTAAAAATTACTCTTAGTACGCGGGCGAAGCCGCGGGAAAAAACGTTGAAATTTTGTATAAAGACTCTGTTTAAATACATTAATGGCGTATTTCAGCGTTTTTCTAAATTGATCCCCTCAAGGGATGAAAAGGGGGTTCAAAGTTTGTACGGGGAGCGAATCTTTTTTGAAATGAGAGATTTGAAACTTCGTAAATAGAATCTTTGTTTATATACAACAGAACATATTTCGGCGTGTTTCTAAATTGCTCCCCTAAAGGGGTGAAAAGGGGTTCCAAGTTTGTACAGGGAGCAAATCTTTTTTGAAGTGAGAGATTTAAAACTTCGTATATAGACTTTCTGTTTAAATGCAACAAAAAATTACTCGGCATTTTTCGAAATTACTCCCCTAAAGGTATGAAAAGGTGGTTCCATGTGGTGTTTGTACGGGGAGTGTACAGACTGTGTTAAAATACAACAAACCATATTTCAGCGTTTTTTGAAATTTCTTCCCTAAGGGGGTGAAAAGGGGGTCCAAATTTGTACGGGAAGCAAATCTTTTTGAAACGAGAGATTTCAAACTTCGTATATGGACTCTGTATAAATACAGCAAAACACGTTTCAGCGTTTTTCGGAATTGCTCCCCTAAAGGGGTGAAAAAGGGGTTTCAAGTTTGTGCGGGGAGCAGTAATATGGGTGTCATATTCGAGGTTCTTCGGGGTGCCGATTACGAAAATGGCATGCATTTTCAAATCCAAGATGGCGGACATATCTTTTTTCTTAAAAATTGATATGGTTGTCATTTTTGTTGTTCCTCGAGGTGCCAATTACGAAAATGACAACCATTTTCAAATATGATGACGTTATATAATGGATATACGGTCATTTTTTTTCCTAAAAATCGATATGGGTGTCATCTCCGAGGTTCCTCGGGGTGCGGATTACGAAAATGACATGCATTTTCAAATCCAAGATGGCGGACATTTATTTGTCTTATAAATCGATATAGTTGTCATCTTGGAGGTTCCTCGGGGTGCCAACTATGAAAATGACATCCATTTTCAAATCCAAGATGGCGGAAATTAATTTATCTTAAAAATTTATATAGGTGTCGTCTTTATGGTTCCACAGGGTGCCGATTACGGAAATGACATCCATACGAATCTACATACATACATACAAACATACGGATCAAACTGAGAACCTCCTTTTTTGTAGACGGTTAAAAATTACTTTTATTACGCGGGCGAAGCCGCGGGTAAAAGCTAGTAGTTAAATAAAAGTAATGTGCGCTAAGAGTAATTTTTAACCGTCTACAAAAAAGGAGGTTCTCAATTTGACCCGTATGTTTGTATATACCGTTACGCCGGAGGATTCAATAAAAACCTCAAACGTAAATATCAATGCCTTAAAAGCGTTTTCAGCAGGCTGAAAAGACATTTCAGACCGTTTTACGTTGCTCTATCACATATCAGATGATCAAAATTTCACCCAAGTTGCCGTCGTTTTAAGGCGTCTGAAACATGTTTTCAGTACGTTTCAGGCCACCCTTTGTCGGATGACGTTATAACCTGGCGTTTTCAGGAGGGGGTCCTGAAATATGGGCCTCTGAAGTACATATCAGTATATGGCGAAATTTCCAGCAGGAGTAAAGGATATAGCAGTAGTAGAAAGAGATGGCTATACTCAGAACATTCGAGACGTAAGTGACAGAGATAGCAGTAGTAGAAGAAGATAGCTATACTCGGAACATTCCAGAAGAGCGTGACAGAAATAATCACCATTGGAAAGAGACTGCAATTGACGCGCACATTCTCGGCCATCCGTGACAGTAATGGCATGGACAAACAAGCGAAGGGTAAAATATTCGAGGATCCTTCCGCGGAGTATAAGAGGGACCGCCGACCGCCGGGGAGTCAGTTTAGTTTTAACTGCGATACAGTGCGATTGAAGTGATAAATCGGAGCGAAGGACTTATAGTGTTTAGTGCGACTAGTGACGTTTTAAGGACAGTGTGTGTTGTGAGAATTAATTCTGTTATAAAGTGCTCGTTTTAAAGTGTATTTTCTATCTAGGCGAACCCCACGCTCGTAACATTTGGTGTCAGAAGTGGAATAGAAATTGCCACGAGAAACCGACTTGAAGGGAGTGACGACGCGGAGCCAAAAATCTGGAGACTAGACGCCTGGTACATCGAATTCACCGGTGCCAACTGCACAAGGAGTGACTTAATGCCGTCTTCCTCCTCCTGAAGGAACAGGTGAGAATACAGGAGGAACAGTCAAGAAGACAGGAGGAACAGTCAAGAATGCTCCGTGAAGTACACGACTGAATGAAAGAAAGAGATATTCGAGGTTCAAGAAAAGAGTCGAATCCATGAAGTCAAGAACGAAGTAGGGACTGTCCAGGATGCGGTGAAAACTGTCAAGAAGGATATTGAAACCTATAAAAACCGCCTCCAAAAATTAGAAATTAAAGTGAGCAATGGTACAAGTACCTGTATACCCGACGCATCGATGGCGGGAGGCGGCAGATTTAAGGTACCACCTTTTGATGATAACTCACCGTGGGCGGCCGGCCGGCTGGAGTAAGGAGCAAGCCAGAGCCGCACTGACGTTGGCGCTGTGTGACGAAGCCCTCACCATACTCGGCTAAGCTTTGGGAAACGATCAGACGTACGACCGCCTCCTAGAGGCCTTGGAAGCACGATACGGAGACAGTCACATGGAGCATGTATACCGAGCTCAGTTAAAGGACAGCGCACAAGGACGTAACGAATCCTTACAACAGTGGGCCTTGGAAATCGAAAAATTGGTCAGAAAGGCCTATCAACGTACGTCAACGTTCTTTGTGGACAGTATGCTGGTGCACACCTTCATTGACGGGATTCGGGATCTGGAAGTGAGGGCAGCCGTGCGATTGGGACATCATGGGAGCCTGAAAGATGCTGTAACCCACGCTCTCGAGGTGGAAGCTGTACGAGTAGGACTCGGCCAGGCCTTTCAGGGTAAGAGAAGTATCGACTACTAAGCCGGTAACTCCCTGCCGCGAATTCGGGTCACGTTGTTACCAATGTGGAGAACGTGGACACATGCGGTCCAGAAAGGAATAGGAGGGACAGAAACCCAGCGCCAATTGCGAGGGCAATAGGCTCCGTGGAGTCGTAGCCATAACAGGGAAATGAATAAAAGACAGGACTATGGGACGAGTGCTGGCTGATGGTCGGAATGTCCCAATTATGATCTCACAGGCGAACGACGAGAATAGTCTGGTCGTCAAGGGAGAAATCTGTGGAATAACATGTCTCCTTACCATAGACATCGGAGCTTCTCGGACTGTGGTCAGTTCTCGGCTACTGAAACACCTGACCAGAGATCATCTAGTCCGACCTAGGCATCTCCAGCTGCAGACTGCTACCAACCAGTATATTTCCGTCCAATGAGAGCGAGAATTGGCCTTAAAGATTGGTGAAAATAAATACTGGCATAAAGCCATCGTTGGTAACATCGTGGACAACTGCATTATTGGATTAGATTTTGTGGAGATAGGTTTGATTGTAAAATAACTTGTAGGTTCCGCCGAACGAAAAACACTGAAAGTCTATATACGAAGTTTTAAATCTCTCACTTCAGTAAAGATTTGCTCCCAGTACAATACAATACAATACAATACAATAATTTATTGATAACACCATAGTTACAAGTCAAATATTTACATTAATAATATGAATTATAACACATTATTATTATTATTTATTGATAATATTTAGGTGTAAGGTAATTTTAAAAATTCCTCTACACTGTACAGTGTTAAATCCAGCAGCCATCTTCGTAGCCCATTCTTAAACGCAGCAGTGGAAGTTGCATCCCTAACCGTTGCGGGCAGTCTGTTATAGATCGAGGGACCCATTATATATACAGATCTCGCGGACTTTGCCAGTTTGTGCCTAGGTGTGATAAGGCGGTAATGATGTCTGTTACTACGAAGGGCATGAGTTGCGTTTGTCCCCTGCCGTTGGAATATATGTATATTTGTGTGTACGAACAACGCTACTTGATACACGAGTTCGCCAGGGAGCGTCACAATTCCGAGCTCTTTAAATAAATTTCTACATGAGTAGTCACTGGGTGCACCTATTATTGCGCGTAGTGCGCGCTTTTGCATGACGAAAGCTCGCTGAGTGTCGGCCGCGCGGGCCCACAGCTCCGTCCCATACGTGAGTAGGCTGTGGACTGTCGCGAAGTAACAGGACCGCACCACGCTGCGCGACGCGGTGTTAGCCAGCCTGCCCAGTGCAAAACACGCTCGCCCGAGCTTCGAGCTCAGTTCGTCAATATAGTACACACTTGGAAGCCCCTTTTCACCCCTTTAGGGAATCAATTTCGAAAAACGCTGAAATACTTCTTGTTGTATTTAAACAGAGAGTCTATTTACGATTTGTGCCCCGTATAAACTTTGAACTCCTTTTCACCCTTTTGGGGAGCAATTTAGAAGTACGCTGAAATACGCCATTAATATATTTAAATAGAGAATCTATATACAAAGTTTCAAATCTCTCAATTCAATAAATACGTGTTTTCATACAAACTTTTGACCCCCGTTTCACCCCTTAGGGGATGAATTTTGAAAAATCCTTTTTAGTGCACCCCTAGAACTTATAAGGAACCTACGTGCCAAATTCGAAATCTCTAGAACCAGCGGTTTGGGCTGTGCGTTGATATGTCTGTCAGTCAATCAGTCAGTATCTTATTTTATATAATTATATATTTAGATAGCACGCACTGTATAACTTAGTACCAATTTTCTGGAGAATGGCCACCATAAGGTTTTATGTCTATGCTGGGAAGGGCCTACTTTGAACAGTTCACCCCTTTTGACCGCCATACGTACCTTTAGACATAGGCGAGATCATATGTAACAAAGCACTCCTGGAGCCGGCACTGCATCCGGCGACGGTGACTTTGCCCGGGTCGCCGCCGAACGCTGCGATGTTGCGTCTTACCCAGCGCAGCGCCGACACCTGGTCCTTGTAGCCGTTGTTGCCGGGCGCTAGAGCGTCGCCAGTGCTCAGCAAACCTAGAAAACAAAACATATACGTAAGAAGTAGTAAGAATGTGGAGCAACACTATACAAAAATAGTTTTACTTTTGGTTTCTGTTAAAATTTACATTAAGTATAGTGACGGCGACAACGAAATGGAATTTTTGATTATCGTATCGAAGCTGACTCCAAAAATTAGCGAAGGAATCTTTAAATTTAAACGTACCTACTTAATTTTGTATATGGCCATGAGAGGAATTTTCTAAAGGCTTGAAGTATCTGAAGAGGGATAAATGCTCGTAATAACTGCAATAAATAAAACCGGCCAAGTGCGCGTCGGACTCGCGCACGAAGGGTTCCGTACACATTATCTATAAAAACGGCAAACAAATAACGTATACGTTTGTTGTATTGGGGCCCCCTTAAATATTTATTTTATTCTGTTTTTGTTATATTTGTTGTTATAGCGGCAACAGAAATACATCATCTGTGAAAATTTCAACTGTCATCATGCTTCATAAGATACAGCCACACACACAGACACACGACACAGACAGACAGACGGACAGCGGACTTTTAGTAATAGGGTCCCGTTTTATCCTTTGGGTTCGGAACCCTAATAAAAAAATAGTTACCGAGTGAGGCAAGGCGATAGTTGATGGTAACGAGGACCAGATCTTGGTCCAGCAAGTAGTGTGGACCGAAGAGGTCAGAGCGGCCCGCGAACGAGTAGAATCCGCCAGGGTGGACGAAAAATATCACTGGCAGCTTGCGAGAACTGAAACATTAAGGCAGATTCAACAAAAAGATTCTGAAAGTAATATAGGTAGATTAGGTAGTATATAATTGAGGCTCCAGTGGCTATAGCCATCTAGTGTGTCAAAACAGAATGAGAAGAGTATGTCAGTGTATACCTGTTGTTCTCTGGGGTGTAGACGTTAATCCTGAGACAGTCCTCGTCCATCGGGTACTTGCCAGGTCGCTCGGGTTGCGGGCACCCCGGGCCTTCCTCACTTGCGTCTACTTCAAATAAGTACACTGCTATATCCACCGGTGGCTGGAAAGATGAAATGAATCATATCAATATAAATAATTACCAATTACAATGCACACTGCTACACTTCTGTACTGTACGAAATGTTGGTACGAAAATTTAAGAATAGACGCAGCAATAAGTAAGTTGTTAGGTAGGAGAGGGGACGACTTTTCTCTCCATGTGTTTTGCTGAGTCTTCCTAGTTACTCGTTAGTGATTGAAATAGGAAGGTGCAGCCTTGCAAAAGCTTTGACGTAACTGCTTGGTTGAAAATGAGATTTTCATTCAAAATAAAGGTTGTTTCGACCTGGAATCGGAGCTCTCCTACGGGCGGGCGGGCATAGCGGATGCCGCGGTAGGCTTGGAAGCGACGCCTGAGCCGCGACTCCATCCACGAGCCTTGGAACGCGCCTGACGGTGTCACCGTCATGGGGCCGGGGGCTGACGGCGCCACAGCTGGTGCAGGATTAGCGGAGGCCTCGGCACTTGAGTTAACTAAAAAGGGTAGAGAATATTAATACGTTTCTCGAGATCGCGGATATATGGATAGCTCCAGGGATAATTAATAAAAAATTTAGCCAGGAATAGCTGTCTGACAGTGTCAGGCAATTATTTGGGTTGTAATTTTTCTACAGATGAAGTTTCTCTACTGTTTCGAAACATTCGAGTTTTTTTCTCTCTATGGGTACCTAACTAATTTCTGTATATCCTCAGTCTACTTAACACAGGAATAACACACTAAGTACATTATAAAAATAAAAGTGCGAGTCGTACTCGACACCGAGGGTTCCGTGTACAGATATGTACCGGTTCCAACCCTATCAAATCAGGAAAATCTTAACAAAATGGTGTAGAAATTGAACGCCATGGGTGTAACGCCATCTATCGGCGACTTTTGTTACAAATTTGAGCGACTGAATAACTTAGTATGTGTGGTGGTTTTTCAAGGATAATTCTTTATCGCGTGAACCGATTTAAATTTTTTCTTTATAAAGAAAAGGGGGGGAACGGTATTTTTTTTACATTTTCCCTCATAAAACAAAAATGACGTTTAAAAAAAATTTCAAAATGTGCAACCCAAGCCCTTTCATATGACACCCCACTCGACATATATTCACTAGACTTTAAAACTTTGAACCTGACTGACATTTTTGACAGAAAAAAAAAAATTAAGTCATGTTCCATGTTTCTAGGTTAGCCTTCTTTATAACTATTCCAAATTTCAAATCGATAGCATAAGTAGTTCTTGAGATATTTAGCGATGTGACAGACAGACAGACAGGCAGACAAAGTGAAACCATAAGGGTTCCTTTTTTACCATTTTAGTACGGAACCCTAATAGGGAAAATCAACGTACGGAAAGTGCATGTACAATAGGTACATAACATAACACAACTCAGTACAACAACAATATCTAATACCTTAAGTACCACCC
The DNA here is from genome assembly GCA_963556455.1 of Epiblema foenella. Lineage (NCBI taxonomy): Eukaryota > Metazoa > Arthropoda > Insecta > Lepidoptera > Tortricidae > Epiblema > Epiblema foenella. The sequence continues at coordinate 12,233,594 of OY747098.1, read as the reverse complement.
AACGCATTGAGGTATGTGAACATCTCCCATTTTTATAGTTAATGAAATTGCACTTGAGTTTACGCATGCAGCGAAATGGCTTGGGACATATATGGATGACTTAGGTTACCTGCATTAAGATGTGGCGGAAGCGCACTCGCAGCAGCACACAACAACAAGTATTTTATCATCCTTCTAAGTAATTCACTTAAATATTAGACTATAGGTATATTTAATTACACTTGTTTTACATATTGTTGCACGCTCGGCAGCGTGAACCTGACTGGCGAAACGACGACGCGACCACGTCAACTAACTAAACGTTGATCAGTCATCCTATGAAGATCAATGAGGATGAGGAAGCGCCCTACACGTTCGCATTGCGTATAAACGTACAAAGTAGGTATTAGCTACCTATTTTTGCGGTTTCTGTAGGAGAGCTGCTTCGTAGGTATACTCCCATAAATACCTAAATAATTTAGCCATTGCGCTTCATGTTTTTGCCAAGTGTTCGCAATCGAATACTACTAGTTACATCTACGTCTACATAGTTACTGCTCACACTGGCAAAAGACAAAAAAATAATCTTTCACTCCCAGAGTCGACTGTAAAAAAAGTGTGTCAGCTCCGACGCGCGACTGGAGTTTACTCTTTACCAACGATTATAAAATATATTAGTAAAGATTAGCAAAAAAATTAAAAAGGTTAGTGAATGAGGATAAAGGAACTCATTTTTTATATTAGGTACCGCAAAGTGGGGATATTTGAGACCCAAGGGGCCCCACTTTACAGTACCTACTGAAATCATGCATGTTACATTTATTTATATGAATAAAGACTTAGCGCGTAGACGTTATCGATATCGATAAATGTTGACCAGAGGGCCTACTCCGGACTTCGAAATCCGAACTTCGTATCGTGCCGTCCCTTTCGCTCTCGTGTTATACACTATATGAGTGAAAGGGACGTCACTTTACGAAGATCGGAATAGGCCCTCAGTGCCTTTACATAACCGTACTCTCTAGCGACTGCGAAAACGATTTAGTATGCCGATTCTTAGTTCTATTGCGTAACCGCCAGTGGCGCTATATTTTTGCCTATACAAATTTTTACGCAGTCGCTAGCGAGTATGGTCATGTAAACTCATGGTAAAGGCACAGGGACGTCCGCCGCGAGATCGCGACAACACAGACACTTGTAGCCTCTATTCGTCCCGGTACCGCCGCATATCGGGTAGAGTCAGTTCGACCCAGGGCGGGCCTAGCCGAGTTTCTTGCTGCAGGACTCTTCTCAGCTAGGCTAGGTTTAGTGAACCAGCGACAAAACTCCCTGGATGTACTTTTATCTCACAAGCGCAGGTTAGCCATAGTTGTAGTTGTGACACATACTAACACAGACAATGTGAACTTAGAGCTCCTACGCTGACGCACACATAGACAAGTAGCTCGATTCCACTCACACCTCAGGGCCTGTACTCCGAAGTTCTAAATCGGACTTCGTATCGTACTGTCCCTTTCATTCTCGTGTTATACACTATATGAGTGAAAGGGACGGCGCGATACGAAGTTCGGATTTCGAATTTCGGAGTAGCCCCTCAAATTTGGTTGAAGCCGCTGAACCAATCTCACTGGAGCGCAAACTCTTTGCTTTATTGTACCCGGTCTATAAAGCCAAAGGTTAAAAAAAAAACAAAAAAAATTACCAGGGTTACCATCTACACGGAGAAAGAAAAAATATAAAAAAATAACGTAATAGGCGGCGTGCTGTCTCCCTTGTCTCTATTTTTATAAATTCAATCACAAATAATCTCTCTTCTCACTATCATCTCTATGCCGATGATCTTCAGATGTATTCGCAGGGTGTACTTAATGATCTGCCATCTGTTATCAGCACTGTAAATAATGACCTGGTGCGTATCCTAAATTGGAGTCATAGTTTTGGTCTTCGGGTTAACCCCTCTAAAACCCAGGCTATCATAATTGGGAGCTCAAAATTTGTCCCAGTAATCGATATTAATAGTTTTTCACCGATTTACTTCGATAACGTCTTAATCCCTTTTTCTTCACAAGTAAAAAATTTAGGCATTATTATGGATAGGACTTTATCTTGGGTACCTCAAGTCAACAAGGTCAGCAGGAAGTTGTTTTCGGAAGTAGCTTCTCTGAGAAGGCTACGTAATTTCCTGCCCATTGCCACTAAAATTGCGCTTACTCAAACACTACTCCTCCCCATCTTGGATTATGCTGATGTTTCCTATATTGACCTCAATGAGGAGCAATTTCAGGGACGAGCTTTCTACTATTTCTAGCGCGTGCCGGACCTTTAGTATTCGTAGCAGACTTACGGCTTAGTATTTCTTTGTATCCCAATTAGATTTTCGCTCTAGCAAACCAATACGCAGTTTTGTCAAATTCTCCATACCTAATCAATGTGTCCAAGGTTTGCACCCTTTTGGACTCTGAGTGAATAATTCACTAACTTTATACCAATTAAATAGCACATTATAAAATATTTACGCGTTGTTTTATTATTTTCGATCTTGACAGACACACTTGACAACATAGCTTGACAATTCAACAACTGAGAGCTGCGCAAGATAAGTTGGGCACGAACATAACGGTAACTCATTAAGTGCTAAATTATAAAAAGTCGTATCTTTACCCTGATCGTATACTGAGATACGACTTTTTAGTTGGCACAGCAGATTACTTTTGATTTTATACCCTATAAATTTTCATATCCCGGGCGTATATATGAAAATCGATTCTAAAGGAGTAAACTCCAACTGTAAATAAACAACGCAATGACGTGAATCAACACTGCGGACGAGGGACAACTCAGCGGAAAATAGACTCCTATTAAACCTGGCATGCACTTTTAGTTTATGTACCTTATATTATGATTAACAGCCAAGTTCGCATAACATGACATTAATTGCATCCACGAACTTATTTTAATTTACCCAGACTCTATAAAATAAAGCATATCCAGGATCTTAAAGATCCACCACAAAATCCATAAAATTAAACAGAGAGGTACTATAGAATTTTGCTGGATTAAAGCACATGTCGGCATACCTGGAAACGAAGAGGCAGACAGAGAAGCCAAAATTGCCGCTACCCTTCCCAAACCACCCGATTTTGACCTATACCCCATCTCCTATATCAAACGCCTTTGCTAATCCGGAACTGAAGAACTACGTAGCAATCACTATCTATCCTCTACCACCGGAGTTCATCTAAAAAATTGGCTACCCACACTACAGCATATCCAAGATTTCCGAAAAAAGACGAATGTATCATTCCATCTAACTCAAATCCTTACCGGACACGGCTACCATAAATCCTACTTATGCCGTTTCAAAATTACCGCCGACGACCACTGCCCATGTGATGACACCATCTCACAAACAATCGACCACCTCCTGAAAAACTGCCCAAAATTCACCAACCCTAGACTCATTCACGAACTCGCCTGTCATAATCTCCACATAGAACCATATAATTTACAGGACCCAATTAGAAGAGAAACCTCAATAGCCTCATTTTGTAAATTCTCCACCACCATCATAAATAGCCTAAAAAAGTTCAACAGTACATACATAGTTCGACCCACAGTTCACCGAATTTCATCATCGAATTCCACTACCATTCACTGCATATACATATAGAAGTATCACATACATTAGAAATCATTCATTACTATAGGAATTGGAATAGTGAATTCAGCCGCCCGTATCCTTCGCGGGGACTGTTTTTCTAATAACTTAGAATGAAAAAAAGAAAAAAAAAAGGATCTTAAGTAAAGATAATTGGCACAAATTTAAAGCATTTCAGAATGTTGTAGTAAGTACATACCTAATTTGTTATTATGGCGAAAGGAAAAAAAATTACTCGTTTATCTCTCTCAGATTTGTTGTATCGACAGAGATAAGCCTTATCTCTGTCGATACAACAAATCTGCGAAAACGGCGGGCGTTTACGCCGCTCCATGTAGTTATAGTTATACGTCGGGGGATCCCATGCATAAGATACGACGGAGCGTCGTGTTAGTCGTGCCGTGTACCTGCTTTGGATTGTTAGAATTATGCTTACCGTTTAACTAGTTTGTATCCATAACGATAATACGGTTGAAACAGTTTAAAGTCAATGATGACAAAGATAGATTAAATGTATAGTGTATATTAAGTATTGAGTCATACGTTGACTAGGCAACGAAAAGGTATGGAGGGAAATGATTGAAACATGATTTTTGGCTTCGAAACTTTGTTTGGAATAGTTAGGAGGTGAACATAACAAAAGTCCCCGTCCATAGTCCTTAGTCGGGGGAGGTTGAAAGTCAGTTTTTCGTAAAAAACTTGTAAACGGTGGTCCATAGCAAAGTGTTTTAGACAAAAATAATTTACATAACATTCTCTAATAAAAAAAGGATTTTTCACACTTTTTTGTGAGGATGAATATTTAATGAGATTTTAAAGGGGGAAAGTTAATTCTTAGAAATAATAAGAGGCTTCTCATTCCTTTGTTTTTCAATATTTTAATTTTGTTTTAGTATTTATACACAACGATTTCTAATCAACGATACCTCATTCGACGGGGTTGAATCGTACGACACCTGAGTTGGAAGACAATCGCACCTTAAGGCCCGATTTTTCAATCTCCAAATAAAAGTATCTGTCAGATAAATGTTAGCTCTGTTATTTTCTTTTATATGACATTAGAAAGAGACTGATAATTTTATCTGGCGATTGAAGAACCGACCCGAAGTATAGGTTATCTTTGTTTTGACCAACGGATAAATATTATTACATCATTCTTATCAGACCGGCAGACTGGTAGTTTAAACAACATAAACAGGAAAATACTTATTGAAAATCATTTCGTATCAAGTTTTCCATACCTAATCAATGTGTCCAAGGTTTGCACCCTTTTGGACTCTGAGTGAATAATTCACTAACTTTATACCAATTAAATAGCACAAGTTTTTATTTTTATTTTCTCTGCCTACCTTATAATGCCTAATTCGTCCTTTATACTGATATTACTGAAGATCATGGTAAAGATGGGTAAAGACCACAAATATAAATTATTTTGTGCTCTTTGACTAATATGTATCAACTGTAATCGTTCCGTTTTTATTTTTTACTTTTAATGGCATAGTTCTCAAATTATTATTCGAACGAATTCTTCTAGGTTAGATATATCCGATCAGTACTTATAATTATTTATTTATTGCTTGTTTTACACAACTGTTCGTATTACTCACAGAACTCTGACGGCCCTATATAACAAACGCACTGCCGATGCCGTCGAGTCCAGTCTGTCCCACGCAGCTTCGCAAGTAAGTCACTGTTCAGTGCCACACAAATAACAAGAAAATCAAAAAAAATCAAAATCAAACATTTATTCTGCAAATAGGCCACAAGGGCAGTTTTACATGTCAAAATATTAAATTACAATTTAAGAAAGTCTGACTATAATAAGTAATACATTTTTCATGTCAAAATATTAATTTACAGAATAAGCGATCGAGTGAAAAATGTTCAAGCTGCTCTTGTTTTGCGCAGCCGCGGCGGCGTGCGCGCAAGCTGGCCACCAATATGACCACGAAGTCCACGAACATGCTGGTAATTACGTGTTTGCTGTACTTATAATTTATAATATAAATGTTTGAATTAAGCCGCCGTCTCCCGGCGAAAAAAAGAAACAATAGTATTCTTATGTAATGCGCCCTGGGATACCAGGGACCGGTAGACGACGGGGTAAGCATATGACTAATTTTTTTAAATTTATTATTGTCATGTTGAAAATTGTTCTTTTTTAAATGTGTAAATATCGACAATAGCTCGCAGCTCTATTCTTCTCGGACGCCTAAACAAAATTATTATTTCAGGCCATACAAAACTCACAACTACGCCTGAGGCCACCACAAAGCTTCCTCCTACCGAGCCTCCCCCGTCTGGGCCCCTAACAGTGACGCCGTCGGGCGTGATCCGCGGCTCATGGATGGAGTCGCGGCTCGGGCGCCAATTCCAGGCCTACCGTGGCATTCGCTACGCGCGCCCGCCCGTCGGGGAGCTCCGATTCCAGGTCTGTTCTTTTATATTCTATGATTGGCTATGGCTACCTGTCACAATGTGTCCTATCAAGCCATGTTCTACTAACCTTCTGGTTAGTCACTAACTATTCACCTACACCTACCAACATGTTGTCGAAGCCTTAATAATTATGTCATGGTATTTCAAGCCTCCAGTAGACATGGAGAAATACACGTCGGAGGTAGATGCGAGCCGGGAGGGCCCTGGTTGCCCGCTGCCCGTTGAACCTGGAGAGTACTACGTGGATGAAGACTGTCTCCGCATCAACGTCTACACTCCACATAACAATAGGTAATGTAATAGTTTTTAAAACTTCACACGTCTTTTCGGACATTGAGACTTCAGAACTATTTCATTTAAGCTTACGGTCCACCTGATGCTAAGCGGCCACCGCAGCCTATAGACGCCCGCAACTCCAAAGGAGTCACGTGCGCGTTGGCGACCCTTTATAAGATTTGAGGATGCACTGTGATTTGTATCCAACGCCCAGTATTTCCCAGTTTTACTCAATCCTTATTATGTAAAATGTAACTATAATTCTGATCCAGATTTGGTTTTTCCCAGCTCCCATAAGATGCCAGTGGTAGTGTTCATCCACCCAGGCGGTTACTACTCGTTTTCTGGTCGTTCTGACCTCTTCGGCCCCCACTACCTAATGGACAGAGATCTTGTACTCGTCGTGATCAACTACCGACTGGCTTCACTTGGTAATCATACGATATAACATCTTATAAACCAACTTTTATACGTCTTCACTCTAAACTGCGTTCGTTTGCGTTGCTTTACGTTATCTTTAACTTTTGCTAGGTGTGTTTTGGGTTCATATCATACATTTATTCTATCAGGTTTTCTGAGCACCGGTGACTCTGTAGCTCCAGGCAACAATGGCTTCAAGGATCAGGTGTCGGCACTGCGATGGGTGCAGCGCAATATAGCTGCGTTTGGCGGCGATCCGGGGAAGGTTACCATCACAGGCTGTAGCGCTGGATCCACCAGCGTGGTTCTGCACATGATCTCACCCATGTCTAAAGGTGACTATTTCATTAAAGTATGCAACTCTTTGGTAACTGACTGACTGACTCATCAACGCACACAACGCACAGCCGAAACTACTAACGCTAGAGTATTGATCTTTGCACAGTCGGTTACATTTATAACGTAGGCTGGGCATAAGAAATGATTTTTCGAAATTTAGCCCCTAAGGGGATAAAACAAGGGATGAAATTGAGTATGAAAACATGTATTTATTGAAGTGAAAGATTTGAAATTTTGTATAAAGACTCTCTGTTTAAATATATTAATGGCATACGCATTCAGCATTTTTGTAAATTGCCTTCCCAAAAGGGTGAAAAGGGGGTTCAGTTTGTACGGGAAGCAAATCTTTTTTGAAGTGAGAGATTTGAAACTTCGTTAGTAGACTCTCTGTTTAAATACAAAAAAAAATATTTCAGCATTTTGCAATATTGCTCCCCTAAAGAGATGAAAAGCGGGTTCAAAGTTTGTACCGAGAGCAAATCTTTTTTGAAGTGAGATATTTGGAACTTCGTACATAGACTTTCTGTTTAAATACAACAAAACGCATTTCAGCGTTTTTCGAAATTGCTCTTCTAAAGGGGTCGAAAGGAGTTCCAACTTTGTACAGGGAGCAAACCTTTTTTGACGTGAGAGATTTGAAACTTTGTATATAGACTCTCTGTTTAAATAAAACATATTTCAGCGTTTTTCGAAGTTGCTCCCCTATAGTAATGAAAAGAGATAAATCGATATGAGTGTCATCTTCGAGGTTCTTCGAGGTGCCGATTACGAAAATGACATGCATTTTCAAATCCAAGATGGCGCACATTTATTTTTTTTTAAAATCGATATGGGTGTCACCTCTGAGGTTCCTCGGGGTGCCGATTACGAAAATGACATGTATTTAGAAATCAAATACGGCGGACATTTATTTTTCTTAATTATCGATATGGGTATTATCGTCGAGGTTCCTCGAGGTGACGATTACGAAAATAACATGCATTTTCAAATCCAAGATGGCGGACATTTATTTTTCTTAAAAATCGATATGGGTGTCATCGTCGAGGTTCCTCGGGGTGCCGATTACGAAAATTGAATGCTGACGGTCTAAGCCGTCGTCTCCCGGAGAAAGAAAAAGTAGCATTCTTTTGTTTTGAGCCCTGGGATCCCGGGACCGGTAGACGACGGGTTACAAAACGATATGGGTGTCATCTTCTAGGTTCCTCGGAGAGCCAATTACGAAAATGACATCATACAGACATACATACAAACATTCGAGTAAAACAGAACTTCCTTCTTGTAGACGGTTAAAAATTACGTAGGTACGCGAGAGAAATCGAGGGATAAAGCTAGTGTGTATCTATAAATCATAATACTATTATGCAGTTATATCGCCACGAAAATTTAAAATAGCTAAAGAGACCTATGATTTAATGTGTATTTAAAACAAAACTAATCATGGAGTCCTAAAAGGCATCCAGGAATATTTTCAGCAGCTGATGTGTATTGTTTTGTATTCATGTGATACAGGCCTGTTCCACCGAGGCATAGCGATTTCCTGGTCCCCCATGGGCAAGGAGCCATTGCCATCGCACCAGCTAGACCTTGCGCAGAAGCAAGCTCGCTTCTTGACTGCCCCACCAACTCCTCGCGCGCTATCGTCGACTGCCTCAAGACCAAGACCTGGCAGGAGATAGGCAATTCACTTGAAACTTTCTGGGATGTAAGTACGACATCTACAAGTCATTTTGGTCTACGTTCTGTGACTTACGAAGACCTTTTTATACCTCTTCCAATATCAGCATGTCTTCAATTCTGGGTTATTTTAGAAATACGGTTTCGGCGGTGACCCCATCAGCTTCTGGATGCCCGTGATCGAGCCGGAGGTGGGGCAGCCGCGGTTCCTCTCTATACAGCCCGACGAGGCGGTGCGCCGGGGCCGCTTTAACGCCGTGCCACTGCTCGTCAGCCAGACCGAGGACGAATTCTTCTGGAAGGCGTTTTGTAAGTATTTACTCGAGATAATTCAACGTAGGTCCCACATAGAGTTTGAAGTAGTTCTAAAAGGACGTAAAAAACCAGAGGATTCGATTCAATTATTCTCAAACAATGCGTGCATTGTGTTGGTACATGGAAGTAAGGTTATATCGAGAAAGAGATCACTCGTCGAATCCGACTCGGCTGGGCAGCGTTCGGGAAGCTTCGCAGTGTATTCTCGTCCAATTTACCGCAGTGCCTCAAGTCAAAAGTCTTTGACCAGTGTGTGTTGCCAGTGATGACATATGGATCCGAGACATGGGCGCTAACGATGGGCCTCATAATAAAGCTCAAGGTTATATTATAACAGAATAAATTATAATTATAAATATGTACCGTATGTGATTACATCCACATTTAATCACGTAATTCTTGTACGCAATAGCAGTCTTCTCAAAAATAGAAATTTCAATTTACTTTTAAAAATTGGCCATTCCGTGTTGCCCTTCCTTCGTGGTAAACTTTTAAAATAAAGTTACAGCTGATCTCATGTCTCACGGGGTGTTTCACGATCTGACATCTGATTTTGGTCACCTGAAGGAGTTTTATTGTGCGTATTAATGGTAGTATGTTCGTTCAAAGTCAAATTATCACCTCGATACTACCTACAAAATAGCAACTACAAATGTCGGTGTCGTAGCGGTTGAAAGTATTGAAATACTGCACATTATTCGACCTAGCTCCCATATACTTAATAATTTAGCAGCATTTCGTCCCAATATGAGAGCAACTTAACGCTGGTCTTCAATTTAGTCCATATGAAGTGTGCCAACATCTTACTTTTCATAAAACCTTGTGATCTCTATTATATCTAGATGTGACCAGAAACAAAACATTACGCGATCACATGAACGCGGATTGGGAAAAACTGGCGCCTCTCTCTTTCAATCTGCCAGAGAAGAACTCAGCGGCAGCCAGTCGCCGTCTAAAAGAGGTGTACCTTGGTGGAAAGCCTGTTGAAGATACCCCTGAAAGCAATAAGGGACTTGGGAAGTTGTATGGAGACAGTTGGATCGGACTTAATGCTCACAGGTACCTGCAAACGTATAGGTATTGATCTTAAGGGGTGTTATATCATTTGCATAAAACTTAACCTTTATGAAAGAGACCATATTTATGTATCTGTCTGAATAGTTCACAAACGTAAAAACACAACAGCAAAAAAGTGGTTACACTTTGTATGGAAATTCAATACAATGTGTACGTACCCATTTATTTTTCTCTTAAGATGAGAGTGTGGGTAGTGTTGCAAACTCCAGTGTCATAATTATGTTCATCTTCCCTGCCTATCTATAGTTGTTCTGTAGTGACTATAGTTGAATTCTTTTGTTCTGATGGTTATGCAATACTCATGTTGGATTTTTGATGACAGGTTGGCGAACCTGATGTGCCGTCACTCGCCGCATCCGGTGTGGTACAGCGTCTTTAGCTACATCGGCAACAACAGTTTCTACGAGGATGAGCGGACCGGCAAGCCAGCTGGTACCTAAATTATTACAATGTTCATGAACGCTATCAAAATTGGCAGTGCTCCAGACCTAACGTCACATAACTGTATATTATTTGGTATTAGCTAATAAATAAGTTGCCATCGAGACTGTACCTCATATTGTTATTAACGCCCTTGGGTTCTGCAGGCGCGGCGCACCACGACGACTTGATTTATCTGTTCTCCATGAGCTACTTCCGGCCTCCGATCAAGGCGCGCTCGCCGCCGCCGCCCGCGCCGCAGGACCATGTCATGGTGGAGCGCATGACCGCCATTTGGTACACCTTCGCTAAGCACGGGTAAGCACAACCAATACGTACCGTCCTCTAGCTCCTGCAGTTGTAGATGTCCTCACCCGCCTGCATATTATGTAGATGTACCTACTAAATTCCATCCCGTCCCCAGTGATCCGAACCCTCGTAAGGGCGAGCTACCGGAGCTGTCGTCGCTGCGCTGGCCGGCCATGCGGCCCGCGGACCGACAGTACCTCAAGGTGGACCGAGATTTCTCCGTGAACCACAAGTTGCACGAGGCGCAACTGCGCGTCTGGGACGAGCTCTACCCCATGCAGTTCTAACCTTACTTAATTATAATCCATATTATGTGATATGTGTCTAAAGACTGTACACCGTTTTTGATGTTTTCACGGCCATTTAGACTAAACATAATTAATAGTTGAATTATGAGTACACTTATTTATAATTTGACTTAAAACGGATGTAATCGATATATAAAAGTAGTTCTGACTGACTGACTCATCAACGCACACCCGAAACTGCTAACGCTAGAGAATTGTTTTTTGCGCAATCGCTTACATTTATAACGCAGGCTAGGCTTAAGAAACGATTTTTCGAAATTCATCCTCTCAGGGGGTACGACCAGGGGATGAAAGTTTGTATGAAAACACGTATTTATTGAAGTGAAAGATTTGAAACTTTGTAAGACTTGTTTGTGACTTTGTTTAAATATATTCATGGCGTATTTCAACGTTTTTCTAAATTGCTCTCCTAAAGGGGTTAAAGAGGGTTCAAAATTTCAAGGAGGAGAAAATCTTTTTTGAAGTGATAGATTTGAAACTTTGTAAATAGACTATGTCTAAATACAGATAAACGTGTTTCAGGGTTTTTCGAGATTTAAAATTGAAGATTGTAAAAAGGGGAGTTCCAAGTTAGTACGGCGAACAAATCTTTTTTGAAGTGAGAGATTTAAAACTTCGTATATAGACTATTTATTTTTAAATTAATGTAACCTCAGCTTTTTCGATTGAAATAAATTGTAAATGTAATTAATAGGTAACGTAATAATATTATCTATTGCATGAGGTAACATGGAAATGCTAAGCGCACTCTGATAATGTGGGCGATTCAACTATTTTTTGTCAAATCGTGTCCTAGCCACTTCGGTTAAATTAAAACCGAAATTCTTATCTGTTAATGACTTTTAAGTAAATGGTCAAAAAATCAGACCTCACTATGATTGTTTGCTAATGTTTATTAAAATTAAATTGACTGTTTTAACAAGAAAAAAATCGTGACCCAGGCGACAAAATTTGCTTGCCATACTAAATATTGCTGTCCCCAAGGCAGAATCAGAATCAGAATCAGAATCAGAAATTTTATTTGTGAAACATAGGTACACATAAGATGGAACATTAATTGTCATTTGATCTCTATGTTTTACCCACAGGTGTAGGTGTACAAATATCGATAGCATGCAGACTAAATTAATGACAAGAATATTATTGCACAATTAATATAAAATTATTACAATTCATTACATTAAAAATAAATACAATAAATAATCCGTCTAATCTAAAACATTACATTAGTAAAAAACGTTACAATACATTAAAATAATTTAGTCTATTTCATAACATTAAATAATCAAATCTAAACATTATACACAATAGTGCAAAAATAATAATAATAATAATAAAGATTTAACAAAGTACTTACTTAATAAATTTAGAAGCTCACTTCATTAAGGTAATCTTTTATGGTATAATAACATTTTTGTAATAGTAATGATGTCAATTTTTTCTTAAATAATTTATTGTCTAATTGTAAAATGTCGTTGGGCAATTTATTATAAATAATCGGGCCCATTTTTAACACACTCTTATTTAAAAGGGCTGTTTTTCCAGCTGGACAGCGTAGTTGATACACATGTTGTGGCCGTGGAGGCCGCGCTCGCCCGCTAGATGCTAGTACAAATAAGTGAGGGTTATGCTTAACAAATAACGCTAACTCTAAAATATATAATGAGGGGAAAGTTAATAGTTTTAGGGACTTAAAAGCCGGTGCACAGCTTTCATCGGATTTTAAATTTAGTATGGCTCGGATACACTTTTTTTGGGCTCTGAAGATGTTGTATGTATATGTGGAATAGCCCCAGAAAATTACTCCATACCTTAGTGTTGAGCCTACTAGGCCATGATATGCTGTAATTAAGGCTTTACGGTTTACAAGTTTTGACAAATTTCGTAATGCATATGCTGCGCTATTGATTTTTTTACATATTCCTATACCGTGCGCTTTCCATTTTAAATTACTATCTATAGTAATGCCTAAAAATTTACATTCATCGACTTCATTTATCTTTATTCCTCTATAGTTAATATCTTTACATGATGTGATTTTTTTTTGGTAAAAATGCATGACATTAGTTTTACTAATATTTATAACTAAATTGTTATTGGTGAGCCACGTTACTATTTCGCATAAGGTATTATTAATATCATTTTTGTATTCAGTGCTTTTCTCACATTTTACTATAGCTGTGCTGTCATCGGCAAAAAGTATCATTGAGTGATGTACAGCTCTTGGTAAGTCGTTTATATAGACCAAGAAGAGTAGAGGGCCTAGTACGCTGCCCTGTGGGACGCCGTAGGTTATTTTTCTGCGGTCTGAAGTGTATTTAAATTCAAATTTCCGTCGTATGCAAATACGAGATATTACTGTATATTGAGTGCGATTCGATAAGTAGGACTTTAATAAGTTTAAGATGTTACCCCTTATTCCATAGGCGTCAAGTTTTGCTAATAATATATTGTGATCCACGTGATCGAAGGCTTTTGTCATGTCGGTATAAAGTGCACATATCGGTATCCTTTTATCCATATTTTGAACTACTTTTTCTACGAGATCGAAAATAGCCATATTAATTGTTTTATTTTTTCTGAAGCCTTTTTGTTCGTGACACAAAATATTAAATTTATCTAAATAACTATAAAGATTATTGTATATAACAGTTTCAAAGATTTTGGAGAATATAGGGATTAACGCGATAGGCCTGTAATTTTTTAAATCTTCCTTGTCTCCTTTTTTGAAAAGGGGTTTGATGATGGCTGTTTTAAGCTGTCAGGATACATACCAGCACTTATAGACAAATTTATAATATAAGCAAGATGTTCGGCTATAGATTCGTTAACAAATTTTATTACAGCGGTATCAATATCGTCGTATCCTACGCTTTTTGTATTTTTTAAGTTTTTAATAATATTCTTTACCGCACTGGGCGAGGTTGGATACATAAACATCGAGTTGACAGTTGAGTGAAAAGGGTTTTTGTAAGGTTGATGGGTTGACGACTGTTTAATTTGATCTATAAAGTAATTATTGAAAGCGTCCGCGATGTCTTTAGGTTTAGTAACATAGTTGTTCTGGTCTATTTTGACCTTAAGTATGGGTTCCTTGGGACATATGTATTTAGAATTATTAATTATCTGCCATGTTGCTTTATTTTTATTTTGTGCTGTCTCTATTTGATGGTTATATTGTGCTTTTTTTGTTAATTTTATAATTTTTTTATAAATACTAGTATATTTTGCTAGGACAGACTTATTACTTGGCGATGGAGAAAGCCTGTAGCGCCAGAGTAAAAGCCTGTGCCTTTTACTGCAAGTTTTTATGCCTTTAGAAATCCATTTATGTTTTTTGAAAGTTCTTAGAAGTACTTTTTTATGTGGAAAGCATAAATTATACAGCATTCTAAAGTTTTCAATAAAAGCCTCATAAGCTATATTTGGATCATCCGTATCATAGATTTCAGAGAATGATAGGGATTCCAACAGACATTTGAATTTGGCTAAGTTTGTTTTTGAAAAGTCCAATAGGCATACCAATCAACTGTTAATCAACATCCTGAAAAAAATTTCCTTGTCGTGTTACTTTTGATTATGCTTATCAGTCAGAATACATCACCTTACATTTAAATTATGTTGAAATTGCGCGTCAATATCTATTTTAGGTATAGAAATTATTGTTCTCGTACTTGTCCCTACTTGCACACTAAAACGACTATCTTTTGAGTCACAAGACTTAGAATACGGCTAAGTACGAGGCAGACAGCCAATTCATTAGCATTCTAATAGGACTAGGATCTGTAAATTTATATGATCGCTTCCGCTTTTGCCAAAAAATTGAATTGGCGCCGTCATTTCGTCAGTGACTCATCGAGAGACAACGTGTTTTAATTGCGCGTCAATCGGGTCACATGGTGATCTTGATCAGTTTATAGTTTTCTAAAGTAATTGAATACTTACTACGCTTACTCTTAGGTCTAAAATGTCCCAGACACAAGATTTTTGGCAGAAATTTAATATGTTTATAACAAAAAGAACCCAAAACCTTGTAAATGTCTCGTGGCTCACATTCTCTTGAGTAACTAAATGGTGACCCAGGAGACCTTTTAATGTTATTTTCTTAATTAATCAAAATGACATACGTGCAACTTGTTGTTAATGAACAGCTTGTTCATCGGTAGATCAGTTTATTAATGTACACCTTATAACTTAGACATATATATTACTAGAATTATTTGTATTTCTGGTTATTATGTCTTTAGAGTCACACGTTTAGTCTCCTGGCTAACAGTTGTGTCCCAGCAGATTGCAACAGTTTACCAACTTTTTCAAGTCTAACAATATGTCTGAAGCTACAAATATTGTGCTCAATATATTCTCCAAATAGCTACCTAAAGTGCCAGTATGTTAATATTTACTTATTACTGATTACACACCGAATAATGAAAAAATATACCCTGAATATTTATCTGTGTTACTCAGGGGACACAATAAACAGTAATAGTTCGAAGACGAGACTGGATTTCTTTATTTTACTAAATTACACGAGTTCATTTGTGATTATTTGTGGTATTAAAGCTTCCTTGTTTTCAATTACATCCTTTTTTATACTTGAAATCCAATATCTCTTATCCGTTACCCAGTAGACATTTCACAACACTCAAGTTCAAACATGCGATTTTTTTTCGTTTAAATGTACAAGCTTTTGGATGCTATCATTATAATTACAAAGAGGAAGGATGTATACGTACATCAATTATCGTTATTATTTTCTATGAAACTCAATGTTTATTTTTGAATAAAAAAAGTTGATTTTATACAAGAAATAGTTGATCCGCCCATGTACAGACAAATAAAAGACCAGTTTATTTTATTTTTATAGACTGTTAAAACACAATAAAACATGTTTCTGCAATTTTCAAAATTGGTCCCCTAAAGAGATGAAAAGGGGGTTCGACGTTTATGCGGGGAGCAAATCTTTACTTTTCTTAAAAATCAATTTCTTAATAATCGATAGGGGTCTCATCGTGGAGGTTCTTCGGGGTGCAGATTACAAAAATAACATCCATTTTCAAATCTAAGATAGTGACATTTATTTTTCTTAAAAATCGATATGGGTGTCATCATCGAGGTTCCTCGGGGTGCCGATTACGAAAATGACATCCATACATACCTAAAAAGTCTTATTTGACGACCTCATGAACTACATGGTACATTAATTTACCAGTATAAATAGATATAATTACATATTATGTCATCCTTGTATGTGTATATATGCGTGTACGTACCTAACCTACAGGACTCAATTATGTATGGAAATGTGATGAAAATATACCTAATCATTCTGACAATACCTACATGTATCTTTTAATTGAAAAAAGTTTACTCTGATAGGACTGGACCCCATGATTTCCCACGTGATCAAAACTAATGTAAGATATAAAGCTATATCTTTTCGAGTGTTGTACAACTGTACATAGTAAACTCAAATTCAATGATTATAAGGCAGTTATACAGTACTTCACATGCGTAGTATATACGCTGCTGATTGTACCTATACAACAATGGAAACGGTGGGTACGCTGCGTACCCTTAGGTACCTAAGTATTAGGTATAACGTAAATGCTGTAAGTACTTCGATACTTACAATAAAATTGAGAAGACTCAGTACCTACTTCGCAGTTCCTATGTAAGTCCGGAAAATGCGTGCTAACAGTTATGTTCATGATTCAGGAGCGTGACACATCGTGGAAAATATAGGTGACTTATTGATATTCACGTTTTCTTTGTTCTTAAACTTAGTACCTACTTGCCTAACAGGTAAATCTATAGTTTATGTTACGGTCGAGTTATAAGTTCATTCACGTTAACACACTCCCGCCTTAAATTATAAAGATCTTTGATTTCAATGGAATGGCTATACTAGTTTTACACACATTAGATCGTTGTACCCTAATGCAAATGGATAGGTACTTATACTTTGCATCGATTTTTCGCAACAAATTGACCTGCAGTGTAGTTTGTCCTTTTTCCATACGTGCGTAGTAGGTACCTAGCGTAGGTAGGAGGGGAGAATGTCTTCGAGGAAAACTACGACACAAATTAAAAAAATATCCGCAGTAAACAAATATTACTCAAGTCACAACGCGAAACAGTATGTGAGCAGCGTGCAAGATGCTCTACATATAAGTGCGCGGGATTCCCTGCGCGAGAGTTGTCTATTTTCCTCCTTTTGATAGGTATATTAGGAAAAGTAGATTTCCGATAAAGCTACCCACTATCCTTGAATGTAGGTACCTATAAATGAATATTTTATTGACTTGAACGGATTTGCCTATAGGCAATTTATTTATATTCATCTACGTACCGTACTCTCATCAGTTACCTACCACAGTAACACGTATCCCAAATTTCCTTTAATACTGCTCTTCTTACTGTTCCAAATAAATACGTACTTAGTTATTTACTTATTTGTATTAGGTGAGTATATACCTAATTAATGCATCTTCGTACTTGCCACAGGTACTTAATATGATAATTCAATGTTAGGTACCTACCTAGCACCTGATAAGAAACTCGTTTTCAATGTTTTTATGAAAAGATTGGTGATAGATGAGTTACTCGTTACTCGCTTCGCTTCTTCTCACCAGATGATTTTCGAATTGCTGCGATTATATACTTATAATCGCAGCAATTCGAACTACTATACTACTATAGTCAAACTCTACAACAGTTTTTTTTGACCATGGGTGGAGGAAATCCTCATTTGATACTTGCTTGACGCGACTGGGAATTCTGAGGATATAAGCCCGCCCAGGCTGAGTCAGGACAATCCTTTAAACCGATAGGACACCAACCGAAAGGACCGATTCTGGACGATAATCTAAAACTCTGCTGTGGTATATATACCTATACTTCGAGATAGATGAATACCTAACACACGGGTTTGATGTTTGATCGAGTTTCAAGAGATTCCAAGAGAATAATGAAAGCCTTATATGCTTAACCTCGCCGCGTGACGTCATTACCAGAGCTCGGAATAGGTAGTGCCTATTTACCTAAACTTCGCGGGAGGACGTAACTAAGAGTGGTTACAAGCACCGAAAATAATTATTTCTTTTTAATGAATGCGGGATTTCCCGGGATTTACTGTATTATTCTAGAGGCTTAATACATTTGGCTTTACTTATAAATCTTGTTATATTGCATATTATTTGTTTAACTACCTTGAAATAACAATCAGTCAAAAAATATAATATGGATCAAATTGAATCAAAAGGATTCCGAAATTTGATAGTTTTTAGTTGAGTTAGACAGAATTATACTCCTTTCTTCCATGAGAGGGGACCTGTGTCCAGCATTAGGGCGTATACAGATTAGTGATGAGACAGAACTATGATATGGCATAGAAAATATCGTACAGATGTATTCTAATTTATTTCTAATATGATGGTATACCTACATGTACTTATATATTAAATAAAACTATTTTTCAACCGATTATATCGCGTATAATGAATTTAAAATACATTCCGTGACCACGAGTGCTGTAAAGGATTCGAAACGTCGGAATGAATGTCGGAATTTTTTATACGATATCATAGTTCTGTCTCATCACCAATACGCCCTAATGCTGGACACAGGTCCCCTCTCATGGAAGAAAGGAGTATAATTCTGTCTAAGTCAACTAAAAAGTTTTAAATTTCGGAATTCTTTTGATTTAATTTGATCCATATTACATTTTTAATGACTGATTGTTATTTCAAGGTAATTAAACAAATAATTGCAATATAACAAGATTTACAAGTAAAGCGAAATGTATTAAGCCTCTAGAATAATACAGTAAATCCCGGGAAATCCCGCATTCATTAAAAAGAAATAATTATTTTCGGTGCTTGTAACCACTCTTAGTTACGTCCTCCCGCGAAGTTTAGGTAAATAGGCACTACCTATTCCGAGCTCTGGTCATTACTTACGGAGCTTACGCACTCCTTGCGCATCGTCACATTCCTGGGAGGTGCACAGATATTATGACCTGCGTGACCGGCACACTCAGGTGACCGGGTAGTATTTATAAATGCCTATAAGCAATACCTACTGCTTAGGTAAATATTACACATCCCCGCGGCTGCGGTATCTGGTAGAATTGTTATTTTCCATTGACGCTCCGCTGTGGCTCCTGAGTAACTGGCAAGTTTAATTAATCCTTATATTGTGTTCGTCAGTCGTTATATTTATTGACGCGCGCGCCTTGTGCAACCTGCAGTAGGCTCTACACAGCCGCACGAGCAACATATATAACATTCGCTATTGGAATAGCATCCTTGTCAAGTGATGATGAAGCTGTTGTTCTTGTGCGCAGCCGCGGCGTGCGCGCTGGCGCAACACCACCACGAGCATGCAGGTTATATTTTACAAGTTGTATTTTTATGAAACATGCTCGAAGTAGACGCCGACGCGATGAGGGTCACTGTCTATTATCGCGAACGTAAGTCCTACTTTTCCGAGCATGTTCGAATAAAATAACCTTTTTTAACAATACAAACAAGTGTTTTGAAGGAAAATATGTACCTAACTACTTAGCCACGCATAAAAATACATTCTTATACCAACTTACCTAACATATGTTTCATTTCAATATAAGTAAAATTTTCTAAGATAATTAGAAGAGGGAAAATAAATTAAACCGTTATTGAAAATTTTAGCCATATATGGCAGATATAATTTATGCCCTTATTGACACCGCGTCAAGGTTCAAATTTTAAAAAGTAATGTTATATAGGTACTTCATGCAGTAATGGGCAAGGTTGTATCAATCTACCTAATTGCAATTAAAAAAAATATTTGCACAGATTGCAATTCCCGTTATAGGGTATATGTATGTGATGTATGTAAGCACTTTATTTAGACTGGCGGCATACATTATATTGTACACAATAACAGGATAAAACAAATATTATGCACGGTCATTTTTTCCATGATGCCATTCGAACTATCAGTTTTTAGTGACGATCAAATGTAGGCCATAGCCCAACTACAATTCAGAGGAAACCTCCGACACAACCACTCCACGCAGTATTACGAGTTCCGTTTTCGCCATTTTACCTACGGCACCCTAAAAAAGGGCTTACGTGTTAATTCCTAACCGATACCGAGGCCATTATATTGTTAAGGGTCTTCAACGCCCGCATCTCCGTCTACATCCGAAGTGTCAGCCAAGCCAAAAACGCCAGCTAAGCCGTCAGCCCCTGGCCCCGTGACCTTGACGCCGTCGGGCGCTGTCCGCGGCTCGTGGATGGAGTCGCGACTCGGGCGCCGCTTCCAAGCCTACCGCGGCATCCGCTACGCGCGCCCGCCCGTCGGAGAGCTCCGGTTCCAGGTTAGAACTACCTATCCGTAAAATATCGGACAATATAACAATGACATAAAAACTATAGCTGTAATAAAACGTTTCATACTAATCCTTCATCAAAATTATCCAAACAATTGACCTTTGAAATGTTAAACAATATAGGTGCAGACGTTTGGCATGGATCCGCACCTAAGCATACGAGTGGTTAAGGTACACTGTGATGCCCTCGCTAGGAAGTACGCATTTTTAACTTTACCTAACTCGTAGGTAGATGTAGCAACAAATTTGCGTAACCGATATTAAGTAGTTTAATTATCCACTTAGGTTTTCCTGCAACAATGTCATGAAATACCTTTTAATTCGAATATTCCAATTTTATTCGAATAGGTACTACCTATTTCATTGTTTCTTGTAGGGGGCCTTAGTTTGCATGCACTGAAACCCCTTACATTACCTTATACCCGCAGCCTCCAGTAGACATGATGACGTACCCTTCAGAAGTGGACGCCCGCGAAGATGGACCGGCTTGCCCATTACCCGTCAAACCCGGCGAGTACTACGTCGATGAAGACTGTCTCCGGATTAATGTCTACACTCCAGACAACAGCAGGTACTAATGAACACTTCTCGTAAGGAACGTAAACGTAAAATAAAGTTGTCAAAGTTGAGCCGACAATATGATTGTAAACCGTGTTCAGTGCTCCTAGCTCCTAGTCTGTTATAAACTGTTTGTACTATTTGTATTCCTACTTACACTTTAATAGATATCATCGGAAATGGCATTTATTAACAATAACCTATTCTTCAATTTGTTGGCAGTTCCCGTAAACTGCCGGTAATATTCTTCATCCACCCAGGCGGTTTCTACTCAATGACAGGCCGCTCCGACCTGTTCGGCCCCGACTATCTGTTGGATAGAGACATCGTACTGGTCACCATCAACTACAGACTCGCCTCTCTTGGTAATAAAAATCTTCGTAATGAAATGGTCAGGGCGGAATTTAGGAAATTAAGTTTTAAAAAGTGTCCATACCTACTTCGGATGGGACCCCATCCGAAGATCAGTGCCAGCTTTATGCGAAGATGGAACCGTCTCGTGACAATACAATCTATCTCACACTTTGCGTTTTATTCCGCAAATTACCGTTTATACTATAATATTTTTTTCGGGTTTCATTGTTGTTTGCAAGCAGACTGAACGAAAAATAATGGATACGCACATAAGTAGGTACTTAGATGTTGTTATATTTTTAGTTCCCATCCCACGTCAAAAAGATGATTAATGCAAAATGTTTAATGACAATTATGATACAATTATACAATTTTATTAACACAGAAAATCCTCAATTCATCAGGTTTCATCAGCACTGGCGACGCAGTAGCACCAGGCAACAACGGCTACAAGGACCAGGTGTCGGCATTGCGTTGGGTAAAGCGGAACATCGCGTCTTTCGGCGGTGACCCGGGGAAAGTCACCATCGCCGGATGCAGTGCTGGCTCTGTCAGTGTTATGTTGCACATGATCTCCCCTATGTCTAAAGGTAATCTCCATATTATATTTACCTGGAAATGTTCTGGATACTTTTACATCGTACTTTAATAAGCAAGAATGTTTCTACTTTATTCTGATTAATGTGGCTACGAATCAATGCTTGGTATCCTGTCAACAGACCTGTTCCATCGCGGTATTGCCATGTCCGCTTCCCCCATGGGCAAGGTGCCGCTGCCAACACACCAGATGAAGCTGGCGCAGAAGCAGGCAAAGATTCTCAACTGTCCCACCCATTCTTCTCGGGCTATTGTTGACTGCTTGAAGACCAAGACCTGGCAGGAAATTGGGAACTCGTTGGTTGGATTCTGGGATGTAGGTTTAGTATTTTTAACCTCTAGAGATAGGTACTCAGCATCATACAATAGTGCAGTCAATTCTTGGGGTGTGCACTGTGCAACTTCGACATTCAAAGTACCTTTTTATCTGTTTCAGCAATTTGGCTTTGATCCTATAGGTTTTTGGGATCCTGTGGTAGAGCCGGATGTAGGCCAGCAACGTTTCCTCGCGGTGCAGCCTGACGAGGCAGTTCGCAAGGGACAGATACACGCTGTGCCTCTACTCATCAGCCAAACCGAAGATGAGTTCTACTGGAAGGCATTCAGTGAGTTAAGATTATGATGATTTGCTATCCCGGTAACGGGATGGACGTTATTTCCGGGAAAACCAACTTTGAAGGGCTACTCCGAAATCCGAACTTCGTATCGTGCCGTCCCTTTCACTCATATAGTGTATAATACGAGAATGAAAGGGACGGTACGATACGAAGTCGAATTTCGAACTTCGGAGTACAGGCTCTGAGGTGTGAGTGGAATCGAGCTACTGGGAGTTTTCTCGCTGGTTCTCTAAACCTAGCCTAGCTGAGAAGAGTCCAGCAAGAAACTCGGCTAGGCCCGACCTGGGTCGGACTGACTCTAGCCGATATATGGCGGTACCGGGACGAATAGAGGCTACGAGTGTCTGTGTTGTCGCGATCGCGCGGCGGACGTCCCTGTGCCTTTACGTGAGTTTACATGATCGTACTCGCTAGCGACTACGTAAAAATTTGTATAGGCATAAATATAGCGCCTCTGGCGGTTATGCAATAGAACTAAGATTCGGCATACTAAATCGTTTACGCAGTCGCTAGCGAGTACGGTCATGTAAAGGCACTGAGGACCTACTCCGAACTACGAAATCCGAGCTTCGTATCGTGACGTCCCTTTCACTCATATAGTGTATAACACGAGAGCGAAGGGACGGCACGACACGAAGTTCGGATTTCGAAGTAGGCCCTCTGGTCAACATTTATCGATATCGATAACGTCTACGCGCTAAGTCTTTATTCATATAAATAAATGTAACATGCATGCTTTCAGTATTGTAAAGTGGGGCCCCTTAGGTCTCAAATAGCCCCACTTTGCGGTACCTAATATAAAAAATGAGTTCATTTATCCTTTTAATTATTTACTAATCTTTACTAATATACTTTATAATCGTTCGTAAAAACTCCAGTCGTGCGTCGGAGCTGACACACACTTTTTTCTGTTAAGAACAATTTCAAAAAACTTACGTGCGACAATTTTCTTTGGTAGGTGTCACAAGGAACAAAACTCTCCTTGATCGTATGAACGCCGAGTGGGAGAAGATCGCCCCGATCTCCTTCGCTCTGCCCGATAAGGACTCTGCAGCAGCTAGCCGCCGGCTCAAGGAGGTGTACCTGGGCGGCAAGCCGGTTGAAGACACCCCTGAGAGCAATAAAGCGCTTGGGAAATTGTATGGAGACAGCTGGATTGGACTTAATACGCATAGGTATGAGGAGAGTGCCTTGGTGGGGTGTTTTTTAGGGTTCCGTAGCCAAAATGGCAAAAACGGAACCCTTATAGATTCGTCATGTCTGTCCGTCCGTCCGTCCGTATGTCACAGCCGATTTAATCGGAGACTATAAGCACTACAATTATGAAATTTGGTAGGAAGGTGTATTCTATGAACCGCTACATAAAAGTGATGTGAAATTACAAAGAAATATTCAATTAAGGGGGGCACTCCATATATGTAACCGGTGGATGAAAAAAAAAATTTTCAACGCACATATCGATGGATAGGCTTTTAAAAATGATATGGAGGTTTCTAAAAAACTTGTCCGTTTAAGTCAACCGTTGGTGAGATATTAGCCGTCAAAGTCATAGAAAGTGTGCCCCCCCCTAATGTATTGTATTGGATAGTGAATTTAAATGTATGCTAGTAGGTGTTGGTACGGAACCCTTTATTGTGCGTGGTCCGACACGCACTTGGCCGGTTTTATGTGGTAGATTAGTGGATAATATCTTGATCAGGCTAAGACTCTTTGCCTCCCGGCAAAAAAAACACACAATAACATTATTTTATTATGTGCCCGGAGATCTCCGGAATCGGGAGATGACGAATTAAACATTTTCGATTGATGTTCTCGTCAGGATGGCGAACCTCATGTGCCGCCACTCGCCGCAGCCAGTGTGGTACAGCGTGTTCAGCTACATTGGCAACAATAGCTTCTACGAGGATCCACGTACGGGCAAGCCAGCTGGTGAGTTCTATTCTGTAGCCATGGAAGAAAATATGTACCTTTCATAGTTCATGTTTCAAAAGAAATAGAAAAGTTTCGTAGTAATCATTTCAGCCGAAAGACGTCCACTGCTGAACATAGGCCTCCCCCAAGGCTCGCCTTTTCCCTTGGGGGGGATTTGCCATAGTCGCCACGCTTGGCAAGCGGGTTGGCGACCGCAGTTTGATGGTGGTAATGATCGAAGGATGCTGCTGCCCACCCTCCGATTTTCCCTTATTCGCCTCCTACGAAACCCACGGGAAGAGATGGGGTGGCGCAATTCTTACCCGGCAACCACACGGGAAAGTACTTAGTTATTTGCAATAGACTCTATGCTCAATCTCAGTGTAGTCTAAACAATTATGTTAGTCACACCAGGGGTCTAAGATGGTCACATTTATCACGTGTAACGACAAGATAAAGCATCTGTCACTTTCTGATACCACTCGATATAAAGTGACAGGTGCTTTATCTTGTCGTTTATCACTCGATAACTGCGACCATATGCCAGCAGGCACATCTAAACCACAACTACTGTCATTGACTCGACCTTTTTTTTGAACGTCTTTTTTCCAGTTTTTATACAATTAACAAGCGAAATTGGCTCTGTCTGTTGACGCTTCATCATGGGACTTCATAATCCCCGTATTGTTTACAGGCGCGGCGCACCACGATGACCTGATCTACCTGTTCTCCATGAGCTACTTCCGGCCTCCGATCAAGGCGCGCTCGCCGCCGCCGCCCGCGCCGCAGGACCACGTCATGGTGGAGCGCATGACCGCCATCTGGTACACCTTCGCTAAGCACGGGTGAGCACCAGTTAGTTAGTTCGTTACCTATACTGCGCTTTTTTCGGCAAATCGACATCCAACGTGCCTGTTTTGCGTACGTAAAGACAGGGCTAGCGCTACTCCGCCTGAGACTAACTAGACTCGACCTCAAATAATAATTCCACTACCGAGCGAGACACAAATTTGTACCTACAACGGGTGAACACCATCACCACCAAATGGTGGCCGTATCAGTTGTGTTCGGCACTAAGTTACGGCGCTGCATGATGTGCTCTCCGATCGCCACTGAAGGAAAACCTTTCGAAATTTCGTTAATGAACTACTTATTTAAGTACGTGATTATACGTGGATCAGAGAAAAATCATCAAATGATTCATTGAAATCATGAAAGTAAGTATGTATATACTGCATTGGGTAAAATATCGCGAATCATATACAACATCAATCAATAATAAGGTTGGACTTTCTTAGGAAACAGACAGCCAGGTAGATGGCGCACAGCAATCTGTTACAATGATAAAGAGAGATAAAATAACAATGCCATTTTCACCTCACTGAGCTAGTGAGGTGAAAAGGCTTATTTTATTCTTTAAAAACAGATAGCAAAACTGCATTTTATCAACAAGAGTGCAAAGATTATTTGAAATCCGAACGTGTTATTTGTAACATTTTAAGATGCTAGTCCAGACAATCTAGCAATAATAATTTTATAGTGTGCTGTTGTGTTAAAATAAAAATCTAGTGCCTACGCCAAATCTCGGGATTAGGTAGTGGAGCCCGGGCATCCAACTATATTTAGGATGCAACTGTACTGGAATAAGGCTAGGGCGAGGAGGAGCAATAAAAAAAATCCTCGCTCTAGTGAAGTGAGGTGAAAAGATTGGTGATTTACACGGCTGCAAAGTTATTTTACATCTCGTGTGTTGCAACACTCGCTACGCTCAGGATTCTATTTTTCAACCACTCGCTTCGCTCAGGATTCTATTTTCGAACCACTCGTTTCGCTCGCGGTTCAACCATAGGATCCATTCGCTAGCTCGTAGTTTAACCCTAGAATCCATTCGCTAGCTCTTGTTTCAATACCACACTCGCGGTTAAAATATAACTTTGCACCCTTGTATAACAAATACATTATAGCGTCGTAGTCTATCTTCAGGGAGGTAGACAATGTGGCAATGGTTTTATTGAACTATCCCACCATTGTTGACTCTTTTGCTGTATTGTGTATGACGTGTCCCATATCACCTAATTCGATTAATCTGTCCCCAGCGACCCGAACCCTTGTAAGGGCGAGTTACCGGAGCTGTCGTCGCTGCGCTGGCCGGCCATGCGGCCCGCGGACCGACAGTACCTCAAGGTGGACAGAGACTTCTCCGTGCATCAAAAGTTGCACGAGGCACAACTGCGCGTCTGGGACGAGCTCTACCCCATGCAGTTCTGATTTCTAAGACTGATTGTGATGTTGATAAGAGTTATTTTGAACATAAATAATATAACATGCTCAACAGCGTCATAAATTCATATTAGTAAATTTTTAAGGTAGTTACTTCGTTTTGTTGACTTGACTTACCTAAGAATAAATGTTTGTATGGATATTAAAATTGTTTTCATTTCCAAATAATAGAACGAGATCTGTTAAGTGCTTACGAAAGATTCTCTTTAATTTGACCCATTTCTCAATATTTAACCCGAAATTAGTATGCAATGTATACATATAGGTACTTATTATTCGGCTAGTTATGATCTTACAATTGAGGGGAATTCAAAGAAAACCCAACCTCTGATTATTCATACATATTCCGTTACATACCTACACCTAAGTAACTGTAACCTACTTAACTGCAAAGAAAATAAGGTACAAATTTGAATAAAACCGTTGATTTAAGTACGGGCTTATTCCTCACAATTTAAATTTATCCTATTACATTAAAATTAAGAGCATTTTTCTCAAGTACTTTTTAAATTGGTAATTGGAAATGGCACCTCACGTGTGGGGCGCATGCGTGCTGGAACTCGCTTTTCCACCCCCTGAGCTGTAGTGATGGGAATAATCCTCAATAATGCAATTATCTAAAATAAAAATATTGATTTTCGAAACTGCAACCTTCTAAAAGAGTAGGTACCTGGACTGCTACTATATACCTATGCTATAAGATTAATAAGCTTACCTACAACCTTACTTATAAGCTTACCTTACCTAAAATAGGAGTCAAATAGTTCAACCTCACATGCCGTTGAGCATTCTACCAGCCACGCTGACAAATAGTTATTAGGGAAACGAGAGTTTAGATGTCTAAGAAAACAAGCCATATTATACATAACATCTCTGTCTGTCATCCCTACGAATGAGCAGTCAATTTAGTGACTGACGAGAAAGAGATGCAATACGTTACGCTCTTCTTGCCTCTCACTTGAACAAAATGAACATTTGCATGTATGGGTATATGGTATCCTAGCTGCTAACAGATGGACAGATTTGTTTACCTGAGGCTCGGGCCGCATTCAAGAGCTGGGATACCCGATGCATGTAGTCCAAACTCCAAACCTAATTAATAAATAGTTTTTACACTTTCTAGGTACCTACTTATAATAAAGCCAAAAGGAAGAAAATGATTTTAGCAGTCTGTATGTCTGACGTCCGTTTTTAGGGTTCCGTACCAAAATGGTAAAAAAGGAACCCTAATGGTTTCACTTTGTCTGTTTATCTGGCTGTCACATCGCTAAATATCTCAAGAACTCCTTATGCTATCGATTTGAAATTTGGAATAGTTATAAAGAATTCTATGTATGTAGGTAAGCCACCTACATACATAGAACATGACTTTTTTATTTTTTTTTTATTTTCTGTGAAGAATGACAGATGGTTCAAGTTCAGATGACGAGGTGGTTCAAAATTTGAAAGTCTAGTTAATGTCGAGTGGGGTGTCATATGAAAGAGCTTGGGTTGCACATTCTGAAACATTTTTTTTTTACGTTGATTTATTTTTGTTTTGTGAGGTAAAATGTAAAAAAACTACTGTTCCCCCCTTATCTCCGAAGTTTACCAAGGAAAAAATATAAAATTATTACATAACATTGATATCAATGTATATTTTACAGGAAAAATATAACTGTAGCTCTATATAGTTTTTCTTTTTTTTTATCGTCAACAAACATTTCTATACTAAGTTTGTAATTAATCACCTTTGCACGTATTTTTGTTTTATAAATTCCTATGAGATTATGCTGAAAGTACCTTCTTTCAAATAAAGAAAAAAAATTAAATCAGTTTACGTGATAAACAATTATCCTTGAAAAACTACCATACATACAAAGTTATTCAGTCACTCAAATTTGTAACAAAAGTCACCAATAGATGGCGCTGTACCTATGGCGTCCAATTTCCACACCATGTTATTTCCACACCATGTTGTTGGAATTTTCCTGATTTAATAGGGTTGGAACCGGTACACATGTATACGGAACCCTCGGTGCGCG
Source organism: Epiblema foenella (assembly GCA_963556455.1). Lineage (NCBI taxonomy): Eukaryota > Metazoa > Arthropoda > Insecta > Lepidoptera > Tortricidae > Epiblema > Epiblema foenella. Next base: position 12,204,663 of record OY747098.1, on the reverse strand, counting down.
AGTCTGACTCACACTTGACCGGTTTTTTTTAACGTGACTGTGGCTTTATAGGCCAGGCTTAAAAATCGATAGGAGTGCGAGGTTGGAGAGTATCCTGAGGAAAATCCAGGCGAAACCTCCGACATGACCACGCGGGCGGTTTAAACTTTAAACTAGGAGTTTGCACTCCAGTGAGATTGGTTGAGAGGCTTCAACCGAATCTGAGGTGTGAGACATTTGTTTATTTATATTCCCTCGTAGCGCTTTTGTTAATGAACCTATTTTTCTTATAACTTGAAATAAATAATAAATACGAATCTAGTTTCAATGTGGGTGAATACGAACTCATATGAAGTTATTTATTAGAGATGCACCGAATATTCAGTTATTATTCGGTATTCGGCATGTTTTTGAATGTTCGATATTCGGTCGAATTATTCGGTTCAGCTGCCGAATATTTACCGAACAATTTTGAGAGGGTTTTGTTATAAGTTACAAGAGTGTATTATAATTACTGCTTCGTGAAATTAATACTTGACCCATTATTAACAGTGATTTAACTTGTTTTTAGTCAATATTTCGCTTTGATAATGAACAAGAATTTTACCATTCAATTAGCATTGTTCATTATTTTTAACCCCCCATTTTTAATTTTTTTTTCGAAAATATAGAGTATTTTAAGAAACTAATTTGAATATTTTAGCAATTAAGGGCTTAGTTTATTTTTAAAAAAATATTTAAAATATAAGATACTACCTCGCGTAAGTTACGTTCCGTGGCTGAATCGATAAAGCATAAGCACAATAGAGACCCAAAAAAGTTGTCAATGTCAATCATCGATGATTAGTAATTGTCATCTGTCAATGTAATCACCCATTCCATAAATTCCATTCCCACCCAGTGTTGCCAGATGGTTACATTTCTTACGTTTTTCGTAACTTTTGACCGGCTCGCGTAACATGTAAGTAACTTCTGTTGTAACTGAAATACTCGTAAATTTTGAGAATAATTAAACTGTATTTAAAAAGAAAGGGCAATTGTATCTAACCGGAACCAAGCGAGTCAATTTATAGACTTACAGATACAGAAAAGGTGACAAAAGAACCTACATGGTACGACTCTGTCTATGACATGACGACTCTGTTTCTGTATATGACATTTGAGATACCACCCATCAACCTGACGTTATTCTGTCGCCGAACTCGCCGAATTGTAGCTGTGCGTGGCTACTCATTTCTTAGAATCGAACGTTTTGACAAGTAATTATGAAAAATATAAAAAATGTAACGTTTGCATCAAAAATGTAACTTTTCAAGAAAAGAAACGTAATTTTTGTCCCAAGGGCCCTGGCAACACTGTTCCCACCGTTTGCCCGTCTACCTCTGCCCGTTTTCGCTAAAGGCGATACATCCGTCTGTTTTTTCTATTCTTTCGTGTGTTCCTAAAACAACATCATCCTCCAAGCGTTATCCCAGTAACAGCCCGGGGTTCGCTACCTAGTCCTAAGATTTGGCGTAGGTTCCTATCATCCGTCTGCTTTAAAGGAATATTTTCAAATATGATCGACAAATTAGTTAAAAGTCGAAGAGGAAGGTTTCTCTTCCTAAATTGGACAATGGAGCTTTAATGGAAAATCAGGGGAGCAAAAATACTAACGTAAGTAACATTATAAATTACACATTCGTAATTCTTAAATCATTGCTTGAATGCTGCATCAATACATCTCTTGAATGCTCTTAGCATTATTCGAGTACAGTTGCATCCAGAAAGATGCTCGGGTATACTATCTCTCTTTCTATTGGTGTTTGCTTTTGTATACCTACTGTCATGTTGGTCTTGGCTACACAGACGGCCCTCCTAACAATTTAGTTTGTTGCCAACATAATGTTTGTCCTTGTCATAAATATAGGGTCACTCACTTGAAAGTTGTGTATGGTTTATATCGTTTTTGATAATGTTCGCTATATACATATAAAAAGAGACACAAATCTGAATGCCTGATTTGGGTGTTGAGTCTCATTCGTTCCATGCTTACTTCCTACAATTTCCATGTTTTGTTAATCTCCGAGGCTCAATATAGTTTACTTACTTCCATTTTTTAATAAAACTTTTTTTCAGGCGGATGCAAACACTGTTGCTTCTCTTCTGGTAGGTAAAATAGTGTGCCAAACTCTCATCAACCTCAACTGAAAGTTCTGGAAGAAGCTGACACTGTCCAATGCACGTGCCGAACCTGACTCAAGCAAAGACATTCCCAAAAGTAAAATAAACCAAAACTGGTGCCTAAAGATCCTTCCACAGTTTATAGTTAACTAACACAGATGGAAGCTGTATAATGGTGTAGTTAATTAGTATTAAAAAGCTTGTTTTGAGTAACCACTTTTATTTCATCTTCAAATCACATTAGGTTTCACAATTTATCAATTATTCAGCTACTGTATAAAAAATTTTTCTGTGTTCTTCATAGAGCTTACATCACTGTTTCTCAAATAAAGGATTATAGTTAAAAAGGTGTGACTTCTCATTCAGAATTATGTGTGGAATAGCTACATAGAGAGCCTTTATTCAGCTTATAATGATACACCATTAAAACTTGTTTTTAAGTAAACTACTGAATCACTTCTGTATTGTTTAGGTAACCCTAAATACATTTCTGGTTTCTTAAAAATTCTATGTTCAGTTTTCTTCAGTCGAATTCTTTTCTGAGGCATTTTTAATCTGATTCTGGTGTAAAACTAGACAAAGATGGAGAAGACACTGATGTTGAATATCCGTGTTCCAATGAATGTACTTTGAGAACTGTTGTAGAACCGAGCTTGCTTGCCTCAAACCTCTTGTTTGTGAATTTGTCCACCATTGTAACAATATCCTGAACTGCAGCTTCTTCCTAAAAAATAAAAATGGTATACCTGTTTTTATCTCATAGTCAGTCATACGCAATATACTATAGAGAATATATATTAATGTGAGAACACTGTTCAACAAAATTTAGATAGTTTATGTAATTGTCTCCCGATAAGATACTATTTACATTCAAGAGCCAAAATAACGAATAAACTGTGTCGTCTTATGAATCTTATTGTTTGTACTCACGTCTCAGTGATCCTCGCAGTAGTATTGTGTATAGCACTGGAAATACTCCACATCGACTTCACGACACCGGGTTCTTCCCGGATCTTAACTAGTAGTTTAGAGCTATTTTTGAATCATTTTTTACACGTAGAAATAAAACATTTCATATATTTTTCCATATTTTAAGTGATTTTGACGACTAAACAAATCGAAAATACCCGTATAACATTAATTTACGTCAGTGAAGGAAGTCACAGTGACGGTTAAACACCACAGATCAAAACTATTTTAATGACCGTAGATTTTACATATCCAGCCAAAGGGGATTTGAGGAAAAGTCAAACAAAGGTCACACGTATATGTATTGAAATATCTCTAATCCTTGATTATTTTGCCGAAGCAATTGCCTGAAATGGTTTGAAAACCTTATATCTCGAAATGGATTTCGAATTAGCACTTTAGAAAAAATATGAACAATCCTAATTAGTCTGATTTACAACAATTGATGAAGGAATTACATTAAACCGAATAATTCGGCCGAAAATTCGGTTCGGCAACAGCTGGACCTATTATTTCGTATTCGGTCAAACCCATATTCGGCGCATATCTATTATTTATTTATTTACAAATATAAGTTAACAACATAATAGCTTACACCATGGCGTTGATAAAGTTATCTTAAATCTATTTACGTAGAAGACATATAGCAGCAAATAAACAAAATAGAGTCTGAAATGAGATTCATTAGAAATCATTTTTACAAGACTGTAAGGTCGCAATCTGGTGCATAGGAAAGACATTGATTAAGAAGCGCCTGCGTTCTAACAAACAAAAGACAAAGCGATAATTTTGGCTCGACTGTAGATCCCATCGAGTTCAGGGCTGATTTTTTTTATAAATTGGTACTCATTTAAGGAGTCTCACCACAAACCCTTAGATTGCGGAAACCCATAGCTTCTGAGAAAAAAATATTAGTTTCCAACTTTCCATACAAAATACATTTCATGACTCCTATCAAAGTTAGCGTGCATTCATTTGCACGTATTTATTTCGTTTGTGGCGTTTTTGCGCCTAATTATTACTGTATTATTTCTATTACATTTATAATATTGTATTTGTCTTTTTTGATGTTTTTTTTATATTATATTAAGTGTAAACATCCTGATTCATATTAAATACGCACAATAAAGTCCAGAAAAACCTGTTGGGACAAAATCGACTTTTAACGCGGATAGCTTAGAAGATTATAGATCCATAATATTACATATCGTAAAAGTATCGACTTCTTCACACCACTATAGGCCTCCCCAATGGGAAAGGCCTGGCGCCGCGGCGACCATGACAGTCGCGCGCGCCCCTCGCCTCGCTCGCCGCAATCAAACAAACACTTTCTTTGCTAACCAACGAGCTTTAAACTAAAAAATACTTGGACATTTTAAGTGGGTAATTGTCATAAAATTATTAAGCTTGGTTTGTTTGTTATCTAAATAAAATCAGTTCAAATTAATAAATAAAATTGACAAGTGATTCTTGGTATCAGCAGTTGAAGAAGCAGTCGAACGACGACTTCGTGTGCGTTTTGTTTATGCATTATGTTTTTGATTAGTCAAACGGTCCAAGCAAATAAAATTAAAGCGGTATTTTATAACTACGGAACCCAGAATTATATAAGTCGTTGGACCTACCCAGTTTTTATTATTGTTTCATGTGTTTCACAGCTGACGTCTTGGCTTTGCGGCCATATTTCATTCAAGCTGGCGAAGGCATGGTGGAAAGAACCAGACACTGGAGGTGAGATGTAGTTATTTTGCTCTTTTTGAGATGTTTAAGGGTAGATATGTATATTTTATTTTCATTTTTTATTGTATTGTAGTACGCTTGTAAAAATATATTTCGTTTAAGTATATAAATAATGGTAAACAAATACATTTGCGGATTGTGTCGAAATTAAGATCAGTGGTGAGTTCGAGTAGACTTGTTGTATTGCCATGTAGATTTATTTTATAGAATATTTTAATCGCAAGAAAAGGTTTAAAAAATGTATAACTCCCACATAGTATTTCCCCTTAACCCTACAAGTAATTTACATGTCTTCACTTCGGACTAACTTATTGGATTTATACAATGACAGCGCTTTTAGATGAATCCGATGCTGGCGCCAATAAACGACTCGTGCCAGCGCTGGCAGGGTACTGGCGCCGTGTTAATATGGCTGTGACCACATTACCCGATATCGGATCCGATACCGATAAAAAATTACGGGAATGTGACCGATATCGGATCGGATAGTGAACCCTAAGCAATTTTTCATGCATTTTTATCGGTACACCGATATCAAATGGGGTAGTAGGGGTTGCAAACAGGGCTGCTACCGCGAACGGCATTTGTAATTTTCTCTCTCTATCGCACTTGCAGATTTGCGCATAAGTGCAACAGAGAGAGGAAACTGCATTTGTGGTTTGCGGTAGCACTCCAGGCCCTATATATTTTTTTGCCAGTTCAGCGCCGGCGTGCTTCGCGTTTTAGGCCCATCCTGGCGCCCCTATTGGCGCCAGCTACTGGATTCATCTAAAAGCGCCTTTATAGTTGTGTAAACGCGTTACGAATCAAATATGTGCATATCTCCAGTGCCCGTGGGTGCGCGCGAAGGCTGCTCAGCGGCACGTATGTGGCGTGCCGCGTGCAGCGTATTGGTGTGCCCTGATGCTGACGCTGCTTGGACGCGCATCTCCGACACTGCGCCGCCTGACTCAGTTTGGCACTCATTGCGCAACTGCGTTGCGTACCAAGTGCGTAAAATTTTACTTTCTGTGACAAAAATAAATACACCAAAATAAAAAAAGAAGTACTTCATAAAAATAAATACACCGAAATAAAAAAGAAGTACTTCGTACATCGTAAAAACAGACAAGGCTGTGATTGGGACCTTCCATTATAGTATGAATATTAGAATTACGATTTGAAACGGGATATTTACCATGTATGTTTGTATTTTTGAGTTCCCGATAATTTCAAATCGTAATTCTAATGTAAATGACAATTCTTCGAATCCCGTTCTTCAAACACTCGGAGCATCCAGTTCTTCCATTAAGCTTTAAGAATCCATCTTCGTCAGAGTGTTGTAGGTAATTATGAATAATTTTAATTTAATACTGTTTTTTCAGGCCGGGGTATGGCAGAATTTATTACAGAAAGGTATAGACGATGTCATGCAACCAGCTGCGTTTAAATTAGCTATAGTGTTACGACACACGCCAACAGATCTCACTGTGCGTCTGCTAGCAGATCTTTTGCGCCTTCATCCACAATCTGTAAGTGTAAAATTGGTGTACATATTTGCTTTTTCGACTCTCCGCGTGAAAGAAATTGAAACCGTCGTGTACAATACATGTACTTGGCTCACACTGTCATTTAAGCGACTTATGTCAAAATAGTTTAACAAGTACGCAATTGTTGAATATACTCGCTTATAAGCACCTTCAAAATTCAATGATTTTCCTAAATCTATGACTATGTTTGGACTTGTTTAATCCGCAGCAAGATCTGACTTCATATGTACTGGCGCTACTGACGGACGACGAAGCGGCGTGGTGTGGAGCGTGCGGGGCGGGATCGCCGGGAGGTGGCACGCCGGGCCCCGCGCCGCTACGTGATCTGCAGCTCTTCGGTGACTGCGAGCTTGCCATTCTCGCCGCAAGCCGCGAAGAGTACGAGGCCCACGCGAAACTCGTGCGCGCTGAGTATGCTGCGCTCAGCAATAAGAATTATGTCGAACTAAGGATTAAGGTAATATAAGTTCATATGTAGAACATATTTAAATTATTTGCATAACGTCCACCATTAAAATATTTTTTTTTTGTTTCTAGGTTCTGAACCAGTTCTCTCAAATCCCTAAACTGTACCATACGCCCGAGTTCGAGTGCTTTGAGCCGCTTGCGCGGGAGAACATTGAACGTGAAATTTGCACACTGCGCGAACACTTGCTCACAGGCCAACAGGAATAAAGTGGTAGAATATAAGGCACATATTGTCTTGAAGTAGTCGAAGCTAGCATACAATAGATGCTGATGAATGATATGAAGGGCATGTCAGATCAGCATTGTCAGATTTTAATGCTTTGTTGCTATAAAAAATGTCAGTAGCAAAAATTTATTGCCTTTATTTCATTTTAAAAAATATACCTAAAAGATGAATTAAATAAGTAGCTAATAAAACCTTGCAGTAATATATATTTTTAGATAGGTAGCAATCAGTATTTAATCCGTCTTTATTTTTTTAATTTCGTTTAGATACAAATCTTATAAAAACATCCCATGCTTCATGCGCGTGCGCGTTCTTCGAGATTTAGTTCCCATATCTCGAATTCAGACTTAAAGCAAGCAGACTTATTAGGTATAATCTCATGTATTTCGTGTAGGTATTTACTATTACATTCACATTTGCAATTACATCTAAATGCAACTACTTATTAATTTATTTGTATGTTTTTATAATTGATATTGAATGCCTTATTTAGTAGCCTATGAATAGCAACACAGCTACCCTCAACGTCATTAGATAGATCAGGGTTATCGTGTGCCCCGGCACCGGCAGTTAGTTAAGATAGAGAACTGTTTTTTATTGTAGTTACAGTAAGATTTTTTCAGATATTTAAGAGAACACATACGATGTGATTAGTTTATGTTTAGCAGTTTATGTTTTAAGTATGCAATTTTTTGCGGTGGTGGTAGGAAGTGGCTATTCTTCTTAAGATGCCGTGTTGAAAGAAATGTATCCTGTTAGTGTAGCTACTTTCTGTTGCGACTGTTTGTTGTCGCTAATTATGATGATGTTGTTCTAAGTATCCGCATGAAATGCGTTCTTTGAATGCAATGTCGAGGAAACTATCACCTTTGGACTCTATTTTTATTGAAATAGAATCCAAAAGTGACAGACATTCAATTTGTAGAGTCTACGAAATTGAATGTGTATAACTTTCGGACTCTATTTCTACTGAAATTTTTCCTCGGCTGTATTAAGTCACTGGATATCCAACTTGGCATCTCTAATTGCTCTCGATCTAGTCACTCAGCTATGTTTAAATTGAATTCTAATCCAAAAAACCCTTGCCCTTGCTTGCTCGAATTGAAGTCTTCTCTGGAAGCGCTCAAAAGCGAAATATGAAGAGTCCGTTAATTATATTATTAACTGTTCAAAAAATCATAATACCTAAATGTAACAAACGTTTCCAATATACATAATTTTATTTTAATTTAATCAGGTGTTTTTTTTTCTTACTATCACCTTACTATGGAAAGACTACTATCGATCCAACCATACTAATATTATAAATGCGAAAGTGTGTCGCTCTGTCTGTCTTCCTGTTATCTCTTCACGCTTAAACTAGTTAACCGATTTAGATGAAATTTGGTATAGAGATAGTTTGAGTCCCCGAAAAGGACATATTTTTTATCCCGGAAAACAACCCTTACGGGGTGGAAGTTTGTATGGAAGAGCAATTACCAGGTAAGCGCATGAAATAAAGGAATAGCAGTGAAATACTACCGCGACCAACGACTTCTGCGCTGATGAAGGCGCGGGCAAAACTAGTGGATTATATGTACGGTATATGATGTGAAATATACATTGTACATTGATCTAGCTAATAGAACTAAAAAACAGCACCCCTATTCATTGAGTAGGTTCGATATGTATGAGGTTTAAATTGTACGAAAAGAAGTAATACCAATTAAAATAAGGTAAATATCCCAACAAAATACGTTATTAAAACTAGTGGTCACCTCTAGGGCTAGAGTGCTCCACACTTATTTCAAACTATTCGAGTTCATTCAACTCCAAAGATAAAATCGTTTTCCATGTAACTCTCACTGTTGAGAAGAATCAGACAAACCACATATCAAAATCTATTAAGCTATCCGGCATGCAAATATAGGCATACCGACATTACCAACCCTGTTGATACTCGTAACAACACCCATGAAAACATTATCTTATCTCTAATTTGCCGCCAGTAGGAGTCAGGCAAGCAGCAAGATACAAAAGGTCTACTTAAACCTTCTACTAGACATTTTGGTTTGGTATAGGTACTATATATTATGTGATTGTGATACTAATAGCAAAATATTCAATAAATTTGATTGAAACTTTTTTTGATTATTTCTGTCTCCATCTATGTATCTGTCTGTTAATGTTAACACTGTGAGCTGTGTAGAACGGTGGTTGAAAGGATTACCAGACGACAGACAGACGCGACACGCAAATAATAATACCACAACCGAGCGAGACAGTCATATACATTTTTGTATAAGAGCGACAGAGTTACATATCAATTGTTGTCCCTGTCACAGCTTCACTTTTTTTTCTCGAGCACAACTTATTTTTATGACAGTTGTGCGCAAATACGTCACACAAGCGATTACCCGTCCAAGTTAAGGAAGTAATTTGTGGTAAACCGGCAGCCATTTTAAACCAATTCTCAATTTATCTGCATAAGACCTTTTCTGTTACTCTTGGTGGCCCGCGTATAGGATCTCTTCTCTTTAAAAATATTTATACTCTAAGGCTGAAACTAAACGCAGCACGCTGCGTAGTAAAAAAAAAAGAAATCAATATCAATATGGCGTCAAATCATATCTTTGTCATGTCTAGGCGTATAACTTGCACTTAATAAAGATTTATATGTGTAAAATAACTGTACTACGAAGAGCAGTAATCGCTTCAGTGTTAGGAATTTCGTCTGTGTCAGCGCTGAATTACAATAAATTAGCCAAGTGACCAATTGCAGGTAAACAAATGTGGAAGGGGTCATTGATCGACGAATTTTTTAGGGCTCCATTGGATCTGCGGCAACGGCGACGTGGGAAGGCTTGTGAGTAGCGTATGTTGATTTCTGTGGATGTTCGCAGGGTTTAGCGATGTCGTGGCGCGGACGAGACGAGCGCGGCGACCGGAATTCACGGTGGGAGTCAGATCGTCAGGACCAGTGGCCGAAGCGCGGGCGTTCGCCTGTGTGGGACATGCGACGTGATTCTCCAGATCGCTCGCGCGCGTCTCCTCGCCACCACCGCGACCGGTACGACCGGTACGACCGCGACGGGAACCGTGATCGCGATCGGCGCGACCGCTACGAACGGGACGAGCGGCGCGGACGCTCGCGGGACCGTCACGAGCGCCCTCGCTCGCGCTCGCGTTCTCGATCACGACGGCATTCGCCGCGTCGCCACGAGCGCGATATCGAGGTTCCCGCAGCACCGTCGCCGCCGACCATCAGTGCAACTGACATGGTCATCTCTCAATCGCGTAGTCGCTCGACTAGCCGCGACCGCGACAGTATCGGTACCTTCGACAACAAGGACGAACAAGCCGCAAATGCCTCCCCGGGTGATTGGTTCTGCAAGTGCGGCTCATACAACTTTAAACGACGTCAGATATGCTATAGACGCAACTGTAATGGAAAGCGATCAGAAGGCACCGTTTATGGAGCAGATGCTGAGAGGCATGGCTTAACAGAAGGTATGGGTATTACTAAGAGGCTTCTATTTAGAAGGTTAGATGCTCTAACAACTGAGGAGAAAATATTAGAGGCCTTAAAAGAAAGATGTTCAAAGGGAGTTTTAGATTCTATCGCAGGCATCACTATAGGTAGAGAGACCCTGACTGGTGCATCGAAATGTCTAGCATACATCAATTTCAATTCTATAGCGGATTCCACTACGGCTCATTCAGAATTGATGATGCTGTCACCTCCTTTAGAGATTGATAATCGTGAAGTGTTAATATCATTTTATAATGAACCACAGAAAATTCAAAAGCCTGCTCCTAATCCAGTGGACTATGCAAACTACTATGCTCAGATGACTACTTACAATAACAGCTCTGCTTTATCCGAGGCAGACAGAGTCAATGCTGCTGCAGCAGTGGCCCAGTCAGCTATTACGGCAGCTCAGGCTCGTCAGCTCACATGGACTCCAGCCGCGCCTACATTTGTAGGTTCCGCTACCCAAGCAGGAAGCAATGTCAAAGCTCCCACTGGTGATGGGACAACAGTGTATTCCGCACCTGATGTGAGGACATTCATGTATGATGAGACATCTGGGTACTACTATGATCCTTCTTCTGGACTGTACTATGATGGTACCACTCAGTACTTTTACAATAGTCAAATTAATCAGTATATGTATTGGGACGCTACAAGCTCTACTTATATTGCTGCAACACAAGCCACACAAAATACAGACCAGCCCAAGCTGCCTGCACCACCAACAGTCACAGTGGATAACACCATCACTAAAGAGCCAGAGGAGAAAAAGAAAAAGGATAAAGAGGACAAAGTAAAAGTCGCCAAAAAGATAGCCAAAGATATGGAGAGATGGGCGCGAACTTTAAATCAAAAGAAAGAAAATGCTAAGAGTAACTTTGTCATGGATCAGCCTCAAGACACAGGGCCTAGCAAGGGCTCTGCAGATATTGGCTTCTCAGTGCTCGGAGCTGGGCCCTCATTAACACATGTCAGAGAAATATCCCCACCCCCTGCAGTAATTGCAGCTGCACCTGATGAATTTTTGATAAAGAAAATATCAGAACCAACATTTGACAGTGATGAGGGCATTATAGATTGGACAAAATTAACGTGCCTACTGTGTAAAAGGAAGTTCCCTTCTGCTGAGGTACTTACAAAGCACAAGACTCTATCTGACTTACACAAACAGAACCTTGCAGAGCATCGGAAACAGTTTGACTCGGCTCCACAGATGAATGGGTATAGGGACCGTGCGGCCGAGCGCCGCATGAAGTTCGGAGAGGACGAGGCGCCAGTAAGGAAGAGGTATGAGCCACCAGAGCCTATTCAGGTTCCAATACAGGCAGCACCACCACCATCCGTAGTTGACACCATTGGAGGGAAGATGCTCCAGAAAATGGGTTGGTCAGCTGGTCGCGGTTTAGGCAAGACTGAGCAAGGAAGGATAGCTCCAATCGAGGCAGAACAAAGGCCTAGCTTAGCAGGTCTTGGTCAGAAGCGAGGCATCTACACACCCACCCCAGGGGAGACATACCGCGACACTGTAAAGAAACTCATGATTGCGCGATACAAGGAAGTCGTTGGCCAAGAGGAGGGCAACTAGGTGGGTTACATTTTATTTATTTCATAATTCTAATGTCTCTTTCAGATTCAGGATTTCACGGTCAGTGTGACATTTTATTATTTTACTTAATTCTGTTAAATTGACAGCTCCAATTGCAGTAATGGGGACGGTATCTTGAAGACAGTGTGCTAATTCATTCTAAAATATCTTTTCCTATTATCGGTCTAGGTATAATCAGTGATATAAAACCCGTAGATAGATGCATAGATTATTAACTTTTTCGACGCCAACGACGCATGTATCCGCACCATCGGTTCAACGCCAGCGATTCAATTGTGGTACTTTTGATACTTTATGCATCTAAGGGTTAATACTCTTGTACCTTCAGGGTACTAAAGTGATGAGAGGAAATATGATGCTCACTGTATCTGTAATTGAATGGGACACACTTAGTTTTCCAGTTGCTATTTCTATTCACCTCTTTAATTCCGACTTTTGATGTATTTGGGCTTTTATATTTGGGTACTATGGGTCTATTATGGTTTTATTATGTTTGATCAAAATCATTGACTTACAGGTAGGTAGGTAGGTATATTGGTATTGAGTCGATATCTGACCTGACATTGATTTTCTACTTTGACACACTTGAAATAGGTACCCTTTATTTCTGATGCTCTTTACCTAATTAATTACCTATAAAAATTTAACATTTAAATTAATTAATATTTCATGAATGTAGCTTTATGATAGAAAATTAAATATAACAAAACTTAACTGTCAGATGTAAACTCAAAACAACTTCTGAGAGCATTTTTTAAAAATAATTTGCACCAACCAACAAGAGTTTTTCAATAATTTTATGATGATTCTTCTCTCCGTGACTTAGATTATCATATTTTATGCCTCAACGCGATATGATAGTTTCTATAATCACATGAAGCATGAAAAGCATTGATTTTGACTAGTGTCATCACCTGAATGGCTGACTTGCCAATTTTTTATTCAGTTGAAAATAATTAGATTTTAACACTTATACCTACTGCATGCTGTGATAAAAACAAACATGTTACCGTTTTATATACAGAATGGGCCCTGTAACTGAAGCTAATTACTTAAATGTAGACTCCAACTAATCATTAATTAAGTCTTGACAGGTTTCAATAAATTAAAATGAAAAATTAATTTGTTATTTGTAACAAAATTAATCGAGCCAGCAATGTACTACAGAAACCAATATATGTCCAGTTGGAACACTTGACATTGACATAATTTACGATCGTTTTCAACGTAGTACCGCGGGGTAATCACGTAACTTTTGTGCTACCGTTAGATAGATTTAAATGTCAAATTTTAATTGTCAGCTCATACATTTATACTTTAAAATTGACAGTAAAATCTATCTACCGTTAGTACATAAGGTTACGTGATTCGCCTGCCGTAGTAAAAAGGTATAAACACTAATTTTGTTTGTTTTTATTTTAATAATAATTCACGTTAACACCCATGTTAGATATACTGTCTAATCAAAATACACGGTACCAAAACGTCTCACGGCCGGCGGCCGTAAAGCGACAATATCGCAATGTGAAAATTCATTGATTGTAAAGTTAACTTTAAATGAATATTTCTCCGCAATTAACAACTTTGAAACATTAGGACCACTTTGTGATAACCGTGAATACTTTAAGGAATATCTGTTTCAATTTTTTGTTTCAGTTATAGGGCCCACGCTGTAAAGAAATAATTTGTAATTAAATAAAAAAGCGTTTGTAATTAAATGATAAAAAAAATAGTCTTTATAAGCGTCGTACGTAATCAATACCTAATACAAATTTATACGGAACCGTCGGTGGCCGAGTCCGACTTGTCCGGTTTTTTTTCTAGGGAAATGATTCTGCTGAAATTGTAAAATCTGATTGTCAATCAGTGGGAGGTTTATACTCTGTCAAATTTCATCAATTTCGTTTCATACTTGAATGTAAGACGCATAATAGGTTTATTATACCTTACCCTATGAAATATTTTGACTAATATTGGGAACATTTTTTGTTAATTATAAGGGTTGTATGAAAGTTTTTTGTTTTGGTATTGTAGTAATACTTTAAGAGTGCATATGTATTATTGAAACCAGCCAAGAAGGATGTTTCCAAGTGGATGGACTTGTCGACCGGTGTTTTTTATTTTTTGTCTAATTGTGTGATTCTGATTTCAAACGCTAGATGGCGAGCCGCGCCGATCGCCGCGCCCCTGCACCGTGGTGAGTAACGTCTTCATTAGCTACTCTACTCATCTCTTTCTACAGGTTCGGCGTCTTATTACTCTTGTACCTACATCGTGCCTTTGATAATAATCTATATACCTTGACTAAGGGCGGTCGGCCACGGCAAGTTTTACGCGCGACTATTTTGAAAATTCTTTCCCGTTAGTAGTAGATAATGTCGCGACGTGGTTGCGCGAGTGAAGAATGACGTCGCGACTACTTCGTGTGTGTCACTACTGCATCACGACTTCGCGACTGAATCGATTCAAAAATGCGGCCGACCGTCTTTATTTTCATATCTTAATCTTGTGTCATACATGTATTTTATTCGCCTATTATTTCTTAGTAGGTTACCTTCGAGTATGAAGAATTACCTTATATGCGAAGCATAATACTGCATCAAAGGAATTAAATTTTGTTCGTATATATGATTTATCTCTGGCGCAGCTGATTAGGTACTTGGAACAGTGCAGCTTGCTACTTGTACTCGTCACAACCTATTTTCATTATCTAATATTGACACACGTCACACATGGTCGTGAAAACACTCTTTAAAAAACATTCGTGCATATATCAGCTCATGCGAAATCTTTTGTTTAAATCTGTAAGTACAGAGTGAAAATGGGCCTTTGTTATACTATAATACCTAATTATTTATTGCATAGCAAAGGTATATAGATTATTAGAAAAGCCATTGTTTCTGGGAGACCTGAGATCGTCTGCAATGTTCTGTGATATGTATAGCTTGTGTTCTAGTCTTTTAGTGTAATAGGTTCTAGCTCAAAAATGGTAATAAAAGAATAGACGGAGTATGAAGCGTGCAGCGATGGAGCATAGACTCTGGAAAAACACTACTGTGATATAACTGTGATATTTAGTGGTGCGAAGGAACGGTGCCAGTGTGAAGCATTTACTGACGAATTTGACCATTTACCTTACAGAACCGGCGCTGCGCCAGGACGGGCCAATCCTTGTTTAGAGCAGGTTTATTTGTATGTACTACAACATGTACAATGATTGCCTGGTATCCCAGGTTAGCGAGCAGCTCGGTGCAGGAGTGTGGCGTCCACTATCACTGATAGTGATAGGTGTGCCAAAATAAACAAGTTAATACGTAAACATTATTGCACTTCAAGTAAAAGTTGGTAAGCCACTTTAAATTCGGCTTGTCTGAGAGCTTTTAAGACGCCACACTACTGCGCGTCTTTCTGTAAATGTAAAATTAATATTTGCGAGCTCATTGTTAACACATTTGCTTAGAATTTATATCAGTACCTATCCCTTTTTAATGAAATTCGTACAGTTTAGTAGGAAAAAGGTTATCTTTTGTAATTACAAAAGAAGGACGTAGCGTAGAACTTTCAAATTAAATACATTGTCATTCAAGCAGATGGGCTACCGCGAACCGAAAACGAACGAAGTTCAAATATCTCCCTCTCTGTCGCACTTGCTAATTAGTGCGATATAGAGGGAGATATTCGAACTTCGTTCGTTTTTGGATCGCGTTAGCCCCTCAGGTATTATAAAATCTTAGTTATTGAACACTTCGGTAATGTCAGGGAATCTTTTATGAATGTGCGATGGACGTCATTGAGTGTTTTAGTGGAAAATAAAATAGCTATTACGATTGATTTGTTAATGACTTAATCTTAATTTAAATACGCATATCGCTGATAAATGTCATTGTTAATAGATTACCATAATACTCAGTAACGGACAAGATACTTTTAAAGTACTTAAGAGGAATACTGCTTAGTTGCGCAGTTAACTTTATAACCATGTTGTTTGTTATTCATTGAGAAAATACGTACTTGTTAAACATTTGGACAGCAAAATTAATTTAGTAGTATTTGGAGTTGTGATATTTAAAATAAAAAAAATACATGTGTCTCTCACACCATTACACAAACATTAATTGTATCTATCTGGGTCATTGTCAGTTGTAAAAACAAAAGTTGTCCACCCGGTGGTCAATAGTTAACGGTTTATGTACATATAAGTTATGTTTTTAGTACAAGGATTTATAGTTATGGAAACACCGTTTATGCGGGTTACTAGACCAATCCAAAATTAAGCTTTGTGGCCCTTAACTTTTGATATGTCCACTGAAAAGACGCGAACCTAAATCTGACAATGACCCATCTAGTTTTAGAGTAATTTTTAATTAACATGTTGCATTGTAAAGATATTGTTATTCTTATAGATATACAACGAACCAAATTAAAATTTTTACTATGAATATAGAACTTGTGGAAGCAATTGCAACATTTACAATTTTATCATGAAAAAAATGCACGTTTTACTCTAACAAAAAAACCCATTCGAGGCCTTACGAATGCTATGACTGCTACGCTGTTTCGTCATCATAGAGGTATGACACATAGGTGTGAACCTAGAGGGCTTGAATGAGTTAATACATCACTATAGATTATATAGATATTTAATTACCTACTAATAAATTAATAATCATGAAAAAAATCATAGAGTAAGTTATAAAAAAAGCTTTGCTCCTCTGGAAATAAGACGTATGATTATGTTTTTATTTTTCATAATATCTGTACTGTCCTACTCTGTAGGTACTTGCTCTTATTTATGTATGATGTAACAGTAGCGATTGTATGGTCTTGCTATTATTTACTTTCCGGTCCTACTGGTTAGATAACTCTATGCTAGGATGTTCCATAGACATTAAGGTTAAGCATGTACATATTAGATAATTATACAACATTTTTAAACATCTTTGTGTTTTATTTACGAGGAGTACATAGGAGGAGGGCCAGAACAGAGCCATCTTTGCCTTCAACGCAAAGTACACTTAAAGTAGTCGCTAGGTGTCGTGCACATTAATTACGACCATAATTGTTATCATTTAATATTAGGTATTGATGTAGTAACAAAATTTGTTTAAAACGGACTTTCATGTGTTACTGATTTCCTGTAAAATTATCAGCTTCCTCTGTAGGTGGAATACCCGTAGGGACTGAGCAACAGTGGAATGTGGTAATGTTCGTTCTCTTTCACTTCGAAGACAATCTGAAAAATAATATCAGATTTAAGTAGTAATTGTCAAATTTATTTCATTGTATGAGTTGTTAGTCATTCGGACTCTGATAAAATAATAGGGACTAGGTAACATTGATCAAGGCTCACTTCTGTTGTAACACCTAATGATCACTCAAACAAATTTATGCCTAGAGTTAAAATAGCCATTGCACTATCACAGGATACTCTGTGGCCCTACTACAGAAATGACTTGAAGGATTGTGTAGGTAGCAGAATTTTTCTATACAAAAAGCGGCAACCTTTCCGCCCCTAATCCTGAATCGATTTCCATGATTTTTGGAAAAGTTATAGATATCATTAAATACTAGGTTTATACGTTTTGATTTTTGGAAAAAAGCTAAGGATGTAACTGATCGATCAAGGTCAATACTCTCTTATTTGATAAAGGTTTAAGGGGTGGAAAACGCTGCCGCCCGAAACTAATTCTGCGAGAAATAAGACTCGCACGATGCGGTCATCTACCAACGTCACTATTAACGTCAATGATTTGATCCCGTCCTCCGAAAAAAAAACTAGCATACTTGTATGTGCCCGGAGATCTCCGGCAACGGGAGTAGGTGCATCTTGTGAATGTTGTCTATGCTGCTGACTACGTTACAAAGAGGACGTGAAGTGAGATAGGTAGCGGGTACGTCTATTGAACAATAGGTGGCGGTGTTTTTAATAAATAATGATTGTGTTTATGTTGGAAACATGAGCAAGCACGGATGTAATATAAACAATTGCTATTACTTAATTGAAATTCTAACCTAAAACATATATTTGACGCCTAACATTGACGATACATAATTATGTACATACCTCTACATAAGGATACAGTGTTTCTTTCTCGTTCTTCGTGTAATAATCAGCCACGTTGAATTTTAATTTGTAAGTTCCTGCACCCATGGAGTCCTTAGAGAAGGGAAACTGAATCCTTCCGTCTCCAGTCGTGACGGTACTGTGCCATGACACCCAAGAATCTTCTTTCTGTTTGAACAGTTCTGTGAACAGCTGAACCGCTGGTCTCCCAGTGGAGGTGTCGAGGACGTGCGACGTCAGTACGGGGCGCGACATAGCTGTGTGCTCTCGAGGAAGTTTACAGTAATAATGCAATGTGCTAGTCGCTGGCCGGGTTCAAACCGCTGACATTAAGTAGTTGTGGTTAAGATAATATTATTATCGCTACAATGTGGGATGCCGATAGCAGTAGAGTCCGTGTGATAACTTCTCACAAAATATCTTTTTGATTGCAATTTATATTCATTAGTTAATTATGCTCACATGGGTCATTTCGTATCATTCATTATCATCATCATTAGGTTTTATTCTATTATTCATATTAAAAATAGCATTTGCTATTTCAATTCTTATAAATTAACGTATTAATATAAATTTTATGTATCTATACATCATTTCCTATTGATTTATTATGTATTTAAACTTTATTGCACAAACAATATAAGTACAAAGGGCGCACTTAATGCCATGAGGAATTCTCTATCAGACAACCAATAATACGTCCCCTCCCCCTCCCCCAGTCCCCTACAACACAGGACACAAATAGGGTCGATAGTTCGGTTAGCGGCTAGCTAAATTGGTGTGCCGGTTTATGATGACTTGAATGAGTTGATGAACTGAAAGGATATTTTCTTGTATTTTAAATGGATTCCCATTCACATAAAATAACTGCGAAATAAGATGCATAGAACTGCGTATAAAATTGAATAACACGTGTACTTGCATAGTTTTGCATGATATGAATTCTTGATTAATCCTTTTAATTTTTTCTATATTAGGAATTGTATATTTTATAGTAATTTTAGAGATATTAGCTGTTCAAGTTATGGTTCAAATTTTATGCACCTAACTCAATAGTTGAACGTTGTTCAACTTTCGGGCAAGGATTCCAGGCATATATAGTTTTTTCAAATGCTGATGTAAATTATTTTAGTAAAGATAAATAGAACTTTGATAGCTTACATTAAGCATTTCTTTGCCGTTGATTTTTCTACTAAAAGTTGAACATATTCTGGCATAAAATCATTTAAAAATACTGTATTGTGATAGAAGGTTTAAAAAAATACAGATCCAATCTCGACAATATACTTAATCGTATAGAAAAATAAAAATAGAACAGATTATGTAACAAGACTAGGAAAAAAACTAAAGTTGGGGTAGTCGCTTAAGTGTACGTCTTTTGGTTCCTTGATCCTATCTTTAACTGAATAAAAAACCTCGTCCTCTAGGTGGTCGCAAACTGACGCTGGTTGCGGACCCGGCCTAGCGACATATAGGTACCTACGGTTACCTATCGCAAATTCGATTTTTTTATGCCGAATATTAAAAGTCCGAAAACGAAACACCTTTTTTAGTTTTTCGTTTTTTTCATTTGTCCGAAGTTTCATTTTCTATATTTTCTATTGACAGATTTTTGTATGGTCACAATTTTATTATCCAGCTGATTTAAAATCACAATGATTATAATTCCGTACATTCATTTGCCAAATTTTTATTTATCCGTAGTGTTAAAATACCATAACTCCAGATATTTCTAAAGATAACAGAGTTCATTTCCATCGAGTTACAACAAATCATGAATACTGCTATTTGCTATGAATTTAAATGCAGGCGCTGGTTGAGGAAACTCATAATTATATTTCGGCTAGGACTAAAAATTACGTTCATTATTATGATCAGCCTACAAACCGTCGATACAATTATTAGTCGATTTTGTCCCAACAAGTCTTTCTGGGCTTTTATAAAAAAAATAACCTCGAAGATTAAGACGGGAGCTTCGCTTCGCTTCAGCTCCCGTCTTAATCTTCTAACCTATCCGTATTAGAGTCGATTTTGTCTCAACAAGTAATTCTGGGCATTTATAAAAAAAAAATCTTGAAGATTAAGACGGGAGCTTCGCTCCCGCTTAGTCTTATATATCGAAATTATGGAAAATGTCACGTCGACTCTCCGTATCATTGAAATTATGAAAATGTGGCTAACGTATAAGTTGTCAAATGTAAAAATTGGGAACTGTAAAGCGGGCTTTTGAATTGCGGACAAATGACATTGTGGTAAAATGAATCCGTGGTATTTCAAACAGTTGCGAAACAAAGTATTTGGATTGTAAAGATTCGGTGAACCGTTTTCGGACAAGTAAAATTCGGTAAATAGATTTTCGAAACATCGATAGGTTACCGTACCTACTAACCAACTCAAGATTATGGGTGTTGATCGTAAGACCAGAAATAGCCGGTATTATTTTGCCATAAATAATTTATTTAATATTTTGTGAGACTTTAATCACCTAGGTAGGTGAGCACGCTACAGGAGCGTCTCCCTCTTTAATGGTGGTTGACTATTACCTAACAACATCGTTATACCGCCACCCCCTGCACCTTTCACTAAAATGTTCCTTCCACACATCTACCTACATATTTTGTACTAGGTGCTATTCGTATGACTGAACTCTTTTCGCACTGTTCTTGATGTAAACATTGGGATGTAGCACGCCAGTTCTGTGCTTGATGACATTATTCTCTGTGTCCGCACCAGCATTGACCAGCTTGCCTCTGAGCTGGTCGGTTTCTCGACTAAAATTTGGCAACCTGGGATCCCCGTGTTTAGTATAGTCTATCTGCCACATCGGCAAGTGGTTGCTATCTTTCTTAAGGCTAAAATTATCGAATTTTTTAGTTTCCATGCCTGGAATCTCTTCGGACAATGACATCTTTTCTCGAGTTTTGTCGATGTCACTTATTTCGTTCCTGTCTTTGTATCTGATCTTATGTGGGAAATACTTCCTAATGTTTTTGTGTCCGGGTATGGCGTGACGTAGTTGGGCTCGCTCCATGCTCGTATCCGACCACACAGGTTTAGGTGTGACAATGTGCCGCTCTTTATTGTCTTTATGTTTTTCTGTGAAGTAACCCGTGTTTTCTACTGCCAAATATTGAGATAGTTCGTCGCTGTTGACGACGGGGATTCGAGTTCGAACTTGCTGCTCGGTCGTCACGGTTACGTTCTGAAATTCTCGTTTCTTATCGCTCAACAGCTTCACGGTTCTCAAGATCAGGTTTCTGAGCGCTTCATCTTTAATGATCAGTTTACACGGGATGGAGGGGAAGTGTTTGCAGAGCACATTTCGCATGATATCCACGGTTCGGGCCTTCGGAGCGTGGAAATCCGAAACCATTTTGGACATGAGCGCGTTGTTTCTGAGGATCATCCCGCAGTTGCGTGAGATGGTCAGGTAGATTAATAAAAAGATTTGGGACAAACTGTTCTTCATTATGAATCTGTAACAAAGATAGATACCTATGATTAATAATTAAACATGTTAAACATGTTTCAATAGTTGATTACATAATGGTTAATGTTACATTATCTTTGTCGGCATTCGAATAGCCCGACTCCTTTATTTTCTTCACTAATTCATAGAACTTAAAAGTGGAATACTTACAAGGCTATTTTGCGTTTAGAAAAGACGCTTGGTCTTTTATTCTGATCAGTCGGATTCTCCACGTCTATTATACTCTGTCTCTCTCGTGACTGCGTTTACGGTGTGTCAGCGTATTTTGAGCAGCGGTGTGGTATAAGGGGCGTCGCGCAGGAATAGAGTTTTCTATGAAGTAGGTAATTTAATTTACAAATTAATTGTCCTGTGTGACATGGTTCCTCGAAGTAACCATTATCTCTAATGATCCAAATTAAGAAAGTTGACTTGGTTTAATATGGTAACGTACCTAACGTTAACCTGTGGTGTTCCAACCGCTGCCCTTACAGCACTTAACGTTCCAATGTTAGATGTTTACAATGCACCGATGTGCTTACACAGTATAATAATCAAGCAGAATGGTTACCAAGTGACGTGCTTTATAAGACACATACAAATCATGAAACGTTTAATTTGTAACGGATGCCAAAAATACCTAGTTAACTTTCATATTTTAACCGCCTTAAAAAAAGAAGGATGTTGTGAATTTGTTTGCACGTTATTTAAAAGAAAATGTAATGGCTGTTATCTCAGAACTTCGTCGTTATTTGGAAAATTCTTTCTTTGTTTGAAAGCATATGCTTCCAAGTCAGACCCGTTTTTACCAGAATCCAATTCTGAAGACAGCATCCATGAGGAATTGAGGGGAATACCTCAAAAATTCAAGGCGCGATTTCAGTATGTTCGGTAACAAATCGAGTATTTGCATTCAGAAAGTAACATTTGATGAACAAGATCTCATGAAGAAGACCACGGATGGTCGTCCAAAACTTCTTTCATGGGTGGCGCTAAGATATTTCGCTCAAGATATTGAAGCGACTATGACGAAGCCAATTTAAAAGGTCCTGGTGTAATCTTTACCAACTTACCATCAACCGGGTCTGGTACTTGATGCCCGAAGGTAGGCAACGGAACTCCGTAAGAAAACAATGTAGGTAGCTAAATAATAATTGGAATTGTCATGAGATACACTATGCATTTTGGTAATGATTCATTAAAAATTTTGTAAATAAATTTGTTAATAAAAAATAAAAGGCGACCAAAAAAAACACTAAAAATAAAGGAAAAAATGCTTATCTTCTACTTGTACTATACTATCCACAAAACTATCTGGCCGGTAGGGCAATAAACGTCCGCTACCTTTAGGGGTGTAACATGTCGATAACTTGTAATGTAAACGTCGATATAATTATTATTTTTTCAAATGAAATCTTATATCATTATTGATATTGTTTTTAAAGTTATCTAATGAATAATACTAAATGTTTAAGATAATTAAATGTTTAAGAAAATCTCCAGAACGAAGACTAATAACTAAACAAGGAAAATACTAGCTATTCTATACATTTTGTTATATATCAATTTTGTTAGACCTGCTTATTATATTATTGTAATACTTTATGTCAAATACCTATTTATATGTCGATAGTAACTATACAATACTGTTATATAAAACACCACGTAATTTATACCTCCTTATTGTTTTATTGTAATACTTTATGTCAATAGTTCAGTATACCTATTTATATTTCGATAGTAACTATACAATACTGTTGTATAAAAATTTATATTCTTTTTTATATACTTTATCGACATTCCTTTTTATGCGTAACGCTACCTGCCCTATTGCTGCTGGGCCCGCTCCATAAGCCGTGCAGGTGTGAAAGAGATAGTACGATTCCGATGATTTATGACCTGACCGGCCAGATAGTTTTGCGGATAGTATAGCTCAATATTAGACTTTACGCTTCTTATAGAACAATATATTATAACGTTTGTAGTCGGTGCCAAGTAGGTAATTAATTTCTTTGGATGGCCGCTATGCTATCATCGATTTATGAATGGGATTATTTATTAAGTCTGCCTGAGTGCTAGTTCAATAGTGTTTCTTAACTCTAAGTCTACCGAAAACCCCACCTCAGTCGTTGCTGGAAAGCATGGCCTAATAAAGGCTGTTGATATACCTACTTAGTTGAAATTATTTGAAATATCCGACATTTTATAAACTTCCTTTACATTTTGAATCTTCTAATCGGTAAAGTCGCTTTTTGAACGGACTGATAAAGGAGAACACAAATTGCCATCGACTAATATTACTCGTATTTTGCTTTTTTCTGAAGGCTAGCCCAGGTTGCAAAAATCACTTAGGTACTTACTCCAGAATACAATACTGTCAATGGTAATTTTATTGTGCAAGAGCACGCAAGCCAAAATTGTTAGTAAACGTGTAACACGTGACCATCCAGTATTTGATAATTCTGGGACTTTTATTACCCAAACGTAGCGGATCTGTAAACAGGAACCAAATGTATTGCTATGTGACTGACAACCTGTGTCGAATCACCACACCAACTCCTCGCTTGGGTATAAGTTGACTTTACAAATGGTCAGTTAACGGTGATGCTGATAGTCCGTTACAATTTTACGTAATCGGAGGTCCGACTTCGTAAAGCGAGTCATCGGTAAACGTTGTGATGGTATACCTACTCTATTGCTGAATTAAGATTTGATCTTTTGTGCTGGCCGATGTTCTATAAACCTTTTTTGAACTGGGTTTGGAACGATAAATATACCTATGAATATGAATCTTCTAGCATGCAAAATTAAGTCGCATTTTTGACGGATTACATTTCACAACTGTCAACTTAAATATAAATAGCAGACATCGTTTACCGTGAGCTGACATACCAAGTTCCTATCGCTGGCATGTACCTATTTAAGCTAGATTTAGATCGTTTACCTACATATAAACATATAGGAGGATATGTTCATGAGGTATTTGATTACATGCCACTTTTAGACAAAACAAAAATTGCTAGGTAGATATCGAGGCGTTTGAAGATTAAAAACTGCTGATCTAATTTCAATAATCTTCAATATAATTAAAAATCTTTCTCATAAATAGCGCCATCTATCTAATACATGTATAACTAACGTTCATAGCGCCATAGTGTTGAATATCGAAACCACGCAAACGAAACCAATCGTCAAATACATACGGACATGGTTTCCTAACAAGCTACTCTACGCTAGATGGCGCTAGTTAACAAAATACGATGCCTACTACGAATAGAATCTGTTTTCTGTTACCACTTACAAAGCAGTAGGCAGAATTAATAATTGTACTTAATAACATCAATGCTTTAAATTACTCTATTTTTAACCTTTCCGGTGTTGTTCTTACCCTTGTTTTACGTATTTATATTTCATAGATTTATACAAAAATTAAACACAACAAATAAATTACCTTAACCTACTCTAATCTAATAATCCATCCCGAGTTATTTATTCCTAGTGAAAATGTGCCCAAAACGCTTGTAGCGTTGCCGCGTTGGACTGCAATAGTAGAAAGCGTATATCCAAAAGGGACGTACCTATTTATGATAACCTGACTAAATTGAGATATATCAGAAGACTGGTACATTCATTAGCACAATTCACTATTAGTCGTGCTGTATATTCTCGTACATTGTAGTAAGTAGTAGTTTACTAACAAATCATGCCTCTTGTCTGAATGAAGAAATTTTATACTAAGCTATAAACAGCTAGCCTATTGGCTGAATTTGAATTTGGGGCCAATGTACGAGTACTTAATCCTATAAATGTTACTAACTATATGTAGCTAGGGACAAGGTATTTTTAGTTAAGTGTTGCATGGCCGAGCACTCGCTCCTTATGGCTATTCAGTCTTCAGGAGGCTGTTTGAGCTGCCTCGTATTCTGGTTAACATGGTGGATGCGCTACAGAACCGTGGCAACCCTAACAGCGCCCTGAAGGCGTTGTTGTACCTACGACTTTACCTTCAGAGGCACTGCACATTGGAGCGACGCGTGAAAGTTGAAAGCACTTCATTCCAATAATGGAATAAAAATGCTTTAAAAAATAGATAGGTAAGCATAATAAAAAGTATCAAAACGAAGAAGCAGTGTTAGTTACCGTTTTGAGTTACTCTACGATTTCAGTTCATAAATGTATACATATATGTGCAAAACTAAAAAAATATATTCTCATTGGGAAAATAATTAAGCTGTGTTTCGTATTTCTGAATCGTCTTGAGATTTGCGTGTGACTTATACCCATTTGATTCTAATAACTCAATAAATCTGTATAAGAATGTTTTTTATTTACCGTTGTCGTTACCGAACTTAAATAAAAGTTTTAAGATAAAATATAAACGCGAAGTAAAGGAATTAGTAAATAAACAGTGGCCTGGTTAACGCCGAGGAGGGTGGCGTGCGATCGGCGATACTTGTGGCGCTGCCGCTTACAATTCCCGCTCGGCTAGCCGGCGTGGAGACGGACTCTTTCGGGCTAGGGGCCGCTAATCAGCTACGGTGTAGCGGAGTTTATTGCCGTAAACTATAACCTAGCTCAATTGAGAAACCGAGCAGCGTGGCGTTTGATCGGCGATACTTGTGGCGCTGCCGCTTACAATTTGCGCTCAGCTACCCGGCGTGGGTAATTGGTGTATGTACATAAGTTTAAACGAAAAATAAAGAAAGTAAGTCAATTACGTAATGTAAATATAAACGGGAAGTAAAAGATAAAAATAAACAGTGCAGTGGCCGGTTAACACTACGGAACTGACTTAGGGTCTTATCACACTTGAGAGTTGGCAGCGAATTTTGTATGAAGGCGATCACACAGCGAGTTTGCCGCGACTGATAGTTGTATAGAAAATACGCTCGCAACTCGCAAGTGTGATGAGGCCCTTAGGGTCCGACCGGTGATACTTGTGGCCATCTTGTGGCGCCGCCGCTTACAATGGGGGCTATCGTTTTTGTGCTCACCAGTTGGCGCCACTGTCGAGCAAGGTCCAGCTGTCAAAAATTGTTATTGATTATTATGGACATGAGAACGAAGTTTACATTTAAATCATATTCAATACCTTAAAACCGTACCGTAAAATTATCGAACATACCGCATTATAGCTCGGTCCCGTTTTGTTCGGAAAAAAGGAAGAAATAAGTTTCCGAAAGACAAAACTGTCTCAAAGCCCTGACAGTCATTGACCCTTAACTCATATTTGCCATAATCAAGCTCAGGTATTGCAAAATAGTCACCATATTGTTCCAATTAGATATTAACCCGCGTAGCGCAACCACAAAGAGTGACATTTGACATTTCGGAGACCCCACGCTACACTAGCGCCTCTAGCGGCGAATTCATACGCGATAGCCCTCATTCGCGCTCGGTTGGCCGGCGTAGAGACGGGCCCTTTCGTAGCCGAGTACTCACGCACTGCTACGGCGTAGCGGAGTTTTATGCTGTAAATTATAAGTAGGTCAAATAAACAGACGGAAGGTAAATTAGTGAACAAACAGTAGCGATCGCACTAAAGTTTCTTTATTCAGAGAACAACACGTATTACCTATTTATACTTCGCCGATGAAAATTGTTTTAATCCCTGGGATCTCAGGGATCATAACAAAAGCATGCTTATTTTTTTCGCCGGGAGGCGACGGCAACAATAATATGAAGTCATGTAAAAATACGAGACCAGCAAATAAATTGATGAATGATTATATATTCGTGTTAAGGTAAATTATCAAATGGATTAGCAACAATTCGTCTTAGTGATGCCAAGTAATTACTAGTACTGATCAATACGCAATAGGTACATACTTCTTCTTAACTTAATATTAAAAGAAGCCGTGTCCACACACTCGGCCTACTCATTGGCTGTCAGCGACACTCCCGGTAATTATTTTTATTACCCCCCTCCCTCCGCCGCCCGCTGCCCACTAAGCACCAGCGTATTTTCATTTTTTTTTCTATTTTATAATGTGTCTGTCACCGGATTTTAATTTCATTTTAATCTGCGAGCTTCCAACAGTTCCAACGATGTTTTTGTATCCGTACAGTCGAGTTAAAAAATATTTAAACTGGCAGTGATACAAAATGTGAACACTAATTTATTGGTGAGGACATAGGGTTCCTCAGATATTTTTGAACCTTTGGGGTATATTTATGAACTTGATTGTATATCATATCATATTCATCATCAACAGGATACCTACCCGGTGGGAATCTGGTTTATTTACGCCAATCTAAGCATACCAACAGGCACATAGTACACAAAATCTGACACATTGAATGTGCCCACTAGGAGACGGGCGTCCATTTTAAAACCTGCTTTTTACTCTACGTGATTTACTAGTCGTCACCACGAAAATGGAGGCAAGTACATAGGTAAATTGTTTGGATATAAAAATTAAGAGGTAACAAGCGCGGGGAAGCGCGTGGGAGTCATTTTAATCATAGGGCTGCGCCCAATAGTGCGTCACCGATAAAGGCTGAAAGAAAGGAAACTAAAACAACACATCGAACGTTTGGATCTCCCACGCAACGCCGCTCTATAAATCTTGTGATAAAGCCTTCCAAGGTAAGTTTAATCAGGAATATCGGAGCACAATTTTACAATTTACCACCGTTTGGTTGGGCGCGAACTTGAACAAAGGGAGCGTTGTCTCTGTTGCACTGGAGCTACCTTGTACGGCTGTCCTTGTCTAGTGAACTTATTGTAATAGTGCAAGTTAGCTAGAAGAAAGTATTGAATTATGGAGCTGTTAAAAGTTAAAACAGCTTGGTGGTTCCTCGTGGAGGAGCACGTCTTACTCCAACATATCTAAATATATATATAAATTTAGGGTTGGGACTGCCCTATATAGTATTAATGATTTTTAAGTTGTACTTCAAGTTCCTGTATACCTTTTACGGTTTATGACTCTTTCACTAAGTACGACGCTCATGCTGCGCCCAAACTATTCTACTAATTTTCGTTAGCGATAAATAGGTGCAGACCGCAGTTACGTAGTTTCAGACAGTGTCTAGTTTTGTTTTCGGCGTGTGCATTATTTCAATGAAATGTTTACATATACACAGTAATAAATGTAATAATAAACCACGGGCAACACATTGTCTTCAATACACTTTAAGATATATGCCTTTCCCGAGTAGGTATATTCCGCGTTCCATTACAAAATGCTTTTTGAAATTTATTTCAATTTTTCTAAGGAACAGTAAAGGTACGTACAGTGTTACATATGAGCTACAGCAGAGCACCTTAGGTTAGGTTGCATGGCGAGGTAGCGCGGTTCATTCTGCTTTTTACACTTCAGGGTGTTTATTCCGCAATTATAGGCACTTTTTGATACCTTGCCGACAAATGAAATCCTACTAGGACTATACCTAAATGTATTCTGTAGACTCGCTAACTTTTACAGTCATCCCTGTGTCCATTGTGCCGCCACAATGCGAGATTTACCGCCCCTGCGGCAGACGGAAGTTATTTATGCGACTGTACCCGTGTACCCGTTATTCAGTGCAGTGTAAAGCGCTAGTGAATCCTTTCCCGTTGTTAATGCCTGCGAATTTATGCATGCGACTGTACATCTGGGGGGATAATTTGTTGCCAAAACTTTTTATGGTGAGTTTTTAAACTTATGGAGTAGTGTAATGTGTAATTAAATGTAACTTTTGGTTTTACGCGTAGGTACCTAGGTAATTGTGTTACTTTTATTGGTATTAGGGGCACGTATGTATAAGTTACATACTTAGGCCGGGTTTTATAAAGATCCGTTAGACCAAATATCAGATCAAATTTCAGTAATTCAGTACATTTTTTGACATAACAAACTGACATAAGGTCTAACGGATCTTTATAAAACCGAGCCTTAAGTTTTTTTATGATTTATCAATTTCAGGGTAGACTTTACCCTTTACCTTAGCTAAGTAAATAAACCACTTAAATGGCTATTATCATATATTTCCGAAAATATATTTGTTACGTACGCCATTATCACATTAATTAAGACAAATTTTTAACAAAACGTAAGCGTTTTGTTATTGGGAAGTAAGTACTGGGAAAATGTCAACCACTGTCTTTTCCCAAGATTTTCCCAAAACTTTACATTAAAATCAATATTAAGTCATAAAAATAAAGGTACACGATTGGTGCCAACATTGGGTACTATTGGGTATTACATGTAGGCCCTGGACAAGGTCCACGTTGAAAATAAAATCTTCTTATGAAAACTGCTTTATTTATATAGTATGTGTTACTTCTTCAGGTCGACTCTCATACTGAATCATACGTGAGTTGACGTTCACCATTTCAAAACAATTCAAACTCCATTCGAACGTTCCTTATTCATCATCAAGCAGCCAGCACCATACACAGTCATCAAAAAGTACCAATCCTTCATACATTACGGTGTCGAACATTGAAACGATTACCCTAGCTGTACTTAGCTTCTTAGTAAAATCCCATCTACGTAGCGTTCTCGGAATCGTCAAAAGTATAGCATTTCGACTTTATTTATTTTACATGAAATATTTTGCACGGAATTAGTTAAATAATCGACGGAGCTGTATTGAAACTATTGCAGCTCCCCCTCTCAGCATTATCGCCCCACAATACCCCGCGATAAATATGTTAATTCTCGCGGAAAATCAAAAACCAAAACTGACATGTCAAAACGGATCAACAACTACCAGATATCAGATCTAAGGCGCGATATTCACAGTCAAGCTGTAGTAATAGTGTAACGAAAACTGAAACTAGGTGTGTTCTTAGACCATTAGCTATCTTGAATTGAAATCGTGTAACTCGATTTCAATTCACGATAATGGTCTGGTATCGTGTTTTTGGAATCCCGACTAAAATTTCCTTTTTAGAAGAGAGATTTTGAATTTATGTTTTAATTTTCCGAGAAATTGACAATTTTTTCGGCTCAGAATAATTGTCTGGAATCAGGATATCCGTTTTCGATACGCCGTCACCTTCTGCATCATGCAGTACCAAGTACAATTATATTTTACAAAATGCTAAACAAAATAACATTATGTAGGTAAATCATTATTTTGAAATTGTGTCTCTATTGTTACGAGAATGCCGTAGTTTTGACCTGTTTCAAAAGTGTTGTAGGTACCTATAGTAAACCCTTCAAACCTGGTGACTCGACCAAGTGCGCGTATTTATTTTAGTTATTTATTTATTTAGCGGTTACATGTAAGTGAATATATGTAAATAACGTCGCATCGTTTTTTTGGCTTCAATCCAGTCCTAATGAGAACGGGCGACGAAAAGAATCAATTTTTCAGCGGTACTTATTTTCTGAAGAAAAGTCACGCAGTGTTTGATTAAATTTTGTTTATCACTGAATAGTGGGCTTTATCTAATCTTGCGCGCGCGCCGGCACGTGACCGCCCAAGATGGCCGCCCTAACGGCGCTTTAACTCTTCACTTAATTGTGCGGTTTTAAATAGTTTACTATGCAACTGAGGCTGCAAATTCTAAACAACATAACAACGACATTAAATACACACAATATAAGTCCTTATGGTTATTACCGATTTATTCTGTTGGTCATAACCGACCGATGTATTTGTCATTAAAAACAAGCAACCGTCGTCTCTATATATATGAATGTAATTGGGGCTTGTATAAATGGCAAATAAATTGGTAGGATTACTTAATTGTTTGTTTGCGTGGGAAGCTTTGTGATCTAGGTACGGTTTCAATAATTAGATGTTTTTAAAGTTTAGGTAGGTAGGTAAGTGGTAGGTAAGTAGGTCGGTAAGTTGTAAGTTTTATTTTTGTAGGCGAGATTTTGACGTTTATTATTAATTTTTACTTATAAAATAATAATGTTATCCAATGTAATGTGATTTTTATGTTTGTTACTGGTTCCCTAACGATTTCCACCATATTTTCAATACGTAGTGAAATATTGATTTAGCTACTAAAACCCATTTCTGAGAAAATTCATTTTGGTAATTTTCACAGTTACGTATAGATTTTTGCAAATGCATGTATGTACTTATGTCTAAAATTGCCCAAACAAAACAGTACACGCTTAAAAACAAACAATATCTAACGCTCAATCAAATGCTTGCCAACTCGACGTGCTCGCTGTCACGCCACGTCACGCCGCACGTCGTCACACGCCACACGCCACACGCCGCGATGGTCCTCGCGCCGAGGGTCTTTCACGACCTTTGTCTCGCCTATTGTCCGTTTGGTGCGGCGGCTGAACGCGGATAGGACATTGCAATATTTCTTTTACAGGCTGTCGCTGAGGGCTACGGACTGTGTTGTGTGTACTACGACTACTAGTAGAGTAATGTTGAGACTAAGTATCTTGAAGTAGAGTAGGTACTCGTTATATGGTATAACAACGAAAACGTCAAAATAACGACCGCACCGGTTTTTAAACTCGCTTAATTGTAAAATTATTTATCACAATGTCTGGCTTACAAAGTGAAGTGTTTTTGAAGAAGTGCAAGGAAACTCTCTGTGCGCTGAAGAAAGAACACATAAACACCACCACAATGGTCCAAGATCTAACAAAAAAACTAAGTGACCAGCAAAAGCTAATAGACCTGTTATCCGACCAAATTACAAAGGTTGAAAACACCAAAAAACCACCCAAAACTACTCCAATCACAACGGTGGCAACGCGAGCGAAATCAAAAGCTCTAGCCAATAAGAGCGCCGCAACAACTCCGACAGCCAACGAAAAGCCATCATCGTGCAACACACCAACCAGCGACAGCAGCCGCTTAGATAATAACACGGCGGCCTCGAACAACTCGCCGACAACACCTAAAATCGGTAAAGTAAATTCACCATTAACGGATTTTCAAGATAACAACCTGAACCCACTTACCTCCGATACTATTTCCGAGGACCGCAAGTGGGTTAAAGTATCCCAGAAACGTAAAAGGACCTCTAACCTTTTAATTAAAGGCAGTGCTACCAACACCGCAGTAAGCGGTGTCGTAACAATGAAGTATGTCCATGGATGCTTTTTCAGCAAAGAGTCCAGTACTGAAAGTATCAAACACCACCTAAAAAGCATTCAAGAAGCGGACTACATGGTCGAACTTATCCCTTCTAAAAGAAACGACTATAAATCTTATAAAATCGGGATACCTGAATCCGTATACCAACTTTTCATGGACCCGGCAGCATGGCCGATGCACGTAACCATCAACCAGTGGCAGCCCTTTCTCTTCAAAAAAGCAACGAGAACCAAACCTCCACCTCCCGCGTCCGACGACACTGACGAAGCAAAGTCAAAGTAAAAGTTTAATCATCTGCCACCAGAATGTAAGAAGTCTGAGCAGTAAAACACAACAACTCGAACTATTACTTAAAAATGAATTACAGTGTGATGTCCTCTGCTTGACTGAACACTGGCTTAAATTACAGGAAATAAAAACTATTTCCTTCCCTAACTATCAATTGGGGTCCAGTTTCTGTAGGACTACAATTGATCACGGCGGTTCAGCAATTTATATAAAAAATGACTTAGTATTTAAAGAACGATCTGATATCTGCAATATTTCTATAGAACACGTCTGTGAAATTTCTTGTATCGACATTTTAAAATCTGATGTTTTAATAATATGTGTTTATCATTCTAATTTAAGCAGCTTCGAACGCTTTACTGATTGTTTTGAAATTTTGTTACAAAAAATTAACGACCAGAACAAAAAATGTATCTTATTGGGCGACTTTAATGTTGATTACCTAACAGACTCTAAACAAAAGAGAGTATTGGAGGACCTGGTAAGATCTTTTAATTTCACACAAATAGTGTCATTTCCCACCCGTGAAATAGGCACATCTAGTACCTGTCTGGATCACATATATATTAACTATTTAGTTGAATCTCAGAACACATTAACAACTGCAATAAACACACTAATATCAGATCACAACGCTCAAAAAATAATAATCAAACTACAACTTGATCGCAAAACAGCGACACTTACCCGTCAATTCCCAAAATGTAAGTTAGATTCCTTCAAAGATATCATATCTTCAATTGACTGGGTGAACGTCACCCATAAATATCAAAATGATCCAATAGCACACTTAACATACATCACTAATGTATTATCTAATGCATCAAACACTTGTTTTCCTCTTAAAAACAACCCACGCACTCGCACGCATCTTTGTCCATGGTTGACTAATGACATCGTAATGCAGAAACAACTTCTGTACGATCTTTTACACCTATCAACACCGAACACGATGGATAATCACTTCATTTCACTCATTCTTGGACTGTCCCTTAAATTAGAAGACGCCATGAAACACGCAGAACAAACTTATTACTACAACACCTTAATAAATAGCACAAATCAACAAAAAACACTTTGGCAAATAGTTAACACGCGCACGGGTCGTACATCTACAAAACATCAGTGCAGTCTCGGCGCGTTAAGAGATAACCATGGAATGCACTATGACTCATTAGACCGGTTAGCTAATGATATCAACACATTTTTTCTGTCCGCCGCCGCCGCAGTTCACGCGCCTACCGCTAATCCAGATAATGCAAACAGATTGTTGCATAATACGTCTAACCC
Source organism: Epiblema foenella (assembly GCA_963556455.1). Classification (NCBI taxonomy): domain Eukaryota; kingdom Metazoa; phylum Arthropoda; class Insecta; order Lepidoptera; family Tortricidae; genus Epiblema; species Epiblema foenella. The sequence continues at coordinate 12,170,345 of OY747098.1, read as the reverse complement.
CAGCAACGCCTCAATTCTTTTGCATCCTATAACTGAAAAAGAGTTATACGACGCGGTTACCAAAAGAATAGCTTGTAAAAATACTTTGGACATTTATAATATATCAACTAGATTACTAAAAATAGCTTTGCCTTTCTTATTAAATCAGTTAACTCACATTTTCAATATATTGATTAAAAAAGGGACATATCCGACTGTCCTAAAGAAAGTAAAAGTAGTCCCTATATACAAGGGGAAAGGACAAACCGACGACATTAAAAATTATAGACCCATTAGCATAATTCCAGCTATAGGAAAATTATTCGAATACTGCCTTTGCAATCGACTTACATCATTCCTTGAACGTTTCCAGTTATTAAACGACAAACAGTACGCGTATAGAAAAAGCAGATCCTGCATACACGTAATCCGCAACACTATAAATAAAATCATGACGACAAAAGAAAATAATCATCACGTAGCAATACTTCTATGCGACATGACTCGCGCCTTCGATCTGTGCGATCACGCGGTACTAGCTCGTAAATTCAACCATATCGGTATACGCGGGCCAGCAAATAGACTGATGGTGGAATTTTTAAAGAATCGACAGCAAGTTGTGGCATTGAGCTGCGGCCAGGTACGATCAGAGTACGGCGGCGTCGATATAGGCGTGCCCCAAGGGTCATCGCTAGCAAACCTGTGTTTTCTTATCCAAGTCAACGATCTACCCCACACTGTCAGCGGTGACATGTACCTGTTCGCTGATGATGCATGTGACGTCATTACAGCACCATCAATACAGCTGCTAGAACACCAAATATCTGTTGACATTAAACTAATGCAAAATTGGTTTACAAACAACGGTCTGGTCCTAAACCTTGTAAAAACACAAGTGATACATATAAACCTAGGCGGTAAACCTCCCAGGCCACTCTCTGTATATATTGACAGCACAAATATCACCCAAGTGCAACACACGAGGTTCCTCGGTCTAACTTTAGACGCTGCCCTAAAGTGGGACAAACACATAGATATTTTATGTGGCAAACTATCTGGTGCTTGCTTCGCTTTAGGCAGACTAGCTCATGTTCTGCCTCATAAGCAACTGCGTTCCAGCTATTTTTCCCTATTTCACTCGAGTATGTGTTACGGTCTGGAACTTTGGGGCGCAGCAGCAGAATGGCACCGTGTCTTCGTACTACAGAAAAGAGCTATAAGAATAATATCCAGAGCCCCACCAAGGACACCAGCCAAACAGTTGTTTACTGACATGCGCATCCTTACACTACCGTCACAATACATCTTCGACATCGCTAAATACGTACACTGTAACAAACACATTTTCAACACAAACAAACTTACCCGCACCCGTATGGGATCTAAAACACGGCTACTCTCAGCCAGTCACAGACTGACCAAGTCCTCCAAAACTATGCAAGTGATCGGCCCGAAAGTATATAATATGTTACCAATCCACATCAAAACAGTCGACAACCCTAACACTTTTACTAAGAAGTTAAAAAAACTGGTTAATCGGTCATGCGTTCTACAAATTAAATGACTTTTATAACGCTAATTAATTAAATAAATTATATTTGACATGTATAAATTAATTAATAATGGCTATTCACTGACATTTATAATAATTAACAACAATTTGTTCACACTGTATCTAATAATGATTGTACTAAGATAATGTTACTTTATATAATATATATTGTTCAAAATTGTAATGTGACATGTAATATTTAACAATATTATCAATAAAGAGTATGAGTATGAGTATGAGTATGATGTTCTAAATCTCAGTCGAAATATACTTGACAAGCACTACAGAATAGAAAATCCTCAATTCGAAAATGAATAAAAACTTAAGGCACGAATTTCTATTTCTTTTATTCTACATATTCCTAATGTTATATACGTCTGGTTCAGAAAACCAGAATCAATCAAATTTAAGTTAATTTGATTGATAATTTGTCGTCAAGTATCTGCAACCGAGTGAATACGGGTCTTCATCGATAATAGAGGCCATAGTTAATGACGCCAACTGGACCGACTCGGTGCAATCGATTCTCATTAGGATTGACGGAGGCTCGAGCGCCGCCGACGCAAGATAATGTCACGGCTCTGCATTGTAGAACATTGCGCTTCCCGGTAAGGGGAGAGCCACGGCGTGCCACGAGCGAAGCGAGCTCTGTCGTTACGCTCTTGCCTGACGGAGTAGTCATGCCCATCGTGTCAGTTGCGAATTAACTTTCTTCTGGCACAATCGCGTGGTCTAATGCATAGGTAATTTAAAAATACAGAAAAAAGCCCGTCAGAAGCAGAGACATGTTATATACTCCAGTTGTGACTCGTGAAACTTGTGAATGTGTCAGAGGCACAGAACAGTAACTGATCCGTGGTCGGAGGCGTTTACTTATTAACTACCTACAATTGTCACCAAGATCACCTTTATGGAATATTTGGCACACCTAAAATATGTGCAATGCCGTCACTTTTCGAAAATACGCGCTTAAGTATAGTGCGTAATCTAATCATGAATACCCGCGGTCAGCAAGGCGTGGCCTCACCCTTGTCCACAACCCTTTGTCTGGGAAACCGTCAAGCGTGAGCGGACATGTGGGCCTCTTGTCCCGGCTGCAGTAATCTAGGCTGACCTAGGCTATAGCCTCGTCGGAGGCTGTCTACTGACGGAGGCAATGTAGTGGAACTGTCATGCGTATGATAGGTATATAAAGAAAGATGTAGGTAAACTTTTAGTTACATGGATGAAAATGTTAGTTTTTGGCTATAAGTTAGCATTTCTTGTAGCATACAAGAAAGTTAATATTAATTTGGAATCAATTTGTTTTAATCTTTTGATTTTAATTACAAAAATAAAACGAGAAATATATGTACGTACAATTTTTCGTACCTTTTTTTAACCTACGCTATATAAAAATATAAATTACTTACTTAAAAAGTACCTGTAGCCAATACTGACCCAATACCTATCATTCCGATGTCGTAGTAAGTACTCGTAATAGCAGCTGTACAACTGTCAATGCAGCTATTGGGTATTAACGTGTCAAACATTGGTACTTACGTTTACTTTACGTATTTTTAGTGTAGGTGTATTTGTCTGATACCATTCATCATCATCATCATCATCATGTCCACTGCTGAACATAGGCCTCCCCCAAGGCTCGCCATTTAGACCGGTCCTGTGCCGTTCGTTTCCACCGGATTCCCGCGACCTTCACCAGGTCATCACTCCACCTTGTCGGAGGCCTACCGACAGCTCGTCTTCCGGTGCGTGGACGCCACTCAAGCAGTTTCTGACCCCATCGACCGTCAGTTCTGCGAGCAATGTGCCCTGCCCACAGCCACTTAAGTCTCGCAATTTTGAAGGCTATGTCGGTGACCCCAGTTCTACTACGGATAACTTCATTCCTAATTCTATCACGCAGAGAAACCCCGAGCATAGCTCTTTCCATTGCTCTTTGGGTGACCTTGAGCTTTCTTATGAGGCCCATCGTTAGCGCCAATGTCTCGGATCCATATGTCATCACTGGCAACACACACTGGTCGAAGACTTTTGACTTGAGGCACTGCGGTAAACTGGACGAGAATACACTGCGAAGCTTCCCGAACGCTGCCCAGCCGAGTCGGATTCGACGAGTGATCTCTTTCTACAAGTCCAGTTAGGTAGGTCCAACTTCGGACCTACCTAACTGGACTGTTTGTCCCAGGTATACGTACTCGTCAACAACTTCGAGCGCCGAGCCGCCGATTATTACGGGAGTTGGTACGACATGGGCATTAGACATGACCTTCGTCTTGTCCATGTTCATTTTCAGACCAACTCGATCGGAAACTCTGCTGAGATCAACGAGCATTGTACTGAGGTCCTCCATGGTCTCAGCCATGACTACAATGTCGTCAGCAAATCGAAGGTGAGAGATGTACTCGCCATTTACGTTGATGCCTCGTCCTTCCCAGTCCAGAAATTTGAAAGCATCCTCCAGTGCAGCGGTGAAGAGCTTCGGAGAGATCACATCTCCTTGTCTGACTCCCCGCTGCAGTGGAACAGGCTTTGTTTCCTGGTCCTGTAGTCGGACGGACATGGTGGCGTTTTCGTACAGGCACTTCAGGACTTCGATATACCGGTAGTCAACTTGGCACCTCTGGAGAGACTGCAGTACAGCCCAAGTCTCGATCGAATCGAAGGCTTTCTCGTAGTCCACAAATGCTAAACAAAGTGGCAAGTTATACTCTTCGGTCTTCTGTATAACCTGCCGCACCATTAGACCATCACCAATATGCCAATTGTCAATCAGGTGGAATATTTGTATTATATAATGTAATTTTTTGTAGTCGGTGCCATTGCCATTTCCACAACTAGGTAGGTAATTTCTTTGGATGGCATGGACTTCAAAACTGACAATGACCTACATTGTTCAATAAGAAGCGTAATAAAGTTTCTTATTTTAGTTTTAATGATTATTTGGAGTCGGTTTTTTTTAAGTTGCATCTCCCCCGGGTGACGATAGAGGCGATCGCGCTAAGAATGAAAGAGTGTGTGTTATGTGGCGAGTGCGAGCGCCAATGCCAATGTTTTGTATTTTCTAGCTTGCAATTGTCGGTTTTGTTAGAAAGAAATATTTCTTAAAACGATAACTTAATAAATAAAACCGGCAACAGATAAGTCTACTACTATCAATAAAAAAATGTAAAATGGACCACTCCAAAAAACTTAAGGCTCCTAAGTTAACCTTAAATTTTTTAAATTTCCTAAATCCGCACTTAGGTGCACTTTTGTGATGACGTCGTAGTAAACATAACATGAAGGGTCGTCATTTGTACTGTCTTGTCAATTTACTTTGCTGTACTTTACTGGCACTTTACATTTTGTTAGAAATTAAATGAAGTCGTTATTTTAGTCATATAATAAAATTAAGCTCATGGTTAGGTTAAGGAACCATGTGTAAGTACCCTACCTAAAGACAAGCCCGCATACCCGTAACACATTGTTTATGTTGGTTAGTTGGTCTGTTTTAAGTTTAAGGGTATTAGGTAAATAAGTAATGAATGGTCTGTTCATGACTCCGTTTATTGATCGTCGTATATTGGTACATCCGAACTACACTACTCTAAGAGGTTACATAGGCTTACACCTACATATGTACAACGGCAAATACCATTATTATATTTAATAATAATACTTTTATTACTCTTACGAACACTAAGGTACGGCACAATTTTAGAAAAGCGCTTTTTTAACTATTTGTAATTGCGTATGTTAAATATATATCTGTGCGTTTTTCTAAAATTGAGCCTAGATAACAATATCGAGTATTATGGATTTCACTAGCTAATTACGTAATGCAGGTATTTATACATACAAAGTACGTGGAATCATAAAATTACAGTAGGTATTTCATCTTATATATGAGAAAAGGTAAAGTATTTTATGAATTTCACGGGCAGACTGAAAATAGTAGAAATACAAAATTTATAAGGAAATATGATTATAACCTGATCTTACTTACTTACAGAAAGCTTTTGAAATATACTTAATGTTACTCTAACAAAAGCATAAATGTACACGCAACTATTTGGCTACTCCGTCATATACCTCTGATATAACTATTTTGGTTAACATTATTTACAAGCGTTACACGCCGCAACTCTTCATATACTTACATTAGTCGAGAAAACTCATTGTAATCATGCCGGGTCAGCATAACTGCGGCTACGACTGCGAGAAAAATCTATCCTCCTCTTTCTAATTCGCACAGTTCGAGTGAAACTGGCATCGCTGCGCTGAGTTGTGCGAGGTGTGACTTGGCAACAAGTTGTGATAGCCTACTTGGTTGGTTAACATCGATTTCAGATTAGGTACTTGAGTAAATAGAGTAAAACTAATCGTACACTGACCTTCGCTCCACAGCGGAAGGTCACATCTAGCCAAGTCGTCCCAGTACAATTTATGTCTACTTTAACGTTTTGAGATTATAAATTGAACCTATAAGGTCTACTGACGGTGGATGGTCTCCATTCCTTACCCAAGTAAACTAAAATAGTAACTTGTTTTTCATTTATGAGTATTTTCTCTACGGGAAAATTGACATATGATGTCACTTCCTTATTTTCTTTGCTGTGATGACGCAAACCATGTGACCCAATAGAATTCTGTTTTTAAGGGGCCCTCCCAGGCAGCGGCAGCTCCCAATAACCTTCGATCTGTAACTCTCCGTTTTCTCCTATTTTTTATGGAACAACGAGGTTTACCGAAATAGTATACCATTTTTACTTCAGAACTCACTGTCTTCGAGACATAGGCGTCAATCTTTGGCAATTTTAGGCCAAAAATTAGTTTTTTGACATCAAAGTTGGCGATTTAGGCCAAAAAACAGTTTTTAGACGTAACTTTTGGGTAGATCAGTTAAAAATAAAAATCTATCTTGCGTTGTTAGAGACGTCAATAAGGAACGATTACATTTCATATATGTGTATTAACAACAGACTAGTATCGAAATTAGAGCTTTTTTGGACCATTGAATAAATTATAAAAAAATAAGTAGTCCGTTTTTTCAAAATTTGGCTCTTGCAAATATAGATGAAGGATTGAAGAACCGATAACCGTTTGTACCATAAATATATCTATAGTTTTGACGACGCAATATTAACTCAAAGCTCGTCAAAAATAAATGCGCGTGGAGCCCCTTAATACTTTTAGGGTTGTGTGAATCCAAATTTGCAACATCTAAAAACTAGAGCTTGCTGAGCTACATGCTCTAGTTTTGCCACTTTAGATTCTAAAAGCCATAATCTGAGTCATGCTTTGTAATTTTGATGTTAACATCCACTGGCCTAAATAGTCTTGAGTCTACAAATAATATGGAACTGTCATAAATAAAATAAATGTCTGTAAATTGTATTAATTACCTATCAAGATGATGACAACCATTTAAAACGAGCTTACTTCCATTACACAGAGATTTAAGAATATTTGATAAACCTATGAAATCTGTCTCGTCTAATTCTGGTTCATTACGTGATTTTATTGGTAAACTTACATATAATACCTCAATATTCTACAATATACAATCAAATTTCCATACGAAATACTCTAGGTAGTTACATACAATTCTTTATTAACATCATTATTTGAACCCAGCTAGACAAATTAAATTAGTAGGTACGTATATTACTTAAATCCTATGAATGCTAGAAACCATTAAATGTACCGAAATTCTTGATAATTCTTGATTAGGTATACGTACCTACAAGTTTCGTGTTCTTCTGACCCAAATAGTGTCAATAACTACATTATGGAATACACTCATTTTTTCGAACACCATAACATTTTTGTCAGGTTAACGTTAACTTACTTATTTGTTATGTTGTATCTTACAATTTTGCTAAGTTTTTATAATGAATCACATAATCCAAGTACCATCAGCACTTCACAGCACTGTCCAATGCAGGTACCCCTAATCGGAGAACTCTGTGTTAGTATTGTCGGAGCGAGGCGAGGTGCCGGGAGACGGCACAGGCATCTGCCGGCCGTACACCAGCTCGGCCGGTGGCATGAAGCCGGACAGGTACTCCGGCGGCGGCCGGATCACCGTCGGGAGGTACCCCGTACCGCTGTACGGAGGCGTCAAGAACCTCCGAGAAGGAGAAAATTTAAAGCTCTGATTGGACAACGGAGAAAAAGCAGACTTAGACTGATAGTTCTGCATATATGGAGGAGATTCTTGCTGCATGTTGTACGCGTTCGTAGGTGGTTCAGTCCCATTAATCATCATCTCCATCGCTGCGACCACATCGCCTTTGCAGCGCGCTAGAAGCGCCTCGATCTCTTGTCGACTCTTCCTTGGAAAAACTTTGATAAGAACATCAACAGGTGATTTCTGGAAAGAGGATGAGCAGTCCTCAGAAGACTCTGGTATTGACTCTTTTCGTTCTCGTCTGAACATCTTGTATTTAAAATCTGGGCTTTCCCATTTATCATCATCTTCTTTTTTTACTGGCATCGATTCTTCTCGTCTCGGCGCTTTCATGGAGAGGTTTTCGGGAGTGAGTGAAGTCTCAGACTGGTCCTCGAGTTCCTCCTCGACGTTGAGTTCGTGGTCGGATGGTGAGCGCGGGGGCGGGGTGGCGAGGGGCGGGGACTGCGGGGGGGACTTGGACTCGGGCTGCTGGTCTGTAGGAGGTGAAGGACTGGCGCACACCTCTGTGATACGTGCGCGCTTCTGAGCTGTGGACAAAGAAAAACGATCTATTAGATCACAACCAAACAAATAATAGTAGTAAGATGAACTGAACCATGATATATTTAAATATTAAGTAGAGTAGGAGTAATTCTGTGCGAAATATTCTAAAGTGCTATTTGAAACAAACTAAATAGGTATTTCATTAGTGATTAATAATTAAACACATGTTTGTCTGTCTGAATGCAATTAAGTACCCATTATTGAAACAAAGGGTTACAGAACAGTTTCATAGTAGGTATACGTTTCATAATGATTTTCCACATTGCTTCTTATTTCTCAAACTGGGCACTTATATATGACTGAACAAAGAGCGTTAAACTCAACACTCCGCTTTGTGTTCGTCGTGCTTCGCTAACAATACGAGTACATATGTTAAACTTCATTGCTCACAATATCGCAAAATCCTGAACATGGAGCCCAAGTACAGTTAAAGCCAAATCTAAGTTAACTAACAGTTTTGCCCCTTATTCCTTTGGGATAAGGCCAACTGTTCTTAAGCTGTTGACTGTACAGTCGCGCACTCAGTCGCGTCCACTCGCGCGCACCGGTTTAATGGCGGCCATTGTTTTCGTTCTTTGGGTGGCGGGTGGTGGGGCAACGATCAGTCGTTAGTTTAGCGGAAAACCGGTGTTGAAGAATTCATTAAAATACCTATTGGAAAAAGTTGAACGTTTTACTAATGAATGCAATGGGAACCTACACAGCGGAATATGGAAGTGGATGCGAATGCTTAAGATATACTGACACTGAAAAAAAAAAGAAATATTTCGATTTGGATTGCACGAGCGACAGCTAATTAAGTCTATTTTTTAGGGTAGGAAAATTGATATTGATAATTCAGCTGCAGCGTCGAGAAATCCTAATAGACCTAGGAGGCGTCTAGTAATAGCAAAGTTATAACTTTCCACTTCATTAACCTAATCCCAATTCAACATAATAGATACCAATACCAATAAAAGGAAAACAAGAATTTACATTTATAAGATCGTAATAAAACGTAATCGAGACGCGAGCAACTGTTCGATTGTTCGCATTGAGCGAGCAAACCTAACGAATGAAAAGAAACGAAAAAAACCTTTTCACGAATACAAAGAACGCCCCCACGGATTTCATTAAAATAATACGCAGTGGTTAGTACAAACATGAACCACAAAAGAAACACTGGTTTTTGAATCGTTATGTGAAGAAAAAGTAGGTACATAAGTTCATAAAATCAAATTATTACAAGCTTTTCTTTTTTTTTGAAGGGGGACATATATCCCTACTTTAATGTCTGCGTCGTCTTGATTTTGAAAAACAGGGACATGAAAGTGCAATCTGTCAAATATGGGGCATGGCATGGAATACCGGCCCTAAACCGAGTGTTATTTTGTGTGATGAAATGAAAGGTCTATCTGCTTTTGCTCTTACTTGGAGTAGTTGCTCCTTTAGTTTTAACGTCGTTGAGAAAACAAATTAGTAGTAATAATGTAATGAACGAGTAGTCAACAATAGTAGATTGTGTCTCAAGGGAGCAAAATGATATATTTACGGCGAGGGCGGTATATTGAATTCTGAGTGAAGCGAAAGATTCTACAATAGAATCCTGAGCGTAGCGAGGGATTCTATTGTAGAATCTTGAGCGTAGCGAGGGATTCAAGTGTTTACGCCCAAGACGAAAATAATTTTGCTACCGTGTGACACATACTGCTTTTCACACCGTCTATGAGGCCCGCTACTAAGAACATGAAATATCTTACAAATGATTTTACTACAGTGTCACATACTGTTTTTCGCACCTTCTATGAGGAAAAGAGTCATTGTTGCCCTCAAATGAGGGAAGAAAAGTACAACTTTGATCCCTCATTCGAAGGCAACAATAACTCTTTTCTGAATAGCAGGTGTGAAAAGACATTAGTTCCGCATGCAACGGCAGTTTACAGCGTGCTCTGATGCAGTACCTAAACTGTAGCGGCGTATATCATGCGACAATGGACGAGATTTACGGTGATAGTGCTGTTTGTGTCGCAGCGCGGCCGTGGGAAGACTGGGAAGTCATGGGATCACCTGTATATTCCGATTATGCTACCCATGACTTTTACAAGTCCAAACCGGCAACACTGGACTAATAGCCAGTCGTTATTGGGTAAGCTAATGTCAAACGCCATATTGTCGGTTTAGACATGTAAAACTGTAACTTGTAGCGTCGTGAAATGGACCCCTGTCCTGTACAGTAAGCGTAAATTTAATAGAAAGAAAGAAAGAAGAAAGAAAGAAATCCATCGTCTGTTTTACTCGACTATGTATCTAGCAGGGCTCGGAAACCGGTTTCGTCTTCATACAATTAACCGGTTAATATTTCGGTTAATTGCGTTTATGATATTTTATCGTACTTTAAATCATTTATTCCATAGATGAAGGCTAACAAAAGCGAATCTTAAAATCAAAATGGAGAATTACCTAAAGTACTTCACTTTAGGTAATATTTCCAAAATAGTAAAAACCGGTTCCGAGCCCTGTGGTATCTAGATTAAACATATGGTGTACTTGACAGTGATTAAGTAGATAACTATAAGATAAGAGCCTTTGCTCTTATACTATTGTGATGTCAATAGACAAAGCCCTGGCTACATAAACTTATGTTCACATAAATTATTACGAACATTTCAACGCTTATTCGGTCCATGGCACTTCCAATATTATTTTGCAATATACGTCCCAATATTCTACATAGGACAGTAATTAGGTTAACTGCATAATGGCCGGTACCCAGCCCAGCGACAATCGCGCAGTGTTCACGTAATTTACGGGCGTGTCCGGCCCGCCGCACGCATCGCGCTATTGACGCGGCAGTGTATTGTAAACTGGAATTATTGCCCCCTGTGGTGGACACTCAATTCGATTGTTTGTGCCTCCGTGAGAGTTCCATACAGTCGTCTCTTTGCTATAATTAATAGTGTATTAATAGTAGTGATTTTATGTTGTTATTGACCGTATCAGTTCGGAAATTGGTAAGTGTTATCAATTATTTTTTGTGTTATTTGTAATAAAGAAAAATAAAACTATTTAAATAAAAATAATACCAAGTTGTAATCATCACTATTATTTTGTCTTAGCGCAAAGTTGAGTGAAGTACCGAGCATAGCGCTTCGAAGTCCCAACGTTATTAAAAATTGTGGACTCAAAAGAGTTTTGTATTGATGAATTCGAGAACATAAAAATGTGTGTAACAGAGTTATTTCTACTATCTTTCCCCTAATTTATTGTTAAAAACGAAGATTAAAGCTGTCAACTATTGGGACAGTGTCGAGTAATGGGACATTTATTTTACATCATCAACATGTAATAAATGCATTTAATTTTAACGTGGCCAACCGTGTTGCAATATCACAAAGGCCATCGCTATTTTTGTAAAAAATATGAAATTCCTTCAACTTTTTGGAATTGACTGCATCAAAGGCTGCTCTAAAAGCGAAACGGCGGAATAAATAAAAGCGAAAACAAAACGAAAAAAGTAATTTGCGTTAGAGTAAACTGTGGAATAACTGAATTGAGAAGCTAATTAGTGGGCAGCGGGCTTCCGAGGGGCGGCTCGTACGTAAATAACTTTTAAATTTTATTTTAATATAGGGGAGGTAAAATGCGTCGAAAATCGAAATGGGGCACTTGCGTTAAGATTACATAGAGATATTATATTAGTAATTCAATAATAGCCATTAGAAGTGTATTAATGGAATAATTATTCTGAAATTCATTTTTTTGCGAAATATTTAAATTTAAAGTAACGTAAATTTAAACTTAATTTAAAATGGGCTACGTCACTCCATCATACACCTAACACATTATTAACTTCAGTTTAGTTCAGTTCAAAAATATCTATAAATTGGAAAATGATTTAGTATGTATGGTTTATAATCTTAAACGAAACTGAAAATATATTATTTCTGTGATGCAAATAATGTTCATAAGCCATGAGATGTTTGACGTGTTATGCAGTGACATCACATCAAGCCAGTGAGCGATTATGCGAAATTAGAAATGTCGGTTTTTGATTTGAATTAAAAAAAAATATTTGTGTATAATTTCGTTTTTCGTGTTAGGTATCTTTATGTAATCCTTAAATCTTTAAGAAAGACTAGATCAAAGAAATAATGCAAGTTCCCTATTGTGCTTAAATTTGGCAAGTATGATGGTTTGATGAGATTTAAACTGTACGGAATTGAGAATCACCTTTATTGATGAAAATATTTTGGATAAAAGGCCCTTTATTCATAAGACCCTTATTATAATGTTAATATAGTATCCAGTATCGCAAAACCGCTATATAAAAAAAATTGTATATAAATATAAACACCCGCAGGGTTTTTAAATATTACGGTTTAGTTATTTGTTTTAAGATACTTAATATTTTTATCTCATTATAGTATGTAGTAAATAAATATTCACATTATAAAGAGATAAATAATCAACATAAATTTTAGGTGGTTCAACTAAAAAATCTACTAGGCATAAGGGCTAGTTTTTCTTAATAGTATATTATGCAATTGGTGTATAAGAAGGGTATAAAAAGGCGAGTGGTGTGGGGAACATCGCAAGTAAAGACACCACGAGCCTTTTTTACCAGTTATACACCGTTGCATACAATACTTTTTCTACGACTCATTTCAAATAAAAAGTAAGTATTTTTCAGACTTTTTATACACCATATTTTCCCTTAGTAAGAGTGCAACTTACCTACGCAATTTCTTCAGTAATGCTATATAACTTCTTCTTGGATTTTTAAAAGAATCAACGTACCTACACATTTTCTTCATGAGCACAAAATCGTTTTATTTAAGTAATATAATCGTTTGTCAGTTTGACTGTTTATGTTTTCAATTAGGAATTTGGTGGGAAATCAAAAATATGACACTTTGTTTATGGTTTTTTTTAATTTGCTAGAATTGGCATCCGACCTAAACTGAACTCAAATCCGGATGGAATCTCAACTGTTTCGTTTTCATAAATATATCTGAAAATAGATAAAACTTGTTAAACAACACAAAAAAAAGATAAATATATGTATTTATATTAGTAAATAACATATTATGCATTAATTAATACATTAAAATTATTGCAAAGTTGCGTTAAGTCGGTAGTACTGATTTTATTCATAAAAGTTTCACTTGAACGCACCAAAGAATGACTATACTAAACATAGTATTTTTAGTAGTCGGTGGCACTCAACTCTGCTTTAATTTTTAAGCCAGTAGGGTAAGGAGTGTGTTTTTGGGCAATAGACAGCATCCTAAAAAAACAAAAGAACATTGAATAACTTCTCACTTATTAACTTTATCAAAATACGCCGAGGTTGCCCCGCACTATTAGGTACTATTAAATAGTATTGGTTATCAGAATACAATCAAGTAGGTACATTTTTTAAATATAAATATTAGGTAAGGGGAAAATCTTACACAAATCGAGCTAGCTCCATAGTAAGGTCAATAAGGCTTGTGTTATGGGCTTATGGGTACTAGACGACGATATATTTAATAGATACATAGAAAACACCCAATAGTCAGAAACAAATTTTAATGTTCATCACTGAAATATTCTCCCTGACCGGGATTCAAACCCAGGACCGTCAGCTTCGTAGCCAGGGTCAGTAACCACAAGGCTAATCAGAAACAGAACTTTGTGCAAGTTCAAGAGTTGCACAGAGTCCTATTTCTGTTGCTGACTGTATAAATAGGTACAGTAGTAAGTAGAGGAATATAACATAGTCATTAAAAACAATTTATATCGATATAAATTCGCAATTAAATTGACATTCCTAAAACCCCGAAATAAAATTGAAATTCAATTAGTTAGAAGTTCATAAAACAGCCCCCAAAAGTGACTTAACCCCTAATTCCCTTCCGTCCATTCTCGAGTGATTAGCGATACTACAATACCACCCCAGCCCGTGGACCAATTGTTGGTGACACCTATTATTTAATACTTAACATCGCAAACAGTTAACAACCTTAATATTGTTAATATAAGGTTCAAATTGCGTCAGCGTCAAAGTTTAAACTTGCGACTCACGCGGAGTAACTTTGAACCGGCGGGTGGTAACAATAAAACCAATTGTTGGGTAACTATATTATATAACTAGAATGATCGAATTTGAACTTTAATGGGGGTATTGAAAAGCGAAATTTGAATACGATTGAGTGCCGTAGTCGGGTTTATGCATTCGATTGAGGAATTAGCGTTCTATTACAATACAATCATACGGTGGCTTGTTAGTAGGGTTGGCGATTTAAGGAATTATTAAATTAGCAGTATTTTTGCATTTAAACATACAGACATAAGTTTTTTCGTATTTCAGTAGCAATAATATATTTAAGATTTAAATTTAAGGCACTCCTTAGGTACCGTTTTTCCTGCAAAATTTAAGTGTGTTTATTTATTGTCATTACTTAAAATTATTACTTTACCCCCCTATAGAAAACCCTTTCTTTAAAGTTAATTGCAAGTCTTGCAACATAAAGAACTCGAGATTCATTATCAAAGATACCTATCATGTAAGTAATATTTAGTGTTTCACATAGGATGGACGAGTGCTAGAACTATAGGTAATAATTAGTGAATAAATAGGCCGCATCAGTTTCCAATAAGTAATTTTATTTAGATCTGTGTTAAGCGCGAGGGCAGCCCTAAGCATAGGGCTGTCCCAAAGCCACTGTGTTTAATATAGGGTGAGCGCATCACAATAAACAAATAATCGTAATAAACAGACGTATCCTTTCATTTGAATATCTGCCCTTTATTAATTCTATGAAAAAGGGTGCTTCACATCATGGAAATTTTGTCAATATTACATTTTCTGCACACAATGCATTTGGTGCATCAGTAGAATATAGTGAGCAGATGAACTATATTAGGTATGCATATGTGTTATCGTTTAGTATTATTAAACTGGGAAGAATAAGGTAACCGCAACACTGCTATTAACCTCTGTTAGTATTTATGACCTAAGATTGATAGTGTAAAGTATTGGACCAGTGTCGAGCACTGCGAAGTTTGCCTCACGCTGCAGCTATTTTTTACTTGTAAAGTAAGTCAGTTTTTTTTCTTATGCAAGAATTATACGGAGGTAACGGTTTATTTAATTGAATATCACTACATAGTATAAAACAAAGTCGCTTTCTCTGTCCCTATATCCCTATGTATGCTTAAATCTTTAAAACTACGCAACGGATTTTGATGATTCTTTTAATAGATAGAGTGATTGATGAGGAAGGTTTATATGTATAATAACATCCATTAAATAGTGCACCCGTGCGAAGCCGGGGCGGGCCGCTAGTACGCTAATAAACTATAATTCCTGTTTACTTTTTATTTTATTTCGTTTCATTTAGGTTAGGTTGGGTAGTAATAATTTGTCTTTAGTGTCTCGATATTTAAAAACATGGGATGGGAGCGTAAATAAGGTACTCAGAATTTGGATAGGTACAGTTCAGGCCAAAGGCCCCAGCGGGCAGTCTATGCCGATACACTTCGTAACCATAATCTCCAGTCATTTACTATCGGAAACAGAATGACCATCGTGTCGAGTTTGTAATAATTAGCAATTGACTTATTCATGAACAAGCATCTTTAATTAATAATTATGAACTAAAACTTTCTAGTGATTTGTTGTGCACGGTGCCAAACTCCAGCTACCCCATTCGGTGGCCACAATGACTGTCAATATCACCGGCCACGCGTTCACCTCCGCCAGACCACTTAACCTAACCCTATACATTGTGTACAGATAATGAAAACTAATTAGCAATAGCTCTCGAGCCCCGTCCCGCGTCCGTCTCGCCGCCGCCGCGGTCACAGCACCCTCGCCTCGACCAGTTATTGTTTCCACGGAGGGTGATTTTACAAACAGATTAATAAGTTAGAAATCGCAACCCTAAACGTTTTACAGATAAGAAATTTGTCGTCTGTTCTTTTAAATATTTTTCCTTGAAATAGGTTTAACTCACTTATTCTAAGCAGCGTTCGTACCCAGTCGCATGTGACGGGATTAGAGCCGAATAAACAATACGCCTCATAAGAAAGCTCAAGGTCACCCAAAGAGCAATGGAAAAAGCTATGCTCGGGGTTTCTCTGCGTGATAGAATTAGGAATGAAGCTATCCGTAGCAGAACTGGGGTCACCGACATAGCCTTCAAAACTGCGAGACTTAAGTGGCAGTGGGCAGGGCACATTGCTCGCAGGACTGACGGTCGATGGGGCCAGAAACTGCTTGAGTGGCGTCCACGCACCGGAAGACGAGCTGTCGGTAGGCCTCCGACAAGGTGGAGTGATGACCTGGTGAAGGTCGCGGGAATCCGGTGGAAACGAACGGCACAGGACCGGTCTAAATGGCGAGCCTTGGGGGAGGCCTATGTTCAGCAGTGGACGTCTTTCGGCTGAAATGATGATGATGATGATGAAACAATACGGCTAGCACGTACGTTTTTATCCACGGATAGTTTTTACTACTTTGCTTCTCACTTTGCTGCTTACTTCCCGCACAACTCTCTAATCCCAACATGTATCTAACTCACAACAAGCATTCCTAAGTCTTCGCTAACATTGATTGTATGAAACAACATGATTACATCCCCCTGTAATATGACGCGCGCAATCAAAAATAAAACAAACAATCAGACTAAGAAAGCAGAGAAAAATTTAATAAAAACTGCGAAGCCCCGTGTATTGCGTTACACGGAGAATCAATCGGTGTATCGGTTACATGGAAAGGGGGACGGTGATAAAAGTGTTTTCCGGACAGGTTAAGGAGTTGGGACGGGGTGTGCACAAACAGGATTGTTCATGCGAGGTGAACATTGATGCGGTGTGTTGACAAACGCAGGTTAGGATAGGTTCACTTCCAAACGTATTCGAATCAGAGAAAAGAAGATGAAGAATGGAAGTGACCATGAAAAACTCAACGATCGTAGCGTTTGTGTCACGGAGTTCATTGGACGCGTTCGTAGCATAATAGCATTGTAACATGTATGTATAGTCCGTGAACTCCTAGAGTTCGGGTTATTTTCAGTGAAAAGGGCAAGCGAGAGAGAAATGCACCTGAACGCAGGCCCAAATCCAATTGTACGTGCTCACGGACTGTATTTGGTTTGGGCTTCATTCGACCGTTTTAAATGTCCTAATCTATAGCTTGTGCTGTTGCCGCCAGTGAACCATTCGTGATATGATATTATTGAAATGTCACAAAATTGGACAATGTTATAAAAACTAACAATGTGCATCCATCCATCTTATGTGCAACTAAACATCTATACTTTCAGAGTACACAACACGGGTTAGTATCGGTGCTACAACTGTAAAACGTCAAAGTTTGTATCAAAATGCAAATCCAGGCACTCTATCTCCTCACATATCAAACGCAGCGACCCTCAGGCGTCTACACGTCTGTCGATTACTGAACCATTAACCTTACCGAAATTGGAGAGCTGTGGAGCACCCCTAGCACAAATACACAGCCTTCTATAAACCCAAACCAAACCTTAAGTATACCCTATAGGGTTCGAAACGAAATGCGCAGCCGATGCTAAATGGTGAGTCCGCAAGAGTAGCAGAACCATTAAAAGCGATTTTTAACTTCTAAGAAATAAGGTTGTTTCTCTAATGCGTTTTGTTGAAGACGTTTTTAAGGATGTAAAACATCTCTTGCCCGTTTTAACAGTGATTCCAATTGAGTTTTTTCTTTCTATTTTTACACAAAAAGGTTTCAATAAACGGTGGCCAGCGGATCTGGAGAGCTATCGAGTGTCCTTATTTTTCTTTGCACGAGTCCGGGATCATTATAACAAGTTCTGAACAAGTAATACGATGAGGGTGTATTTTTGTATACAAATAGGCAAGTGTGTTTTTTCAATAGTAGACTTCCTATTTACAATTATTAAAAAACATTATACTCCATTTTTGGGCAGTCGTGTAAAAAATATAAATCGTCATTCCATAATATACAAAATAGTACAACTTCATTTCTTCGTTGTGGTTTTTTGGGCTGATATAATACAACCCATTTTCCTATTAGCCTTAGAGACCTCGATTCTCACAAGTTTGACTGTTGTAAGCCAATTGAACTCTATCCTACAACTAACGGTAGAAAAACTAAACTGAATTACCCCCCCGACTTGCCGACGGATAACGTTTGACGCCATACAAATGATATCGTAAAACCTAATCGCTATTTCATCCAAACTTTTAGGAATATGTAACGTGACAAAGCTAAGCTAGCCAACAAATCATGCATTCTAAATGCACTAAGAAACAATCAATAGGTGTGTACGATTTCTGTACTTGAGCTATTTGTTATAGAATATAATTTTAAGGGTTCAGTTTAGACCACGTACCTATCTTCGTACGGCACACTAGGATCATAAGATATTATTGTACTAACTTCACTTATTTATTACGTTTCAAATATATCATGTCGCATATTTCCCGTTTCAAGATTGTTTTAAATATCTACTTGAAATAGCACGGCGGATAACAAACGGTTTTTCTAATCCGAAAAAAAATGAAATATAAGGTGAGATCACCACATTTTGTTAACAAAGCCTTACGTTGATACTTCTTATTATAGACATAAGTGACAATTACGTCACAATGGCCAAAATACCTATATCGTATATAGTAGTCCAGTTAACGAATATAATGCATTATAAAATTGTAAAAACCCCAATTTCAGTCGCAGACTACCCGCTACCTCTTACGAAATAAAAGGTAAGGTTCAAGGGACTCAATTACAGTAGAAACCCTCAAAGCAAAACATTTAGAAGCAACCCTTTACTGACCGAACCGAATGGAGTCCAGGATTCATTATATCATTACAATGGAAACCCAGGTTGCATCCTGCCGTCGAGAGCACGACAGAAGATGTGATGTTCAATAAGAGGAATCAAAATAGGTAGAATTTACGAGAGCCACTTGAAATATAAATGGTAGCGGATTGTGAAGGAGAGGGTTCTATTTTAGTTTGACGGTAGTTGGAATGGGTGCCATGATAGCGCATGAGTGGACGGATAGTGACCTGGACGGATAGCACAGATAACCTCCATGGATAGTAACCGTTCTGGATTTTAGTTCGAGGTTGAAAGAAAATAAGAAAATTGCGTTAGTGGATTTCTTTTTTTATTTTTTTCTGCCCATTAGGAAACTGAATCATATTTGCAGAGTTTAGAACTTCGGCATTTAATTTAAAATTATTCAGTGATATATAGCAGATCTAAAACAATCGTTCTAATGAAGTAAATAATATGCGTTTTTGTAAGTAAATGTCATTTCAACTTGCACAATAACTTATTATAGGACGTAGGTCTGTGATAGTGATCTAACCCTATCATGATGTGACGTCAAAATTAGGCTCATTAACTGATTAATTAACTATAAATAACTACTTAATAAAATTATTCTAAATGCCGAAACAGACTTATATGTT
Organism: Epiblema foenella; assembly: GCA_963556455.1. Taxonomy (NCBI): domain Eukaryota; kingdom Metazoa; phylum Arthropoda; class Insecta; order Lepidoptera; family Tortricidae; genus Epiblema; species Epiblema foenella. The sequence goes on along the minus strand of OY747098.1, from coordinate 12,150,644 downwards.
AGTTACTTTACAGATTTTTTTTTTCAAATTATGTCGGTAAAGTTGTGGATTGTCCTTGTTCAATATTAAGTTACTGTGGCCATTTGTGGTGAAATTCGACACCGCTGGCGACATTTGGAGCTTTTACCCTAATTTACTTGTGATGACAATTCTGACCCAGATTAGGGTGTACTGTTTATAAAAAAAATGTCGTATTAGGTTCCATTAACCGAAGATTCCACTTGATAAACCGATAATGGATTTCGTAGAACTAAAATAATTAGATACCAAAGTAAATTTTGCAAAGAGAAAAATATACTATATATTGTAATAATTCTCCATGTAGTGCACAATAAAGCATTTTATTATTATTATTATTATTATACTTTTAAACAGCCAGAGAAGTACGACATAGACTAACAAATAACTTTTGATGGGTAGAATTATTGATATGTAACCTTACATACAGTTCTAACTAGAGAGATGGGTAAATCCGGACTTGAAGATTTAAATGATTCGAATTCGTAAGCGGTGCCGATTCCTTATCGACTAGATCGCTTTGCCCGGGTATCGCGAATCCGGAGGTAAAACTGGTAAACTTTCGTAGATTTCGATCAAATCCGGAGTTAAACGAATCAAAAGATTCGAAGAACCATTAAGATTACTGGATTTGTATTGAAACCAGCGAGTCCGGAGTGAATTGGTTCGAGGGATTCAAAGGAGTCGAAGAGTCGATAAGCGGAGTCGGTACCGATAGCGGAGCCGGATTTAGTGATTCGAAACGCTCCCCGGAGTAGAGATTACCCATCTCTACTTCTAACATTGTTAGTAGTATTAAAGTGTTCGAAGTATAGGTATAGGTATATTAGGTACCTATTCATAAGTCGCAGATTTATAGGAGTATACTTGAACTTGAAATCACTTGAGTTAGCGGAGTTGCATTATAGTAATTCGTTCAAAAGCTATTTTTTCCGTTCAAATAAGGCTCAAATCCAATAACATTTTTATAGAAATTCGGTCAACACACCTAAATAATTCTAACCTTACCTGACTTATATTTTACATACTTACTAGAAACTTTACGTGTTATTAAATTATTTAACTACCAATTGAAGGTCAATCGCCGTTCAACCCTACTCCATAGTTTAATGCTAAATCAATGGGGCAACCTCCCCCCGCGCACGCCTCGCCCCTCGATCGCCACGAGGGTTGCCACGTATTTATATTGATGCCGAATCTATTGAGAATCGATTTAATTGGTGTGGGTGGTGAAAGTGCTTTGTGTAAGTGCATCTGTTGGTTTTTTACGTAAAACGGTTTGTAAATTCGCGATTGCTAAGCTATTGAACTATTTTATTCATTTTTGAAAAATATTCTGTACCTAAAATAAATAGGAAGAATAAATGAGATTACATATGAACGAATAAAGTGCCACTGCGGTTAATCGGGTCAAACGTCAAAATAGAAAAGTCTAATCTTGATATTAATCTTAATACATATTTACAATATAATACAATATTGCATAACCTCAACAAAAAAAGCACAGTACAGTACATAATTGTAATTATTAGAGGCAAACAACAGACGATCTTATCGCCAAAGAGCGATCTCTTCCAGACAACCAGAAAATTTTCTTGTTGGTCGAACGAATCCGGTCTAAACCGTTTTATTCATTTTTGGTTTCTGTTACATTTTACATACGGGATTTTCAGGGGAAAGACCAAACTGTAGTCTGCTGACATTTTTGCCAAAATTCGTTTTCTCTGGTTTTTGGTATTACCTACACGTATTTAGGTACCAACTGCATCAAAAGTAACTACGCATATGGTCTTTATTGCAAGGGAATAAGAGTTTATGACCTCTTCATATGTGCCCTGACTTAAGATATTAAACAGTAAAATTACATACTTATAGGTAGTAGCGCAAGGGAATATTAGTGACCCTAAAATCGTAGGAGTAGGTATCTGCTACCTATGATTTAGTGATGGCGTAATTCTCTATAATATTATTACAGTTGAGTCGCACCCAAAGAAGCTACTTTACGACACGAATCAAGTACTACACACATTACGTCATTGTTCGTAAGATATCTTCGAAAATGTTTACTTACTTATTTTAAATTTTGAAGTAGCGTAATTGATAATGGCACTTCATTGTGAGTCATAGATAAACTCAACTTAAATTTCAATGACGCTTCGTTTAAAATTACAGTGTTTTTTATTAAATTATAGTTATTGGGGTATCATGTAGGCAAGTTCGAATTATATGATAGTAATACATTTTTATATGTAACTAGCGACCCGCCCTGGCTTCGCACGGGTATATATAAACCTTCCTCTTGAATCAGTCTATCTATTAAAAAAAACGCATCAATATCCGTTATGTAGTTTTAAAGATCTACGCATACATAGACAGACAGCGGAAACCGGATTTGTTTTATACTATGTACTGAAGTAGTAGTAAATTTTTGAGGGTCTTTGATGCCCTTTTACTGAAAATACATAAGAGTACGAAGTCCCAGGCAGAACCTTGTATTTTATAAGTTTAACACATGGGAACTTAGTGGGGTACTTATAAATTTTTATACCAGCCGAATCAGATTGTACTAATACGTCATAGTAAAAATTTAGTGCTCTGCGATCATCAACTGTAGTAGGTATATTTCTAAGGATGCGCTGTGTCTGCTGCGGAGCCTGCTTTTGTTTCTAGCTGTCACATCCACCTTCAAATAAATAAATAATCGGCCACGAACTTGTGACTCTTTTGGAGTCGCAAAAGTTTAAGCTGTGTCTGATCACCGTCAGGCAGGCCTGCACCCGTCGTGGTAAAAAAAAACAATACATGCCCTCAGTACCATTTTTATTGTGTAAGTATCTGTCTCTGTCTCTCCGGAGTGTTAAAGATAATAAATTCAAAACTTATTCGGTGTCAGCATCCACTCGGTGCAGTAAAAGGTAAATAAGCGTTAATAAGGTGTTATATCCCCCTCGCTTGAAGGCGCCCCGTCGCGGCGCAAATAAAATTAATCTTTCGCAAGTGATATTAGACCGGTGAGCGTGTAGGATTAAAGGTAATTTCATTTGAAGATATTAGATGGTGTTGCCCTCTCGCTAAAGGTGTATGCATACGGATATCGAGCTAGGTGGCTACCTTATTATTAGATTCTTCTTTATCTCAATGTTAATACACTTTAAGGAGATTATGATGAATAAATAAAATAGTGCTTTATAAAGGCTAGTCTACGTACACATGTAGGGTTCGTCTTTTACCAACAAATATGTAGGAAGTGTAAGAGGAAAGACTGCTATACCTATGTCAGACATATTTTAAACCCGAAATGCTAGTTAGGCTAAAATACTTAGGTTTAAGCCCAGTAAGAATACGATTTATAAATTTGCAAAGCAGACTTTTCATTAATCGGACTATCAAGTTCCAACTAAATTTGATGTTTAATAAGCAACCACATTCAGAATACAAATCATCTGAGAAACAGATTCAACCCTGAAGTGCTCTATAAAATGTCACCATGTCACCATTTTAATGGCAATATCGACGCGACACGCATGCCAGCTGAGAAGGCGTGTGGTGCAAACCAAAAGGTGTTTAAATAGATAGATTAACGCCCTTGACAGTGCACAATCAGGGTAAAATAAATTATTTCCCGAGGATATAATATAGGGTAAAATAAATTATATTACTAAAATCAAACCTCAAAAGTGCATGTAACGTTATGTTACTTAACTTAAAAAATCACCTTTTAAGTGTTTTTTTACCCTTTCAAGTAAACTATCTACCAGCCTTTGAAAAATTGCTTTCGTCGGAAATCAATAACGCTTTGAAACTGTAATTTATTATATCTTAGCACAATTTATGAGGGACTAATTTCTTTCTCTGGGGTAATTTGCGAATTTTAACAGAGATTTATTGTACCTATCCTCGTATATTATCATAACGTGGTTGCGATATTTCCCAACGTGTTTTGAAACCCGTCATAAAACTGTCCATTTATTTCGTTATCTTATTATTCTTTGAAATCGTATTGCGTTCATTAGTGAAGAGCGGTGCCCCCTAATACAGGTATACCTACCTAATTTACCTAAAAGAGGCATCAACGGCTATTTTGCAAAGTATAATAATTGTGATTGAATATGAATAAATACTTATATTAACTTATTTATTTCTTATGCTAGTTATAGGTGGCATATCCGCTGACGCCTCTGCCCCGCACCGGGTCTCCGACGCCTCGGCATGCGGTATTGCGGTTACTATTGCCAGCGACAGTGGTTATTGCGTTATATTACTCTTATAGGGCTATAGCGGCGCATTCCTTAGTTATTCACCGAGGTGGGACGTGACCCTTATAAAAGAATTCTAGCGGAGTGGGTATTGGTTGGCGTTATTGTTATATAACAGTGGGCTGATATGAAGGCGTATAAAGGTGGAAGTCATATCGTTATGATGAGACTAACGCGTGAGTATATAATCACTCAAAGTCTAGCATTTTGCTAGATAAAGAGAAGCATCTATTTTATCAGATTGTTCTTACTATGTCCAAATAATACTGGAAATAGCCTCGCAAGCGCAAGCTACGATCCCTATCTCCCTAATGAGGGATAACAGGAACATTTATATCATCATCATTTATACTAAAATTCGGTAACAAAAATCAGCAATTACCTCCTACACGTTCCCGTTCCATTTAAGTAATTCTTATTTCTTAAAACATTGTGCAAGCAAAAACCAAAGCCTTAATAAATAAAGAACACCATTTTATTACCCCGATCCACAAATCCTCAGCCTTTGATCCCGGATAAACACCAGGTCGGTAAAAGTCCTCGTTCCTCTTAAATTCAACCCTCGTTCAAGACCGTGTTTAATTTGCAACCCCCACAACACGTTGTTAAAAAGCTAAGCTTTCAGTGTGCAATCGTGTTGCACGAAACGTGTTATTTCCATTGACACAGTACAACACAAGTTCATAAGCACGAAAAGCTTAAAGCTGTCGCGAGTCAACAGCGCGGCAGCGGGCGGGTGGCGGGCGGCCAGCAGCGCCAATGAAGCAGCGAAGCGATAATATATTTATTAATGATATGTGTGAGGCCCGAATGGGGGCTATCGTTTTTGTGCTCACCAGTTGGCGCCACTGTCGACTAAGGTCCAGCTGTCAAAAATTGTTATTGGTTATTATGGACATGAGAACGAAGTTTACATTTAAATCATATTCAATACCTTAAAACCGTACCGTAAAAATATCGAATATACCGCATTGTAGCGTGGTCCCGTTTTGTACGGAAAAAAGGAGGAAATAATTTTCCGAAAGACAAATCTGTCTCAAAGCCCTGACAGTCATTGACCCTTAATTCATATTTGCCATAATCAAGCTCAGGTATTGCAAAATAGTGACCATATTGTTCCAATTAGATATTAACCCGCGTAGCGCAACCAAAAAGAGTGACATTTGACGTTTCGGAGGACCCCACGCTACACTAGCGCCTCTAGCGGCGAATTCATACGCGATAGCCCCCATTGACCACCGTGGGGACCACTGTCCATGCTCTGTCCGCCATGGGAGGAGACCTGTGGCCAGCAACCAGCAGCGAATGCAGGAAAGTGAGTATCTTTCGAGAAAAAGCGCTAACTCTTATTTCCCTTTTTCCAGTTTAACTGAATTAAACCTATTGCTGTTTAAGTGTGAATTTGGGACGTATTTTTAACATACATACTTTAATAGTTTTGAGTGTCAGATCTTATTTTACGTATGTATCTAATGGGTTTTATGTTATGCATGTACAAGTAATTCTAGTTTTTTTTGCTACATTAATTCAAGGGGATACCTAATTAGTAATTTATAATAATCTTGCATTTAATGTTCGGCGAACACAACAAAAACCACATAGCTTTGGTAATTTGTATTGTATTAACTACAGTAGCTTATTAGATAATCGCTAAAATAGTATGGCTTTGCATTAGCTTCGCTTGGATAATGCACCACGTCACGGCTCCAGAAGAACATTTGAAAGAAACTCGCTAGAAACTAAATGCAATTAACTGGTGACCCGCCGCGCGTGTAATAAGCGTGGACCTAGAGCCGAGAAAATACCAACATACATATGGATGTAGGAATAACAACATAATGTGATGTTATCATCATGGAGCAATATTCCGGTTATACCGGTATACTATTATACCCCGAACTATAAATTGGTATCTACCCGTTAATGGGAGGACCTCATCGAGTATTCTGAAAGTACCTACATATATCATCAGTAGCTCGATTCCACTCATACCTCAGATTCGGTTACAACCGCTCAACCAATCTCACTGGAGCGCAAACCCTTAGAGTATTCCAGTGTTCCAAACCACACGCGTGGTCGTGTCGGAGGTTTTCCCCAGGCTACCCCCCAACCGCGCACTCCTATCGCTTTATTGGGCCCGGCCTATAAAGCCACAGTCAGGTTGAAAAAAAACCCTACATATAATATTAGGCAGCTACCGGTATAACATTATACCCCAAACTACAAACAAACATAAAGTGAGGACCTCATCATCATCATCAGGCACCTATTCCGAAAGTATGGGTAATACAGGTTTACCAATATAACCCGAACTTAGTGTTAACTAAGTGAATCTAACAAAAAAGTGCCTATATCTGTCCGGGAGGCGTATAGGTATTATATGGTTATGAACGCGTCTATCATGTGACAAGATAAAGCAAATTTTATCTTATAGTTTCAGTAAGTGAATGAAATCATGTTAGGTACTTTTGCTCCAATTTCTCGGAGTGTCCTAGGATTAAGTTACATCGATTAAACACGTGGTTATTTTGACCGAAGGATTGTAAATATCCCCAGTTTCATGTCTCAGCAATAACACAAAAACAGAATGAAATAAATTACAGATTCCTATAAAGTGGGGGTATTTCCCTTCGGTCTATTATCAATTTATCAGTGTCAAACTTACGCTAGACAGATATAAATATAATTTTGATTAAGGAAAATAACATTTAGATCTGCCTTACGTACGCTCAAAAGTGTTACGTAATTAATCACCCCTCGTTATTAAAATTAACTAGTCGATGCGAAAGCGATGTTACAAATCACCTTACATAAACCAGAAAAATAACCCTATTTAAAGCACATTATGTTCCTACCTACTAACATATAGAAAAGTAATTTTGTTTCCAACCCCTCGAAGTGGAAACCCAGAACCCATCATAACATCCATGAGAACGTGTCTTGTGGTGTACCCCAGGGAAGTGTATTAGGCCCTACCCTTTTCCTGGTGTATATCAACGACCTTTGTAACATGGTCATACCTATAGCCAAAATCTTTTCTTACGCTGACAATAAAGCCGTCGTCTTCACTGGTAAATCATGGAACGAGGTTAAAACCAGTATCGAAAAAGGAATGGCTATGGTCCCTAAATGGTTAAAAATGAATCTGCTTACCCTAAACACTAACAAAACAAACTATGAATTATATTTCGATATGGAACTTAAAATTCACTCGTGTAGCCTGACACATTCATCCTGTAACTGTCCAACTATCGAGAAAGTAAATCAGACCAAATATCTAGGTGTTTGGACCAACATCTTAATTGGTACTCTCATCTTGACCAGTTGATTTCTAGCTAGGAAATTAATTTGGATCTTCAAAACGCTTAGGCATACTGTACCAGGTAGAGTGATTGCAACCTCGATGAACCCACGAAATGTCCTAAATGAAATATATATATCCCTGCTCCAGTCCATTCTAGTGTACTGCATACCTATATACGTGGTGCAGCTAAAAGTCGTGTCATTGTCCTAGAACGAGCTCAACGAGCTATATTAAAGGTCATGTAAGTACTTTAAAAAAGATTTTTCACCGAACTGTTATATCAACTAAGTGACCTATTGTCAGTGAGGAACCTATATATCTTGCACAATATACTAAAAAAAACATAAGACCCTTTCATATAATTTGAATTACAAAACTAAAAGAACATTGCAAAATCGGCTAACATATACAATAAAATCAATAAAATACTCAACATTTATAATACAGTGATTGCAAATCGACTGTTATTAAATGGTTGAAAACTAAGTCCTACCAGGAGACAGATATTTTATTACGTTGAACTTAACTACACACACACTGACACACACACTGAGTCACTCATGCATACACACAAACACGTACACATTCACATCATATAACACGCGCGCACGTGCATAGGTACACACACAACTACTGATTTATAACTGGTAGATTTACTGTTTGTTTAATTTTAATTTTTTGCTTATTTTATATCTATATCTTATAAGTAATTATATATATATTTTTCTTTGTACCCATGTTTTGATATTGGTTGTTTTTAATACATTTATAGCCTAAGGAAGAGCTGTGTCTCCCAACACAGGCAACTGTTTGCTTAATGGGCGGCACTATCCCTTAGATCATAAACATTGTACATTTTATAAAATAAACTATTTCGTATTTGTATTTTTATGACCAAATAATAAAATGTCGCTTCTAGCGAGTCATGCGCCGTGCACCGGGTATTTAATTAGAAACCTGGGGCTTAACTTGCGCACACAGTATCGAGTGAAGTTTACAAGAGAAATCTGTAGAGACGGTCTCTATAAGAAACACGAATAAAAAAAACACATAATTAATGTTATTCACGTAAGGAATAAAGGTATTTAGATACTTGCAAGTCCGTTTCTCGTGGCAGACATTTAATTTAAGTTCTCGTAACCTGGATGTCAAAGGGACTATGTTATATCAAAATACAGACCGATAATGATAATGTTATTAGGAGTAAGTATAATTTTTGTAATAGGTACTTATGTGATATTCATGCAGTTCCAATAAGCGAAGATGAGTTTTATTTACTAGAAAATAATTACTTGAAAGATACCAGATTTTGAGGTGATACGCGTTTATAAAAATAATTCAAATTTACACGAGATAATCGAATGGGACGAATACCGAGTTGAAAAATTAGTTATTAAGTATATAAATTTGCTAATGCACTTAGTGCTTCTAGTCTAGGACAGCATTTAAGTGCCAGTTTTATAGACTATGATTATAGGTAAGTATTTTGAATTTAGGTACTTACATAATTACATATATAGAAGCTTACGTTCTCAGGATTGCTGTGATTTGATAAGACAGCGCTATCGGTAACACCAAACAATTGTTAACATTATTAACTTACTACCATCAAAATAATAAAGTTATTATTAGTGTTTAATGTTAAAAGTTGCTACGTGAAATTTAATATATCCAATGAATAAATTTAACGAGATGGTATTTTAAAGGGTTCGTGTAATCATCTCTAAACTTCAAGTATTGTTTTGGTTTATTTTTTCAAGACTCGATATTATTTTTTGGCTAGTATTAAAATCACATCAAAAAATACCTGACAACCTAAAACTGCCGAATCGCACAGCTAAAATAATCTAAAAATACTAATCGCACATCAAAACGCGGTTTTCATGAGGATGCGGATTAGCTAAAATAATTCAGAGTATTTTAGCTAAAAAAACAGTATGTTTTTGAGGCGCAATCAGTATTTTTGAGTTTTTTTTATAAGAACAAAGTCGTCTCCGCGCGTTGTGCCGCCGCAACAATATCGAGTCGTGTACACGTTCCTATGCGTTGCACTTTTTCACCGGTCTTTTCATCGCGCTTTCACCCGTTTCGCCGAGTGGCAACACTTCGCGGCGTCTTAATTGGCGCGATATTTTACCGTCTAATTGAGGACCTAAGCGATATTTATTATTGACTTGTTAAATAGAAACCTGTTTTGTTACCTCCATAGAATTATGTAGATAATAATAAAAAGAAAAAGAAATAAGATTGCTCCATATGTCTTCTATCAGATGTCGACACATCGGCGACACGAAACATAAGTATTCAATGTTTAACACCCTAACTGATTGCATATAAGCAATTTAAATAAGGTATTTTAGTGTATGAAAAATAAACAATAAAATTGTAATAATAAGATAAATTTAGTTACCTATAGGAAGTCGAATTGCGTTGATGTAAATTCGTGCAAAAATATGTGCATCCTCAAATTTTATAAAGGGTCGGCAACGCGTACGCCTTTGGAGTTGCGGGCGCCTATAGGCTGCGGTGGCCGCTTACCATCAGGTGGACCGTACGCTTGTTTGCCACCGGCGTTGTATAAAAAAAATCTCTCTTTAACGCATGACTGCGTGCTCTCGTAAAAATGGCGGCTCGCGCAAATTTTATCTTATCGTTTTAAGTAATATTCATCGATTCCATAAAATTGAAATAAAAATTCCACATGGTAATTGAAACGTACGGATTTATTTAGGTTACTTTTCAAAAATACTTGTAAGACCCTATTGCTTGTCAAATGGAATTTATATACTTATTTGTTAATCGTATCGTATGTGAATTGTGACGTAATCGCTTCGATGATAAGAGTATCCTATCCTACTACTACCCGTTGTCAAAAAATTCACAAATTAAAAAAAAGGGGAAACTTAAATTACGTAATTAATTGGGGCTACAAGATTGTTATTTTATCACGCAATGGTTAACCAAAAAAGATAAATAAGCATAATGCCAGGAGCCAAAATAACGTATTAATCAATTTGCTCACCTATTAAACTACCAACTCAGAATTCTACAAGCAAGCTTCATTATTTCTGATTAAGTTTTCACTGAGTGTCTGAACTTGTTCGTATGTATACTACTCTACTAACGCGCCCCCCAAATCTACAAAGATACTACCTACATTAGGCAACGTAAGAAGCGAAGTTGGCGAGTTCCCAGGGGCGGCGGAAGCGAGCCCATCAGCGAGCGGAAGGCGCTGCCAGTGTCACCCGTCAGATGTCAGAGGTTACGTAGGTATGTCTAATTTTAAACGTGTAGAATTGTAAACCTAAAGTAATTAGGTGTATTAACCTTAAGTAAAAGTATTAAGGAATAGTTATTAGCAAAATTGGCGTCAACAATAGGTACTGATATATACCTAACTAGTGAAGAGTCCCCTTTTCACTAAGCACACAAATTGCCTATTACGTTTGAGTGTCTTGAAACTATAATGAATGATAATGAATAGTGATCCTACGTGACATTCGAAAAACTAGAAACGGAACAGTGTTAAGTAATCTGTAACAATGTAACAGTTTAAGTACTTAACATTATCTTTTATAGTTGTTTCCATTTCCTTGATTTTTTTAGTGGTGGCATATTCCTCTCCGAAGATTCCATTTCCTTGATTTTAAAAAGTTAGCTGAGCGATCGAAGTATTCGATATGACACAAGTCAATTAGGTATAATTATAGACACAATGATAGGTTGTCTAATGCTATGCGCGCACTGCGATGCGATTATAAAAACGCGAAGGAAAAAACCCATAAATGTCCAGAACGCGCCTTGCGGTGAAATATCCCCACGTTTTGTCAACTTACCAGGCGAGTCTTCGGAGATGTCGTAATGGTGCGGCGCCGACGGCTGTCCTGTGTACAGCAGGTTTAGTTCCCGCGCCTCATTTTCTTCTTGTGCTTGTTGTCGGCGGAGCGCCACCTATAGCAACAATGATGAAAATTATGGTTGAAAAATGAGCGTTCATTACAAAATAGGATAGAAAACAAATGATTTCTTTTGTGTTTCAAAGTCTTTATAAGTACACGTCTCAGTACTCGACACTGACTCTATACATGACAGTTTCAATCTTAAGTCTTAATAATAGGCGTCACATATTGAATATTATGCTGTTTAACAATGAGACGTTTACCTTATGTGATAGGTATGGCACTAGGTTTGTGTGTGACATATAAACAGTTTTCTTGAGAGTTTGATGAATACGTTATCTGGTTGTTTAATACATATTTACCTTGATGAGGTCACAGTAAATTTTAATGGCCTCGATTCATGGTGATCTCCTTTCAGCGGCAGTAGTTCTTTTGTAGCTCATCTGTGCCGCCGTGACGAGCCAACAAGTGCCGCTCGTACACTTGGCACACGAGCAGTCTCGTCAGCGGTAGTAGCGCTCGTGCCCCTTCAGTGTCGACACGTGGTTGACACTGTGTGAGTGTGGTGGCTAACCGGACTGCCATGACGCGCTGCCGCTAGGCTGAGCATCCACTTGGTGCACGCGCAGTCTCTCCTGCCGCAGTAGCGCTCGTGCCCCTTCAGTGCCAACAAGTGGTGGACACTGTGTGAGTGTGGTGGCTAACCTGAGCTGCCATGACGCACTGCCGCTCGGCTATGAACGTACACCTGGAGCACGCGCAGTCTCCCCTGCGGCAGTAGCGCTCGTGCCCCTTCAGTGCCAACAAGTGGTGGACACTGTGTGAGTGTGGTGGCTAACCTGAGCTGCCATGACGCGCTGTCGCTCGGCTATGAGCGTGCACTTGGCGCACACGCAGTCCCGCCAGCGGCAGTAGCGCTTGTGCCCCTTCAGCGCCGACACGACGCCGTGGTTGCGGCACCGCGCACATTTCGGCGTTCTCTGCGGACAAGAGAACTGCGTTGCATAAAACACAAGCATGATAGCAAATCACATGCTGTTTAGAATTGTAAAAAAATTGATAGATTTTTAGAGACGCACGCGACGACCGCTTTAGCCTAGTTGGTAGTGATCCTGCCTTCGAAGCTGGAGGTCCCGGGTTCGAATCCCGGTCAGAGCATGTATTTGTGTGATGAACACGAATATTTGTTCTTGAGTCTTAGATGTTTTCTATGTATTTAAGTATCTATTTATCTATATAAGTATGTTTATCGTCACTTGGTACCCATAGTACAAGCTTTGCTTAGTTTGGGACTAAGTTGATTTGTGTAAGATTGTCCAAAGATATTTTTTTTTTTTTAGAGAGGCACAGCAAAATGTCATCTTGCTCGAATTTGGAGCAGCCCAACTGGGCAAGTACCTCCGCCTTGCAGATGACCACAGTCATAATAAATACCAATAGCCATAATACAAGTATGTAGTGTTGTGTTCCTGGAGGTGAGCAAGGTTGCCAGAGCTCCGGAGGATGCACTGTGTTGAGAGCGAGGGACCTAAATGTGTTCCTTCTGCTGTCAACACAGTGCATCGTTAAATCTTATAAAGGGTCGGCAACGCGCACGTGACTCCTTTGGAGTTGCGGGCGTCTATAGGCTGCGGTAGCCGCTTACCATCAGGTGGACCGTACGCTTGTTTGCCACAGGCTTTGTATAAAAAACAAGAAGAGCATGGGAATCTATTACCTTACTTCTGTGAACGACAGGCGTTCTACAATAGTGATAATATACAATATATACACACATATATTATGTGCATTTGACTGAATTTCGATCAATTTTGTTTGTATAAGTAATTTAATTTATGTTCAGATATCGGAATTGTGCTGGAAAAACGAGTATAGGTCGACTCGACACAAAATCGATAATTGAATTATTGAAAATATGCTTCTAATTTCAATTTTAACTGATCGGAATCCTGATAAGCAATCGTATAAGGGTATGCAGCCAATAAGACCAAGAACACTTCGCTCTAGATCTAGAACTTAGCTATTAAAGAGATCTACTATGATATTTTAGTTACGCGAATCATACAATGAAAAAACTAGAATCAATAATAGCGGGACTGTAGGTACGGGTTCGTAAGCCCGCACTATCAAGGTGTCAATGACGATTATGTATGTCAGTTAAGGGATGCAGGATTAGATAGGTATGCCAAGCTATGTTTGATGTTCGTGACTATCAAGCACTGAACTGTCGTAAGTCGTAAAACAATAAAGTAGGTTAAACGAATTATACGATAAAAGTTGCTAGCTCGTACAGGGTAAAAGACAAAGAAGTGTAAAAAGGTAAGTGTAATTTATAGAAATTATAAACTAAAACCCAACCTCTACACAAAAACGCGAATGTTGTAGGTATATCATAAAACCATTCAGTTGCCTGCTCTAAGAATGTTATTGTAAACTAGAAAAGATAGATAATTTTAACGCAAACCTACATAAAAAATAAATATAGTGAGTGAGGTACCTAAATGGCCTAATAGCCCATAAGTAATTGTTAACTATATTACAAAAGAGCCCCGAACTCAATATTCAAAATAACAATCGCAACAAAATCTCATTCACACCATTGATACAATAGCCTCTACACCCCTGTATCAAGTATCATTACATTATCGAGTATCATTGCACAAAACAAACTAACACTCTTGACACTTCCGGCAAAAATAACATTGTAATTTGCCGTAATTACCATTGTAATTGATTACAATGTAATCGACACATAGAGGTGTAACGCGATGCGGGGGTTCATCAAGCGGAATAATACGGTAATGTCGGGATAAACAGCGGTTATTGAAACATTTAATGTTGCAAGTATCGGGTTTCCTTTGTACGTTGTAAATTTGTAATATCTTAGAAATGTTATGGTATCATTATCATACGCATATTTTTTGTTCAACTTACCTACTTCTTTGAAAGAAATTTTGGGTTAAAGAAGAAACGGCACTGAAGCTTCAACTCATCTAGAAGTAGCAATTCAACTGCAAAGCGGAGCACTAATAGCCTAGCGATATTGTATATAGTGATCCAAATGTAGTTAACTAAATATGGAAATAAATCAATGTGTCCTGGCCGTTATATTATCGCTATCTTTCGATCGAATCTATTTTTCAAGTTGAGCAACGTTGACCAGGGTCAGTTCGTGACGGGTGACCGAGTATAGCAATCCGGTACATCGGTTAGTCGTGTGGGTGACACGAGCTACGGTATCAGCCTATCTATGGTATGCGGACGTAAGTGTGACTGTGCCGTCGATAGTGACGTCACTGGTGTCATGATCCGGATTGTCAGACCTTGTAAGTAAACAAGGTCTGACAATCCTTGAAACCATGACTGAAACGTCATCCGAATGGGCTTGATGTAAAGCTAACAACCAGAAACTACGGAAACAAGCGCTGAAGAAAAGACATTTTAATGGACTACTTAGATTTAATGGAGGAGAATGCCCGCAATGGAGGACACACTCGATATGCTATAAAGTTCTCAACGAATTTGCTTGTAGTACAACTGATTGCAGATTTAAAAATAAGAAAAAAAACAATTGTCCCATAAAAATTCGTAGGTACCTATATAGTGGTAGTAGTGAGACTTTGCAAACTTTTACGCGCACTTTTATCGCAGCCAATGGACGCTTGCAACTCCAAGGGTGTCACATGCGCATCCCGACCCTTTAAACATTTAACACTCCTTTATGGATAATTTTTATGGCAATATTTTTTACGACGAGTACTTATTTTTAGTCATAATGCGATACTATTAATGTGTTAACTAAATCGGATTGCCACCACATACATTCGCCATTTTGTTACAGTCTGTATATAAGAAATTAGGTAGGTAGACTAGTGAACTCTCCCGTCGCCCGTGTTGCCGTCGGCAAGAGATGTCAGAGAGGGCAAACAATTTAGTGTCTAAGTCAAACATAAAAACCTGCCGGGAAAACTGTGCACGTATTTTCGTGCGTCGATGAAAATCGTTAAGTTGTAAAAAATGTAGTTGTAGTTGGTATTTGTATGAGACCTTAGTAGGAGTTGCATTCCAATGCGTAATATGTTATGTTCATAAAAATTTACAGCATTGCCGCAGCAAATCGGCAATCTTTACACCTACCTTTTTTGCTTTTATATTATAAACAGGTCTTCAATACATTAAAAAAAGTAAAGCAATAAGCCCAATGAACTAATGACGTACCTATACAACATGGCAATTTTTAGGTTCTTAAGTCTACTTTTTTCAGATCTGAAAAAATATGTATTAAATTCTATTGTAGTGATAATGGCAAATTAAACCTATATAGCCTACCAGAAAGCTAAATATTTTGGGAAGTTTGGAACACTGAAAGTTTTTTTTAATGTCAAGCGCGAGGACAAACATAAAAAAAACTAAATAAGTAGAAATAAATAAGTAGGAGAACTTAATCTGCATTAAGATAAATATTTTATTGTAAAAGCACCCCTAGAATTGTAAGAAAACCCACCAAATTTAGTAGTTACATTTTTAGTTGGTTTCCTTCACATTGGATTACTTCAATCAATTAATAAATTAATCTACATATCAGAATAGCGTGTTTTTTTTGTTAAGTCCCGTACTTATCTGGAGATTCCTCCACTATGTACGCATGATCGCTCAGTGTTTACACGATTAAATACTGAAAAGTTAAAGTAAGAAGAACACAAAATAACATGAAGTTAGAGGTGGTAACTCGGGGTTGGAGGCGAGGAGGCAGAGACACCCAACCGTTTGAGTTTGAGTATGGCGTCGTCAATGTCAGTTTGTAAGTCAATAGAATAGCGTGATGATGCCTTCTTTTATAGACACATGTTTCATAGA
This sequence comes from Epiblema foenella, assembly GCA_963556455.1. Lineage (NCBI taxonomy): Eukaryota > Metazoa > Arthropoda > Insecta > Lepidoptera > Tortricidae > Epiblema > Epiblema foenella. The sequence continues at coordinate 12,134,310 of OY747098.1, read as the reverse complement.
ATGGAAGTAAGGATTGTTTCGCAGAATTTTCATTTCATAGACACTTTTTTTTCAGAAACCATTGAATTTTTAGGTACAGCTAAAATGCCATTGTGTAGAACCCAATTATATCTACCAGAAAGTTAGGTTAGGTAAGAACTGCGACCCTTTGGAAAAAAAATGTTTTCTATGAAATGAAAATTCTGCGAAATAATGAGATATTTTTCTGCAACACAATGTACAATTATAAGAATAGCATAAAAATACTAAATGGTAATTTATTTACCTGGTATCTCTCGGAAGCTCTGAGGAAGAAAGGTGGCAGCGCTGCGAGCACGGGGTGCTGCACCAGTTGGGACACGTCCACGCCGTTTGGTAGTGACATCTCCATCACACAAGTAAACAAACACTCTCAAAATCCTAACATGTACATCGCTACACTATTAAAAAAATTTAAAAAGTCCTTCGAACAACACTCAAATTAAAAAAGTTCCGAATTCGAAATCTGTTCGATTTTTCAAATGTAGAACGCGCAACTGTTAAGGCGCGCTCTCCTCGCGAGTGTTGCCAACACTGTTGCTTCATTTTCGGCGAACAAACTGACAGTATGGCGTGAGCGAGACGGCGCGAGTGCGAAGCGACACACTGTCTCCAACATCGTGCTCTCTCGCTCGCTCTATAGTGTTAACTGTATATGTTGTATCATCCGGTTATATAAAATGTAGACAGATGAGAGCGCCGGGAGCGCCAATGAGGAGCCAGCGCAACCCCGCCTCTGCGTTGTGATTGGTGTTCACAAATGCTGAAACTTAATTTATAAAGGTGACTTTTTTGAGAACCAGTTTTTGTATTACCGGACAAAGCTCTATTGAACGAGGCACAAAAAAACAATTATGTTTGTTATTCGCGTCGAGGATTCCGCTCCTTTTTAATATTTATTGTTGAGGTTTTTGTTTAATTGTTTAGACAGTGCGCTTTAATGTGCTGAATGGGACATAATGTGGTGTGCAAGATCGAACCCGTGATACTGTTCTGTTCAGTCTGCATGCTATCTTTATGATGCATCTTGACATTATGTATACTGAATCTACATTACTTTTCCATTTTATAGTAAAATGCTGTCAACTCTAATTAAACTAGACGTGGGAAGTTTCATAATAGGTACAATACTGTAGTTAATTATAGTTCGGGTACTATCTTTCCTTAGTATGTGAGGTGGAATATGGGAACAATGGGCAAACTCGTGCGAAATGTACCGTTATTACCTACTAATTCAATATTTATTTTGAAACAGGAACATGTTAAGGCATCAGGGGGATGTTCACATAGACAACCCCATCAATAATCTTTATAATAAATGATAGGTAGTTTATTACAAGAACAATCAACAAGTGCTTAATCATGAAAACCCAACTCATCGCGCTTCAAACGTAAATCCAACAGCCGCGGAAGTAACGGTTATTTAATTCGAATTTCGAATTCCGAACGGCGGAGGTGCCAAATTGAAATATTCTGAATTGAAATATTTCCATTTGCTTGTCGGGAATTCGATTTAAATTACAATGAGAAGCGAAGACGAGGGAGGGGTGGTATAATTATTAATGTATAAAACGAATTGAATACCTATCTGCTTGTAAGTCGATCGTGTACAGGGTGGAGAAACTGAAGAATTCGAGGTTCCTGTTTTTCATAGACTGATAGGTACTACATACTTACGCTTTTAAAATAGGTAGGTGTAAGTAAGTATTAGGTATGATTTTGAACAAGAATGTAATACTTGGTAGGCAGGCACTGCCTTTGCAATTATTATTCTTGAAGGGATGTTGTTGTTACGTACCTACTTACTATGTTGTTCATAGTAACTAAAGGCATTACGTTAAACCGAATATTGAACTCGGGAAAAGCTTGACCGAATATTCGGCTGAATGTTCGTTCGTATCTTGCGAAACTCGCGTTCGGCGCATCTATAAATAGATATCTATGTAGAGGTACCTTTTTTTTATCCTGATCGACGTGTTTGTCACCATATTATTGGTCGGTTATTATTACGGGAGACCACATTAGGGCATATACGAAAAACATACGTATCCCCAGGTATGTGTCTAATGGTCCAAAGCCCTAATATTGAACTCCCTCTAGCGCCCGCAGGTGCGGGGCGGCGGGCGGGAAGGCGCAAATGAGAATTCCGCAGCGGAACGATCAATTCGTGAAATATCCACATTTCGCAAACGTCTCAACTTGGCGCTAGAGATGGGCTTACTTACCTTGAATAAAATATATTTTTTATGAAGGTAATATTTAGGTATTTATAAACTATCGTACGATATTTACGTACCTAACTTAAATACTTAGCTGATATATTTGCGGTTAGGCTGCGGTTTCATCGATTTAATCCCGTTCGTAGTACACAATGTACGCGATGAAATCCCGTTTACTGTTTCATACATACTCGTACATACACATAGATATACTCACGCCCGTATCCCAGTGGGATAGGCAGAGACCAAAGAACGCCAAATATTACGGCCCTTACATACCTTTTCTTTTGCTTCGATCACATCTATACATCTCTTCATACATGCTCGTTGGTTGCGGGGCCGTTTGCTAATAGCGTGCAAAAAGTTTAAAATCAATAAGTAACCAAATTATTTTCATCGATAGCTATCGACATCGCTCCACATTCGCCCCGGCCTCGCGAGCGTGGGAGCGGGCGAATATCTTCACAAGCGTTAAAATGAAATGTTCGCAATTTGAATATCGCTCCCCAGTCGCCCCCCGCCCCTCACCCCTACTCCGTCTTCGGCTTAGAGGGTAAACGTTTTACTTATTGTTCAACTTAACTGGTAAATCATATTTTTCTGACAGTTTGCAGTTTAATTGGTGATAGTATTTATTTTTGTGAAAAGTGGCTTTAAGTTAGGTGGTTAAGGTTCCGTTTTTAAACTTTGGAATGCTTAAAAAACTTTAAATTATCCGGAAAAACATTTTTTAACCTATTTGAAGTTGGTTAAAAATTTAATTTAATGCCAAATTACTTACTTGCTGATACTTTGACGACGAATTATATAAAACTACATAAAGATCTACATATAGGTACCTACTCCTAGGTATTTGGAGCAAATCTTACCAATATTATACCTATTTTGGTCTAATGAATCTGAGTGAAAGAAATTCTGAGCTAAGTATCAATATTACGTACAAATACAAAGCACAAAAGTCCAAGTAACAAAATGACTGAATATAAATAAGTATATACTCTTCTACTAAACGCCGCGTCTCATCGATTGGTGAACACAAGTTATATTAGCATTTACAATTACCTAATCTTAATTCAGCTCCATTATTTCCAGTATAACCTGACCCCAATATTCGTAACAACGATGCGTATTCGGGGGTCTGGCTTAGGCTGGTTCGTGTGAGGAGTTGGTAGAAGATAAGCGTTGTGAGGGCAGCCAAGCACATCCCGTCTACACACCCGGATATTGTGTAGAAGTTGTATGTTCGGGTAAGGGCTGGCAGGCACTCCCACTATGTTAATATGCTGCTGCTGGGAAGGATTGAGGGATTTGGCTCCAAGTCAACACAACGAATCCTCTAATCAATCAATATTCGGCAACGCGCTTGTGAGTCTTATGGAATCGCCAGCATCCATAAGTCAGCGGATTGCAGCGCCAATATACAAGGTCCTTATAAAATTAGCGTAACCTATTTATAACTCTCTGAACGGAAGTTTTAATTTTTTATTCTACCTACTTATTACTATTCATTATCACTATAGTTTCATCCATCTTCATTTATCTTTTCTTTGCATATTCATAAGTATCACATGATTCATGAAAGATTCGCTTTGCTTAGCCTTAATGTACTCGAAAAGCCCAAAGAAAACTTCTAAGTAAGTACTTAGGTACCTACTACTTAGAAGTTTTCTTTGGACTTTCTCAAGCGGCAGCCCTGGTATCACAATGTCACACACACAACCTTCTTTGCCTTTGATCTCGCTATTGTCGTGTCAGTTGCTATAATACGAGTAGGTATAGATACTCGTATGTCTGAGCGAGTTTCTGTTGAGATGAGAACTCGACTTGTCTACGTCTTATACATTGGTAGAATAAAACCTCTCCTAACAGACATTGTTTAAAAATTTTGATGTAGCCTGTTAATTGTCCCACTGCTGGGCAAAGGCTGTTTTCCCCCATTCGCCTCTATTTCTAAAGCAGAACGAGTCCAAGTCGTCCCGCCATCTCAAAACCTTTTGCTTCAATATACCTACTTATGAGTTTTTTTACGTCAGATTTGAGTGTAAAGACAGTGGAGGGGCGTTCTGTTTAATATTGGTTTTCCACTAATTTATTCAATTATTTATATAAGGAGAACCAACAGCTAAATTTACATAGTTGCAACTTAATTAGAAATAAAGAGCCAATTACAGGAACTCACGTATAGGTATGTGTTTGAAATATGAGGTTGGATCACAGACCATCCTTGTCTATTAACACTGACGTTCATTACAAATATTAATGGGGTTGGCAACTGTCAAATTGATTTTGACAGTTGTTCATAGAATAAAGGTCCTAGCTATGAGAGCGCCATCTACTGGGAGGAACGCATCTGTCAAAATAAGCTTTGTAAATTGGGACCTAGCTATGAGAGTGTTAGATTATAAGATTTTGTAATAAGACTTACTTATTTTTCCACGGTAATTTTCTTATCAATGACATATTAAACTACCGGTACGTCACGTGATTGTAACTTCCGCTTATCCAATATATATAATTACCATTAAGAACATGGAAGATTATCCATTATATATTGCTGTCTGCTTTTATTATAATTATTGAATTGTTGAAACTCCATTAGTAAATATGTATTTTAAATTTAATCGTCATATTAAACGGAAGTTCCGGAAGTAGTCTCACTCCTCCCGCCATGAGCATGATGGAGGTTAGGATCAAATGTTATAAAAGAGGCAGTCTGTCATTTTCAAGCTCAGTTCTGCGAATGGAGTCTAAGTGATAACAAGTTAAGTACCAACCTTTTGTAAAATCTATTTTATGTGGTAACGCTGCAGGATGATAAGTTTAACTTTGGTTTCCAATGTCTAAGATACCGTATGTATTTATCCTGTAGTGAGTGCCATGTTCGACTGTGTTCCATTTGATTGTATTGGTAGCATAATTGGGCTTCTGAATATTAATATTGATCTCCCTAGGTTTCATATTCACGGTAACATAAACCGTAGTATAACATAATTGTTTGCTTCTACCCCCTTTATCTAAAATTATATTAAGAGCGCCATCTACAATTAGCTTTCGCCGGCCAACCCCAATCGAATTCAGTTTTCTTAAAATGAACAAGAAGGAAACTTGTCAGTTGGATTAGGTACCTATTATATCAAAGTGTGTAGATATCAGTAGAAAACAATTGTGTTTTTCTTGTTATTTACTCGATATAGTTATATTAACATATAATATTTATTGCTAGTGATTTATATCCGTTGTGCTCATTTTGTGTCACTGTGACTCCATTTAGTCTCACCCCATCAGGGTTACGGGAATAAAAATTAATCAGCATGAACATAAAAAATGTCAACGAGCTGTGGTGATTCTTCTAACAAAGTGAATAACAGTCATATTTAGAATTGAGAACCTTAAGTTTTTTGGAATGGTCCATATTATGTTTTTTTATTGATAGTAGACTTATTATAGAGTTCAAAACTGTTGCCGGTTTTTTCTTATTAAGTATCGTTTTTAAACAATATTTTTTTGAATTTTATCTTTGACATACCACAGGTTTCGAGGGATTAAAAAGATCGTGACTTGGTCTGCCGCGAAATAAAAAAAACACATCAACTTGACGGCTGACAGATGTCAAAATGTGGCAGTTAAGTCTACTTTAACTGTACCAAAATTTCGTCATCCCTTTATGATTTTCTGCCTGACTATATCCTCCGTCCTGCTAACCTTAGTTACATCCTTACTTTTGTTAATACTCCTTTTGTATATATACTAGCTAAATTTATTAACAATTTTAATATTAGACTCTAACACTGGTTGTAATTATAACTTTGGAAATTCTAGTATTCTTAGTTTTGTTTTAGAAGAAAAAAAAAAAAAACTAACCATGTGTATGTTGTAGTTATCCTAATACTGTGCCGTCTCTTTTGTTTTAGATTTTTCAACCGATTACGTATCTTCACCCTTTGGACAGTTTTTTTCAAGACTCGTGTAGCCTCCAACCTTGACGCTGGCATAATTGTCCCACTGGACAGTAGCCATTAAAACCAAAAATCGATCGAATGAACAAAATCGTGTCAAAGATAAGATTCAAAAAAAAAATTCTTAAAAAAAACGATGCTTAATAAAAACAAAACCGGCAACAGTTTCGAACTCTATAAAAAGTCCAATACTATCAATTAAAAATATAATATGGACCACTTCAAAAAACTTAAGGTTCCCAATTATAAATAGTACTAGTTTACTGTGCTCTTCGATAAACTGGATGGCTGCTCAAACTATTCAACATGGAAATTCCACATGGAACTATATCTTATAGATACAGACCTATGGGAATACAAAAGCGTAACTATACCGAGGGTACTGATACTGCAGGTACCTTCGAGAAAGGATAGGAAAGCAAAGGCTAAGATATGCTTAATGATCAAAACCATATTGCCTGGTGCACGTCAAACACGTGAAGACAGCTAAAGAGGCATGGCATTATGCGTTGAAAGAGGCTTTTGAAGACAAAGGGTTGAAAAATCCCTGCAGATTAATCTCTAGACTGGTGAGCTAACTCTACCTATAATGTTTACCTACGACAGTAAGAGAATATCCGTTGTGCTCATTTTTTTCATCCACACACCATCAGTACGCACAAATATTTTTGTCGCTTCGATAACGTACATATATCTATGACTGACTGACATGATAGATGAATATGAATCGTCTTAATAACGTATCTAGTGAAATGTTAGCGAGATACACTGATAATCAGAAGGGATCGAAATGAAGCTAATTGTTATGATTAAGATAAACTCCATTCCTCGACACAGACCCAATAGTTCGACGTGTTCAATCTCAATCACAGAAATAAACTTGAATAAAAGAGTGTCATCATATTGGAATCAAGGTGTTAAATTGCCGGGTATCCAAATCCCCAATCTACCTTAAACTTGAATTAAATAGGTAGGTACTGGGATAGGCTGGTTATCTAAATAAAGCAAAAACCTTCAGGCCATCCCTCTGAAACAATTGTTTCATTTCAACCCCGCCCCCACAACTGCTACAGTATCCAATCCCTCGCTCGATACAGTTGCGCGCGTTCCCATTGGTCGGTGGCGAATGATCGCTTGCCAAGATAGAGTAACGAATGCTAGCGCCGATGAAGTGGATGCCTACCGAAATAGGACAGAATTATAGTAGGCACAGCCTGGGGCCTAATGCATAATTACTTGTACATAACTTATTTTATTAGCGGAAGTCTTTTTTCAACCCGTTCCTTTAGAAAGAGACTTCCCCTCATAATATAACTTACAAGTTAAGACTAAAATCGTGGGTACCTAATTTGTGAATCGGCATCCGATCATTTCAAGTTACTTTACCAGAACAATGAATTGAATAGAACCTATAGGTACCATACGGTACCTAATGGATAAAATGCCCTTTAAAATTCGGTGTAAGATGTTGGTAACAGGAATGACCGGTGTGAAGTTAGCAGCCAAAGTTAGCGGCCGCCTATAACCCGACCAGATTAAGAAGTCATATTTTATTATGGTCCATATTCTTCTAAAAAAAGAATCTAATAACACTCCAAACCCATACAAAATATTAGAAATTTCAAAATACTTAAAATAATGAATATCACGTATAGGTATGTACATGAAATAAATTTGGCCGCTAACTTTTCGATATAGCGGCCGGTGGCTGCCAGCACCTTAGACGGCAAGCGAGTACTTTCTGATAACTAATTCGTAAAGAACATTTATCTAGCTACAAAATGACATCATTTCCAGAGTGGCACCCGAACGCTTATTGAGGTAAATGTGCCCAGAAACATTCTATTCAACATTTTCAAAGATATTTTATGTAAATGATTGGCTGCTAGCACCTTAGACAGCAGGCGAGTAATTTCTGATAGATAATTCGTATAGACAATTCTCATAGCTACAAAATAAACCTATTTTCAGAGTGGCACTCGATCATTAAGAGGGGTAAATGCGTCAAAACCTGGTCCTATCAATAATTTCAAAGATATTTCAGAAAAGACTGGCTGTCATCAACTTAGACGGCAGGCGAGTAATTGCTGATAACTAATTCATAAAGAAAATTTATCTAGCTACAAAACAACACCATTTTCAGAGTGGCACCCGATCGTTTAGTGTGGTAAATGAGTCAGGAACTGTGTACATAAGAAAATTTATCAATGCTTTCAGTAAAGGTTGGCAGCCAGCACCTTAGACGGCAAGCGAGTAGATTCTGACCATTCAATCGTATAGATATTTCTCCTGGCTACAAACAGAAACTATTCCCAGAGTGGCACCCGATCCTTAAATAGGGTAAATGAGTCAGGAACTGTGTAGTAAAGAAAATTTTTGACAGAAAGGATTGGCTGCCAGCACCTTAGACGGCAAGCGAGTACTTTCTGATAACTAATTCGTAAAGGACATTTATCTAGCTACAAAATGACATCATTTCCAGAGTGGCACCCGAACGCTTATTGAGGTAAATGTGCCCAGAAACATTCTATTCAACATTTTCAAAGATATTTTATGTAAATGATTGGCTGCTAGCACCTTAGACGGCAGGCGAGTAATTTCTGATACATAATTCGTATAGACAATTCTCATAGCTACAAAATAAACCTATTTTCAGAGTGGCACTCGATCATTAAGAAGGGTAAATGCGTCAAAAACTGGTCCTATCAACAATTTCAAAGATATTTCAGAAAAGACTGGCTGTCATCAACTTAGACGGCAGGCGAGTAATTGCTGATACCTAATTCATAAAGAAAATTTATCTAGCTACAAAACAACACCATTTTCAGAGTGGCACCCGATCGTTTAGTGGGGTAAATGAGTCAGGAACTGTGTACATAAGAAAATTTATCAATGCTTTCAGTAAAGGTTGGCAGCCAGCACCTTAGACGGCAAGCGAGTAGATTGTGACCATTCAATCGTATAGATATTTCTCCTGGCTACACGTAGGTAATTTTTTTTTCAGTAATATTAATATTCCAAATCCATAAGTATTTGTGTCATTCAGCTATGCCATAAAAAGCGTGGTCACTGTCTTTGATTTGCAGTTAAAAAACATTGGAACCAATCCGGCATATATCAGGTCATGCCAGGCAGGAGCGCTGCGTTCTATTGCCGCATTACTTTGATTTGTACCCGTCTTTGGCACCGGCCAGCGGCCGGCGGCCGGCGGCCGTCAAAGTGCTGACGCTAGCTAAACAGATATCGTAGGATGGATACGCTTGGTCTACTAGAAAATTTCTGTATGTTCTTGACAACTTAACTGTTGATGTTAACAGTCCCAGTCCTTGACACTGCCTAACAATTGGCACATTCATATTAATAGACCTATTAAATATGGTTTTGTGGTTACCTAAATATTGCGCCGGCAGTTGTTGTCCCGTAGAAACTTGCCATAGTTAGGTAAGTACTTACCTACAATCAGATTTGAATTTTGAAATCGGTTTGATTCTCCTTTAGTTTTATAAAATCTGATTGTATGGAAAGTTTGATAAGTTTCTGTGGGATGACACCTGACGGCGCTATATTTAACCTTGATTGGTCTGTAATCATAAGTTGGTGCAGCCCTCTCTGAGCGCGTCCCATAGAAACTTTGTCAAACTTTCCATACAATCAGAAACAAACGGGGCTTATTATTAGGTACAGACGGTTTGGTGCAACACATCCTTAAAAGTCCTTACAAGTTTTAAAATGTTTTGATTTCAAATTATGAGAAATGTATATTGATACCAATAAAGTGATTAAAGAATACGATGATTTCATTAAAGTTTTGGATAGTAACAGAGCCATTTTTTTATTTTATTGTTTGCAGTAGAATTTAGGCAAAAAAGAAACAGTTTTTAAGCTCGACATACTTGTCAATTCAAAGGGAAAATGTCCTAAATCGAGTTTTTAACTGATAAAGACTCTTAATCTTGTTTCGGCGTATCCTCACTATTCGCGTCTACTTTGCTGACCCCGCGCTCCGCGGTGTATCGCGTATTTCACTTTTTGCCGACTGGGCCGCGTTTTTGTCCACTGTCGTTATTCACTCGATGGATCTCCTCGATCCAGTTCTGTTTACTGACACTGGCGCTTGGCAGCGTTATTTTAGTACGGTTTTGTGTTTCATTCACATTTTTATGTCAGAATTATGTATACCTAAAACCAGAAAGTAAACGACAATAATCAGTGTTTTATTAATTGCCACAATGTGGTCACCTCTAATGATTTTGCAAATGTATAATAATCGGAATGTATTTGTTGATTGGTTCTGAACAGTTAATAGAGATGATCAATAAGATCTACAGGGATAGATTCCGTTGAAATAATAGAAAGGCCTATTTATTCGTATCGTATTGACAAAATTTTTTTACATCAGGGATGCAAGTTTTTGGGTCCTGAGACTCCTGAGCTAGGATTCTCTGCGTTACCGGAGAAATCTAGACGCGCTATAAACACGAGGATGTAGAGTTAGGAACCTACTAGTCTCTAACACAACAAATTCTCAGCAACAGGCTGGTGACCTCTGGCCCACAGTGTTTACTAATAATAAAACACCTATAATACAAACTCTTTATGCGACATTCTTCCACCTTCAAACACGACACAAGTATCGTTTACAGAAAGACCTTCCCACGGTTAACCGCAGCCACTTGCCGATCTCGCTGAGATAACAAAGAGTAACAAACCACCTGTGCAACAAGGGATGGGCGGATCGATCCTACGATAAACCTAACTTTACTCCACTGCGAAAGAGAGGCTGTGGACTGATAGCGTCCAGCGAAGATTCCAGCGATGTCACTTTGCGGAAAACCTCTGATAGAGAACTATTTAAGAAAGGCTTAAAACTGAAGGCCTTGCTTAAGCGTTCATTGTTCGTTCGGACATAAGGAAATACTTAGAATTAGGAGTCATGTAGAATCATTGTAGTTATTTAGTTCTTTAAGAGGTTTATAGTATAGCTCTTTATAAGCTCTCAAATTGTTATTAGATAATAGACTACGTTTTATATCAAATCCTGTGTCGTTTACACTCTAACTTATAAGTAAGTAATCTCTGCTCATTTAATTTTTTTATTACAAGTAAAAGTTTTCGATGCATCGAGAAAAAAAATATGACAACGTTTTTAGGTGGTGGTTTTTAGGGACAGTGGCTTAGCAACACTACGCTATGAGACTTTAGCATACAGTAGGGGGACGCGTGGTAGTAGGTTTTTAAGGCATTTTTTGCCTTTAAACCATTATCTATCCCATGCGAAAACGCCTAAAGGCTTGTGCCCATTGTGGCGAAACCTCTTTGAATAGTGTCGCTTACAAAGGTTTGTTATCTTTACCATCGAGTTGGAATGGGTTGAAATAACATATACTGACGATGAGTAGGCAGGTACCTACCTGATATCGTTAGAGAACTTGGGCCGGAAAACTTCAATTTAATATATTGCTTCTTGGGTAATAAATAAGTAACGTGGCTTCTTACCGTTTTGTTTGGTCGAGTGAAACGAAGGTGTCCGCTTCAGCTACGACAAAAATGTCCGGCGGATTTCCGGTTTTCCTCGTCTACCTACAGGTAGCATTTCTCAACCAGTGAGGAGGTTCAATAATTACGTATATTTATTTTGTCGAGTCAGTTTTTGGGAATTTTCAACACATTTTATTTCTATGATTTCGAATGTTTCTGCGGACGGATTTCCGTTTGTCCTCCTCTACGTGCCCTTACCATGAGTTTGCATGTCCGTACTCGCTAGCGACTGCGTAAACGATTTAGTATGCCGATTCTTAGTTCTATTTCGTAACCGCCAGAGGCGCTGTACTTTTGCCCATATAAATATTTACGCAGTCGCTAGCGAGTACGGTCATGTAAACTCATGGTAAAAGCACTGGTCGCATTTCTCAACCGATTCTCGTGAAATTTTGTGACCATGCAGGTTCGGTAATTATAAATAAATTGTTTTATAGTCGGTTTTGGAATTTTTCAAAAACATTTTTTTTTATTTCGTATATTTCTGCGGGCCTATTTCGGTTTTGTTCTCCTCTAACTACAAGTCACATTTCTCTACCGAGTCTCGTGAAATTTTGTGAACAGTTTCGATAATTATATAGATTTTGTCGTCCGTTTTTAAAATAGACTCCTTGTAGACATGTTTCAATGCTTAAGTTTTGTGCAATATATGTATATATATGCTGACGTCAGATATAAAGCGTAACCACTCTGGAGGGGCGTTCAATTTCAAATTCAGTGTTAAGTGTCTAAACGTGAAATGAGGTTAGGTAAGTACACTTATTAAAAAATTAGTACAAGAACTCCCAAATGTCACATTAGTTCACTATAATGGGTTGGTTACACGGAGATTATTATTTATTATCACGCGACACTATCTCAATACGAGTCACGTGGGTATTGATGAATTTTGCAAAAAATCCATAAAATTTTTAATACCACGATAATTTTGACATCTCAGTATTGTCACCGTTTAACCGATGCTATGGAGATCAAAGATTGGTCTATTTGGCGACCACTTTGGTAGTGACCCTGCATACGAAGCCAGGTGTCCTCAATCAGCTTCAAACCGCGACTTACTCCAATTCGTTTCTAACCAGCCTCAGGGTTTTTACACAAAGGATAGCTTTACAATCTCTATTTGAACAAACCGTCAATTTGCTAGTCACATATCAATCCTTTGAGTTGAGTACAATGTCTGAAAAGGTATTATAATAACAAACAAACTTTTTTGAATATCGGACTGTCTCCCACGCAAAAAAAGAAAACATTTGTCAATCCAAAAGCCACCTAAAGAATGGGTCAGTAAGATTATTATAGCTTGTAGGAGTGGTTCTCGTTTTACTGAACAGGTAATAACTCTCACAAGGTCACTAAGTTTCGGGTTTTCTTTGAGTTTTTATGGCGGTAATGTAAGGTCGCTTTTACAATTGCATGTCTGAGCTAGATAGGAGCATGCGTAGGTAAGTGGTCTATCGAAAAATATTTTATTTCACAGCACAAAGGTTATAATAAAACGTTTTTATTCGGTCGATTCCGCAATTATTTTTGAACAATGTGTAATTGATATTCCTTGAATGGTTTCGAATGACAGAGCAACCAGTTTAACTTGGTCCCTCCATCCGATTTTTCTAATGAAAATTGAGTAATGTATTCCAAATGGAAGGAGCTGTGGGGGTCTTGTTAAGATTGTTCGGTGTTCAGTGAGTTTTACCTGCTATTATGTAGAAATTTTCATTGAGTGGTTTTGGTTTTTTTGTAGGTACAATTAAAATTATATTGCGGTAGCCCAGCTGAGCTTTGAAGTATTGGATGACAGTATCATTGTTAAAACATCAACCCGTTGTCATCTGGAAGAGATTTTAGTTTTATTTTAATAGCGTGTTCAGTACAAAACGATTACCTATTAAAAAATGTTTGAATTCGACTTGGAGTAAAAGTATAAATATAAAAGCCAGGAAACAAAATAAGTATAAGTACTTAGATTTTTATCATGGTAAAAGTTTGTACATGTTTTTCTTATATCTGAGAAAGAAATAGGGGATAGACTTCATTCATGAAAATAAAAGTGCGAGTTAAGCGTAGATACCGCACACTGCAGCGGCCTACGGCGGCTATAGCTATGGTGGGTCACTATGACAATCAAGGTCGCGTGTCTGAATGAATATTAGGATTGTCACAGTGTACAACGGGCTCCCGCCGCAGGCCGCTACAGTGTGTGCAAGCAAGCAAAAAAAGATTAGGCTAGTTTTTTCGAGAACCATATCCGGCCAGGACGATTGTAAGACCTTATGATGTAAATTCCATCCATCCATAATATTCCATCCGAAATAGGAATACATCCTACGAATATAGCTACCTGGCTTATTTGTGTAGGAGCCCATGATAAGATAAAAGCTATATTAAATATTGGTCATGCGAATGCGAACTCACACCTGGCGATTTGTAACGACAAATTACAAACTTAAAAACTTACTAATTTAGCCATTAAAGTACTTAATTCAAGAGCTTGTAATCCGATCTTTCCAAAACCCAGCATCACCCGTAACTCGCAAGTAATTTATCGAAGTTCGCCATGTTTCAAGAAACAATGAACCTTTTGTTCACTCTGTTGAACACTTTGAACAAAAGCTGCACGAATTGAACACAACAATGCCGCCACACGACATCTATTGACTCGGAATGGTACTAGATTTGTATGAGACTCGAGTAATTGTTTTATTATATCCTTTATTTTAATAGAATTTATAATACGTACTCGACATGATATGGAGTTAGTCAATTAAATATATGAAACGTTTTCTATATCAATGGATTAAAGTTCAAGTTAAAATGTTAAATGATAAGCGGGTAATGGGAGTTGTGTTTAAAATATTGGTAAAGTTCTTTTGTAAGTTGTTAGGGGCGTGGCCGTTATAAACTGATTTTAGTAATTATAGGTTAACGGTTTTATTGTGAACATGAACCAAATACAATTATGCAATACTTAAAGCGAAAAAAAACGACGATTACGATAATTGTTACTTAGTAGGATTGAAAGTGACTATTATCTAAGTGAAAATTTGGATATTTCGATGATTCAAGTTACTCAATCACGCAAAAACGGCTAAACGGATTTCGATAAAAATGGTTCAGATATAAAAACAGTAACAGAAAAATTATTGCATAAAACTGTGTATAGATCATCATCATCATAGTCAGTCGAAAGACGGCCACTGCTGGACATAGGCCTCCCCTTGAGAGTGCCATAGTTCATAACCTGGTTTAAACAAATGATATTTTTTATCTCCAAAATTACCAAGCATAGGGATAAAATTAGGGATGGTGTGTTGAGAGGTGTACTATTCACCACCCTGAGACATGAGGTATTGACGAGGCAGAAAAAGATCACTTGCTGGAATGAGTATCATTGGGTGGAAGAGTAAGTGATGGTGGTGGTAAGGCGGAGGATTCGTACATTTGGCTCTACTCGCACACTTTTTATGATATTTGCCCCAATTCATACTTAGAAGTACAGTCACAGTTAAAGATATATATACATTTTTCGCCTCATCAAAAAAGCAATAAAGTATAGAAATGTAAACAGTATATCTATGGCGTCGACCTAACCTAATCAGAAACATTACCCGGGATTCCAAAAAAAGTATAATTTTACATTTTATTCACCAGTATCACAACCTCAGTTGTAATTCTTGACACATAATCGGAGATATAAAAAAAGAGAAACCTCTAATGCTTTTGTGCAAAATGGCAGTTCGGCTCGTTAGAGATTACACGCACGGACGGACGGACGGACGAGCTTAACAATGTTATTGTTGCAAATTGTAAAAAAAAATACAGAAAGTTGTTCGACTTCTCGAATTGTGTCTCAAATTGAATGTCCCATAGTTAGGTATAGTTTAAGTCTGAAAGAGTTCGTATGTACCATGCAGTAATAGTGGCAGTAGACTTTAGTTTTTGGACATTTATTGTGGCCTAACAACTAAATAACTATTTAGGTAGGTTTTATTTTTGTTATAAATTTATCTGACATGGGTTTGGATTCTACCTTCTGATCTGACATAACGTAGGTACCTACATAAAAATATGAAACATCATTAGAATTGCTCAAAACGTAATACATAATAGACGAGACATAGCCACAGCTAAGCCTGTCTCGTCTATTATGTTTTGAGTATCCATATTGATGGACACTACTAATGCTCGAGACAATTAGCAAGTTACCTAATGGTTAAAACATACCATGCCTTGCTTGATATTTTTCATCACCGGAAGAAATGCCTTACAGACTTTAAAGATACGATACAGTCAAGCGCAAAATTCAATCACAACACTAAATACTCACGCGCTGCTACCTCCTATTTGCAAAATATTATTACATTATAATAGTATTAAAAGAAAAAATACAAATGAGTACAAAAAACGTACAAATAGAGCACAAAAAAGTACAATACTGAATAAACAATACGGCAATATCGGTTTACGTTTGGGATCTCATTTCATTGTTAAGTTTATTGAGCAATTGTTATTTTTTGGGCCGAATTTGTTAAATGAGAATATTTTTTACAATACTTTGAGTTCATAAGTGCTTAGTACCTCCTCTTTCGTAGGTTATTTAACCTAAAATAACCTTTTCTTAGCGGATTGCACCTTAAAGGAGTCAAGAGTCCTCTCGGCTACCCAACCCCGAGTATTGGCTAGAACTGTAGTTTTTGTTCCTCTGGCTTTATGGTTACCGATTTTGCCATCTTCATGTCATACCAGTCGTCTACCGGTCCCGGGGATCCCCGGGATCATAACAAAAGAAGGCTATTGTTTATTTTTTTCGCCGGGAGACGACGGCATAAAGATTTCAATATTATCAAATGTTTCAATATTATTCAGTGTTGGACAGTTTTTGTATGAAACATTTCCCACGTAGGTATAACCGATGCTACATAAACACTGAATCTCAATCTGCGTAATATACCTAGAGACCTTTAATCATGGCATGGCAGTTCTTGACGACCATTTTATAACTAAATGTTTCTTCATAAACTCCCAACTTTGGCTTCACTGATATTTTCTTTTAAAAGTTACATAAAGGTAGGTACCTATAAGGTGCAACTGAACCACCAAGGTCCAAAAAGCTACGTTAGGTATATATACATACCGACTCCATCGGTTCTTAAAGAAACATTACGAAACTTAAAACCTGACTCACTTTACTGGTAAATTAAACAAATATGTATAATCGACGGAGAACTTGAGAAAAATCAACAGAAAACCTAATAACCTTTTAGTCACATTACTATTTATTTCATTACCGACGGCACCAGAACTATACCATCAGTGTATACCTTAAAATTACCTTTATAGATTTCAAAATTCCTCTAGACTGGTGTTTAAGATGTTTGTCAATGATACGTGCTTAGGATAAATGGAAATTCAAGTTTCTAAAAATGTCCAAATATTGTGTGTGTGTGCGTGTGTGAGTAGTGGACGGTTAAATAGACGGACGCAAACAGAATCTGTCAGGTGATCATGCGAGAACAGATCATGTTACCGGTGCTGGACAGTCGTACACTAAAGTCACAAAATATGTAAACAAGATTTAAGTGTTTCTTTTCAGATAGGAGATTCTTCATTATAATCGGCAATTCTTGCCGGACCAGCTGCATGTAGCAAGTATTGGTACCTAAATCAGTTCCATCGTCTGTAATAGTAGTCAGATTTTTTGTTAAAGATAATATAGAGAGAACATCATCATCCTCCTAGCGTTATCCCAGCACAGTTGCTTAAATAAATGAATGATGAAATAAATGAACTTTATTCTGAAATTAGGCCCCAATTGCATTTTTACAAGTCAAAAACTACTAAACATACTGATGGATACTCGGAGTCCGCTAACTAATCCCAAGATTTGGCGTAGGCACTAATTTTTACGGAAGCGACTGCCATCTGACCTTCCAACCCAAGGGGAAACCTAGACCTTATTGGGATTAGGCTTGTCAAGTGAGTCGGCGACTGCTATCATATTAGACAGCAGCTGGGATCAACGGCTAAACGTGCTTTCCAAAGATCCAAAGGGTATAGGGAGATATTTATTGAAAATATTGCATTGCAGTCACGTGGACCGTAAACTTGTTCGTATGTAAATAAAAATAATATTGTATACATACATACATACACAAATATACTCTCGCCCGTATCCCATTGGGGTAGGCAGAGACCAAAGAACGCCAAATACTACGGTCCTTACATACTTCTACTGCTTCGATCACATCCATACATCTCTTCATATATGCTCGTCGGTTGCGGCAACTTCTGGTCTGGCCTCTTTTCAGTATCCCAGAAATAATTATAACACTATTTTTTATTCGATCAGACAAACGTACTCCACACATGCTTCTTAACGCTCTCATTTCTACCGCATTTACTCTACTCTCGTGCTTTTTCTGCCATACCCATATGTCTCACTTCCATACATCAGTGTAGGAACAAGCACTTCATTGTGAACTGCTAGATAAGCCTTTTAGGGTTCCGTAGTAAACAAGGAGCCCTTATAGTTTCGCCATGTCCGTCCGTCCGTCCCCCGCTTTTCTCAGTAACCGTTAGTACTAGAAAGCTGTAATTTGGCATGAGTATACATATCAATGACGCCGACAAAACGGTAGAATAAAATCATAAAAATTTTTTTTTACGGTACCTCCCCTACATGTAAAGTGATGGTGCAATTTTTTTTCTTCCAAACCCCATCGTGTGGAGTATCGTTGGATAGCTCTTTTTGATTCAAGCATCGGTTGGCGTGATATTAAGCTTTGAAGTGATAATTTTTGCTATGGTCAAGTGCCCCCCCCCATAGCCAGCTAAACGGCGCCTACTAGTCATGTGAAAAAAATCATGGTAGTAGTATATACGATGAATTTAAAAGGAAAACTATCACAGCTAAGTAGACATTACCGTAAAGGGCAAAGATATGTATACAACACAACATCTCAAAAAAGTACATCATCAGTACTAAGATCAGTAAAAAACCCTTCTACGGGTCCGTAATTAATATGACCGGTGACGTGATGGACGGGCAACTAAGTACGGAACCCTACACTGTGCGTGGCCCGACACGCACTTGACCGGTTTTTTGATATATTTTGGCTGCTCACAAACGCGTGCAATGATCCATTCACCTGATTTCCCGCTTTTACTCTTCTTTCAATATCACCATCACATTTTCCATCATTTGTAAATGAGGAACCCAAATACACAAATTCATTCACTTACTCCACTCTTTCATCGTCAATCAGAATACTGCACAAAGTCAGGCATTCTTCTTTCTCAAACACCATCACTTTTGTCTTACTCACATTTATTTTCAAACCCTTCCGATTCAATGAATTATTCATACAAGTTACCATCTCCTGCAGCTCCTTCTCTGATGACGCAATCAACACCTGGTCATCAGCATATACGAGGCATTTGATGAATAACTCACGCATTTTTAAACCACATTTGCTCTCATTGAAAGGTGACAAACAAATGTCCAACACAAGTTAAAAAGTTGGTGCAGCTGGGTTGCAAAAACTCCGTCACCACTCAGCAGTTGCCCTATCAAACCCCGCTGCCTTACCTAGCTTCATCTTTTTAACGCATCCATAATTTCTGTCAAGATAATCTCACTTTCATTACCTTCCGCACCGGGAATCACGTCTGAATTTTGTGACTCTGACTGTAACTTCCCCCCCCCCCTTCACCCCACCCCTCTCTCTAACTAACTACCTCGCTCCTACCCCAAACATGTCTCAAAGCCCATCAAATAAATAATTAAACGTAAAATATAATTAATTTGGCCAAGTGATCGTCTAGTATTAAACCTACGTTATGTACCGAAATAACCCCAGCTCTTTAATGTGAAACAAATCTGACCTGGACTCTTCACTAACCAGCCTAAACCCAACAAAGTCTATTAGTATTTCTACCGAACCTACCAATTTTCCTACCAATCGCAACCTTTCCTGCAATTTCTACTATTTTCCTCAAAAATCATAATAAGTTTTCCTAATGTAAATAGAAACCCTTTGTTCCCTAACCATATAAAAAAATAATATTTATTTGGTGATTTAACCCCTACAAGGACTAAAGGACCTCTTTACGAAATCAGCAGCTATGGACGTTATAGGAGGCAAGTTTCCCAGAACATCCTTCTTTCCTATATCAAAATTATTCACCAATATTTCCATAGCAGAGAATGTAATCCTACGTACTGTAAGAACCCAGTATTAAGCTAAAGCTAAAGAATAACTTTGATTTGTATGGTATTTTGTTAAAATATTATTTCCATACAGTGCCACTGACTCGCCAAGATGGGGAATGGTCGTAACCTACACCAGAACTAGACATACTAATGAGGTAAACTCATTAATAAGCCTTAGATGATTGAAGATCATCTCTAACTACTCAACCCTTCTAACCTATTCACATCCCCATACTACCTAGCCATACATGAATATCTGTGATCTACGAAATGCGGAACTTCATTGCTATCATAATCATGAAACAATGAGTATTCCTTCACTCATGAAATTACGAGATAAAACCGTGTGACTGCTCCGCCTTGCCACATTCAGAACTAGCCCATCTTTCTGAGCCAATTCTGCTATCCTAATCATAAAAGGAAATACTGAACCATTTAAAGATCGCGTATTTGTTACCTAGCAAACCCATCAAAATACCTATTTAAACATAAATACCTAATAAAAACCCTAAATCCTAAACCCTTTCCCTAAAATCCAAGTATTATGTAAAACTCTAATCCTATTCTAAATGCATCCCCAAATAGAAATAATCCCTACTCTAGTGTATGCAAACCTCAGCCGAGAGGTATTTATATGTGAGTGTAATGTAGTGAGGGCCCTAATTTAGCTACTCTAAGCGTTTCCCTAATATAAAGTTCAGGAGGCTAATCTGATAACTGCAACCTAAAGCCCGTGTATTGCTCCATATCACAACTGACCGAAGTCTAAAGGGATCTGTGATATGAAACGCCCTAACATATAAGATAATATATAAATATATTTAACAAGACCGAAACTCATATACTGGACAATTTCATCAAGCGAGGATCACCCTCTGTGCCAGGTCTGAAGAAGAAGCAGATAGGCCATGATTACGTTGCCAGCTGGACATTGAGAATCGCTAGGAGTAATGTTCGTCCCATTTTGATATAAAAGGACGCCAAATCCTCCATACAATTTGGTAAACTAATTTACTCCGAAATAAATTCAGTTAACACCAGCAAGGTTAAATGTATTTCATTAGGCTTACTGTATGCCTAGACAGTGATCTGGGTCTTTAAAATAAATAACTGTAATCTCAAACCCCAAATAATAATGAGAAAATAAAAGTATGAAAGGATTTCCCCGCTATGGAGAATGCTCTCTTATAACGGCAAAATCCCAACAGAATAACGACTAAAAACCCACCGATAATAATTTAGTTTAGTAACCAGAGTCACTGACAGTCTGAACAAGAAATGAACCCTCGCCTCGATACGTCCGCCCCTTTTATATCGTGAATTATCATAACTGACGCGCTTAGCAGCGATAGGTGCATTAGCCGCGCCAGCCGAACTAGTACTGTTGGCTGCTCTGTCCGCTTTGGCTCGTTTGACCGAATTATCCTAATTGACCGCGTTTTGACGAAACTACACCTTACGCGCATGCGTTTACGGTCGCGAATCGGTCTTCACGCTTTGAACAGATAAGCTCTTAGTAAAAGGAGTTGAATACGTCGGGTAAAGTATTCGATACGAACACATTTGGTTTTGTTTCGTGATCGTTTATTAATAAATTCCTGAATGTATTAATTCCTTTACTGTACATATTATGTAATGTGCTGCTTTCATAATAAATTAGATACTGATCTCTATTAATTTCTCTTAATAGATGTGTATATAACTAAGATTCATTTTTAATGAATTACTTACGATTACTTTATTAATCTTTCTTTAGCATTCAGGTAGGAAGGCGTTCATTGTAAGCATCCTTCTAGTTACATTCGCCCCCTCGAGGATTTGCCATGTAATTGCTAATGAGCCATTCATGAAGAATCCTCGAACTACTATTATGTTATAGAACATACCTTAGATTTGTCAGTGAACCTATTCTCCCCACCCCGTCCCCCCATTGCCTTATCTTAAACGTGTATGTGTGTTTAAACCAATACTCATTGATTGTTAGTGACTCAGTATGAGATCCAGTCCTCTGAATTCCAATAATGTTTCATGACAATCTTTTCCCCAAAACTTCTCCGTTTGCGCAAAGTACCAGGTTGTGAGGCTGATAGATTCTAATAATCCGAGTTTGTAGTATCATGTTGGATGTCTAGATCTGGCCGGGCATCTATCGATCCATGTCCACATTGCCCGGACGCATGATACCCCAAAAACTCCCCACGCTAATAGAAAAGTCCTTTATGTAAGTACTAAGATGTTCATTCGTCATTAATCAAAATTCGAACCAAATTTCGATACTTCATCACCATTTTCAATCAAGCTTTCTTGGTGCGTGTCACATACTTGAATCAGATATTCGATTTCAGACTAATTTGAACACCAATTTATGAAATGTTCATTTATGAACTTAGTCAATCAACATTCGTCACCTCAATGCTCCGACTTTCCCATTCGTCATTTAAATGGCTGACAGAACATTAAAACTCAAAATGCGATTAACCATAATGGATAACAATATCCATAACCAACAATACCATTAATGAATCCCAACCCGTTTCCCCTTATGAAATATCCTTTCAATGCAATTATTATAATAATAATGTACCACTAAGTATGAACACCTCATCACTAGCGCAGTAAATCAGTCTTACTTTGACTTCAATATATATATTGCCATTCTACTAGATTCATAAAATTGAACTTTTACCAAAAATATAATTATAAAACCATATACATAAAAGAAAATAAAAATGTTAAATAATCTTCAGAAATGATTGCACTTTGACAAATCATTCTTATTTACCACCCTCCATCACACTGATAATTTTGTTTTCGAATGATCCTCTTCAAGATGTGGTGTGTATACACCCATGATTTTAGCCTTAGCTTCTGTATAGTACTAGTCTACAAAAACTACCCTTATATATAAATGGGTCGAATCGTATTACGATTTTAGCCTACTGATAAGATTTTGTTAGACTAGTTGTGTGTTCAGGTCCCCACAAAAACTGACAATTCCAGGTTGATTACAATCCAACACTTGTCTACCTGCAACAATCCATTTTCACAAAAGAAAACCCCTTCCCCCCTGGTTTCATACATCACTAAACATTCATCATATCTCAGTAACTGTCCCACTCAATCAACATTGATCCATCCTCATTCTCCCATTCGCACGACTATTACAGGTAGCCAATGTCCTGATCTGTAATCCTTAGTGAATATAAATTATCACTGTTAAAATTAATCCAATAAACCATTTTGATTTATAAAATTACTACCAAATATTTACCCTTTCTGTCAACAATGAATGTCAACTATTGCAATAAACTGCATTTCTATAATTATATACACATGTTTATTACAGGCACAAAACCTGAGACTTTTATTTAAATTTTTCCTACCATATCAGAATCAATTTCTTTCTCTGCCTACAATAATTGCAAAATGTAACAAATATCAGCTATTTTCTAAATAAATCTTACTCAAAGAAATAATTTATAGTCATTTTTCAAAAACTAACCCATGAAATGCTTTATATACAAAGAATATATAAATTGTTCTATTCTATTTGTAACTATAATGTAATAACAGAATTTAATTATTTCTTCATGCCGAAGAAACCAATGAGTGAACGATCACTCTATAACAATAATTATGTATTTATTTTTAAAAGTATTTACTATTAATTATTCTTTTACTTTTGTTACATTATTTTAATGTAACTGATTGTTGTCCAAGAGTAAATTGTACAAACAAAATATATTTATCTCTGAACACTACTCATCTTATGTTTTTCACCGCTTCTAAAATTCTATCTGTCTCTCTATTTCTAAAATGTGAACTTCAATATCGCTTTTAAATAACAATTACCCTTTTATATTTCAACAATAAACAAACCCGAGGATTAATTAAATGCTTTTTCCTTAGGTAGGCCATGACATGACCAATCTTCTTTGAATAACATCTACAAATCTTTTAATTACCCTGAATTAGTAAAGAATTATTTACAAAAATAACAATTTAGTACTATCACTCACCCCGATTTATTAAGAGGTTAATCCGGCAGAAATCATTAATTACATTAATATCACAACTCACAAACACTAAGTAACTGCAAGATTTGTACCTCTCTGTTCTCTGGACTTAAATCACTTTCTACCCCGAGATTACTTAATTACTTTATAGGCACTTGTAACGACTTTAATGCTAGCACTATGTATGGTAATTCTTTCAACGGTTAACTGATTAATTTGTTATTTATTCAATATAAATAAACACTGCTTTTGTTATATACTCGCGCTTCATTTCTACGTTAAGTTTCGTCACTATTTTGCTTGGAAAACGTACCACATCAATAATTAACTGTCCTTATTCCAAATAAAAGCATAAATTCCATTTTTCCGTATCTAAACTAAGTTTTTATGGTATTTTTTTCTTGTGAAAAACTTTCTACGCAACTTCTCCAACTAGAACAAATGTCAAACTCCCAACGAAAACTCCATAGGTTGCGTTCAGAAATTGTATCCTTTTATATACTAATTCCAGACGATCCTGCAATACTGCATTTACTACACGTGTATTTAATTACTCGAGACACTAAATCATACTTCCCAACGAAATATAGTAAATATTAGAAATTATTATCATAAAATATCTAATTTAGTTCGGACAACCTTTACAGTATAATATTTTAGTGTCTGGTATTAATTTTCAGTTCAATATATCTATTTTGAGCCTAGTAATGCCATCTATCGACACACGATTTCTCTTAAATTCTCTACCTCGCTGTCGCCATCTGTCGTTGAATAGTAATATCAGTAAGAGAGTGAGCGATATCCAACCATAAACTAACCATTTTTCCAGAACATTCTACAGTGATTCTCGAATTCATTACTGCGTCATTGATATTTATTGTTGAACAGGATAATGGGAGAGAGTGCAGGAAAAGACATATTTTGTGTTCATCTTGTTCCGATGTACTCCTCCACTTTAAATGCAATTTACATATTTTCTATTTGAAATTCTTGATCTCAATTGTTGCGACATCTGTTATCGAATAGAATAACTGTTATCCTAAACGCATATATAACTACCGTGACACCTGTTGTTGAGTGGAGTAACCCTTACGCGAGATAATCGAACCAATGTTTACGTAACTACTCGTTTTTATTTAATGATTTACCTATTTGTTTATTCAACATAATTTTGAATGTCTACCTAAACTAAACAATAATTCGTAATTAATTTGTTTTAGTGAAAACCGACCATAGCCTATTTTTCATTCCCTATTTTCAATGACAACACTAGTACAGTTTTCTACCAACCGTCATAGAAACAAAATAAAAACATGTCTGCCGTTCCTTTGTTATTGATGAATTGATACAGAAAAAATATTTATTCTTCGTGTCTATAATAATTTTAACTAAAAAAGCTGAGTGCCTAAGCTTATGAAAATTACCACGCTTATATTAATTAAGCTGCATGATAAAATGGAAGAAAACTACGTCGTGTTTGTTTTCAAACAAAGACCGTAATACTACTGCACTTAAATTTAAAGTGATTTTGATGAATTGATGAAATTTAATACCGATTGGATGGCTGGTAAGTTACTTTTTCTTTTTACAATAGTAATATCTCCTAGTGATTAAAATCGTCCACGCACTTTGCCGAACAATTCCTGTACTTACTTGCTTACTTTGAGAATCGACAAACTTTCTAAAGAGCAAAGTGATTATTAACATTAATGAAAACATGGAGTTCGATACAAACAATCCACTGTTATAACATACTAGATATTCGTAAACATGTGGAAAATGTTGCGAAACAGCTTTTTGTTAGTAAAGCTGTTTTTTTTTGTACGCGTTTATTATAGTTTAAAAGTTCTTATCTACAAGTAACCATGTTTGATGATATGAATAATGAAATCCCGACATATATTTTCCCTCGTCTGTCTGTATGAGACCTGATCATGATGGAATTTTCGCTAACCTACTTCAGATTATGACTAGTTGTTGCTAAAATTACATACTGTAATAATAGTAGAAACTATTATAAAAAAGCTTTGACTACTCCATTGTTCAAAATAAAAACATGTTCAAATCATCAATACCTACAGCCCACTACTACATCACCTTTTTTTTTCTTTTCAGTTTCATAATGGTGAAGCCTACAACCTAGCAATGATCTATTTATTAAGCCGACAATTTGATAAGCTGCAAACAACAAAGTGATCCTTAGAGAAAGTTTGGTCCGGCCCGCTAACTAAAAAATATTGACTACTTCTTCTACTATCACAATACATGGATGAATCCAAATGTAAGTACATGTAAATAAACAATCTATGGACTATAAATGAATTTGATAATATACCCAGTCCCAATTTTAATTTCAAGTTTCATCATGCTCTCCACAGACCCCCCAAAGATTTTCCAAAGAATCTCAATTTACCCAGTGTCCAAAATATTTGTTTCCAAACTCATAAATGACATATATTAATACTATTCTCATTTAATCTAATTTCTCTACATTTCCATTTTCAGTTGTGAACAATCAACGGTGACTTGCTGTTGGGTTGGCAAGCTACTTATTTTCTACTACTGCAGTACTTTGAAGGTAATTATTTCATTCATACTGTATGTAGTGCTAACATATTTTATAAAAATGATATCCATATAACTTCGAAGACATAAAACTAGTGCCT
Organism: Epiblema foenella; assembly: GCA_963556455.1. Taxonomy (NCBI): domain Eukaryota; kingdom Metazoa; phylum Arthropoda; class Insecta; order Lepidoptera; family Tortricidae; genus Epiblema; species Epiblema foenella. The sequence goes on along the minus strand of OY747098.1, from coordinate 12,107,688 downwards.
ACGCCAAATCATACGATCAGACAAGGAACCACGGCAATCTCTCAATATGCAAATGCACTGGTATCAAGATATTGATGATGATGTCCATACACATATGAAAACAAATATCTTTTTGTGTCATACATACGTACATACATTCTCTGTGATCATGACTTCATGAAAGAATCCAAATGTTACTATAAGCAAATGGCCTGATAAGCTATAACTAACGCCCCCTATCACTTGCACCGAGTCATGAAGTTCTAGATCTTTTATAATGATAATGATGATGATGATGATACTAATTAAATTATAACTAACGCCCCCTGAATTCCTAAACTCTTACAATATCCATTATTGATTATCACTTCAGCCTAGTTGTTAGTGAACCTGCCCACAAAGCCGTAAGTCCCGGGTTCGAATCCCGGTCAGAGCATCAATTTGCGTGAGAAGCACGAAAATCTGTTCCCGAGTCATGGATGCTTTCTATGTATTTAAGTATGCGTTTTATCTATATATGTATTTATATTGCCATTGCTTGCATCCATAGTACAAGACTTGCCCAGTTTCGGACCAGGTCAAACCGTGTAAAGCCGTTCACCAATATTTATTGTTATTTAATATGGAACCAAATCATCTGTAATAATTTTATAACGTTCTTTAAACTAAGACAATGTAATATAACATCATATAAACTTGTCACTAATAATGAAATATTTTTTTGTTTCAGATGCAGTTTATAATAAACAGCAGTCTATCGAACATATCCTATACTACGTCGGCGGCAAATAGAAATGTCGCGCCCGATAACAAGCGACCACCGTAGCCCATGGACGCCCCCTACTCCAGAGAACTCGAACATACTCTACTTACATTACTTGTTTCTTTACCTACTTGCAATAATAAACTCTTTAGCAATAAGACCGCCTGTCGTCTACCTCTACCTGTATACTATTGTTGATTTGATTCTATGTGTAGCCGATTGTTGAGATGTAATAAACTGAAATATTTTACGTGTACAATTTCTAATTGAAGGGTCCAAGTCAAAATTTGCTCACACTCCGTTCTCACGACAGCAAAATGTTGCCAAAGGCAACCATATCCTATTCTGAGACATGTTACACCTGGACGAAGGCCTAGGGCTCCAATCCCAGGTCACGGCCACCAAAATGTAACTTCCCCCCCCCCTTCACCCCACCCCTCTCTCTAACTAACTACCTCGCTCCTACCCCAAACATGTCTCAAAGCCCATCAAATAAATAATTAAACGTAAAATATAATTAATTTGGCCAAGTGATCGTCTAGTATTAAACCTACGTTATGTACCGAAATAACCCCAGCTCTTTAATGTGAAACAAATCTGACCTGGACTCTTCACTAACCAGCCTAAACCCAACAAAGTCTATTAGTATTTCTACCGAACCTACCAATTTTCCTACCAATCGCAACCTTTCCTGCAATTTCTACTATTTTCCTCAAAAATCATAATAAGTTTTCCTAATGTAAATAGAAACCCTTTGTTCCCTAACCATATAAAAAAATAATATTTATTTGGTGATTTAACCCCTACAAGGACTAAAGGACCTCTTTACGAAATCAGCAGCTATGGACGTTATAGGAGGCAAGTTTCCCAGAACATCCTTCTTTCCTATATCAAAATTATTCACCAATATTTCCATAGCAGAGAATGTAATCCTACGTACTGTAAGAACCCAGTATTAAGCTAAAGCTAAAGAATAACTTTGATTTGTATGGTATTTTGTTATATTATTTCCATACAGTGCCACTGACTCGCCAAGATGGGGAATGGTCGTAACCTACACCAGAACTAGACATACTAATGAGGTAAACTCATTAATAAGCCTTAGATGATTGAAGATCATCTCTAACTACTCAACCCTTCTAACCTATTCACATCCCCATACTACCTAGCCATACATGAATATCTGTGATCTACGAAATGCGGAACTTCATTGCTATCATAATCATGAAACAATGAGTATTCCTTCACTCATGAAATTACGAGATAAAACCGTGTGACTGCTCCGCCTTGCCACATTCAGAACTAGCCCATCTTTCTGAGCCAATTCTGCTATCCTAATCATAAAAGGAAATACTGAACCATTTAAAGATCGCGTATTTGTTACCTAGCAAACCCTTCAAAATACCTATTTAAACATAAATACCTAATAAAAACCCTAAATCCTAAACCCTTTCCCTAAAATCCAAGTATTATGTAAAACTCTAATCCTATTCTAAATGCATCCCCAAATAGAAATAATCCCTACTCTAGTGTATGCAAACCTCAGCCGAGAGGTATTTATATGTGAGTGTAATGTAGTGAGGGCCCTAATTTAGCTACTCTAAGCGTTTCCCTAATATAAAGTTCAGGAGGCTAATCTGATAACTGCAACCTAAAGCCCGTGTATTGCTCCATATCACAACTGACCGAAGTCTAAAGGGATCTGTGATATGAAACGCCCTAACATATAAGATAATATATAAATATATTTAACAAGACCGAAACTCAAATACTGGACAATTTCATCAAGCGAGGATCACCCTCTGTGCCAGGTCTGAAGAAGAAGCAGATAGGCCATGATTACGTTGCCAGCTGGACATTGAGAATCGCTAGGAGTAATGTTCGTCCCATTTTGATATAAAAGGACGCCAAATCCTCCATACAATTTGGTAAACTAATTTACTCCGAAATAAATTCAGTTAACACCAGCAAGGTTAAATGTATTTCGTTAGGCTTACTGTATGCCTAGACAGTGATCTGGGTCTTTAAAATAAATAACTGTAATCTCAAACCCCAAATAATAATGAGAAAATAAAAGTATGAAAGGATTTCCCCGCTATGGAGAATGCTCTCTTATAACGGCAAAATCCCAACAGAATAACGACTAAAAACCCACCGATAATAATTTAGTTTAGTAACCAGAGTCACTGACAGTCTGAACAAGAAATGAACCCTCGCCTCGATACGTCCGCCCCTTTTATATCGTGAATTATCATAACTGACGCGCTTAGCAGCGATAGGTGCATTAGCCGCGCCAGCCGAACTAGTACTGTTGGCTGCTCTGTCCGCTTTGGCTCGTTTGACCGAATTATCCTAATTGACCGCGTTTTGACGAAACTACACCTTACGCGCATGCGTTTACGGTCGCGAATCGGTCTTCACGCTTTGAACAGATAAGCTCTTAGTAAAAGGAGTTGAATACGTCGGGTAAAGTATTCGATACGAACACATTTGGTTTTGTTTCGTGATCGTTTATTAATAAATTCCTGAATGTATTAATTCCTTTACTGTACATATTATGTAATGTGCTGCTTTCATAATAAATTAGATACTGATCTCTATTAATTTCTCTTAATAGATGTGTATATAACTAAGATTCATTTTTAATGAATTACTTACGATTACTTTATTAATCTTTCTTTAGCATTCAGGTAGGAAGGCGTTCATTGTAAGCATCCTTCTAGTTACATGACGTAATTCTCTCCTCCTTCCCAAACAAACCTTCAAAATATTCTTTCCATCTTCTGAGTACATTCTGCTCATCTTTCACAATACTTCCATTCTCGTCTCTAATTATCCTAAGTTTAGATGATGTTGTTGAACCTCTAGCCATTTTAACTGCGTTCCAGAACAATTTTCTGTTGGTTTTGATATAATTAGAGAATCTTTTATTTAACTTCTCTTGCATCTCCTCTTTCTTTCTCATGATCACAATCTTCTTTTTGCTTTAATGTCCCGTACACACATTTGAGTTCTTCTTTCCTTTCATTGAAAGCCGTTCTTGCAATACCTTGGGTATTTCCAATCGAAACCAAATCAAGCCAAGCTTTCTTTTTTTCGTTTACCACTTCTTTCACTTCTCCATCCCACGGTGGCTCCCACCATGGGGTTTTGCTTACTTTCCCTTTCGTCCTCGTTGTTTCACCGCACACTTCGGTAGCTGCACCGCACCTATCATTGCTTATTTCATACATCTCCAAATCTCGTACATGTCTTCTCCATCTACTAAATCATTTCCATTAGTCTGTCTTTCAAGGTATTCTTGTAATTCGCTCGCAGTTCTACACCTTGGAGATTTTCCACTTTTATGCGTTTAAGCTTAGTGGTAGAACCATGACAATAGTGTCGCCATCGTCTGAAAAGGCCTTACAATCGATTTACTACGAGGAAGTGATTTGTTCCTACACTGACTCCTCTATATGCTCTAGTGTCTACCACTTTACTGACTAACCGCTTATCCACAATCACATTATATAACATACTTTTTACATTGCCTCTCTGCCCTGTAAACATATGAATCCTCTTGTGACTAAACAGAGTATTAGACACACTGAGATTCCATTCCAAACCTACCTCAAGCAAACATTCTTTTTTTTTGTACACAGCGCCGGTGGCAAATAAGCGTACGGTCCACCTGATGGTAAGCGGCCACCGCAGCCTATAGACGCCCGCAACACTAAAGGAGTCACGTGCGCGTTGCCGACCCTTTATAAGATTTGAGGATGCACTATGCTGACAGCAGAAGGAACACAATTAGGTCCCTCGCTCTCAACACAGTGCATCCCCGGGAGCTCTGGCAACCTTGCTCACCTCCAGGAACACAACACTACAATGATACCTGTATAGTAAATAATGTTATTATGGCTGTGGTCTTCTGCAAGGCGGAGGTACTTCCCCAGTTAGGCTGCTCCAAATTCGAGCAAGCTGACATTTTGCTGTGCCCTACTTCTCTTGAAAAATTCTCCAATTTCATTAACTTTTTCATCGCAAAACTTTCCTAGAACACTTTTGTAAACAACTCTCCTCACGCCGACCCATCCATTAAAATCGCCTAACATGACTATTCTCTCATTATTTTTACACGTCCTTAACACGTCTCTTACACTCTCCCAAAACTCAAAACGCTCTGATTCGTTTTTCTTGGACCCACAATCATCAATATAATATAAAACAATAATTTTTTAATTGTGCTCAACTTGTGCATTGGAATTGAAATATGATATTGGTGCTTTTCAAGTTCAGTACCTTTTAGAAAAGCATTTATAAATATTGATTTATTGATGCATGTATGTATACCTTGTTTTTTTAGCATTAGAAAGAATGACAGAGAACAACTTACGAGGTTTTTTATCAGGCACGTTCTGCGGTAAAACAATCAAATAATCTCAATAAATATTAAAACCGTTAATTACATTAGGTATATGTATTGTTATTAAAAAATGAGAAGACATATCTTAATTTATATTTCGTCTCATTCATCTAAAAATTGTACAATTAAAAACCCAAAAAGACAGAGAATTTAAGAACTGGGCTCGGGTTTTAAAAGAATAATACGTCATAGTCACAAATATAATTACCACTTATTTAGTCTTTCAAACGCATTCAATGTGTGTGTGTGTGTGACCACTGCTTCTCTGCTTACCTAATTTCTAATCTTAAATAAAAGTATATAAGTACTTAAAAAATTTAATAACACAGATAACTTTTTATTTTAATTTTTATCTAGATAAATATTACCTAGAGGACAATTTTATTACACAAATCAAGCTAGCTCCATAGTAAGTTCAATAAGGCTTGTGTTATGGGTACTAGATGACTATATATTTAATAGATAAGTAGTCATACATAAATACATAGAAAACATTAAAGACTCAGATACAAATATTCGGGCTCTTCACATAAATATTTGCCCTGACCGGGATTCGAACCCGGGACCGTCAGCTTCGTAGGCAGGGTCACTAACTACTAGGCTAAACCGGTCGTCTAACAGAGATTTATATGAACGAAGTAAACTTAAAAAAAAAACAAAACACTTTTCTTCTCGATAGTGCGCACAGATTCGTGCGTCCGCGCAGGTTAATTGCTGGCAAACAGCCGAATTAAGCAAACCGGGATTAAGACTCGCTAGAATAACATCGGACTGGCCGTCGCTGCATACTATCAATCCAAGTAGAGTTAGCAAAAAATTGCAATTGGTCGAAATTTTTACTAAAATCTTTTATACTATAAGCTGATTGATTCTTGGGACGTATGTTTCAAAAGCGCGCGATTCAGATAATTACCTTCTTCATGATAAGGAATTACCTACAGTAGAAATTTACACACATGTCAAAATTATAAGAATTGTTATCATGAGCCTAATAACAAGGAAAAATGAGTTTTTTTTATGTTATAGGGGGCAAACGAGCAGACGGATCGCCTGACGGTAAGCAATTACCGTCGCCCATAAACACCTGCAACACCAGAGAAGTCGTAAGTACCGTTGCCGGCCTTTCAGAAGGGAATACGCTCTTTTCTTGAAGGTTTGAAGGTCATATCGGTCCGGAAATACCACAGGCGACAGTTCATTCCATAGTTTGGTTGTGCGGTGCAGGAAATTTCTTGAGAAACGCACAGTTTTGTACTGCCAACCATCTAAATGATGAGGATGGAAATGCTGACGCGTAGGACGATGACGAAAAGTGCGGCGGGGATCATTCCAAACAATTCCTCCGAGCACTCCCCGTGATACAAGCGATAGAAAATGCAGAGTGAGGCTATTAAGCGTGGTTAAAGATTTTTAAACATTATTTTTACTAAAACGAGACGTACCTATATTTAATTTATAATACGTATTTACCTCGACTTTTCCGATTCGTCGTTTATCGTGACAAAAATATTGCTACGCCTCCGAGATACGTTTAAATTCGGGCGTATTTTACTTTGGATATTTTAAAGCCTATTTTCAAGGCCGTTTATTTAAAGTGGCTTCTCGACCATTTTGGTAAATAGGAATGTATTTTATGAGCCGGTTGCGAATTTCAGTACTTAGTTTGCATGTAACGCACAGCTGTTGTAAGGAAGGGAAAAACTTAAGTAAAGCCCCTCTTGCATGTAGGTAGTTGTAGAATGTATCAATAGGCATAATAACTTCTTTTGTTTGTGTACTAATTGTAAATATGTAATGCCTATTCGAACACGTCACAAAAGGGTCTTTGGGGCTTCACGTTCGTTATTACCTATACTCATCTTGTTTTACGGGTATAGATATATTAGATATAAGATATAAAGTGTTGTTAGCAACTTAGCAAGTAAGGTTTCTCTGCATATATTTTTTTAAATGGTAAGTACCTATTTTAATTGGTACTTCTTTCATATTTTTTGTACGTTCTTTTTGCGCTGATTTTCTTGTGCTCCGTACGTTCTCCTAGATGGATTGCTTTATTCAAACACTTGCCTAATCAAGATTTCATTTTAATTAACCTTATACCAGACTGCTGTGGCTACATTTGTGATTATTTAGGTTTAATCTATGGATAAGATGAGGGCACTCCTTCTTTTATATGGGTCCCGTTTTTGTTGCATTAGGACGTCTTGATCTACTTCTCCTACACGACACGTTTGCCAACCATCGGCGAAGTTCCTCTATCGCGGCGACCCGACGGGCTGGCCTGCCTTCTTCGATTTATTTCAACAATCGCTGGTCCACTGCAATGCCTATACGCCCTCAGAGAAGTTTAGGCATTTATTTATACCTATGAATCCAACTGTTTCATCATCCTCCAGCGTTATCTCAGTACAGTTGCATCCTGAAGCATGTCCCGGGTCAGTGGACTAGTGCCTATGCCAAAATCCCAAGATTATGGCGTCGGCACTAGTTTCAACTTGAACCAACTGGACTAAGAAGCAAGAATCCAACTGTTTATTCAAATTAATTAAAAACTTGATTATTTTTAAACCCATAAAAGTGTCATTGCGTGTCAAAAAGTGTCAAGTGTTTCCACCCGTACTTTTCACACAATTTGCTACTGGATAACCACGGATAGCTAGTGCACAATAAACTATGTAACATATTAAAAAAATATTTAAACATGTCCTAGATAACTTATGACAGTTGGTGAACCTACATGATAATTGCGTACCGAGCGTATCACGAGCTGTGACGGACGTGTGTGCGTGATGGGTGTCACAACCGCGCAGGATCCTAAATATCGGTTGGAGTAACCGCCTTTGCAGGCTGAAAGTCCGTTGACGAGGGATGAGACCCAACTACCTACTAGTTTTCGAACTTGCAGGTTAATGTGAGTAAGAATCAAATTGTTCTACTTACGACCATATGGATGTCTCTATTAGCACAACGAATTATCAAGACAATAAAGGGTCGGCAACGCGTTTGTGAGTTCTATTCTATAGTCTTAAGACTGCGGTGTCTGTATACTATCAAGCAGGCCGTATTAGATTGATTGTCATCGTCGCTATTCTAAAAAATGTGGAATAGGTAACGACTAACAACTATAACCCTGGACGCTAGTTTTTCTCTCTAAAACTCCTGCAATTCTTTTTCAAATGTCACCGCAGTCAAAAAACTTAATAAAATAAAAACTCTGACAAATTCTAAAAATAACTTTATGTTAAGTTAAAAATGTCAAGTGTACAAATATTCTTTCAAGAGCATTGTAGCCAATGCCCAACAAGTATAGACAGACGTAAGTGGCTCTGTGACAGAAATGGCTTTACGATATTTTTGACCAGCTTAGCATGATGGATGTTCAAATATTGTCCGCGCGAGCGGTGTCCCGTGACCATTTGTCCTTGTCTGTTTCATGGTGCGGGAGGGAGAGAGGACGGTGCGCAAGAGTCGCGACAAAGCTGCCGACTAACAAAATACTAGCATGGTGGCAATTCAGGGACGGACTTGGGTGCTACTTCGATGCTTTATCTATGCATGATTTACAATAGTGAAAAGAGAAAGTACGACTACGGAGTAGTGCTCAATCGGTCAAAAAACAAATGCTCGTACAGTTCGTACAGTCAAGGGCATAAATATAGATACGTTCCCAAAGCGACAAAAATATCTGCACTATCTGTTAGCCCAAAATATCCATACAACAATTTCAATCAGAAATATGTGAACATTAACCGAGTCTTCAAATTGTGTACGCTAATACGTTCATAAATATGCGTACAATGACTGACAAATAAATGTAGACAAACATGCAGACAAAAGTATCTATGCATAAGTTTTTCATAAACATGTGAACAAAGAGTCTAAAATATCTACACAAAGATTTTCTAATTTCATATAGGTAGTAAATAGAAACGAATTTCTAAACAATCTTTTTTCATAAAGATCTAGGCGTTTTACAAACACAATTATATCTGGATAAGAAGAGGGCAAAAATATGTAACCATGCAAAGCCCATAAATATCCGCACTGTAAACAAACCAATATCGTAATTTCGAAATTTGACGTTCATCGAGAAGAGATCGGAAATGTCATGCGATACATTCGTCCCTTTCATTTTGAACCTTCATTTGTTTATGGAAATCGCCTTTGATTTACACGTTTATTATATTCAGATTTTGCTTCTTATCAACTATAGAGTAAGTTACAGATAGTTCAATGTAGCAACCAAGGCTTTTGTTGTTTTAATAAATTAATAGGTAACGCGGGACAATGGTGTCTGAGGATATACATACACTTTTATTATTTCACTCTTATTTGCAGACAGTAGTTAAAAGAAACGCAACCCCTTTTTGTATTTAAGTATGAATTTATCTATATACTCGTAACTGTGTAAAATCATCCTCGGGTACCAGAGGAGAGAGAAAGCTTAGTTTAGCACATTATTATTACATCTTTATTTATTTTAAAACGAAGGTATGTATATCACTATATGTTACAAACTGTATAACGGACTTTAGATTTTTTAAATTATCTTGGTGTATCCTACTCGTAATATACAATGAAAACTAGAGTGTTGTTCAGAAAATTATGTCTTATTAATTTGACTACTCTGTCTTAAGCTGTGATTCGACTGTAGAACATTTTTGACGTTTAGGTATTATTTAAATACGTGGCCAGTATTTACTACTTGCACCTCTTAACACCTAAATAGGTTTAATGCGGAGGGTAGGTTTATAAATAATAGGTGGAATATTTTTTGATATGCATATACTTATATGCATATCAAAAAACTATTGATTGAAATTAGTATTTTTTACATTACATTATTTCTATATAGTTATCGAACCTATTTACAAAATTTCACGAGAATCTGTTTAAAAATGTAGAAGAGAAAAACCAGAAATCGGACATACGAAAGCATTTTTGTGAAAGCCGAAGCAGAGACCTTCGTTTCACTCGGTCAATTACATACGTGTAATACTTACATACATTAAATTACTTATATCAATGGTAGAAAACGCATAATTATAGATATGGTATGTATGGGCTTGACTGTCACATTCCTCCTGACGACTAGGTATCAAAACTTTGCAGAATAAATGTTACTCTGTCAAATTGACACAGACTCAAAACTTAATTGGGGCCTATGTACTATGTATAGGATGCCGGTCGTCAGGAGGTTAAATGTATAGAAATTTTTGTCTGGCCTTTTGCTTATATATATGTCGCAAAAATGTGTGTAGATATTTTTGACCTCTGTTTTGTTCACATGATTATTGTTTGACATACGTGTATCTAGATATTTTGCCCTCTGCTTTGTTCACATGTATATGAAATACAAGTGCATTGATACTTTTGTCTGCGTGTTTGTCTTCATATATTTGACTGTCGCTGTTAGTGATATTTATGAACGTATTAGCATACAGAATTTAATGACTCGATTAATGTTCACATATTTCTTATCGAAATTGTTGTATGGATATTTTTCGCTAATAGATAGTACATATATTTTTGTCGCTTTGGGAACGTATATATATTTATGCCCTTGACTGTACATATTACTCAAAATTGACTTAGTGTAATTGTATATTGTGAAATAAATAAATCTAAAGAAATCTAGATCTATAACCAACATGATGGTTATAGATCTAGCTGGTGTATATCCACTGCTGGACATAGGCCTCCGCTAAAGAGTGCCACAATAACCCGTCCATCCGAATGCCGCGACCGTTACCAGTTCATTGGTCCACCTTAGGGGGGGCTCCTCATTGCAGCTTGCGCCTTCCGGTACGTGGCCACCACTCCAGAACCAAACAGCTCCTCGATACATACCTACACAGTCTATGCCTAGATACACTCCATTTCCAACGTCAATCATCAAAATTTAGACAAAACCTATTGCAGTTATTTAATTTAGAGTGACCCGAAATTTTTAACCTCGAGTGTAACAGAGATACATCAAAGAGTTTCGTAGAAACATTTCTAAGGTTAAATCCTGTTATAAATAATTAGTAAAACTGTCCCCCAAGTCCCTGCCGTAGTGGCCACTTGCCCCGGGCACTTCGGCCGGCAAAGCGGCCGCTCTGCAAACAGCTCCTCGATACATGCACAGTCGACATTGGATACACTTCCCCTTCCTTTTTTCTCAATTCAGTTCGTCTCAGTTCGGTATGCATGCACTCCATAGTTGGCATAAATATTAGTACGCGATGGGGTCACTTTTCTCTACAGCTGATTCGGTTTTGACAGTCACATTGACTCTCGAGTCGGGCCAAGATGATCATCTTATATAAATAATAAAAATTGTAACATATTATCACCGAATGGCGAATGGCTACTCCGGCACTCCGGCTCGCAAAGCGGCCGCTTCTCAAACATCTTCTAGACACATCCACAGTAGAAACTGGATACACTCCACCTTCATTATCTATAATCACAATCGAAAAAATAACCTATAGGGTATCATAGGCTACAGACAAAGTTCCACAATCGAATAGGTAAACCCAAAGTTTGGCACACTCCCTATGGAAGCGCAAGTTTGAAATGAAACGCTAACCTATTAGGTACCTAGTAGCACTTATTTATTATTTAAACAAATTGAATCTAGATGTCACGTAAACTTAAATCCTTAAATTTAAGATCAATTCAATTATTTTTCGCCGAATTGATAGTCCTGGATTGTCTAGATCATAGGGTTGTTTCACACGTACCACAACCACACCACGTCGCAGCGTTAAAATGCGGTCAAGCAGTGGTTACGTGTGAATTGTACTATTTGTTAAACATACAAAATATGCGCCCGACCACGTGTTGTGGTTGTGGTGTGGTTGTGGTTACGTGTGAATTGTACTATTTATTAAACATACAAAATATGCGCCCGACCACGTGTTGTGGTTGTGGTGTGGTTGTGGTTGTCGTGTGGTTGTGGTACGTGTGAAACAACCCATAGGAAAAATATGATTACCATAACCGTCGACCGAATCTCTAAGGATCTCTCAAATGCCTTGAAACATCGTATCCAGAAGTGCTAGAAAACACTTGAGTAATAAAAATGCAAATAGTTAGGATTTGTTAGCAATAAAGGCGGTGCGCGAATTAGAACCCTTCCGAGCTTGCATTTTATTACTTTTTTTTTATTTCTTTAAGGGTCAGTTATTGATACATGTAGGGTTAGCACTGAGGGTGAGAAGTTTATTCTTATTACAATTATTCACTTCTAATTTCGATTTAGTTTCAAAGGCTTATATAACACATTCGATACGTTGTGTGCAACTCTAAGGGTATTTTTTTATTTCTACGGTTAATGTATTACCCAAAAGATAAGGTAAACGTCCCAAAGCTCGACACCTTACTGTCCAATAACACCTCTGTACTTACTATGCCAGAAAGAGATAAGATTGATATTGGGTCAGTGTCAAGAAGTGGGACATTTATGTACCTTCATTTTATTTTATATATTTTTGTTTATTTTTTTTAAGTTAATTTTAAGTTTATCTTAGTTGATTCTGCATTTGTATTTATTACATATATTTTAATATTTTATATATTCGATTGTATGTATTCCGCACTATTTGTGAGATCCTGTACTGTGGCTCTGCTGTTAATATTCATTTTGTTACATCGTTTTACTGATGTTGTTCTCCTAATATAAATAAATTTCATTCCTGTTTTTCTATGTTTGTTTAATACCTGCTTGCCTGAATACTAAAGATAGGTACCCTTACTATTAATCAAAAATGTCTTTGGACATTTTTTCGTACTCGAGCACGAAGAGCTCACGAAACATTTGATACCTATCAACTCAGACTGCGAAAATTTAGTTTCTGATCATCCTCAAATATACTTTATTACTTTTTTGTATGTTTTCCCTGAAACTTAATTGCACGAAGTCTTAGATTAAAATTAATTTAGTAGGTATATTTAAAAACCTGTGTGTATAATACTTTTATTTCAATAAATTTGCACTCAACTAGGGACAACCCTACATGTAAGAAGCGCACGGGGTCATCTGTCACGGGCACGATCTCGACAACCCTATAATCTTCAGACGAGTGAATAATACCACGGCCGGTGCAGTTAATACTGCGGTATTGAGTTATTCTGTGGTCAACGGGCTGAAGGTCCGGGGGTAGGAAGTTTAAGCATGGGTAAGTATATCAGTTTTATTCTTGAATACCCAAAAGTTGATTATTTATTAGGTAATTATTTATGATGCTGATATTTTAATAATATGAAGGCTAGAAGGCTCATATGCGCAACTACTTTTGCTGACTGAGGGCGTCCTAATAGAACTAATTAGGTGTAAAACTGAAGTAAGGCTAGGCTATCTTATTACGAATTGACATTACATAACTATATTAAGGGTGGGTTGCACCAAACCGTCTGTAATCGTAAGATGCGTTCCTTAAAATCTGTTTCTTTAGAAAATTTGAGAAGTTTCTATGGGATGACAGCTGCCGGCGCTAAATGATGAAACACAAAAAAAAAACAGATACCTATTCGAACAGTGCACAGCTACTTACATGCAAGAGGGGCTTTAGATACTTAAGTCTATATGTATTCCAGTATTTCCAATAGTTGGCCGCTGGTGTAAGCGTGTTCTGGAGTGGAGCCCGCGTCCCGGCTAGCATAGTGTGGGTCAGTCGCGCGCCGGCCAGGTGGCGAGACGAAACATGTAGGAGGGCGGGAGGCGACTGGATGCGTAATGCAGAGAACCGGGATTAGTGGCGAGCCTTGGGGGAGGCCTACGTTCAGCAGTGGACTGCAGTGGGCTGATGATGATGATGATGATCTTACCTTAATCATAGACTGCGCACCGCGCTCCCGCCTCGCTAGTGGGGTGCCTCTGCCTCCACGAGTGGTCCACGCACGGACATTGAAAGTTAATTCCAAAAAGTGTTCACTTTTTCGAATTTTCTCTCCGAAACCACAGCAAATTAAAAACGTTTTACGTACGAAACAAACATAAAAAAACATGATTGGAACAAACTTTTCCTTTGACAAAAAAAGCAGAAATTATCCAACGGAACTCACAAATTGGATTTCGAATGTGGACTCTTTTGAAACAGCCTTACGTGCTCGACACGAGTGGGAAGGGGACAACACAAAGCAAGTAATTGTAGACAATGGAGGCTGAGAAAGACGTTTCCTTTTATAAGATTCTGATCTCACTGTTTTGCCCGAGGACTCTGATACCACAGTAAGCGTGCGTTTCCTCAAGATCGCTTTTACCTCTCACTCGATGCACACTGGTTCAAAATTGAATGGCAATAGGTTTTTGGTTGAAAAATTAATCTGGGGAAGTGTAAGAGACTTTGTGAACGCACGTCACGCGTGAAACAAGGTTTTGTCAAAGTGTTATTTTGCACCAATTTAAATTAAACTCTAGTGCTCTATTATTTGGGAAGTGGGAAGAGCTCTGGTATGGATAGTTTAGTTGGGACCCGTATTTGTATCGCTGAGTAATTTCTGTGTCTTTTGATAATTGAGTTGATTAAAGTAATAGTAAGCGGTAATATGACGATACCATCTCCTTCTTCGTCGAGAAAAGTTATTCAAATAGACTCATATTTTACTTAGATATTGTATTGCTACTGTCTCTGTTACCTACAGGTAGCTAAGGATTACATTTCAAATCATTGCCTGTTCAATTTTTAATTGTTAAGTTATTGACCGAGTGAACCGAAGGTCTCTGGCCCTGTACTCCGAACTTCGAAATCCGAACTTCGTATCGTGCCGTCCCTTTCACTCTCGTGTTATGCACTATGAGTGAAAGGGACGGCACGACAAGAAGTTCTGTTTTCGAAGTTCGGAGTAGCCCCTCTGCTTCAGCTTCGACAAAAATGCTTTCGTATGACGGACGTTCATATGTCCGGACTTTCGTTAGTTCTCCTCTGCCTCAGAAATGCGACCTGGCATTTCTCAAGATTCTGGTATAATTTTTTGAGCTGGTTCCGTAATTATATAGGAAAAAATTGTCGAGTCAGTTTTTGGAAATTAAAAAAAAATCCTTGGTTTGTTCTCTACAGCGGAGTAATCACGATTTTAATGTCAAATTTTAATTCTCAACTCATACATATATACTTCAAAATTGTCAGTAAAATCTATCTACCGTTAGTACATAAAGTTACGTAATTCGCCTGCTGGTCACATTACTTAACCGATTCGGGTGACATTTTATGAGAGGTTCGGTAATTAAGCATACTTTTATTCAGGTCAGTTTTTGGAAATTTTCAAAAACAATTTTTGTTTCAACGCTTTTGTAAGTTTCTGCGGATGAATTTCGGTTTGTTCTTCTCTACAGATCAAATTTCTCTCCCGATTCTATTTGAATTTCTGTTGTCAGTTTGTGGAAATAAAAAAAAAACATTTGTGAGGTCTACAGCTCACAGAGCTAATACTAGTTGTATTAGTTTTTAATCCAAAACACACTTAAACAACTCTTCCTCTTAATCCCATCCTCAATCAAATATCAAACATACGTCATGGCATACGAATTTTAAATACAGATTAATTAAAAACAAAATATGTGGTCTGTCACCCACAGCTCCGAAGTTGACACCCCGTATACAATAGCAACCGCAGTCACTTATGTCACTAAGGGCCATATTTGTCTCATCAAATCATACCTTGTTACTTAAAATATAGCGTTGTTTTTTGTATGTGGTTGATTAAGGAATTGGATCTGTCTCGTAGCAGTGAGTATTCAAGCCATACCTTCACGACTTTGTACATGTACGCGTGTCGGGGATTAGCAGGGGCGTGAACGGGGCATTTTAATTTAATATTACAAATAAATGTAAGTGATTAATAACTTGAGTGTGATATTTAATTCCCAAGACACAGGCCCAGAGTCTGACCGATTGCCCGATTCATATAAAAATAGGTACTTAGGGCAAATCAGCAGTAACCTGGCAACTTAAGAAATTGTCTAAATATCATTCAGTTACCTAAAGTAAAGTCCACCATTTAGGCGAAGTTGTTTGACAAGTTAAAATGCACTGATATTGCCACTGGCCATACCAGTACTGTTCGTATCGACTTTATTACTAGACTTACCGATCTCTTAGTGCAATTTATAGGCTACTACTAGGTGCTTGCCAAGAGCATCGAAATTCGAAATTAGTAGTGTTTCTCTCAATTTAATCTGCCCTGAATTTGTCAAATTAATATAATTTGTAAATCTTATGATTTATTCCTATTTAAAGGACTAAACTTCGTATTTAATTACCACTTTTGTCCGGCTAACGAGCCTTTATGCATATGTTTCATAGATTACAACATTGGAATAAGTTTGGTAGTACAACGTTATGTTTGTCGATATGTTTTATCGATATATACCGTCGATAAAACTTTATAAACGTGATATGCTGGCCATTTCTGTAGAATTTAGCTACGAAACGGGTTTTAAGAGAAGACATAAAATTTGATACTTTTGATAAATCATTGAATTATTCTTATTGGGTTTCATTAAGCTCCTAACAATTATCCATTCAATACTTAAATGACGTAATAAAATAATATATTAAATTGTTTACGGAGTTAATTAATTTTAGCGCCATCTATCCATGAGTAGCTTTAAATTAACATTGCTGCACTAGCGCTCTCTGTTGGCTAGTAGCTAATTAGCTCGCAACTCGCAACACACTTGAGCGTCCCGCAATGGTTGGTAACCTAACACGATGTTTCTTACAGATCATTCTAGATGGCGCTCAAAGAAAAAAATATATAATAAGAACTTGTTCTTAGATTTCTCTTTGATAGGTTTTGTGCTAAGCTTTCACTAAATAATATACCTACACACTGTCAATGACTTTGAACATTTGAGTATATCCATGCAATTTAAATAAGTACTGCTATTTCAAAGCACCCATACTATACTTAGTTGTGATACGATATCCTAGTACTCGTACTAATTACGGGGAAAAAAAATTTGTAATTAGTACCAGAGTGCACAAATCATATAGTTTTAATTGAACTACGTTTATCCCAGTAATTAGTAGGATTGTGCACAGGGTATCATGATTTATGATATTTGTGATTGACCTTTAAAGTTTTGGATGGACATCTTTTCCATTTTTCCTATGTTTCTAAAAATATTCGGGCTTTAGGAAAATAATAAAAAATAGAAATTAATAAGCACTGGTTTTTGTCTGACACGGATGTATACTATCACAAGGTAAACAATATTCCCAATTCTCTTTTCATCTTAACCCATGCACTGCAAATTCATAAATTATTCATAACGTAGTAATCAGTTAATCACAATGATAACTCAAGTTGTCTATCTAAATATATAAAAGAAGAAGTCCTTACTGACTGACTCATCAACGCACAGCCGAAACTACTAACGCAAGAGAATTGATTTTTGCAGTCAGTTACATTTATCGCAGGCTACGGATAAGAAAGGATTTGAAATTTTGTATATTGACTCTGTTTAAATACATTAATGGCATATTTCAGCGTTTTATAAAATTTCTTCCTTAAAGTGGTGAAAAAGGGGTTCAAAGTTGTTTGGGGTTGTTTTTTTTGAAATGAGAGATTTACTTAAAAAATTGTTTAAACCGGTTTAACGTAATATTTATGTATTTGCCTTTTTCTTATACCGACGTTTCTACACGGGTTGCACCGGTCATGTTGGCAACCCGGTATGTGTACAAAGCGCAAGACTTTAAAATGTAAGAGATTTAAAACATCTTTAATAGATTCTCTATTTAAATACAGCAAAACGAATTCCAGTGTTTTTCGAAATGCCTCCCCTAAGGGGTTATCATTTTTAACGCGACATATTTGAAACTCTGTATATAGACTCTTTGTTTTAATATAACAAAATAATTTTTTTCAGCGTTTTTCGAAAGTTTTCCCTTAACGAGATGAAAAGGGCGTTCCAAATTTGTAAGGGGAGCAAATCTTTTAATTTTTACTGCCAGATTTGAAACTCCGTAAATAGACTTCCGTAGAAAAACGAATTTCAGCGTTTTTCGAAATTTCTCCCCTAAAATGCTCAAAAGTTTGTTAGGAGGAGCAAATCCTATTAAACGCAAGATATTTGAATCTTCGTATATACCTCTAGACTCTTTTTTTAAATATTACAAAAGGAAATTCAACGTTTTTTTTTAAATTTCTAAACACATTTCAGCGTTGTTTGAAATCCCTTGCTTTCCTCTTTTATATTTTTCTCTGAATGTTCACTGTCCACTTCGGCTAAACTCAGCTTTCGCACACCACCGGGGTGTTATTACACCCGAAGGTGGCTGACACCGCCGGACAGTGACAGCATTGTTCAACTTGGTTGGAAAAATAAAAAAGCTAGTAAGCTTATAGTTCTGATCGTTAGAGCTAATGAATGCGCTTATTGGCCCGAACGTCAAGGTGCAATTTAAACAACTGTTAGTGTTGACTGTTAAAATAGTGAAAGTCAAAAACAATCACTCAAGAGTCATTAACAATCCGGGCCCGATAAAGACAAATTAATAAAATGTTAAATTTTGGAATGAAAATCACCTTAACACTAGCGATGCGCCGAATATTCGGTTATTATTCGGTATTCAGCATATTCGGCATGTTTTTGAATGTTCGGTATTCGGCCGAATTATTCGGTTCAGCTGCCGAGTATTTACCGAACAACTTTGAGAGGGTTTTATTACAAGTTACAAGAGTATATTATAGTTACTGCTTCGTGAAATTAAAACTTGACCCATTATTAACAGTGATTTCACTTAGTTTTGTCAATATTTCGGCTTGATAATGAACAAAAATTTTACCATTCAGTTAGACTGTTTTACAACAATAGATGAAGGAATTACGTTGAACCGAATATTTCGGCCGAATGTCCGGTTCGGCAACAGCTGGACCTGATATACGGCCGAATGTTCGTATTCGGTCAAACCCATATTCGGCGCATCTCTACTCAATACCAATTATGACAAGGTTCCATGGTAACTTGTTGAGTTGACTAGCAACAAAATTAAAATTACCTAATCAGGGCCTAATTGGCAAATAACTTAAACTAACGCAGATAATCTAAAAACAACAAGCTATTATTACTGTATGACTTGAGTAATATTTCTAATATTTGATATGGTAATGAGAGCGATAACTAATTATTCATACTATCAGCATTTTGTAGCTTTACTTTAAAATTAGGTAACCCTATATATATAGCGTGGTCAAAACGTCGATAACATTTTCTTACTATGATAGAAAAGGTTGTCAACACGATCCAAGAAATAATATACTTACCCTATCTACCTGCAAAAGAGATTCTTGAAGCATTTCTTACTTACTTTGAGGCGACCATGGATATTCCAAAATAATTCTGTTCCATTTCAATCAAAGGGCCATTCGTCGAAGGGGTGTACATATACCTAAAGCCAATTTCCTGGACTCATAAGCTCAAAAGATTGGCCACACTATTCGCCTTATTCAAATAGGTACAATAGATTACAATTTATGATCAATTCTAGAGGCAAGGGGTTGCGTCACTGCCACTAAACATGCAGACGTTTTAAAATCTGTTACTGAAGTTTTCAAAGTGTATACTAATAATTTGGGCTGCGTAACTTCGTTGATAATTTTATCAAACAAGGACATGACCTCTAAAAGGTATATTTTGCAGCGTAAAGACTTTATTTCCTCACGTAACTACGAGACTCGCACGTGACTTTCATTACATTACGGGTTATATACTGAAAAAACCTTACAGGTAGCGCAAAGATACATTGACAAAGAGTTAAAAGATTTTTTACTTACACGACTTTGACAATCTGACAAAAAAATGTAAACCTATTTTATTACATCAAAATAAATCGAAATAGTTTCAAAATAGCCTCTAGTATTTTTAGATGAAATTAAGCTTAGTGATACCTAGTTTATTTTATTACGTAGGTACGTGGAATACTTTTCAACTCAGAAGAATGATATATGATATAGCTACGGAAGTCTACGCCCACGGAGTTCTCCCAATATATGCTAGTTTACGGTAAAATAGAATCACTTGCATAAGATGATTGGACAAACACAAGTTTTGTAGAGTGTCAGCTTATTTATAAGTGACATTTTACTAAACCCGGCTAGGAATCTCGGCTCAGGTGTCGAGAACAAGTCAAGAGCTCCTGGACTAAAGACACGCGGCTTGATAGAGAGGTTTGACAGCGACCTAGTCGTAGCGCTTGGGATGCCATGAGTTTCCGACGATGCAGAACGACGTTGCCTTGTGGGTGGAGGAACACTTAAGGAAACCTGCTCTAGTAGGAGCTGTTCCTTTAGTTCACTTATCTGTGTCCACGCTCTACACCTTCATTGGGGCACTTTCACTGTCATTATTATCAGGCCCTACACGCAAAATTGAAGCACTATTGAATATTTATGCATATTAAAGCAATATCTAATTACTAATCTACTTTAGTACTTTAAGTCACACAATTTTGCCACTTGTTGTTTAGTATGTCTGACATATAACATGTTCTCTCAGTTTCTCAAAGGAAGAGATCCCTTAAAGGGATAAGTTTCCTTTTGTATAAATATATAATACTAAGTTTGTTTTCGACTATGTACTTGATTTGTGCAATAAAGTGTTTACCACTACTACTAAATCTAAACAATTGGAATCCGTGATAACATTGACGTCCCGGTATCGTGATAATCATCCCTGTCAACGGAACTAATGAGATCCGTGCGTGACTTCTCTCTCGCACGGATCTCATCTCGTTGATAGACAGGATAAAAATAAAAGCAAACATATCATTCATTGTCAGCCATTGACCGGACGGAGCTAACACACCTACACTTACGCGCTAGTGGTTGTACAATGTTAGTAGGTTCATAGATACTTAATATTAGTACTCTCGAGAAGGCACGGTCGCCTTCTCAACATTCTCTTCTTCCCAGTGTTTCGCTGTTGTTTCCTTAAGGTATCCGGGTCTGTTTGAGCACCTAATCCCATGATTTGGCGTAGGCCTTTCAACCCAAAAGAAAAACAAGACCTTGTTGGAAATTAGACCAGTTTCCTCACGATGTTATCTTTCGCCGAAATGATACTGTTAAATATCAAATGATATTGTGTACTTAACTTGTTTTTAAACCGATACCCTGTACCTATTTCATATCAATAATTTAGCAAAAGTAGCTATGATTATCTGTTTTCGTTTTTACGCCAAACTACTGAGCTAATTCTTACGAAATTTAGACTGTAGAAAACTAAAAGCTTGAGACGGATATAGGCTATGGTATTTTTTGAAACCACTCTATAGGATCTACCTAGACCTAAACTATATACAAAGGAAATCTGACACAAACCGAATTACATAAAATAATAGTATTGTCATGATATAAAAATAATGTAAACTTTGAGCTGTAGACATTTTGTTACTGTCTGTACTCAGGATACCTTTGAGGCACCTTTAGGTTGAGTTGAAGTGACACTCTAGCGAAAATCGACTATGAAAGGCAGAGAGTGTACATCACATATAAAATACTTAATAATTACGAATTGAGAGCGGTTTCCTTTTTGCAAGATTTCTGATGAAAAATATATATTTTTATTTTTAATTTATTGAATACATACACACTGTCTTAAAATCGCATGTTTGTAATAAAAACTCTATTACATTAGTGTTAAAGTAATATTTTACTTCTAAAGGAATAAGTGCATATGTCAACTGTCGAACTGAAAGTAATCATATAGGTACCTACTGTATTTAGTTTAGTTGTTTATTACAAACAGAAGTGATTCGTATTTTATTATGATGGCAGATTTTCAACGTTCAAAGGATGTTTCCACACATTATCTATTTTATCATGCTCATCCATCTTATGTTATCAGCAAATCTATACACATTGTTTATTTCTCAGTTTGACCTGACCGATAGCGTAGAGGTTTTCCAGACTCTTGTTTCTCGAAAATCTTAAAAATACTTGCAACAACAATACCAACTTTTCGCTATACAAAAATGTACTGTTACCGATTATGTATGACTATTATTAACATATGAAAGACAATTAAATTGACATACTTCATAGTGCTACTAAAATACTCTGGAATCTAATATGGTTTTGAGCAGTTAGGTTAATTATAAACACGATTGGCCACAATTTTCCTTTAGTTAACTGTACCTGAAGTGCCCATAGACATCGGTTCCCAACGGCTTGCCTATTATACAGTCAAATTTCTAATTAGACCAGATAAAGTGACAGATGTCAATGTGAATATTTCGTAATTTAGACATTACTTCAAAAAAAATATACCTTTATATACTCTAATTAGGCTCTAAAATCGTTGGTTTAATTATTTCGGGTTATTAACGCCCACGGTGTATAGTATAGAACTAGTTACATAGAGATACGCAAGTTAGCTGACAATGACAGAGCTCCTAAAGGAAATAAAGGAAAAATCATAATCATTTGATATTGTTATTCCGAAACGGCTTACTGATTTCCACGGCAATGGCATTAGGACGCTTTACGTCCTAATGCCATTGCCGTGGAAAACATTTCAAAAACTTATTTGTGCCAAGTGTGCAGTCACGGCGCACGCGTAAGCTGTATTACGTGTTTCGATATTGCCATCATGTGACAGAAAATAGTAATAGAGGTATCGAATATAATTACATATATTTTTCACCCTTCATAATGATTAAAATATTTTTTACTCCTATCTCATGTGATTTCATCACCAGCAGTTTGTAGGTACAAGGTGTAACAAGAAAATACCCCCAAAGTAGAATTTGAAAGTAAATAGTTATCTATATAGGTATATAGATAAACTATTTACTTTCAAATTCTACTTTGGGGGATAATTCTATTTTATATAGGTATATAAAAGAAGAAGTCCTGACTGACTGACTCATCAACGCACAGCCGAAACTACTAACGCTAGAGAATTGATATTTGCACAGTCAGTTACATTTATAACGTAGGTAGGCATTATAAGAAAGGATCTTAAGAACATCCCCTAAGGGATAAAACAAGGGATGAAATTTTGTACGTGGAGCAATTTTTTTTAAGCGATCGACTTCAAATATCGTATATAAACTTTGTTTTTAAATACAACAAAACATTTTTAATAGTTTTTCGAAATTCATCCCCTAAGCCCCTTAAAAAGGGGTTCAAAATTTGTATGGGAAACAATATCTTTTTCAAGCGAGGAACTTGACATTTCGTATAGGTATAGAGAGTCTATGCCTATACGAAAGTGTTTAAATACTAAAAAAAAAATTATTATTATGATTATATATTTTAGACAGGCAGCTGACGCTGATACGTCTAAATCATAGTTCACTTGGCACTGGTTAACACTCCTTAGATCTTAGTTTGTCAAGTTTGTTTTAAACTGATTAACACTGTTGGCGTTCACTACTTCTGAAGGTAATTTGTTCCATGCCTTTACTATTCTATTAGAGATTAAGTTCTTGCCGATATTTGTTTTAGATTTGTTAGCTGACAATTTAAAGTTGTGTCCTCTCGTGCGTGTGTTTGTGTTTCGAGTGAACAAGTTGCTCAGCTCTGGTTCATATCTTAGCGATTTTCAAAATTCATCCCCTAAAGGGGATTTAAAGAGGGTTGAAAGTTTGTACAGTGGCAAGTCTTTTTTAAAGTTAAAGACTTGAATTTCGTAAATAGATTATCTGTTTAAATATAACTAAACCATTCCCTACGGGGATTATAAAATGGGTTCAAAATTTTGTATGGGGAGCAATATGTTTTCTAAGCGAGGGGCTAGAGATTTTGAGAATTATATATAAATACAAAAGAACAGCGTTTTGCGAAATTCATCCCATGAAAGGGTTAAAAACGGGATTCAAGATTTGTATGAGAAGCAAGTTTTTTTTTCAATGAGAGATTTCAAACTTTGCATATGTATAAACTCTCTTGAAATCTCTGCAGAGGTAAAAAGGGGGTTGAAAGTTTGTGTGGGTAACCTGATTATTTAAACGATAGTCACTTTGTACTTGCCGAGTACACTCTCAGTTAAAATAAAAAAGTAACTTCAGCGTTTTTGAAAATTCGTCTCCTAAGAGTGTAAAAGAGGGGGTTGAATGTTTGTATGGAAAATGAGTAGAGTAGTGAGAGACTATAAATTTCAATTATAAGTAGTAACATATAGCATAGATCAAAACATTAAAAAAGCTGGACTACCCGTGCGAAGCCGGGGCGCATCCCTATTTCACAGTATTTGAACTACTATGTGCAGTGTTCATATAATTATAAAGTATTACTTATGTCTGTAATGTATGTTATGACTTAGGTATCGAAATAAAAAATGATTTTATGCACTTAGAAGAATATTTTCCGCTTTAGGGGTATTTTATAAAAGTATGTTCCCTACGGGGCGCGATCTCGCGATCAGTAATTTTTTTTCTTTAAATAATATTTAGGGTAAGGATTCCAACTGGTTACAGCCATTTGAAACTATAAGATTTACAGAATTTTATGTCATAGAATGGCTTGACGGACAACTACACCGTGAAAGTATGGGAAATTAAACATTTGAGGAAACTTTTCGCCAGACGGCAGGAAAACACTTATTTGACTGATACGCACGGATAAATGACCTATCATATTCTCGCTAGAGAAAATCGCAAACGACAAGTTTATTTCTCTAGAGTTGTAGAATGGATCCTGTGATATTGTTTTATTCTTCTGAACAATCTTTTATCGGTTCTGTTTTTTGTTGAGATACCTATACTCTTCAAAGTAAATGTTTAACGTTTTATACATATATGTATTTACTACAGTTGAGATGCCTATTACTTTTTCATGAATTGCTGAGCTGTATAAATATATACAGATATTCAAGTTTCAACCAGCACTATTGAGCCAAAAACTAAATAAAACAGTTATTCTCCATTCAACATAAGCAAAACAAACCACACACCTCATTTAACTCCCCTCTGACTTAATGCGAAGGGCCCCTATGAGAATTGCGATAGCAATCCCAGAGCGTTTCAAATCTTCAAACTTCATCAGAAACCGCCACGCGAATATAGCCACTATTAGACGGCCGTACGATCCTTGTCAAGGATGATATATTTTAACTCATTACAGTTTATCAGCTTGCGTAACTGTTTGCCGGCTCAGTCAGACGTTCATCAGTTGCAAAGAGACAGGACTTGTGTACGGTGAGTAGTATCACTCAGTTTTATCTGATTTTCGAAATTAAAGTTTTGAGTTCGTTTATTTTTAGTATATGGTACATTTTATTGTACAAAAGTTGTATAAAACTGTGGTGTTAAAATAAGTAATAGTTAAAGGTTTATTTTAGATTAAGGAGCAAAATGTAAACTAACTAAGTACAATCAATTTTGAAAAATATTTTAAAATTTTTAGTTGTGCTTCTGCAGCATAACTAAAAAAGTGTAATTTTAATTACTTACAGTAATATGTAAGTATTGTGATTTAAATTGTTGCCGGCTTTAAGTTGGATTCCAGAATCTAATGCTTTCGTCATAACAATTGTAACTTTTATCAAAACTACAGTTGCTCGTACAATGCTCATTTATTCCAGCATGCTTGGCAATAAGTTAAAAAACTTTATTCTGTGCATACATATAACAAATTAGGTAGGTATCGTGAATGTTCGCCGCTAGGTGTCGTTCTGCGTCATGTGACTGTGTAATTTGCCGCGATGCAGGCAGGTGGCGGTAGTGTCAATCAAAGTGTCGTGTGGTCGTGTCTAACGAAATACGCTAATTTTCTAAACAAATAGATTGTTGCTAAGATATGTAGAGGCTTTGTTGATGTTCCTTTAAATAATAATTGTAGGTATTATTTGAGCAACTGTATTTTCTAAAATATTCTAAACTAGCTTATCCCCGAGACTTTGTCCGCGTAGACTCGTTCATCGCGTTGCAATTTAATTGTTAGTCTTTTATTTCAGGCGTTTACTTAGTTATCGCTCTTCCATACAAGCTAACACCCCTTTAAGAGATGATTTCCAGGATAAAAATATCCTATGTCCTTTCCCGGGACTCAAAATCTCCATACCAAGTTTCATCAAAATCGGTTCAGCGGTTTAAGCGTGCAGAGGTAACAGACAGAAAGACATACAGACAGACGGACAGACACAATTTAGCATTTATAATATTATATAGTACCTATGGATGGATTAGTATTATTAGTAAATAATGTAGTAATTAGTAATATTAGTAATTAGTATATTAGTATCGATGGATAGTGTCTATTGTTTTATTACTAGGTATTTGAGTTTATTAGTATTTTGCACTGTAGTATTGTGTTAAGATACAGTGCCTTTACCATGAGTTTACGATTTAGTATGCCGATTCTTAGTTCTATTGCGTAACCGCCAGAGGCGATGTACTTTTGCCCATACAAATTTTTACGCAGTCGCTATCGAGTACGGTCGTGTAAACTCATGGTAAAGGCACAGGGTAGTAATAGTAACCTAATATAGCAGTCACATCAAATCCAAGTAGCACATTTGTAATCTTGTCTACCTATTGCATGAAAATTTATTTTAATAGGGTATAGTTTTTTCTGCAGTCTACATTTCAATTTGATTTTGAATTGGAACTTTTAATTGATGAACAGGTAGTTATAGTAATAATCTTTAGGGAATTTCAAATTTCATTGAAAATGTGATTGTTTATCTCAGGTGCAACATTTTAGTAATACGAGAACTAAAAATAAATTTTACTAAATAACAAAAATAAATTTACGAGCATCTGTCACTTTCTGTCGAATGGTATCAGAAAGTGACAGATGCTTTAACTACCTTGTCGTTTATCACGCGAACGTAACCATCATAGATCCCCTAAGATGGTGGAATGATGGAGTCATGGCAATCAAAGGGAAAGGCTATTAGCCAGCAGTGGGCCACACATATAGGCTAGTTAAAAAGAAAAAAAAAGATTTAGGTAGGTACTTTTCGTGTGGGAATCAGTTTACCAATGTCCATTTTTAGGGTTTCATCCATGCCAAAGCGAATAGGAACTCTTATTATTTTAACGAAGACGTTATGTTGTGGAGTGGCGACAGAGATAGGTTATCACAGAGTTATTTGTGAGAACAAACATGTATTTAGGTATAATGTACCTACATGTTACGTAGGCATGTTTATTTTTAATGTTTATTAATTATTCTTTATTACGGTTTTTCTTTTCCCCAAATTTCGGTTTAAAGGACTTTATTTCCCAAAAGAATAACATTGAATTTAATATAGTAGTATACAGGTACTACATAGGCATAGAAATATTTTATTTAAAATCACAAGGCATGACTTAACAGTAACAGTTACATGTAGGTACGAGTATCTTAAATTGAAACTTAACATATTAACTTAAAATAATCATGCAGATATAATTATGTGATGCTAAAAAGCGGCTACTAAATAATTTTTTTATTGTTTACGTCGATTATCTTTTGGCTTGCGAAAGATTAATCGGGATAGTCATTCCCATCGCAATATGATATCAACGTGTAGCGCGTTTTCTTTCTGGTACATTTGTACTCTCTTTTTACAGTAACCAGATTTACCTCCTGAACACCGGATGTTTTATGCAGTTCTTGTGCATATCGACAATTACGCTATTGCTGCATACATCTATAAACCTCATTATTCTTTCAGAAACATAATCCAAAATGGCAGGAACGGTCTTAGAGCCCGGTAAAGTGATCAAACCCATCATCACCCACGACGAAGTGAAGCTCCTTGTGGAGCGTCTGTACGGGATCTCGGTCCTCGAGCTAAAGGAACTCAACGGCTACGATGACAAGAACTACAAGATCACAGAGGACCCCAACGTCAAGAACCCCCTCATCACGAACCATAGTGAACACGGATACGTGTTGAAGATTATGAACGCCATGGACACGCAGAATCGTGAGGTTGTTGAGGCGCAGAACGAGATTATGAACTTTTTGAGTGAGTATGACACTGATTTGCAACGATATCCAAAGCCGAAAGAATTAATTTCGCGTCTTTCCTTTGAATAATAAAAGCTTTGAAAACAGACCTATTTCGCTGTTAGATTTGTTAGACGTTTGTTGAACAACAAACGTTTAACTTTGGATGACCTCAAAACCAGATTTTCAGCATTTTATTGGAAACAATATCGCGTGTCGAGTCTCATAATGAATGTTATCTCTCAAACTCTTTGTTTTTGTAAAGATAATAAAAAGTCTAGAAATGTTATTGTCTCTCTGTATTCAAGTTATAACAAATAAATCGTTGCACAGGTAAGGAGCCTCCGTTGAGTGACAATTGAAAATAAGTACTTTACTAACTTTCGACAGCCACTCGATCCGTAACATGTCCGAAGCCGATCCGTAACGTATACGGCCACCTGTACTCCGTGGAGACCCTGGCGGGGAAGCAGCACGCCGTCCGCCTCCTGGAGTTCGTGCCAGGCGCATTGCTGAAGGACGTACCTCGGAGCGAGGGGCTCATATACCAGGTCGGCGAGTTCGTCGCCAACCTCGACAATAAGCTGCAGGTACTGGAGACGTCACTAAATGATACACATTAAGCCGATCTATGGCCATGTATTCCGTGAAGACCATAGCGGGGAAGGATGCCGTGCTACTCCAGAAGTTCGTGTTGGGCGCACTGTTAAAGGATGGGCCGCGGAGCGATGGACTTGTGTATTTAGGTCGGCAAGTTCGCCGCCAACTTCGGTAATAAGCTGCAGGTACGACACTACTAAATGATAGGGAGTGTCTGAAGTTTTGTGAGATGAAGGATGATAGGTAGCAAAGAAAATATAACCACTACGATCTAAGAGACGGGACTTCGAACTAGGTTTTGGATGACAGTGACATTGTCATTGCATGACATTGACGTAGGGTTTGGCCAAACATTCTGTACCACAATAAAATAAAAAAAGGAAATAGGTAATGCCAACATAACAGCGCGATAGGGATGTAACTTTGATGTAGTACGGTTAACGATATCGATATCGATAAACGATAACTAGCGACGTCGTGGGTTCCATTTTTATAAAAATCCCAGTTAGAGGGCGTCCATTATTTACATGAGATGTTTTTGGCGGGAGGGGATCGAATTTTGCCAAAAACACCTCACATTAATAATGGATGCTCCTTTATTAACATTGGGGTTTAAATCCCTTCTCAACTGGTTAGGTTATGACGACTACACTACGACGTCCATGCGCTTATTCCGCAGTGGGTAGGGCTTGAAATAAATAAAATAAAAAGTATAAAGTTTTATTGCTTTAAATATATTAACCATCTCTTTAGACGACTTTTCTTTCGGTTAAAATCTTTGGGTTGAAAGTGGTCACCACAAACAAACTTTAATTCGTTCAACTTCTCAATCGGAACGTAGGCTAGGTCTTCATTGCCAATCACTTTCACCCACTGTCTGCAACTGAAAAATATCAGAGTTCTATATGAATTATATGATAAGCTAGTTATCGATATGTTACGGCCAACACTAGTATAGTATACGAATAAAACTAAATTGCAAATAACGCTTCTTATTTTGCTTACATGTAACTTGCTGTGGTACATATACGTATTAATAGATAATCT
Source organism: Epiblema foenella (assembly GCA_963556455.1). Classification (NCBI taxonomy): domain Eukaryota; kingdom Metazoa; phylum Arthropoda; class Insecta; order Lepidoptera; family Tortricidae; genus Epiblema; species Epiblema foenella. Next base: position 12,078,013 of record OY747098.1, on the reverse strand, counting down.
CCAATTAATTGCTTATCGGACGTGATCTAAAGGAAATCTTGCCATTAATTTCCTTTTCTTGTCATCTTTTCGGCCGGCACGAAAACCACAAATAACAAATACCCTATAGGTTGAAATAGTTCGTGGCATGTTGAAAAACACACTGCCTTCTTACTACATGCTTTTTCACTTTAAATTAAGGTTTCTAACATTTATAAATACCAAAATAACAAACTACAAACCACACTACGAACTGAACAACAAAGAAACAATATGGCGATCACTCAAGTTGAACGGAAGTGACCAGAGGTGACATTGACATGTGACAGAGATTGATTAACTGAGGGAGCGAGATAGCAGTATCCGCCATTATTTTTTGGCCAAATTCCATACAAAAGTGACATTTTGTAAATTTTGTTCCTAGTTGCGCGAACCTGATAGGAAGTGAACCTACGTAGGTGATTAGTATTATTGTTTTGTTCCTTTGAATTGATGTTTTGTTTCACAGTGTATTAGAGTAAATCTGTAATGCTGTGTAAATATATTTAAATAAATAAAAAGCGATTTCCGGAGAGTGTTGTATCTCGTTTTCTCGTGCGCGGAGACCGCAACAGTGCCAAGCGTCTATAAGCATTTTAAATCTAGCAAGAGCTAAATGGGATATTTGCACAAAGTAATCTGTTGCTCTTCACGAATGGTTCACGAATAATATATTACAGAAAAGTTCAATGATCACACTAGTTACCTACTATTTATAGTTAGGTATATTTATTGAGAGATCGTGTTAGAGTTGTTTATGCAATACCAAAACGTTTTCAACTTTTCATTACAAGTTGACGTCAAAAAACACAATCATTGTTGGTGCCGGTATGTTTCAGCGTGACTAACATGTGCATGGTTCAGTAATCCCATTAACTAGAGATGACAATAGGTGGCCTTGTGCATGCGCCTCGTCTAATATAAGTAACGTGTCAGAGCTGATAGCTTATTGCGTAGATCAAGACACAAACAGAACTGGGACAAGGATACGTGGTGCTGGTGGTTCTCTGGGGGAAAATCGAAATAAAGGACAGCATTTACTTATAAATGCGCCGCCAACCCTTAACAGAGTTTTGTTAAATTACAATGCAGGGTTTCAATATAACTCGATATAACTCGATTTGATATAGATCATATAGATAGCTCGGTAAACCGCGTAATGAAACTTGCATGCAATTTTTGCACATGTGTTAAGAGTTAGACTCTTGTCGGTGTAGTTCTATCCATCTGACTCTATCTAGGGCCACCTCCCTGACATACTTATGTAACACGACTGATATATTATTTTTTTCATGTAGCTTATCCTCGATCTTCCCCTTCCTCGCTTTCCTTCAATTTTGCCTTCTACGATGTTCTTTATAAAAGCGCGTCATGTCGTATAAGACAACCAATCATTTTCCCTCTTCTAATTTCAATAACTTTCAACAGTGTCCTTTTCTCCCCACTCTCCTTAGCACTTCTTCGTTTGTAATTTTTTCCGTCCAGCTAATTTTCTCCATTCTTCGCCAGCACCACATTTCGAAGGCTATTAAATATTCTCTATCTCTTTGAGTCATGGTTTACGCTTAACACTAAATCTTCATATTAAATACCTACCAACGCAACGTATATAATACTTACATAAACACGTGTAGGATTTATAGTTTAAGATACTTAGTAGTTTTTACTTGTAAACTGAGAAAGACGGTTAATGATATAAGATAGAACAGGTATTTTTAACAAAGTAAGACATAGGTAAGATATGTTTTCGATCGTAGTTAAAATTCATTTATTTTAGGTGAGATATATAAATATAAGCCCAGATACTAGATTTTAGATGTAAACAACATCATAAGATAAAATAATAACGGAACGTGTTTTTTTTTGATGATCTGAGGATGTAGCTGTGAAGTAACTTATGTTTTTGCTTAATGTTACGTATGTACCTACTTATTGATTTTTTCTGTGGCATACATTCAGGATATATAATTGGGATACTACAGTATCAATAGGTTAGGTTAGGGTACGCATGTGGGTAATAGAGTCGCGATGCAGTGTGCGTTCGTGTAATTACTCATTGCTATCGCTGCAATCGTGTGTAGGTGCTCTTAAATTGTCATTAAGAAATAGGTACAATCAGACGATCTACTCACTCAACGATCTTTTATTAAGCTCAATTCAGCAAAATCGAAACAGTAATAGGACTAATAGGGTATCGCTGGTAACAATGACACGCTGACAGACACAGATATTAACCTATAATAGATCACATTATCGGAATGAGCACGCGCAAACATATTGAAATTTGAAACGAGATAAGGATCGGAAGCGCAGAATAAGTAGTACCTGTCGGAAACAACGAACAATAATAGGCCTCCGATCTCGTACGTGCGAGGAAAGATACAAAAAAAATCAGAAAGACGCGTCGGACGCATACCTATAAATGGGATACAAAATATTCCCGCTTTGTGTTCTAAACTTCATATAAATATAACGTGATAGAGGTTACCTACTGTTAACGCATCGGTTAACAGTAACCTCTATCATTAAAATATATTTTATATTTTTTCCAACTTTAAACCTAGAATAGAATAGAGGCATGAATTTAGTTTGTAGCTTCCGAGACCTCCTGTAAACCTGTATAATCCGCTGCCCATCAGCATCCTGTGTACTTGGTCTTAGAATAGGTGTACAGCGCCATCTTGTTGTACGATATGGCCACAATTCGAGTATCGACACGATCCACCACCAATCGCGATTTCCTAACCATGCGCTGTCGATCATTAGGAACTGTCATTTCTCGGTAGATGGAACTAGTAATAGCAAAAATAACGATGCGAGGTGTCTGTCGTTTAGATAGATGGTACCTAAACCTAAGGCAATATTTACGTGATGTGATTCGCTGCAACAGCCAATTTTTAAAGCTGCTATACTTTAATGACAGTAGAGCATACTCGTAATGTAATAAAAATTGATTTTTACCCAGATGCCTTTTCCACAGAAACACCTACACTTGATCAACATTGAATCATTTCACCTATTTTTTACTAATCCTTAAGCGTTACTTATTTCAGGTGTAGGTAGTATAAGTGTAGTGTAGGTGCTATCAGGTACCTATAGGTAGAAATTTAGGTAGTAGTTTAATATATAGCTTTAAATATTGATAAAATGTTAACAGAACTTCAACCACTCGGGTCTGGCATCGCGGGAGCACATCTGGATGCTGAGCAAGGTGCCCGATCTCGAAAAGTTCAAATTCGTCATCAAGGACCAGGACAAACTTGACTTGGTTGAAGAGGTGACGTTTCATTTCATTCCTTTTCATTCTTCCACCCTGTGGAATAATGAGCCTCACACTATCGTCTCACGTTACATTTTTTATTATTTATTAGCACTTAATAACTTGATATTTGCTATGCCTAATATAATGAGTATGTTCTTGAAATGTAGTTCGTGCAATCGTTTTCGAATTTGACTGTCAGTAGCGCCCTAGCGCCATAATAATACTATTTAAATAACAGCACGTTGCCATGGAGTGATATAAAATGTGGATCTCGAGCAACATTGTTTTACCAGGTGAAGAATTGTTTTCACTATGGAAAATAGGACACCTATCTTGATTGACCATTTTATTCCAGGTTATTGAGGAGTTCAAGTATGCGGTGGTGCCGCGACTGGATGAGTTGGAGCGAGGAGTCATCCACGGCGACGTCAACGAGATGAACCTCATCGTGGGGAAAAAACCCGGCAGCAGGTAAGGTCCAGGGTCGATGGTAACACAATAGGGCTAACGTAAAAAGCCCGGAGGCAGGTGAAGTCCAGTGTAGTTGATAGCAGAGAGAGAGACAATAGAGCCAGCAGGACATTTACACAGTAAGCCAGGTGGCAGGTGAGGCCTAGGGCAGGTGAGAGCAATATTTCTAAGCAACATGCCATATGTTTAGACTTAAATAATTGTATTAAATAATAAGTATTGATAAATCACTCATTTTGTACATTTTGTAATGTAGGCCTCTGAGTGCGTCAGTATTGAAAGTCTGCTGTCAAATCCTGGATGGAATCATGCTGAGGTAAAACTAAGGGGAGGGTGCTGTCTGGGCTTAGCTCGCATTTGTGTTACCTCTGGAACTTAACCAAGAATGGTACAGAAAAATATTTTAGAAGAAGAAAGCGCATTGCCATGGCTATTAGTCCTTAACAAAAATAAGTATGAAAAAAGTGCTCTAACTCAATGTGAAACAAGGTGCAAAACTGCAAATGCCATAACAGTAGCTAGAGTGTATCTAACCTTCCACATTATTTTATTGACACGTGAAAATTCTTTTCAATTTATTTAATTTCAAGTATAAGTAGCATACCGTATTTCTTCATTAATTTCCAGCGCCTCTGACTACCGCGTGACCGGGATCATCGACTTCGGCGACATCCAGGACTCGTACTACGTGTTCGAGCTGGCCATCGCCATGGCGTACATGATGCTGTTGACCGGAGACCCGGCCACGGGCGGCCTGGTGCTGGCTGGCTACATCGTCACCCGCCGCCTGCCGGACGAGGAATACCGCTTGCTCAAGGTTGGTAACTCCTGATGGTAGACTGTCTTGGTTGGTAACTCCTGACAATTAAGTAATTGCATGTCTGCATGGGTGAAGAGTCCTCTCCACGAGCAATGCATTGCCCGGGCCTGGAACGCAATTAGGGAAAATGGAGGGTTGCTTAAGACCTGTACCACTCTCTCGGCCTCGCATGCTGGATCCACACCCACAGGAACGACAAGTCGATACTTGTGGCGCCAGTTCGGTTGTGAGAGTCTGCGGCTTATTCGAAACTTGCCCCCTACTGCTACCTAACCGAGACCCCACTTCGGGCTAAAGGAAAGAAAGGAAAAGTAAATGAGGGTAACGGATTGAAGACTCAGGGATGAGTGATAGGATAAGGGAGGCGGGACACGAGGAAGAAAGGGGATAGAAATAGCAGCTTGGGTTGTCGGGGTCGCGTAGCCGTATACCATCCAGCATTCGCTACATATTGCTGATGAACAAGGGACCGTCCACGAGGAATACCGTTTGCTCAGGCTGGTGACTCCTGACGCCTTAATACTACCTGTTCAAGGTTTCCTCTTTCCGTCATCCTTGATAGAGTGATAGAGAGAGTCGTGGTCATCCGTGGTCGGACAGTTATTCCTATTTTATCGCTATGGTGTATTATGTTTCTGACCCATGACTCGAACCTTTGGAAGTATTATAATCTTCGGTAAATTTCCATCTTTATAATTTGTAGCGCGTAGATCACCTGCGAACCATCAATGTTTTTAGGGTTCCGTACCAAAATGGTAAAAAAGGAACCCTTATGGTTTCACTTTGTCTGTGTGTCTGTCTGTCTGTCACATCCTTAAATATCTCAAGAATTACTTATGCTATCGATTTGAAATTTGGAATAGTTATAAAGAAGGCTTACCCACATATATAGAACATGACTTTTTAATTTTTTTTTTAATATCTGTCAAAAATGCCAGATAATAGGTGGTTCAAAATTTTAAAGTCTAGTTAATATGTCGAGTGTCATATGAAAGGGCTTCGGTTACACATCCTGAAACAATTTTTTTTTACGTTGAGTTATTTTTATTTTATGAGGGAAAATGTAAAAAAAAATACCGTTCCCCCTTTTATCTCCGAAGTTTACAAAGGAAAAAATATACAATTATTACATAACATTGATATCAATGTACATTTTACAGGAAAAATATAACTATAACTCTATCTAGTTTTTCTTTTTTTGTTATCGTCAAATAACATTTCTATATTAAGTTTGTAGAATTATCCTTGAAAAACCCATACATACTAAGTAATTCAGTTGCTCAAAGTAACAAAAGTCGCCTATAGATGGCGCGGTATTCATGGCGTCCAATTTCCATACCATGTTGTTGAGATTTTCCTGATTTAATAGGGTTGGAACCGGTACACATCTGTATACGGAATCCTAGGTGCGCGAGTCTGACTCGCACTTGATTGATTTTTGAAATGTTTTTGCAGGAAAAAGTAACCGTCCATTATTATTATTAATTCTCTTATTCCAGACCCTGATCTCCGCGCGTCTGGTCCAATCCTTGACCCTCGGCGCCTACACAGTGGCCAACGACCCCGACAACGCCTACGTCACGTCTACTGAGAAGGCCAACGGCTGGGAACTCCTGCGCAAGATCCGCAAGGGCCGCCCCAGCGCCGAGGATGCCGACCCTACTGACTGGAAGACCATCGCCAACGAGTACCTTACCAGAAGCTAGAGGAGATTGAGACTTGTAGTTTTATTATATTTAAGTATGTTGACGCGCGTTGTTTTATATGTGTGACACAGATACATATTCATATTTTTTAAAACATAGTCAACTATATCAGTAGTAGATGTAGTGAGCTTATAGTTGAAGGGTATTTTTGTCAACTGCGATGTACATTTTTAATTAAGTACGCATTTGTAAATATAATTCTATAATAGAAGATATTTGAATTTTTTTTACAAGCTTTTATTTAAATTGGAATGTATGTATGTTTGTTTGGGTGGAATCTTACAACTCAATTTTCAACCACTTGCTGGTATCCGATTGAGCTGAAATTTGGCATACTTATGTAAATTCTGTGAGAATCCAATATTATTGTACCATCGAGCTGATCTGATCATGGAGACAGAAGGTGGCCATAGCCACTCCTAACTTACACAATGTAAAGACTCATTGAAACCGTCTCCACGAGTGGTTGATGACTGTGAAATAAAAAGTACAGTCGGCAATAAAAGCTTGTACCAAAAATGAAATTTTTAACAGAAACTTAATGACTATTAAATAAGTTTAATGATGAAAAGTGATGCAACCAATAATGAAGTCTAGACAATACTATTAATACCTACTGGTACTGTTATGTTCATAATAAAAATAAAGACTTACCTGTACCTACATTATCTTTTTAATCGTGACCGACTAACCGACGTTCGTTAAAGTATGATGGTATGGAAAGTTTGACAAGTTTGATGAGATGTCATTTGCCGGCGCCATATTTAACGTTGATCGGCCTGTAATGATAAGCTGATGCAACCCACCCTTCAACTCCATGTGGCTGCGTTTGTAAAAAATGAGATTTATATGTGCACACTTAATTTCACTGAACCTGCGACATACACGCCTACCTAACATACTCGCGTGCGTAACATAACCACAGGGACGCTGACACCCAATCTCGTGGGAACAGCGCCTGTGGTCACATGCTGGACTAATGAGCATGAAATTGTTACAAATTATTTAACCATCGATCAAGCTGACTGGTTTGTAATTAGTAGCCGCGGGTCAAAAGTGGCCGAATCAATCAAAATATCGGCATATAAATACTTATTGCGTTAGGCTGCATTATACTAATTTCAGCCTGATATGGGGCTGTCATGGGGTGTGATAGTCTGTCATATGCAGACATCGGTATATTTAATGATATATATATATATATATAGGATTACAATAAACTAAAAATTAACAAATAAAACTTAACCTAAATTATTAAAAAAATTAAAACTGACAATTATAAAAAGATTACTCCCCCCAACAGCTCCGCCTGCGGCATGGTTCCCATTATGCTGGCGGCATTACCTTTCTGTATTGCAAGGGCAACGCGTTGTGAGAGGTATGCGCCAGCTCTAGGGTCCCCCGAACTGTGGATCAGCCGTGACGACAGGGCCCTCATGAATACCTTCATGTGCGCTGACCAGGGTCCCAAGGTCTCTGCCGCAAGCGCCGCAAACTCGTAGTGTTTTACTAGCGACGAGTATTTGCGGCGCTTGAGGATTTGGGCCTGGTCAGCTGCAGCGGCTTGTGAACGGGTCGCCTGGATGTGAGACGCGGTGAACGTAACGACGCATGTCGCATCCCACACCAAGGCCCTACCTAGTTTCCACGGCACCAATGTGGTACCGTCTGGGCGCTTGCCATCGTCTCGTGCCATGCCCACGGGTTCTAAAACCGCGGGCACAGAGGCAGTGGCAAGCGAACGGCGGACCAAATCATTTAGGGTGCCGTGGCGATATAAAAGGCCGGCGCTTTTAATACATGAGAGGCCATGCCGTCCGAGCTGATCCACATTCTTGCCGCAGGTGCATATTACAGACAAAACTTGGAGCAATCACTAGTAAGGGGAAAACATGGATATTTGCTATCTATATTCTGACGTCTGGTCAATGAGGTCCAAACAATAATGACACGAAGTGTTGTGTAAAATTAACACATTTAATACAGACCAATTGCGGCTAGCTCGAAAAACTCGTATGGCTAGAAAATGTTGATACCCGCTCACGCCAGTCCGCTCGCGACCACGGATGTTGTGATACATTCGAAACATCGATCAAACTTTGAAAAAGGTAATTAAATTAGTATCGTACGCGATTAAGTAGGTACCGTTGAATAAAAAAGTCCATCTGATGTCCTCGAAATGAAAAAAAAGTTAAAATAAGGAATAGGATACGTACAAAATACACGCGATTAAATCCGTTTAAACCTTTTATTGCGGAAACCTAAGACCATTTTAAAATGAAACTAACTTGACTAGTATGTTTTTTTTTCATTTGATAGCCTTGAGCACTCCACAATTCGTTAAAATGCAAAATACGAACGCAGCCTTTATTCAACAAAAACAAATTCACGGAACAAGCATTCTTACTGGATTAGGTCAGTTCGATCCGCGAAAATTGTGCAATCACACAGTTAACAAAAACCGGCTGGCATGAGACGATAATAGTATATTATGCAACTGGTGTATAAGAAGGGTATAAAAAGGCGAGTGGTGTGGGTTGCGATGTGAGCCTTGGCGAACATCGCAAGTAAAGACACCACGAGCCTTTTTATACCAGTTATACACCGTTGCATACAATACTTTTTCTACGACTCATTTCAAATAAAAAGTAACTACCTATTTTTCAGACTTTTCATGCGCCATATTTTCCCTTAGTAATTGTGCAAATTACCTACGCAATTTCTTCAGTAATGCTATATAACTTCTTCCTGGATTTTTAAAAGAATCAACGTAACTACACATTTCTTCATGAACGCAAAAAAAATCGTTTGATTTAAGTAATATAATCATTTATCAGCTTGAATGTTTTCGTTTTCAATTAGGCATTTGGTGGGAAATCAAAAAATTTACACTTTGAACGTACCAAAGAATGACTACTAAACATAGTATTCGTAGTAGTCTGTGGCACCCAACTCTGCTTTTATTTTTCATTAATAAAGTAGGGTAAGGAGTGTGTTTTTGAGCAAAGACTAGATAGACTTTTTACAGAACAAATAAAGTATGTATTTATATTAGAGTTCATGATTGTGTAAGTCGCGAAAAAAAGTACAGGAGTAGAAAAATGCTTGTTTAATTGGGAGCTTTTCAAGATCTCGGTGAAGACACACGGCGTGTTACACGGTTACAAGACTTACAAGTTATACTTCGTACGAAGCTCTAAGGCCAAATTCTGTCAAACGAACGTAAGCAAAAAAACGACTAACGGCGCTGACTATAAGGTATATTATTACTTGCGTTTATTTCACAGAACTTGACCTCGTACCTAACGCAAAGTTGTGAGCTTGTGATGAACTGGAATAATAAATGGCAAGTACAAAATCAGGTCAGGGCATTTATTTGTGTGATGAACACGAATACGTATTTGTTCCTGAGTCTTGGATATTTTCTATGTATTTAAGTATCTATATAAGTAGGTAAGTATATCGTCGCTTAGTACCCATAGTGCAAGCATTGCTTCGTTTGGGACTAAGCCGAATTGTGTAAGATTACCCTAAAAAAATTACTCTATCGATTCCATATAAATGGAATCAACAAGACAAATCTCTTATAGGTAATATAGACAGCGTTGTGAACGAGTGACTCCCTGGTCTAAGAAAACAAGTTCTGACAATCCGGAGCGTGTCATGACATACGTCACTGTCGACGACACACTCAACCTTACGTCCGCATACCGTCGATAGGCTGATGATAGTCCGATGACGTAGGTCGTGTCACCCACACTACTAACTGATGTACCGGATTGCCACACCTGGCGCAGTATATTATTGTATCATGGGTGACTCGGTCGGAAGGTATTCAACCACCGTAAGTTTTGCAATGTTGGTATTTAATAAGTAAATTACTTGCAGCTCATAATTAATGTTATAAATGCCAATCACGCGAAGATGTAATACCTAATAGGATCCAGTCGTCTAGTGAACATCGGACATTAAAAAAGGTTTTTTCCAAAGAGTTGTCTTGATGATACCTATTTAGTAACTAAGGGTCGATTTTTCAATCGCCAGATAAAATTATCGGCCAGTTAAAATTATTTCTGTCACTTTCTAATCTCATATGAAAGAAAATGACAAAGCCAACATTTTGCGCTCCAGTGAGATTGGTTGAAAGGTTTCAACCGACTCTAAGGTGTGAGTGGAACTGAGTTACTGGGAGTTTTGTCGCTGGCCAACTAACCTAGCTGAGAAGAGTCCAGCAAGAAACTCAGCTAGGCCCGACCTGGGTCGGAATGACTCTACCCGGTGTTCGGCGTTACCGGGACGAATAGGGGCTACGATGATCCCCCTACAATCTACTACCTACGGTTACTACCTCAGCACAATTATTACATAAAACAGCAGCAGTATAAGGTGTGTGGATAAAGTCCTCGAAATGACATATATATAGACAAATACTCAGAAAAAAGATGTGTTAAAGAGATTTTGACCTCTTAAAACGCGTATAGCTACTTTTGCCGCTGACTTTAGCTAATTCAGTGCCTATTATACTGTACGATTTAGGTGAAAGAATATTAATAAAAGCCAAGCTGTCTATAAATACTGAAGGTAATAAAATGTGACATTTATGGGGCAAGTATCACAATACGTCTGATGCCTTTATGGTTCGCAAGATACTCGCGCTATGTGACACAAATATGATGACAGATATTGGTGTTACATAGTAAGGGTAAGGGGTAGGGTGTTAACGTGTTTTTCACAGTATGTGTAGAAATAGACGCGATAATAATTCAATGATTATTAAGAACTATAGCTTTTGCCCGCCACTCCATTTGCGTGGAACTCGTTCGTTGCGATAAAATTTAATTACTATTTTTATATCACGCGATTACCTAATTATCGCTCTTCCATATAAACTTCCATCCACCCCCTAGGGATGATTTCCAGGATAAAAAGTATCCTTTGTCCTTATCCGGGACCTAAACCATCCCAAAACCATAAACCATACCAAATTTCATCTAAATTGGCTCATCGGTTTAGTTCGTGAAGAGGTAACAGACAGACAGACAGAGAGACAGACACACTTTTGCATTTATAATATTAGTATGGATTTCATAATGTTTACCTACTGTTACAACTTATACTTAGTTTTATGGCAACTCTGGTTGCCAGGCGTCACCCTTAAGCGAGTACCTACTCGTAGTAACTGAAAGTTTTTTTTTCACACCACCTGCTCGACAATGCTAAAGTATATATCTTGCAAATGCAAACAGCGATAGCTAATCATTATAGCCTATCTGCTTATCGCCGGGTTGTAATGTTGTACTGAATTTCATTATAACCCCCCGTGTAATGATGTGATTCACTTTTATATTGTTTTGTCCGAACTCTATCCGTTCGCCCACCGCCGCGCCACAGCGTCCCGAAAACAAAAGATTGCGCCGGCCGCTACAGTGCAGTGCGTGTTTTTCACTTTTTAGTTATTATTTATATATAATTTCATTAAGAGTTTTCTTATAGTTTTCTGTTTTCTGTGTTTTTTTGTGAAAAACACTCATTCATGCTTAGGCCGGAACAGGGATGTCATGGCTTTTGCAATAATGTACTATTAACGTATGTATAAATAAATACATATTTTTTATTGCACCACTAAATGAGGTAATTCTTACAAAAAAAGAATAACAGAAGAACATTATGTATGTATGTATGCTTTGCTTTATTGTACACTAGCGACCCACCCCGGCTTCGCACGGGTGCACTATTTAATGGATGTTATTATACATATAAACCTTCCTCTTCAATCACTCTATCTATTAAAAAAACCGCATCAAAATCCGCTGCGTAGTTTTAAAGATTTAAGCATACATAGGGATATAGGGACAGAGAAAGCGACTTTGTTTTATACTATGTAGTGATAGATGAGTGATAGTGATAAAACAAAGTGATAAAAAATGAACATGCAGAGATTAAGGGTCGGTTGCACCAACATATGATCACAAGCCGGTCATCGTCAAATATGGCGCCGGCAGCTGTCATCCCATAGAAACTTGTCAAACTTTCCATACAATCAGATTTTGACGAACACCGCTTACGATTACAGACGGTTTGGTGCAACCCACCCTATGTCCCCAACTTACTGTATCCGGCGAAAATTACCCGATCCGAATCTAACATAAACTACTAACTACCTACTTATGGGGATTCCGAGCAAAGTGAAGACGGGTTTTATACCTGAAGACCATGATGTCCAGCAATTGATAATCGAAAATCAGATCTATCGGGACAAGTCAAAAGCCCCTATTGAAGTCACATCTACATTATAAATATACTAGATCGGCCCAAGAAGGACTGGGTCCGCTGGGAAACCATAAAGATCTAAGATAAAATGCATACTCAGCAAATGAACCGCAACAAGTGTCCCTTCTACATTGTAAAAACAGCTTTACTCTACACGTCGATAAGGTTAAAAATCCTAGTCCAAGTGACAACGATTGAAATTCTATGGGAGCAATATTCCTTATTTGAGAAATGGTCCAGATGACTTTATGACATCTAGTTATTAGTTTTATTGGAGGAAAAACGTGTGAGTTAGTGTTTATTGCTGTTTTATTGCAATTCGATTACTGCAGGGTCAGAATGATAAGGGCTTACTAATTACTTATCTAATTAAATGCCTCATAGTCATAGGCATCATAGGTTGGCGTGCAAGAGTTACATTTTACGGAATAATTGTCTAATCAGCTTTTATTGCGGGCTGTACAGAAAACTAAAATCCGATGAGGTTGCAAAGTTCTGTTAGGCCGCGGACTCAACGCCACGCCAGCGAGCAGCGGGGCAGCGCGAGAACAATGGAATCGCGCCGTTGTCGTCCAGAGATTTTTTGCGTAACCCAGTGGTCAATATAAAGACATATTTTCATCTCATTCCACATAACTGCGCTCTGTAGGTACGTACCTACTTTGGGCCATCATGACCCATTGTGTGGAGTGTCCCATATTAGAGCACGAATCGACAGCTCTTAGATACCTAAAATATAAAACGATTGATATTTTGCTGATTAAATGAAAGTTGTAAATTGATTAAATAAATGAAATATTGTAATGAGAAAAACTAAAAACATATTATTTGACACTTCCACTTTGTTTACTACCTACTTTCAATTCTGCACTGTTCGTCCGATTCCCCGTTTGTCTAGTCGGCCTTTGTTTGTCCATTTCTCAGATCGTCAATATCATGGTTCGTCAATTGTTCCGTTCGTCTAATTCCCATTTCGTCCATTGCCTAGTTCGTCCTGTTACTCGTTCGTCTTGTCTGTTTCCGTTCGTCCATTTACCAGTATGTCAAGTTCCCGGTTCGTCAATTGACATGTCCTCATTTCTCTTCCATTAGGCGGTTAACGGTGGTGACGGTGCTTGCATTGCATGGTTTAGTAAAGTCATCATCAAGTCATTCAAAAAAACATCGAAATGCATAATCTAGGTATAGATAATTTCAAGAGAGTTGAGGCCACGCACACAACCATACGTCAACCTTAGGGCAAAACAGAAAAGATTATGGTTTATGTATCTTATAAAATTAACAATGAAAAGCAAATATTTATTTATTATTAATATATTACCCTACTATACACATCAAATATACAGAAACAGCATACACAAATACATGGCCATAAAACACAATATATACTTACACAGTACACATATATTTGTGTAATGTGTAAATACAATATATACACATATATAGCTGCATAACCTGCTATGCTATTAGTCGTATGATTGATATTTAAGATAATTAAGAAGTTTCTTATAAACTAGGGTAAACAGACGAAAGGGGAACCGACGAACAGGGTAACCGGGATGAGCAGGCGAAACGGGAATAGGTGAACAGAGACACAGACGAACAGGGCAACCGAATGGAACAGACGAATGGAGACGAACGGGGGACCGGCGAAAGGGGAAAAGACGAACGGGGAACTGACGAACTAGGAAATGAATGACCATACGAACAGGGAACCAGACGAAAAGAGCCTAAACCTCTACTTTGTTTCTGATGCGAGTCTCTAGTTTGTATTTTTGGGTTTCTCTTAAATTTGAGATATATAATAAGTATGTATGGTTATGTATGTATGTTTATTTAATCACTATCTATATATGCTTTTTTACAAGTGATTTTTTAGTTTTATTTATATTGTATATATGTTACATCCAGTCGTTTTTATTTTTGCACCTCCGACTGTTTGGCTGTTGTCTACCTCTGCTTACTTATACCTCGCTGTGTTATGTTTCTGAACTGTTTTTGTATTTTTCTATTCAGATATGCAATAAAGAGTACTTGTATTGTATTGTAAATGTAGGTATCGATCAACTTTTGTTCAAGATGTTTAATGGCTCGTTTTCTGTCACAGTGCGTCGTTATTCTTACGCGCCTTGCGCACGCGCTGCGCTGACAACACAATGGCGCCGTCGCCTATTCGGGAGCTTTTAATAGTGCCCGATATACAGGTTACATGTTCGCCTTATCTGTTTAATAGTATAACGGTTACTTATACTTGTATGCCATAGAGGCAGAGGTCCCGGCTAATTTTTACAAGCTTTTATTTAACTTGCAATGTACGAAAGTTAAGTACTTACGAGTGTGTAACTTGTTTGTTCGGGTGGAATCTTGCAACTCAATTTTGAAGCAGTTATCTACAAGTTCTACAACCGATTGAGCTGAAATTTTGTATACACGTTTAGTTTGGACGACAATGCATGGTTAGCTGTGTGACGTCATTCTAAATCTAACATGGCGGAACATTGGGTGTTAGCGGACTAGTAATTTTTAATAGATTGAGATAAAACTGTTTGAGATTCATTATTTGCACGAATAAACTGTAATAAAATAATAAAACTACTGTTTATGAAATAATAACATATTTCCTGATTGATATTGGATAAGTGGATAAAATAAAACAATTCATGAAGCATTTGATAATGGTGAAATGACTAGACCGTATTTATACTCTTATAGTCTTTCAACGATATTTTTTTTTTGAACCTGACTGTGGCTTTATAGGCCGGGCCCAATAAAGCGATAGGAGTGCGCGGTTGGAGAGTAGTCTGGGGGAAATCCAGGGAAAAACCTCCGGCACGACCACGCGTGTGACTTGGAACACTGGAATACTCTAAGAATTTGCGCTCCAGTGAGATTGGTTGAGCGGTTTCAACCGAATCTGAGATGTGAGTGGAATCGAGCTACTGGGAGTTTTGCCGCTGGTTCACTAAATCTAGCCTAGCTGAGAAGAGAAAAGAAACTCAACTAGGCCCGACCTGGGTCGGACTGACTCTACCCGGTATGCGGCGGTACCGGGACGAATAGGGACTATATGTGTCAGTGTTGTCGCAATCGCGCGGTGGACGTCCCCGCCGGCGGGAATGCCTAAGTGTACGCGTCGTATCAGAGTTGGACGCCGTAAGCGCAGCGTTCCATCTTTCAATGGACGCTGTGATTACGTCGTCCCGGTCCGTAAGTGTGTGCCTAGGACGCCGGACCGTGCGGCCCCTAATCAGTGATCGCCGAGTTACGACAGAGGGGGAGGGATGGGAACGTAGTCGACAGCCTTCCTAACTAACGGATTCCTATGATGGGAAGCGTTGTCAAAATAACGTCTGGCAGTCTGCTTAAAGAAACCATACATGGTACTAATCCCCATGTCATGGTGCAGACTGAGGTTCGACGGAGCACCAGTCGCCCTACGGAGAAAACGATTCTGAAATATCTGAAGCGGCTTGAGCGATGTCATAGGCACGTGAGCAAAAACTACACTTGCATAAGACATGATTGGACGAACACAAGTTTTGTATAGAGTGTCAGCTTATTTCTAAGTGCTTTTATAAAAAAAATATATGTAATTTTACTCATTGGGTAGGTAACTAACTCACTTTCGATATCGATTTGAAGTTTTCTGATATCTGCTATATTTACGGAATTATCACCTGGCTACACTTAACGATTACACCCTGTATGGTAGGAGAAACACGTTCCGTACCCGAAAAGTCTCATCTGGAACCTATTTCTGTCGATCACAAGTTCATTCGTCGTCTGTTACACAGGTTTTACAGCCAAACAGTTGAAGCAACGGCGTCAAATTTTCACAGTGTAATTAAGGATCTTGTTGACCCAAAGCCACACAAATTGTATAGAACACCCTTCCTACCAAATATAGTCTTCGAGTTAATCGGCTGTGACATAAGGACGGGCGGACGGACGAACAGACATAACGAAACTATAAGGGTTTCGTTTTTGCCATTTTGGCTACGGAACCCTAAAAAACTTTCTAATGCCACTTGTGTTAGTTTAAAGTAAATAATTCATGCCGTTACCTTGCCATTACAGAATAAATGGAATTTATCGACGAATCTAGTTGCAGCGACAGTAACCTGCCACATTGTATGATAATGCATAACTACGCACTAATAATAACTAACGCGGCGGTTTTTAAACCGCTGTTTGGCATGCATTACTCGTATGTGAATTCACAGCTTGATAATTTGGTACACGTTGTACGTTTTTGAGCGCCGCCAATGAATGGGGAAGGTACTTACCATACACATTTCTACTTTACAGAGAGCCGACGTCCGTGGCATACACACCTATACGTACAGTTCATTCCTAGGACTTGAGGTTGCGATTTCGAGTCCGCGGCATTACGATTTACAAACCTCGTGACGCGAATATCCTTTTTTTTAACCTGATTGTGGATTTATAGGCCGGGCCCAATAAAGCAATAGGATTGCGTGATTGGAGAGTAGCCTGGGGAAAACCCATGGGAAAACCTCCGCCACGACCACGCGGGTGGTTTATTAAACTGGGATGCTCTAAGAGTTTGCGAACGAATACTAGGTACGAATAGGGACGCGTATTCGCGTCCACGCGTATTTGCATAACAAATCTCGTGACGCGAATCTAACAGAAGCCCCGCTAACAATCTCAGTTCAGCTCACCACCACAAAACTCATTTACTTAGGTACTGCACGCAAGAAGCGTTTATGACTGAGCCTTGAGTATAATATGCTGTGGGAGATTAATTACATGTACCTGCGCGTGCGATCTCGTCGTGATAGGTCGTGAGAGGAGTGACAGATTGAGATACATTAAACGATGATGATACTTAATAGTAAATACCTACTATAGGTACAGTCGATTGCGAAAATGTGTACGCTACAATATAGGAGATCGTTTAATTTACGAAGCAGCACCAAAACTGGTACCTAAAGAGGTAGATGTATGTACGAATACGAAGCAACGTATTAGGAGTACCTCTCTCTCTCTCTCTAAGCACCTTACAGAAGACTGTACACTACTTGCTTTGTAAGTAGTAGGTATAGGTCGCCAGAGCTCAAGAAGCTGAAGATGCGTTGGATTGAGAGTAAGGGATTTGCATTAGTTTTTTTTTTATAGGATAATGTACGCTATGGTGTCCGCTTTCCATCAGGCAGAGCAGGTGCTTGTTTATCACCGCCGCCGTATTAGATATCTATGACAAAATAAAATCCTTGCTGCTTTCATGTGCCGTTCCTACTTGATCGAACACTCATCCACAGATGCGCGTACCTCTCGCGCGTCACTTACGTACTTGTTAATAAGGGAGGAACGCTACCTTATAGCTAGGCAGAAGTAGGTACCTTGTTACGCGGCCAAAGAGGGCAAAATGTCTATGTAGGAACCTAACTATACATGGATGGATCATTTCCTCTTTGTATTCTTAGTTAACTTCTACTGCTGGCTGTACTAAACTGATTGATTCTTTACAATGTTAATTAACCTTATCAACCTAACTTTACTTGCGCGTGATTGTCTCCACGGTGACTGTATTAAAGTATTTCCATGAACTGGCATAATAAAGCATCATCTATATAAATAAAACCGCATCCCCCATCTATCTACCGTTCACCTAAGTATATCTTGTATAATATTAACTGAGTTCGTTATTAGGGTTCCGTACCAAAATGGTAAAAAAGGAACCCTAATGGTTTCACTTCACGTCTGTCTGTTTGTCTGTCACATCGCTAAATATCTCAAGAACTACTTATAGCTGGTTATTTGGTGTCATCAACCTTGCAGATTTTCAACAAAGGACGCCTCTTGGCACAGTTGTGCCTAATGGTCATCTGAGCAGATTTAGTACTGTACCCACGAAATTTGTCCATGGTGGTGGGGGCTGGGGGGTGAAAACCCCATCTACCGCGCTGCACTCTGAGCTCGATTTCTTTAAAAGTTTAGTGAAGAGGTCATGATTGGTATCGTTTTCGTATAATTCAAGAATGAGGAATTCATTTCTGAATTAAAATTTTCACTCGTCCGTAGAAAAAAAACAGAGTTCTGCACAAAATTTTAAATTTTTTTTTAAAGAAATTATACAGAATCTTGCTTTAAAACGGACTTACAAACAATGAGTCACTGTAGCTAAGCAAATTCATTTCCAAAATTTAGATTAGTGGAGTTTGTCAGCGTCACATTTTGCTAGAGCCTTTAGCCAATATTGGAAACGTGGAGTGGTAGGAAGATTTCTCGGTGGATGAGTGTTGTATTTTCAGAGTAGGTAAGTCTTCTCGGGGATCTCTGTGTGTTCCTATGATTCGCAGTAATCATCATCGTAAACTATTAAAACTTTTCTTATCTATCCGATAGTTTCCTTGTTAAAGTGCATCATTAAATGATAGAAGACCTTCCCGATGAAAGAGGTTTTTGTAAGGTATATCCTTAGTATCTAAGTCATCAGGCAGACTTTGACTCTAAGCCGTGGTGCAATAGCTTCTCAACATACGGTGACTTATCGCGGTATAGACATGCGACACGTACAACACTTTCATTCAGCTACTATAAGCGTTCATCAGGACCTGATGAGTGATGACCTGGTCATCACTTAGTTTCAGCTGTTATAGGATAATGTATCGCATGTTTTCAACCGCTAAAGTATCAAAATGGTAAAAAATGGTCGCATGCTTTCATTCAGTTGTCATCACATTATTTCAACTGCTATAGTATACTATCCCACGTTTTCAGCTGTTAAAGGATGCTTTCGCATGTTTTCAGATGTTAAAAGATATCATCGCATACTTTCTGCTGCTAAAGGATGTCATCGCATGCTTTCATTCAGCTTGAAAAGGATGACATCGCATATAAATTTGATATAAATTGCATTATTGTGACCGGTGTGTTTGACGACCGGTTTAGCCTAGTGGGTAGTGCACCTGCCTGTGAAGCTGACGGTCCTGGGTTCGAATCCCGGTCAGGGCAAATATTTGTGTGATGAGCATGAATATTTGTTTCTGAGTCTTGGATGTTTTCTATGTATTTAAGTATTTATATCTATTAAATATATCGTCGTCTAGTACCCATAACACAAGCCTTCTTGAGCTTACTGTGGGGCTAGTTCGATGTGTGTAAGATTGTCCTCTAATATTTATTAATATTATTATAACAATAAAAATGTTTGTATTAATGTTTCGATAAGACAATAATTTAGTGAAAATACCAAAAAGATATCGAACAAATCAATAATACCTCAATATTAGCGATATAATTGTATTATTTTTTATGACACATAATCTGTCCTGTTATGTAAAGTTTGAAAAAAGATTATAGTTTATAAAACCTAATAGTCCGTTATTGCTGATACATGATATATAAAAATATGTCTTAAAGACGAATAAGCCGTTATTCATCATAATAATAAACCATTATGTTTCGGTATTAGGTATTGTGACATTATTGCATATAAAAACATTTGAACAACCTTAAATATTAAGTCACAACTCTAAGTATGTTATTAATTTTGGGTTTTTAATACTATATTTTTATGGTGTCTTAGTTTTCTTTGGTTTGACGTATAATCTAATAAACTATGAGTGTATTACAAAAAGAGGATTTCGTTTATGTTACTTTAGTTTAAATAAAAAAATATTATAAAATCATTTCTGTTCCGCTTTCAAAGTTTTCAAACCTCTCTCCTGAAAAAACACATTTTTTAAGATACAGCGTTGTTTTTGAAAAGCAACGATATTTCGTTCGTAAAGAGTAAACTCCAGTCGTGCGTCGGAGCTGACACACATTTTTTTTTCTGTTAAAAATTATATATATACCTAACAGGTGGTTATAGTCTAGGGTGATAGTCTAGTGAATATGTCAGATGGGGTGTCATATGAAAGGGCTTGAACTGCACATTCTGAAACATTTTTTTATTTTTTGTATTTTCAATTTAAAAATAAAAAAGCAATATTTTGTAAAATAAATAAATCTTCGGAACTTAATTATTTCTATACTTACTAAGTTTGTAATTTAATCAGCTTTGACTGTATTTTTGTTTTATAATTCCTACACGATTATACTGAAAGTCATCATCATCATAATCAGCCAAAAGACGTCCACTGCTGGACATAGGCGACCCCCAAATGCTATAATGACAAACTGCCAGCATAGCCCTCTCCATTGCTCTCTGAGTGACTTTGAGCCTTCTTATGAGGCCCATAGTAAGCGACCATGTTTCCGTATCATATGTCATCACTGGCAACACACACTCATCAAAGACTTTCGTCTTGAAATACTCACTGCGGAATATTGGACGAAAATATATGCCGTAGCTTCCCAAACGCTGCCCAGCAGAGTCGGATTCGACGATTGACCTCTTTCTCAAAGTTGGACCTACCTAACTGGACAGTCTGTCCTAGGTATACATAATCGTCTAAAACTTCGAGCGTAAAGCGTCCGATCGTAACGGGAGTTGGTTCTACATGGGCATTTGACATGATCTTCGTCTTATTCATGTTCATCCTTCGACCAACTCGCTCGGAGACTTTACTGAGGTCATCGAGCATTGTACTTAAATCCTCCATGGTTTCAGCCAAGACTACTATATCATCAGCAAACCGAAGGTGAGTGATGTACTCGCCATTTATGTTGATGCCTAGCCTTCTCCAATCCAGATTCTTGGAAACATCCCCCAGTGCAGCAGCAAACAGTTTAGGAGAAATAACATCTTCCTGCCTAACTCCCCGCTGCAGCGGAATAGGCTTCGAGTTCTGGTCCTGGAGTCAGACTGGCATAGTGGCGTTCTCGTACAAACACTTCGGCACTTTGATATAGCGGTAGTCTATTTGACACCTCTGTACTCTGTAGAGATTGTAATACCGCCCAGGTTTCGATGGAATCAAAGGCTTTCCCATAGTCCACAAACGCTAAACAGAGGGGTAGGTTATACTCTTCAGTCTTCTGTATAACCTGACGAAGCGTATGTATGTGGTCTATGGTACTAAAGCCTCTTCGGAAACCGGCTTGTTCGGGAGGCTGGAAGTCATCTAGCCTGCGTGCGAGACGGTTCGTAATGACTCTTGAAAATAGCTTGTAGACATGGCTCAGAAGTGTGATGGGTTGATAGTTCTTCAGAAGAGTGGTGTCACCCTTCTTGAATAACAGCACCACCACGCCTGTGATCCATGCTTTTGGCGTTCTTCCTTCCAGTAAGACGGAATCGAACAACTTCTGAAGGGCCATAAGTACCTACCGGTTTTCCACCCGCCTTCAGGAGTTTGGCTGTATTACCGTCTTCACCGGGTGCCCTGTTGTTTTTGAGCTGTTTAAGAGCCATTCTAATCTCATACAGGCTGATGTCCGGGATGTCATCGGTGACATTGAAAGTACCTTCTTGAAAAACCACCATAAATATACTAAGTTATTCACTCGCACTCAAAATTCTAAAAAAATCGCCGATAGATGGCGCTGTACCCATGGCGTTCAATTTCTACACCGTGTTGTTCAGATTTTCCTGAATTACTTAATATGTTTGGGACCGGAATACATCTGTGTACGGAACCCTTGGTGCGCGGGTCGGACTCGCACTTGACCGCTTTTATTTTTTGCCTGTTACCTCAGAACTCCGTCGTTTATGAACCGATTTGGAAAATTCTTTCTTTGGTTGGAAGCATATGCTTCAAGGTTGGCCCGCTGTTACCAGAATCCAGTTCTGATAATGGAGTCCAGGAGAAACTGAGGGTACTAGTACTCCTCAAAAATTAACGGGAAACATACCGATTTTAGTATCTTCGCTTACAAAACGAGCAGTTGCATTCAGAAAGTAGCATTTGGTGAACGGGAACTGATGAAGAAGACCACGGATGGTCATTCAAAACTCCTAGTGTTTCACGGTTAGCACTATAACTATAAGACATTTCGATCAAGCTACTGAGGGCCTATTCCGAAATTCGTATCGTGCCGTCCCTTTCACTTTCGTGTTATACAGTATATGAGTGAAAGGGACGGCACGATACGAAGTTCGGAGTAGCCCCCCTGTAATACACACACACGTTGTTTTATTATTTTCGATCTTGAGTCACACTTGACAATTCAGCAACTGAGAGCTGCGCAAGATAAGTTGCGCACGAACATAACGCATAACGTGCTAAATTAAAAAAGTCGTATGTTTACCCTGATCGTATACTGAGATACGACTTTTTTAATCCGCACAGCAGATTACGTTTGATTTTATACCCCATAAATTTTCATACCCGGGCATATATATGAAAATCGATGCTTAAGGAGTAAACTCCAATAAACTCCAAAAAACATTGAAATGTGAAAAATAATGGACCGAGTGAAGCAGTTTCGACAAAAATGCTTTCGTATGTCCGGATTTCCGTTTGTTCTCGTCCACAGGTCGCAATTCTCAACCGATTCTCGTGAAATTTCGTGAGCAGGTTCGATAGATTATACAGAATTTTTTTGTCGAGACGGTGTTTGGAAATTTCCAAAATCAAGTTTTTGTCAATGATTTTGTAAGTTTCTGCGTCCGAATTTCGGTTTGTTATCCTCTAAAGGTCGCATTTTTCAACCGCTTCACGTGAAATTTTGTTATTTATTTATATTAATATATATTCATAACTGTTCTTTTTGATAATGTCAGATTTTGGATATGATAAAAAAACTCACTCACGAGCTTTACAGCTCACAGAGCCACTAGTTGCCTGACTTCTAATATCTCAATATGAGACTTGTAATTTTGGTAGTGGGTTCCATTTCATAATTTTCTTTGTATGTACGGCACCGACTACGCGACTTCAAAAATACATTGTTCAATAAGAAGCGTATTAGGCTCGGTTACACCAACATACGATCACAGGCCGGTCATCGTCAAATATGGCGCCGGCAGCTGTCATCCCATAGAAACTTGTCAAACTTTCCATACAATCAGATTTTAACGAACACCGCTTACGATTACACACGGTTTGGTCCGTCCAACCCACCCTGTCTCATATTGAGATAGGTACTTATTCGAAGTTATTTTTTACTTTTCAGAGTTTTATTTTGTAGTCGGCTTTTCTTTCCTTGATTTCGGTTGACACGTAGAAAGGTTACTTTTGGATTACTTCATGGGTTGACTGCAAACAGCAGCCGTCAGTCATCACTTCATCAGTGTCACCTACTGTCAGTGTCAGTTTCGAGTTTGACATTTGTTTGTTTTAATAGGTATTAATCCTTCCTTCCATAAGTTTGTGTTTTATGTGGTCTACGAAATGTGGAATCAGAAAAGTACGCTTGCACTTATTCAGGATATTCGCCTCAATCCGTGTTTGTGGAATATAAAATGCGAAGATTACAAGAGCCGAGAAAAGAAAGCTGTCGCTTATAGAAATTTAGGTGTGAAATATGGTGTTCATGGAAAATTAATTGAACAAAAATTCCATGCGTTGAAGAATCAGTTTCGGAGAGAACATAGGAGGCTGGAGAATCAGGAGGAAGGATTGTCCCCAAAACAAATACATTGGTTCGGATATCAACACTTAACATTTTTGCTCAATAACTGTGTGAAGCCAAATCAGGACCGTTCAGACAGTTTTGATGTTGAAGACCAGCTAGTAGATATACATCCTAAACAGGTAAAAATTATTCATGAATTCCAATTTTTTATTGTGCTATACCTAACATAACCTACAAATTGTTAGGTTCAATTTATAAACACATAGTCATAATAGGAATCGGGTCATCCTTGGCCTCAAAGCTCTATTTACGTATCCTTTCATTGTATTGAGTCATGTCGAATGAATTCTTTGATACCCTGTTTTTTTTTAGGAAAATTTACTGGAGGAGAATGAAAAGACAGAATATGAAGACTATGAAGTATTAGATAATGATTCGGACCGAGCTAAAGTGTCGATGTCATTCAGAGCACTAAAAAAGAAAAGCAACGAAAGTGGTGCAACAACAGCAAATGAAGCATTTAAATGCATGCGGACATTAACAGAGAAAATATGTTCTAGGGATGAATATGACATTTATGGAGAATACATAGCATACAAGTTGAGGGAAAGTGGGCGGTCCATTAAAGAAATTTCAATAGCGCAGCATGAAATAAACACAATTTGCTTTAAGTTGTGTATGGGGGAGTTTGCAAATGTAGAACATTCATTGCAAGGCTCCGTCCATTCAAATCCGGAGACTGAGCAACAGGAGGATGTTGAGTTGAGTTATGTGGAGTACGCTGATGGTGACCTGCGAGCAGAACCTAGTTAACTTGTGATAAACACCAACAGTGTTCAATAACTATATTTTATACTATAGCTAGTTTCTAATTTCAAAACAGTGTTGTAACAAAACTACAACATTGAAATCAAGTTGAAATTGTATGGGAAAATACATATATTTTCTTTTTCCAAACAGTTCTGTCTCATTTTCCATTAAGAATATGAAACAATGATATTGCATTATGTTAAGAGGGAAAATATTAAATGTGGGAGCCCGCTGATGAATAAACGGGCAATTTCATGTTTGCCTGTCATGCCAAGTAGTCACCAGTAGTGTAGTGGCAATAAAATTAGAAGGCAGGCCACAGCGCAACCAACTGTGCTTTTTTAAAACTAAGCTCATGTGAAATGATGTCTGTGGACGCTGCAAATGGTCATTGGTAGGAGTACAAAATTGGTGAATGTTTCATGGTTTGTATTCAGACTTGCCTTGTGTTCAGACTCCTTATTTGTATTTAATCTAATATTTGTGTCTTGCTTTTCTTCTCCAAATCTGATTACACCTCGGCAAAGGCATCCTCCAGCCTTTTCGAGTCACGTCTTGCATGCAACTCTGTAAATGTCTTTCCTGACAGCTGGCATATGTCCTTGTCCCATCTCTTCTGGGGCCTGCCTCTCCTGTTTCCATGTCTTGGATACCACTCTGTGGTTACCTTGCACCATTTTTCTTTTCTTCGTATCATATGTCCTGCCCAACATCATTTTGAGTATCTTACTTTTTGGGTCATAAACCTTTGTTAGGGCTAGAGATTTAAATTTATCAGGTTTTCGTATCCCGAACATAGGTACTCCTCTTCATAGCACATTGGCAGGAACTGAGTTTACTTGTGTGCTTTTGGGACATAGACCATGTTTGACAACCATATATGAGAATAGGTAGGTAGTATGCAGGTGTTAAAAAGCTTGCTTTTCGGCCAATTCAAATTTTTGAAATAAGCTGGAGTGATCATATAATTTACAGATCCTGTTCCTATTAGAATGCGAATGAATTGGCTGCCTGCCTCGCACTTAGCCGTATTCTATATCTTGTGACTCAGCAGACAGGCATTTTATTTAGTGTGGAAGTAGGGACAAGTACGAGAAAAATAATTTACTTATGGGTGTGTAATGTTTAATATAAAAACAAATTGCATATTTTCATGTTGCATACGAACGAACTGCATAATTTCGATTTGTATAAGTGATTAATTTTTATAAAAATAAAATGCATTAAAACAATTTGCATAATATCATCGATTATAATGATCAATGTTCATAATTGTCAATTTGATAACTACCGTAAACCGGGGTTACTTTCAAATTCAGGGGCGACTTTTAAAATCAAGTTTTTAAGCCGTATTTCTAGTTTTTATTTGGTTAACCTGGGTCGGTGTCATACCTTGGTATAATTCCTAACTATTTACTGAACTGAATCAAATTAGAAATACTTAGTGACGATTATATTAGTGTTCTTAATCTATCAAAGTGGCCCCGTTTTTTCCTAAAGTCACCCCAGTTTACGGTACCAAACGCTATAATGATAATTCTGTACAATATTTAATAGTCATAATATACAATTAACCTATCCGCGTTAGAATCTATTTTGCCCTAATAGGTCTTTCTGGGCTTTTATAAAAAAAAATAACCTCGAAGATTAAGACGGGAGCTGCAGCTCCGAAGCCTCCGAGAAGCTGAAGATTTTGTCCCAAACGGTCTTTCTGGCCTTTTTTTTTGTCAAATAAGATTTTGATGGATTTTGGCAAAACGAAGGGATCCCACGTACACCAACCTGCCTTAGAGTGACCCTCCGCAACGTTATAGAAAATGTGGTTGTGATAAGTGAGTGTCATGGTATTTAAGTATTATAACCAAAGAAAATATGCATACGTTGTTATTAGTTTTAATGATTATAATTAATGTGTATTATATAAAAATACATTAGTTCAATTAAACGTTATAGAAAAGGTGGTTGTGATAAGTGAGTGTTATGGTATTTAAATATTATATTCAATGTAAATATGCATTTCGTTATTATGACAATCGTTTGTTATGAACATCGGAGATATGGTACTTGAAAGTATGCATTTTGTTTTTATGGCGACTGAACGGCACCCTTTACTTATATACCTAAAATAGATATTAACGCGCACATTCAATAAAATTTAAATGTAAGGTGATGTGTTCTAACCAATAAGTACAATCAAAGGTAACACGGCAAGGAATTTTTTTTCAGGATGTTGATTAATAGTTGATTGGTATGCCTTGGGGACAGCAATATTAAGTATGGCAAGCATATTTTGTCGACTGGGTCACGATTTTTTTGCTTGATACAAATGTCAATTTAATTTTAATAAACATTAGCAAACAATCATAGTGAGGTCTGATTTTTTGACCATTTACTTAAAAGTCATTAACAGATAAGAATTTCTGTTTTAATTTAACCGAAGTGGCTAGGACACGATTTGACAGAAAATAGTTGATCCGCCCATGTACAATTCTCTCATTGTGAGAGCATTACTTTCTCTATACACTTCTGTTGGGTGTCTGTATGGCAGTTTGTAGATTACTTTTAAAAGACGTCTTGCCCGCTCCCTACTTGCAGAAATTTAGTTTTATTGGCCCCACCACAAACTATAATGCAATAAATTCAGATCAGTTTTCTAATACGGTTGTTCATGTATTCAATGTGTGAATGCCAACAGAGCCGCTGATCCATAATAACTCCCAGAGCTGGGCATTAACTCGTTAATCCGTTAATCGTAAATTAACGAAGTAAACCATCCGTGTATCGGATTAACTTTTTCTAAATTTAGAAAAGTTCCGTTAATCCGTTAACTAAGTACCTATTTTATCAAAGGAATACCGCGCCCCGCGTCGCGAAAAAAAGGTTCTGACAAGTCCTTTCCATCGGGGCGGCGTAGGCGCGAGCTATAGGCGCTGAGTGACACAGACGATGCAAGTGAAGCACTTCAGGAGTTAACGATTAACGTTAACTTCCGTTAATTGGCCCGAAATTTAAAGCTTGAACGGATTAACGAAGTTAACTATTTGGTTAACGGTGCCCAGCTATGATAACTCCAAGGTATGTAATGGTTTATACTTTTTTGATGTACAATTACAAGGTGTGCAGTTATTTTGGTCACAGCTATGCATTGAGTTTCAAATTTGTCCCAGGTTGTATATTGTCATACTTGGTAAAGCGCATGTAATTGCTTTTCCCGAGGTTAAGTGTGAGGAGATTGGATCGGAGCCAAGCTGAAATTTGCTGTAGGCCCCTTTCAGCCTTGGCATCCAGGTGTCTGCATTAAAAACCACGACAGTGTCATCCGCATATGAACCAATGAACCCACTTTAGATTTTAAGATTTGTCAGGTCGTTTATATAAATCAGGAAAAGAGTGGGGCCGAGGACATTGCCCTGGGCAGGTACTATTTACTGTCAAAAAAGTACTTAAGTAGGTTAGGTTAGGTATGGTAACATTTCCATTTTTTATAGTGCATAAAGTAAATTATTATTGTTATTATGGTGTCGGGAACCATTGCATGGTTCATGTACACGCACCAAATTGCATGGTACATGCACCAAATTTACTGTCAATGTCATGACTTTGACAGTAAATTTGGTGTACGTCAAAAGTCATGCTCTGCGGCTTATCACCCAACTTGATGTGTCCAAAACGACTGTTATCTCAACGTTAGGCCAACGAATTAATTATCATGTTATTTTAATTGAAAAGTGTCGGCTGGTGGATTAACATGGCGGGATCAACGGCGGTGATGGGAATGTATCGATAACGTCAAATTAAGTAACCTGTCGATGAAACCGGTGAATATAACATTATGGAAGTTATTGCAAGTTAACGAATGTGGGATACCGGAGTGTATAGGGACTGGACAAGTATTTTGAAGGATAGGATATGTATTAATCATAGACGATAAATTTAAGCAATTTGGGATATTTAGCCACTGTTAAACTATATAATCTATTACATATAAAAGAAGAAGTCCTGACTGACTGACTGACTCATCAACGTACAGCCGAAACTACTAACACTAGAGAATTGATTTTTTTACAGTCAAACATGCGTGCCATAGTTACGACTACAGTGTGACCCAGCAGTTTTTGAACGGCCGATCAGCTTAACTCTCTAGGAAAGCTATATGAGCGGATCCTTTTCACTAGGTTTCTCAGATATACGGCTGAGAATAACGTCATCATCAAGGAGCAGTTCGGCTTTAGATCCGCGCACTCGTGCGTCCAACAGGTGCACCGCGTCACGGAGCACGTGCTGGACGGTTTCTCTCGATTCCAGGGGCTCAGGACCGGTGCAATCTTTCTTGACGTGGCGAAAGCATTCGACAAGGTCTGGCATAACGGGCTGATATACAAATTATATCATCTCGGTATGCCTGACAGACTCGTACTCACCATACGAGATTTTCTCAGGGATCGAATCTTTCGATACAGACTGGAGGGACGTACTCGGAACCACACCCCATCCGGGCCGGAGCAAGGCTACGTGCTCTCTCCCACTCTTTATTCGTTGTTCACGAACGACATTCCCAGGCACCTTAAAGTGCAACTGGGGTAGTTCGCGGACGATACCGCGCTCTTTACGACTCATTGTAGGTACACTTTTATCCGGCGAAACCTCCAGGAGGCAATCACTGACCTAGGTCGTTGGCTTAATCTTTGGCGTATCGAAGTCAATCCGGAAAAAAGCACTGCGATAGTCTTCCACAGGAGGCCACAAGGAAGGCTTGGGGCCGATGATCATCGATTTAAAATACCCTAGATGCACTATCCGCCTGTCAAAAGCGTCCGCGCTCAAGAGTGCTTAAATGCCTTTTAAGCACTCTTGCGCTCAGAGTCGCGCGCTAGCCATCGGCGAGTCAACATGCCCATGTGCTCCGTAAAAAAATGCAAAAACAACACGTTAACGACGTTAAAAAAGGATGGAATTTCGTATTTTCGGTGAGTATTTATTTAAAGTTTCATTATTTAATTGATTTGTAGTTATATTAAGCTTTAACGCGCTTATAACAATTATTTTATCAAAATATCAGACACACGACCAGCTATGCTACTGCCTCTTTCCCTCACGTTGAGTGAGTCGTATATCGAAACGAAACGGGAGACCTATGAATCGGACTATAGTAAAATTTCGAAGGAATGGAGTCGCAGACTGACTAATTTTTTTATGAAAGTTTACAAGTATTGTTTGTTATTAGCACATACCTATGGAGTGTGTATGTAGATATGTAAGTTGGTAAAAACTATAAATTAAAATATTAGCGTTTATCTAAAAGAAAGTGAATAAAAAGTATTAAATGATTTATGACTATTTGTAGAAAGATATGTTCTAGTAACGTGAGGGGTATGTTACCTATATATCATTTCAAAATGTAAAATAAAGATTTCAAAGCTTGAGACACTATCATGTATACAAGTTACTCTGATTCAGTGTATTTTTTGTAAATTAAACCTTGTTTTTAAAAATAATGTGTTACGAATAATAATATTCTATTTCTTCTTTCAAGTATAACTTATTCGATTAACTGCTTTAAATTTAGGACTGCTTTAATTTAATGGTAACATAACATGAAATTACAGTAGAACCATTTAAAGTGGCTTTGTCATAGTCGCTTGAGTATCTTGATCGAAATATCTTAGAGCCACACACAAACACTTTTGGATGGTCCCATCCATGGTCTTCGTCATCAGCTTCTGTTCTCCAAATGCACTTTCTGAATGCAAATGCTCGATTTGTTACCGAAAAACTAAAATCGCTATGTTTCCCCTGATTTTTTGAGGATTTCCCTCAATTCCTTATGGATACCATCATCAGAACTAGTTTACGGCAACAACGGGACCAACATGCTTCAAACATATGATTCCAAACAAAGAAAGAATTTTCCGAATCGGTTCATAAACTACGGAGTTCTAAAGTAACACTCATTAAAATAATAAAAATTAAAAAACAAAACAACATAATAAATCGATTTAATATCATTACTATTTATAATAAATCGACGTTAACATCTGACGTCGTATGCTTGTTTACCACCTACCTATTTTAAACAAATCATTTTCGACTCCACGGTACACGATACCGACTCTGTTCCAATGTATGTCCAATGTTGCCAACACAATCAGTGGAAAATGTGCGTGAACAAAATTGAAATGCTGTAATCGGCAAACGCTCTCATTTAAAATAAAACGTTACGCTGGTGACATAAGGCTCACTATTGAAAAAAAAAAAATTGATCCCAATTGACTTACGCTCGTTTAGCGTGTATCTAACACGCACACACTCACAATGTCGGCTCAGCCGGCTTGGACACTTTTTCGTCTTGAATTTGTAGGTGATAGTGTATCTAGGGTATTTTAAATCGATGCCGATGATTAACAAGTTTAGTAAAATGTCACTTAGAAATAAGCTGACACTCTACAAAATTTGTGTTCGTCCAATCATGTCTTATGCAAGTGTAGCTTTTGTTCACGTGCCTATGACATCGCTCAAGCCGCTTCAGGTCATTCAGAATCTTGAGAACGCTCCCCATCATAGGAATCCGTTAGTTAGGAAGGCTGTCGACTACGTTCCCATCTCTCCCCCCTCTGTCGTTACTCGGCGATCACTGATTAGGGGCCGCACGGTCCGGCGTCCTAGACACACACTTACGGACCCGGACGACGTAATCACAGCGTCCATCGAAAGATGGAACGCTGCACTTACGGCGTCCAACTCTGATACGACGCGTACACTTAAGCATTCCCGCCGGCGGGGACGTCCACCGCGCGATCGCGACAACACTGACACATATAGTCCCTATTCGTCCCGGTACCGCCGCACACCGGGTAGAGTCAGTCCGACCCAGGTCGGGCCTAGCCGAGTTTCTTGCTGGTCTCTTCTCAGCTAGGCTAGGTTTAGTGAACCAGCGACAAAACTCCCAGTAGCTCGATTCCACTCACACCTCAGATTCGGTTGAAACCGCTCAACCAATCTCACCGGAGCGCAAACTCTTAGTAGTATTCCAGTGTTCCAAACCAGACGCGTGGTCGTGTCGGAGGTTTTCCCCTGAATTTTCCCCAGGCTACTCTCCAACCGCGCACTCCTATCGCTTTATTGGGCCCGGCCTATAAAGCCACAGTCAGGTTCAAAAAATAATTAAAACATTTTTAGAATAACCTACGAGTAAACTATCG
Organism: Epiblema foenella; assembly: GCA_963556455.1. NCBI lineage: Eukaryota > Metazoa > Arthropoda > Insecta > Lepidoptera > Tortricidae > Epiblema > Epiblema foenella. The sequence goes on along the minus strand of OY747098.1, from coordinate 12,046,024 downwards.
ACATTTTTCCTCCCTACACGTCGTCATCATGTTCATGTCGGCGCTATTTGTCAACAGACATTCGATTACATCGTCAAATCGACAAACTGACAGCTTGTGGGAACGAAACGGAAGTTCAGATTTTATCTTGTTAGTTTCCTCAGATTAATTACAACTACTCGTACCTACCCAAATTCTTTCGATTTTGTTTTGCATGTTAATCACTAGGTACCTACCCAAAGACACCGTCTAGTGCCCAATAGATGCACCTATTTATCATCTCTGTCATCATGAAATAAGATTGAAAGTGCCATCTATAAGTAATTAGGTCAGTGTCGGGCACGGGGCCGATTACCTTGCATACGTCGGTATATATGAGTGGGTATGTCGGGTATCAGTATCACAAACACTATTTTAGAACACAGTAGGTACTTACTTATTTACGTAACCAGTAATTAGTGAATATTAAAATATTCCACTTAAACGAAATTTAAAATAAGAGCATATTTTTGGCCCTTCCCAAATATAGGTAGCTACTTAATTGCCATTATAAAACCAAGATCAACATAGCTAGATGTGGCAGGTACGTTTTGAAGATTCCTTTCCTGGTATTCCATTGAACTTATTTTATTTTTTATCGTATGGCAATTATTTCGAACCGCCGTAATCTTCGAGAAGACAGTAAGGTGCCAGTTTTGTTGCACTTTTAGTACCATCCAGGGGTTACGTGTAGGGTAGCGGTGGATCACCGGTGGTTACTCCCTAAGGACGTGGTGCAACTTCGACCCCCCTTTGTCAAGTGAGTGGGCAACTTGACTGCTAGAAGTTCTCAAGTCGCCCAAGGCCTCTAACTTGGCTTAACGACTGCTGCCATAGACAGCAGCCGGGATCAACGGTTTAACGTGCCTTCCAAAGCACTGGAGCGCTTAGTTAGTAACCACTCAAAGCGGTCACCCATCCAAGAACTGACCCTGGCCCACGTTGCTTAACTTCGCATACCGCACGCAACACGCGGCCGCCGCTGGACCACGAACGCCCAACGAAGTGATAAGTTGCGAAGCTTGGAGCAGCAGCGCGAAGTTGATATCAACGACTATTGGTAATGTAATTAAGTATCTACGTATATCTACGAGTATGCATATAAAAGAAGAAGTCCTCACTGACTGACTGACTGACTTATCAGCGCACAGCCGAAACTACTAACGCTAGAGAATTGATTTTACACAGTCGGTAAAATTTATAACGTAGGCTAGGGATAAGAAAGGATTTTTCGAAATTCATCCCCTAAGGGGATAAAACAAGGGATGAAAGGTTGTATGAAAACACGTAGGTATTTATTGAAGTGAGAGATTTGAAACTTTGTAAGTATATAGACTCCGTTGAATTATATGAATGGCATAGGTATTTCAGTGTTTTTCTAAATTGCTCCCCTAAAGGGGTTCCAAGTTTGTTCGGGGAGCAAAATCTTTTTTGAAGTGAGAAATTTAAAACTTCGTAGGTACATATACTCTCTGTTTAAATACAACGAAACGTGTTTCAGCGTTTTTCGAAATTACCGATCACAAAAATGACATCCATACATACCTACGTACATAGGTAAATTCAATCATATAAACTCGTAATTTCGTAGTATGGAGTAATGTAACATAACGAACGGGATAATCTTAACCCGTTTAGTATTTGAATGCAAAATAAAGCAAATATACTCTTATTACCTTAATATACTCCTATTATATAAACTATTAGGCACTAATCCGGCACTAATTAGGCACTAAACTATTAAACACTGAGAAACATAAGCGTCACATGGTCCTTCGAACCGGATTTATCAAGATTAGTAGTTATAGGTACTATTGTGATAAGTATACGCGAGACATAACTGTCTAACCGTTCCCTGTTACATACTGTATTTATTCTCATTTGTATGTCAATTTTATGCTCTGGATTTTATTAAATGATAACGGTTTTTACAGTCCACATACTTAAGAGCATTACAAATAGTTTCATATAAGGCTAATTTGCATTCCGTAATATATATTCGGTCCACTTAAAAAGTAATTAAATCTGATGGGGGCACGGTAGTGCCCCCGCCAAGACGAGCCGAGCGATGCGCTAAGGCACTACCTACCTCTTCTCGAACCTCTTTTTTTTTGAACCCTCATATTTTGGGTTTGCATTATACCAGATAAACAAAATTCTTGGGGTATGATGTCAATAGTGGACTTATTAAACATGTAACGTTGCAATTGCATATCTCTTAACACTTTAGATATTACACTTTAGATTTTATTGATATCCAAAAAACCTATTTCGTCACTCACTGATGATCATCAAAATTTTTAGGGTACTTCCTGAAGTCCTAGAAAGCTGAAATTTGGTATGTTAGCTAGTATTAGCTAGTACACAAACAACAAAAAATCCAAATACTTGGAAGTTTTTCCGCAACCGGATGGAATTTTGTATGAGCCTTCCGCAAATTTTGATGCTAGAGGTCTGAAAATTGATATAGGGAGTCCGTGTTATTGAGAGCAAAATACGTATTTCAGGATTTTTAGTAAATCACCCCCCACCCTCTAAATTAGGGGATGGAAGTTTGTATGGGTTTGCCTATACCTGTAAACTTATTTTCATGCTAGAGATCATAAAATTAACCAAGTAAACAGACTTCTAATTACAAATAATTAGTATGTGTTTTGAAAAAAAAATCACTTCTCTACCCCTTACATTAGGGGATAAAAGTGTATATGGGGCTTTCATTGCAACTTACAAAAAGAAGTGAAATCCCACCAAAAACGTTATCATGTAAAATGTTGCCAAGGCCTTGGCCGTTTCGCTACCGTCACACGGGCGTAGGGTGAAAAAATTATTCACTGATCATTACTTTTCTATTATACAAATAGATTTTGTAGTAACGAAACGGCCAAGCCACGAATTTTGGCTAAGGTGTAGTGTAGGTGAGTTTGTGAAGTTAGGGCTTAGAGTTAGGGCCTGTAGACTTGAAGGCTCTACTTGAGATCTGATAACTTTTTGAGAGTACGAGCGATATGGTCTCGTGTTGGTAACATTTTACATGACAATATTCTTTATCAACACCACACAGAAAATATGACAAGGTAATCCTATAATATAGATCGCGCGCAAATATATCTGGTAAGTGGGAAATTGCATTTCAAGGGGTGATTGTATTCAGACGCCAATTGCCAATTAAATTTTACCAATATGTAGTTTATTTTTTATGGTTTCTTAGGATGATATCAGTATCACTAAAATTGTTCCTGTATTAAATATATTGTAATTTATCTTTCATTTGATAACATTTTATATTTTCTGCACGAACGTCACGTATTACGTGGTCCGATTCGGATGTTCCCTGACTACTTTGTAGTATTGTTAAAATACAACCTTTAAAAAACCTGTTGTTGACTATGAATATATAGTTCATAATATGTATTTCTATACACCCACAACAATCATAAAAAATTAAGACAGTGATAAAAGTTACTAACTTACATTTTTGTTTTAAATTTCCTGTTGTTCCAAAATAAACCGTCATTTTGGGCAATAGGTATATTTTATAATGAACAGTTTTGGTCAAATGATGCAATTTTTGGACAATATCTTTTGCACCTTCTTAGACGAACACATGATACCAATACTAACTCAAATCCGACAAAAATATTAGCATGTTTTTGTTGATTTTAAACGTCCTTTCATCTGCTTACAACTGATATTAAGTCTTCACTGTAACATACTCGTACAGTGATATAAATAATAACTCTGCCTTCTTTTATTATCTCCAACTGGCTACATCTCTCTTTGTCTCAACTCACCTTCCCACTCTTCCATCGCATGAAATTCGTAATCGCTTTGCCACTGTGCATAATCAGAGGTTTGTATTAAATTGGTATTTCTGTGCCGAAGTGGCGGCGCATCGAATAACGTGGCAGCTTTGCTTGCTACGTGTGTTGCTTAATCAATAAAAATAGTAAACGAGCCATCGCCTCAAGTACTTGTACATAACCTTTTTCTAAATCGGTTGGAATATTTAATTATGTTGCTTCACTGTATGCTTTGAGTTTGAGTGCCGTTGCAAGTTAAACTTGTAGTATAAGTACCTACGTATAGCTGCTGAGGGAGAGGTCATCATTATGATGTTCTGTTTCTATTGTAACTGACATATTTTCGCGCATAACATAGATAGTTAGGTAATTACCAATTAGATTAAGTAGTGTACTAAATCTTTTCATCTGCCTAGTGTGACTGCATCGGATTTTTTGTTATACTTACAACAAAGGTGGCAAAGCCTTCCTGATGGTAAAGCTAAAACCACACAGTCTATGGCGGTTTGAAACTCCAGAAGAATCAGAAGCCTTTGGTGACAACATTAGCACTAGCACAAATAGCAAGCCTGTAGAAGGCATATTTTCATTTGATTTGTATGCACAACCTCCTTAGAACTTATTCATCCTCGAAACCGTGACGTGAGCACTGAGCCTACCACGCACCGAAATCGAAGTTCGTTCGTGTATCTCCTCAGTGTATCTCCGTCTGTGTCGCACTTGAAATTCGAGGCCCTGTTCTGTTGGCAGTTACTTAGAGTCTTTAGATTCTTTCATCTACCTAGGTCAATAGTTAAACTGATGCCTATCCTCGAAAGCCTCGAACTAGGAAAGAACAAGTAGTTTCAAAGCCGTTCCAAAAAACTTTTTTAACGAATGGAAATCATAGTGTTTCGCTTCGCGTAATAACTCTGCGCTGACCGATGACGTCCGTAACACAAAGGTCACGTTTAAGTAGGCATATCTATTTAAACATTTTAAAGACGTTGAACCGAATTATGTAAACTGGTTTTTATATGAATTATTTTGTCCATAAAATTATTCACCCAAAAAATTCGCTATGCTTTTTGCTCAGTCCTCACGAGCCTCTCATATACTTACTTCATCTCCATAGACCCTTACCTACCGTGAAAATTCTGCCATTTATGGATTAAGGGTCTCCTAGCTCCCAATGACCTTCGATCTGTAACTCTCTCTTTTCTCGTGTTTTTTATAGCTTATTTTATTAAGTACAACGAGGTTTACCGAAATAATATTACATATTTTAGACTAATAAAATACCATATTCATTTCTTGCTATAATAATATATTTAATTAGATTTATTTTACAACAATCCGACCACCTTAGTTACATTCGGTTCGATTACTATAATCCCAGCTTACTTATTTTGTTCATCCACACTATTTTTTTTAACGTTAAAAATGCCTTTTTAGGGTTCCGTAGCCAAAATGGCAAAAACGGAAACCTTATAGATTCGTCATGTCTGTCCGTCCGTCCGTCCGTCTGTATGTCACAGCCGATTTACTCGGAGACTATATATAAGCACTACAATTATGAAATTTGGTAGGAAGGTGTATTCTATGAACCGCTATATAAAAGTGATGTGAAATTACAAAAAAATGTTAAATTTGGGGGGGCACTTCATACATGTAACCGGAGGATGAAAAAAAAATTTCAACGCCGACTATGTGCGTTGAAATTTGGAGTATCGATGGATAGGCCTTTAAAAATGATATGGAGGTTTCTAAAAAACTTGTCCATTTAAGTCAACCGTTGGTGAGATATTAGCTGTCAAAGTCATAGAAAGTGTCCTCCCCCCCTCTAATTTCCAAACTATAAAGTTTAAAATTCTGAAAAAAATTGAGGTGGTGTGCATTAGTAAATACTTTCAACGATTTTTGGTTTGAACAATATAGGGTTTACGGTTTTTGAGTATTCGCTTAAAAACTGTCTTGCCCAAACAAAAGGTCGTAAGTGCCGTGAGTTCCCTATAAAGATACGACTTTTTTAGATTCAATGTATTGAATAGTGATTTTAAATGTGGACTAGTAGGTGTTGGTACGGAACCCTTCATTGTGCGTGGTCCGGCGCGCACTTGGCTGATTTTTACAATTTCAATAGTTTTACAATTCATAGATTATTTGAATACTTTCTTTAATAATCATCAGTACATGTTCAAAAATAAGTACATTAATTAAGTTCATTTTTAAATGGTGAAGTTGAATACAACATTCAGCGGTGTGGCCACCCACAGCAGAGTAGCGTTGAGAAGAGGCTTATCCTTTTGGTCATGATTTAATCTAACGTTCTAGCTTGAGAAAGAGATATAATGAGTATCTCAGCTATTCTTAAGTGACACGTTTGGTTACCTAGACATATTCGACTAATGTTGTCAATAATATAGTACCTTTGAGGGTCTAATTTTATAAACCAACTATTTATTTACACGACTCTTATTTGGCAATTTTAGACAAAAAAAACAGTTTTTTGGGCTTAACTTGTTTAAAGATGAGTTGAAAATAATAATTTCTCTTGCATTGTTAGAGACGTCAATAAGGAACAGTTACATGTACCTTCCATATTATATATAAGTGCATAAACAACATACTATTAGATAGTATCGAAAATAGAGCTTTTTTGGACTATGTTTGAATGAATCATAAAAAAGTAAGTAGTCAGTCAGATAAAGGATTGAAGAATCGATAACCGTTTGTGTCATAAATATATCTATAATTTTGATGGAGCAATATCAACTCAAAACTCGTCAAAAATCGACGAATAGCGCGTGGAGCCCCTTAATAGTTCTAGTATGGATTTAGTTAGGTTAGGTTACTGTAGGGTGCTGTAGGTTTAGACGATCTGAGGGGGAGGACTATAGGTATCTGAAGGGAAATACGCGATGCTCACACAAATAATGTATTTATACTTCCCCAAATACATTTACATTCGTAACTTAATTAAAGGCGTTTTAGAACTATTTGAATTTCAAGTTTGTATATGCTTCCAGAACCACATGGCCACTCAACCGTAACAACCTCTACAGTAGATATCTGGAAAGACGAGGCCCGAAGTTATTTTTCTTTGTATGATCGTACCGCCAACTAGTGTTTGCGCGTAATAAAAGATATTCCGTTAAGGATGGCGACAAGCCAACGACACTGTTTAATCCTTGTCAGACAACTCAGGCATGTCTAATATTTAAATAATATCTCCTATCAATCGAATTCAAAAAAATGATCCGGATTTGTCGGAAGATTTACGAAGCTTTTCTAATCGGTGAAATAATCGACGCGCGCAGCAGTGTAGGTCCGTGACACTGCGCGAGCGCTCGCCTGACGCCTTCTCGCGAGCTAGGGGTGAAGTGAAGTATTCGCACTAGTAACTTGACTGTAAAGTTGTTAAGTGCATTTGCACCCGAGGGTGAAGTGATTGAATTAATTAAATAAATAATGTTAGTGAGGTAATTGGAATATTTGGCTACGCGAGGCTAGAAATCACTTTTTGTGATAACGTCGCCTATTTCCAGTCGATGAACTGTTAATTGCAAGTACACCTAACAAGGGTGAAGTGGCGAATTTAAATAAATTACCTATTAAAATTAGTTGTCATGTTACATTTTAATTTCATAATGATATAAATATATAGTTTCCTATTCAACTGATTTTTTTAAAAATCAGTTTTTGCACCAGGTCGCTTATTTTTAGGGATTATACACTTTTGGTGGTAGATATGTATCGATCTTAATTGAGGGGCGTACCTATACATATTAGGTATCAGTAGATTAAATAAAACATCAAGTAGCTTAATGACATCAAGTAGGTACTTGTCTGATATAAATATATTTGACACAAATGTTTGACAAATATGTGTACTTAATTTTAAACTCAATTCAATTTAGAGAAGCATCGCGAATACCTGTGTATGTGAATAACAACATTTTGTACAGAACTGTATGATCACAGTTAAAACTCCAAGATGTATGTAAGACTGTAGGTAGGTAAGTACTCCTTAATCCAAGCGACCGTTTTTGCGTAATGAGTAATAATTTAATTAGTGAGTGCTAATGAAGGCACTGTATGTTTAAAGCGTAGGTATTTATATTAAAAAGAACAATGTTACCAATGACTAGGTACTAAATAAACATCACGATACCTTAAAAATAACAACTCTACTTCGAAAGGTAAGAGTGGTAAGGGAATTAATTCATATCCATAACTGAAGTAAAAACGTTGTACGTGGTTGTACCTAGTGGTATGTTTTATTAGGTTTTGTATGAAAGATTCGGACATAGCGTAGCGTATTTGTACATGCAGAGGTGGTAATAGTAGAGTTAGTTTAAATGGGTATAGGTTGATGGTATAAGAGGACTATAAGTCTATACAGTCCTTATCTACTATTCAAAAAGTCGGTAATTATACAAAAATAAACAAAATCCATTACCCTAATTTGGAATATTTAATAAGTGCATATTACGCGACAGCAAATGTGTAGGTACAGTACAACAATATTATAGTGATTCCCCTGAATAGCTCTGCTACATATAAAACAAAAATATTCCGGATGTAGAAGATCTTAATTTAATTTGGCGTAACGAACCCATTTCTTTCTGTACACCGCATTCTTAATTAAAGCTTAATGATATAAAAACAGCGGACAAAAGCCTCATCATAATCGGCTCACTAATTAAACCAATGAAAATATTTTTTTGTGCAATTGTAGGTACAGTCAGTTGCAGAAGTGTTATGTTGCTGCTATTTATGTTCTTAATTTTTTATATCTATTTGTGAGTTCCTTTAATGAATAATAAGTGCATCATCATTCTATCACCATTGTATGGAGGTCCGAAAGTTTAAGTCTTCTTTGGAGGACAAATATTATTTAAACGACGATTCCCACAAATCCGGTTAGCAATGAATATATTTATGAGTAATACTCATAGCAATTCGTTTATCATAACTGGACGCAGGTGGCGATCGTGAAATCGCGGAAATAGTTCATATTGTTATGCTTCCTACGTTAGCTACATATTTCCTTAATTATAATAAGTGAGCTTTTATAACGAAAGAATTAACATCAAGTCGTGAATATAAAATTTGGTTTTGGAGGTCCAATAATGAATATAATATAGCCAGTTTGTGGCCTGATACTATGTTCTTGTGTTATGTGTAATCTACTATATCAAGGACCATTAGTGTAGAATGTATAATCCTATAAAGTGTTGTTAAGGCACACTTGAGCGTCTGTAGGTTGCGGAGTCCGCTTAACCAGCAGGTGGTCCTACGCTTGTTTGCCACCGTCGATGTATATAAAAAAGAAATAATTTTTAGCACTTTTACATATAGTTATACTTCTGTCGCTGACTGTACACATGCGTATTCGACGATCGTCGCTTTTCAAGTTTCATTTAATCGTCAAAAGCTCTCCAAGCACAATATTGAGAGTTTACTGCCATTAAAACAAGCTTTGCTATAAAAAAGTGAAACTGCGGGCTTGATTAGATATATTCGTTCAATTGAGACTTTCACCTGGTTACGTTAATTGACTAATTTATCACCATTACTTTATCGATGTTAGATTTTAGCATTAAGTACCCTGTGTTTGTAAGCATACCTACATTGACGGTTAATAGATAAATTTAGCATTAAGTAAGTGATTTTATTTTAAAAGCTTAGTGCAAGTCGATGATTTGAAACATCTGTATTAGGTTCGTAGTTTGATAATGGTGGTTAATAGACATGTAAGTAGGGAAGTGGGTCTCACCAAACGTTATAAAAGAAAGTCCCCCGCCGTGTCTGTCTATAATATGTCAGTACTTACTCGACAAACTCAAAAAAGTGCAAGTCGATGATTTGAAACATCTGTATTAGGTTCGTAGTTTGATAATGGTGGTTAATAGACATGTAAGTAGGGAAGTGGGTCTCACCAAACGTTATAAAAGAAAGTCCCCCGCCGTGTCTGTCTATAATATGTCAGTACTTACTCGACAAACTCAAAAACTACCTACATGTATATTGACTAAAATACTTGTAACGACAAATGTTACGCGTTACGAAGTCACAAGTAAAAGTTATAAATAAAGAGATCACCGTTAAAAAAGAGGAAACTCACACATTGACTTGCATTGTGCAAACGCTGTCATCACTTATCACAGCGCATCCTCATATAATCATAGTCATAATCTTTATTCGCAACAATACTTATTTCTTCAATACATTGGAAGGGTCGGCAAGCAATGTCTCCATCTACTGGTTTGCTTCCTTCGGTAAGGTGATGTTTGTTTACCACCACTGTAAAATGTTTTACATATCTCACCATAGCATAATATGTGCAATGATTGTCAAAGCTAGGACTAGGATATATTCCTATTGCGTATGCACTAAAACAACCTGAAAGTATTGTAATATATTTACGTAATGTACTGAGGCAAGTTGTCATAATTTATGAAGTTTATTAACATATGCGCGGGATTCGATTACATATATCACGTCTATTGCTTTGGTTCACTCGAAAACTGGATTTAAATTCGACACGACAAGTAAATATATGGTCAATATTTTGGTAAAATACCTATACTGCACCATACTATTATTTTTATACAACTATTTCTTAATAAAATATGAACGCTTTCTATGGATTGAGGTTTAAAATTGTATTTGTGTAGGTATATGAAGGAGATAATATCCTAATATAGGTAGATTACTAAATGATAAATCTTATGTCTAAAAGGCATTTATTTTCAAAAGCGATGGTTCAATCTAATATGTTTTAAGCAGCGCTAGTGCTACATCTACTTAATGTTTTATCCTTGTTTGTGTGATGAAAATTAATGTTACATCAGAAACATAGTTAGAAACGTCTGATATCCGAAAAATATTTAACATTGAACTAACAAAAGAATTATGTATCTAAAAGTATAGTGATTAATGATACAAAATGATAATAATAAAACAGTGATCAACAAAAGACATGGCGTCTAACGGTCATTCAGCAAACAACACTAAAAACCCAGATGAAGAAAAAACGCCCGAAAAAGTAACCATAACCATAGACAAAACCGATGGCGTGAAAACTGACCACAATGGAACTAAACCTTTAGAAGTGAAAATACAAAATGGCGACGAGAAAGATTCGAAGGACTTATTGGGTGTTCCGCGGAATGGACATCGTATGTCGTTCATGGAAGAGGAGAGTGCGAAAGAGAGGATGCGTCTGTCGCTTCTGAAGCAGTGTTCCGGGATACTGCGGCAAGGAGACCAGAAGTACAATAAGGAGTCCCTGCATAAGGCTTTTCAGGATGAGGTATGTATTTTAAATATACAACGAAAACGTAACAGGGGGCGTTGTTGTTAGTGAGGCAACACAATGAAAACAACTTTATTTGATATTCGCAACAGTTAAATAACAGCCACTTTCTAACTTAAATATTTGCATAGGTATATGATATAATATGACTGGAGGCTGCCTATGCAAAGTTATTTTATTACCGATTATTTAACATAATTATAATAGTATACGTATATTATGATATACGTGAATTACGTGGATCATTACATTAGAGGTGGTACCTATTACGGCGAGTGCGATAAAGGAGCCTAGAGTGTAATGATCAGCAGTCCCTCACGAGTTTTATGCGACGTTTTTCAACACATTTGCGAGGAAAAATCAATTGTGGGGTATAAGAGAAAAACGTTACTTATTAATAATTTTCTGTAGTTTTTGATGGTAACAGGTTAACTTACAGATTAAGTATATGGTACCATCATCAAAATGGTTAATAGTGACGTCATCACGTCACTTTTTTCCGTATTAAATGATTAACATTTGATTATGACACATAGAAACCTCGCTTGGCTTATATCTAAAGGTGTTTTCACTATGCATCTATTACACTAAGTACTGTTTATTACCTATCACAATTGTTTTCTCTATGAGTTCACTATTTATGAAGACAATTGTACAGTTTAAGCACTCATCAACAATGTTTACAAATATATTTATGAATTAATGTCGCGCGGTAACTTTTTTTTTGCCTTTGCGCTGTTAGTGCGCGCACAGGTTCAAAGCGGGGCTTGAACGAAATCTCCAGACAGACACTACATCATATAAATAAATATATAGGTAGGTACTAAATACGAATTCACTTTACCTATAATATTATTGATTGTTATTCAAAATTATTAATTTTACTAAATTAATCATTTCTATTTAGGAAAGAATCACCATACATTTCATTGTTTTGGCTGTGTACTCGTAAGAATCCATTGGCCGAAATAAAAAATGGACTGTATAACCCCATTAATTTAAGAATGCTCCATATTCTTATCTACACCTTACTGCGATTTACAAATGAATCTTAATCGGGATATAAATATTACCTACAACACAAGTGTCGTAATAAAATTACAGCATGCGTGTGTGTGTAGGTAATATCCCGGATTATCAGCCTAAATGCGAAGTAATAAGAGCTACCTTACGAGAAAATGTGTTGAAAATATTAATCCGATCGACGATCGATACCTACAGACAAACATATTGCATTGTCGTTCGTTTTAACCCGGCTAGGATGACTGTAATAGGATCTTTCTAAGGCGCCTAAAAGGTTAACTATAGATGAATATTTGAAAACGTCAGGATTGTTGTTGGTTAGCCGATATCGCATTAACACGTAAACCGCAGCATAAAATAACGAGACGTCGCCGGAAATCCGTTTGTTAATCACAAGCTGTGCTGTTGCACAGTCGCCAGATTAGAAGCAGTTCGTAGCAAGATTCATCATAATCATAATTAATGAATCGTCCTTTGCATATGTCGTTTATATTGAAGAGGGTAGAGATTTACCTAATATAGACAGTAAAATTGGGCAACTGATGCTCTTTTTTATAGCGATATACCTGAATTTTGAATCTATTATACCCCGAGTCTTCATGAACATTTCGTACAGTTTTCAAACTGTTTACTATATATTTGATGTATTCCAAATTAACTAGTAGATGGTGAACCCGAACTAGAGGTCAGTGCGGTAATAATTTGTGCTTAATGTGGTACGCGTTAGAAATATATATCTTTTAATACGTTGCGACGCGTTTGTGTAATATGTCTAAAGTCATTATATATTATTTGGTAATTTTACGTTTAACATCATCAAGATATCTGTACCTTGCTTGTTGGTGTGATGGGCATGTATGTCGAACGTAAGGCCGCATTTACATGCGTGGAAGATTCGCACGGAAGTTTAACTACACGAGCGTCATATTGTGTTATGGCCGCAATGCCTACGCTTCTCTAAACAGGACGCCCATCGGAGTTACTGGCAGTACCAAGGTCAACGGCATCGAAGGACATCTAAATAAGAAAATTTAGTTTTTCTACAAAGGACAATGAAATCAATATGGTATTCGTTGTTGTAGCGATAAGACCGCCTGTTTTGCTCTTGTCGTTGTGTTTTTGTACTGTACTGTATCCTTTGATTGAGGTGTGCAATAAAGAGTAATTGTATTGTATTGTATGGTGTTGTATGTTTCTCGGTTTGCCCATTAATCTTAATCTCCACTCAATTGCTCAAAGGTTAGGTGGAAGAAATCCCTTATAGGGATAAGCTTGCCTTTGTACATATATATCAACTGTTCTTGTAATTTGTGTTATGTCTTACTCATGTACAATAAAGATTTATTCATACATACCTACATACATACATACATATAATATCCAGATGTTTGAAGGCTAAATGAATAAAGGTTGTTTAGAAAATTTCTTTATTGAGCAAATGATGTCCACGGCGTTCTGTTATAATGATAAATAAACGCTTACATTGACCTACCGCAGGATATTTCTTTATTCAGAATATATCATGAAATTATTATTAGAGATTTGACGCCTGTCCACTGTATTAAGGCCAATAAAGACGCCGATGCCCGAGAAAAGATCTGCTAAAGGCTAAATCGCTAATAGTGATTGGACTCCTATTGGTGCCCAAGGCACTGTGTTAACGTCAACAAAGACGTCGAGAGACTATAACAAGGATGGGCGTCCACGACAATGAATCTTTCATAATTCGTTTTCCCTTTTCCCATTTAGTTAGGGTCTACGCAGCATATTTTTTTCTTTCATATTTACCTCTCTATTGCCCATTATCTCGTCACTTCCTCTTCATATCGGCTCTCATGCAGTCTACCTTTTCCTTCGCCTACTTCTTCTCTTACAGCCCACTACAATCACACTTAATACCCTTCTTGTCACATGACTATCTTCTGTCCGCATAACATACCAATACCAACTTAGCCCATGAGCTCTCAACAAGTTGGTGGTTAAACCTCTTTCTTCTTAGTTTTTTTTTATAAATTTTCCTCATAAAACAAAAATTACACAAAGAAAAAAATTAAATAAAAAATGTTTCAAAATGTGCAACCCAAGCCCTTTCATATGATACCCTCGACATATTCACTAGACTTTCAAATTTTGAATCACCAATTATAGATTTCAAATCGATAGCATAAGTAGTTCTTGACTTGACCATTTCGGTACGGGACCCTAAAAATCAAGAAGTCTCGCACACTGCAACGGGTGCAACGTAAGACCATTGTTTTTATTAATCTGAATAACTCGCCTTTTATTGCCTAAAAGTAAAATATCCGGTTCTTTCGCCATATTGTCAATCTCACCCAATAAGGACGGTTACTGCTGTATTTGTGCCTTGTAAAAACCGCCAAGTACATCGTCATTTTTTACGAGCCGAAATTACAAGCTGATGTAGCGACAATCATTCCAATGTGGGCTCTTCTCTTTCATTTTTGATAATCATGTCATGATAATTTCTTTAAGAATGCGTTGATTGAAACACAGTGGAGTGACGTCCATTTAAAAAATGGTTTTACCTACTCTACAACTCACCTTTTCGTTTATTGTAATATACAGCTTAGCTCAAGCTAAGTCTAGGCATCAATGCCTAGAAAGTCAAATGTGGCAATTCTGAACTCATACGGTGATGTCATCTGACAGTTACTCGCGGCATTGACTGTCATCTGACAGTTACTCGCGGCATTGACTGTCAAGCCTGTAACAATGGACCTGAACCAGATATCTAATCACATGATATTACCATTATCATGGTGGTGAGCTTTTTGCGTCCGATTTCGCTTTCATCAAAGGTTTTGTCAACATGGCAAAATGTACTTTCGATATTTGGTCATTGAAATTGAATAATACCAAGTGAAATAATAGTTATTCTTATTATTCTAGAATAAGCAAAAAATGTGTGCTTTTAAACCTATTCGCCAATAAACAGCAGGCGAATCACGTAACTTTATGTACTAACGGTAGATAGATTTTACTGTCAATTTTGAATTATGAATGTATGAGCTGACAGTTAAAATTTGACATTAAAATCTACCTAACGGTAGTACAAAAGTTACGTGATTACCCCGCTGCTCTACAGTTCGGAGTTATTTAGTAGGTAGTTTAAAAGTTTATTTCTTGTGAGCAACTTTGTTAGTGGCGGTTTCATTGTTAAAAGGTACTTATTTGTATTTTGCATCAAGGTCAAAGTTTCATTATGGATCAAAAGCTCTAAGTTAAAATGTGGTGTGAAGTGAACGTCACATAAAAAAAAACTGAATAACTTATTGTAATGGCTAATTCCCACGCTCTTTGAAACAGCCTTTGTTCTTGACCTTTCTGATAATTTAGAAGGAACTTAACCCCTTAACATTGCAAACAAAAATAACTGCAAAAAATTAAAAATAGTGTCGAATATTGGAGATATTATTTCTATTACATTTCGAATCCAAAGTTACCTACCTATTCACAATTTTTTGAAACGCATTAGGTCCATGACGTCACGTTATCACGTAGTGTCACAGCCATGGCATTGACGGCGGAGTGCGGACCACAATGGGACAGGCCGTATTGTTCCTCATAATAGCATGCCATCACACGAGCTTTTTGCACGATTTCACTTTCGCGAACTTTTCCAGTGTTGATAAGCACACAATGAACAAGCATTTAAAATCAAAGCACAAATTTAATGTAATGTAATGTCACATAGACGTCATTGAGATGTAATTTTAGGTTTTTTTTTTCGGTTAATACTTTTCCTTTCTTTCAGGTTCCATTTTCAGCGAATATTACAGCTCGCTTCCCGCTTGCGGGGATCTCGTGCTTATCCTTTGTTTTAGTAAAAGAGAAAACTAATTTACATGAGCTCCTTGTATGCGGGATGCATGCTTTATCGAATGCATATGATCCCTTAGGAATCTAGGATGGCTGTGAATCCTCCCTTTAAGCCATGAATTGTGTTTGTTAAGGTATAAAGTTCGCAGCAGTCTGCATACAGCAGCAGTACACGACATGTTGTAGCGACACAAAGCCTGCTGCTGCAGTCTGCGGTCGCGATTTCGAACCCCATTGCAGACAGCAGCAGCAGTCGGATTACGGAGCTATTTAATTCAATTTGGTGAAGAAAAGAATTTATAGAGTATTGTCGTTTCATTCCTAACTGACGCAATTAGAAGTCGCAATTATTGATATCGACGAAGGGGGATCATTTCTCAGAGAATGACCCAATTATGCCTTTCGCCAGATTTGCATGCATTCGAGATCTCAGATAAGTATGAAATTAATTAGAACACAGTCTCTGACCACGGATTTTGTTACTCCGAATAGCGTTAAAAATATTACGAGACCTAATACCATTCCCCAATAGATCGAGGGTCTCTCGATTTATCGGGTTTTACCTCACAGCCCTCAAATGCGCACAGCGCAGCGATTGACTGCAATTCAACTAGCTTATTGCAACTCAGTAATCTAACCTAACCTAACTGGCCGTAATGTACATATACGTCTATACGTAAATTGAGCCTTTCAGGAAACTCTACTTCAATCAACTTCAAATCGTAAAATGTCTATTTTATTTCATTTTGCAAGCGCCGGTTTCGATTTGATTCGCGAAAGTGAATGGGATCGATTTGAATGGGCGTGCGTTTGCGCAAGTCTGATGGAACGTGTTTTGTGTTCATTGACGGTTTAACGCTTATTGGATCTTCAGAAAAACATCAAGTGTGAGATGAATAGATTGTGAAGGATTCCGGGCTTATTTTTGAAAGGTAGGGCCTAGGGAATGTAATCCCGCACGATAGTTCGATTCGATAGATTCGATCCCAGTACATATATTAGCTTATATTTCTCGCGTTTATGAAAAACGTCCCTACTACTTAAATTCTCGATAATGGTTTTCGGTGCGATATTACGTATAATCTGTATGTATATTTATTTTGATAGAGGCAGAGGATATAAGCATCGCCTTGACACATTTCGACCTGCCCTTTGAACCCTAAAAAAGTTAATAGAAAACGTGAAATTAGTCTGCATGGTTTTTGTTATTAACGAAATGACCTTTAAAGCTCATTTTCGAGTAATTTTGTGTATGTAACTATATGTTTTGTGGTCATTGCAAAGGTTAGACATCTCATTAAGGAGATTGCAACGTAGGATATTTCGTATTCTGAGGTATTTTAATGGAGAAAAATGATGCATATTATATAGTAACAATGGTATTTAACAATGGATTTTCCGTGAAGGAACATTGTTAGGATAGGAAGCCGGTCTAATCCCGACAAGGTCTAGTTTTCCCTCTGGGTTGAAGAGCCAGATGGCAGTCGGTTTCGTAAAACCATGCCCTATTTTGGTGTACCAAGGGTTGAAATACGCATTTCAGACGATAATAGTTCCTGGCTGAAATTGATGGCAATCCACAGTGGTTATCAATTCAATTCAATTCAATTCAATTTCAATCAAGCAATAAACAATGGTTATCAATTCGAGGAACAGAGCCGGTATTCCATTCCTGATATTTGACAAAAGGAGAAATAATCCCAACCTTTAGACTATTTTAATTAGGTAGTATGAGTGAGTAGGTTTATGTGTTCATTGATTTAGGCCGGGTTTTATAGAGATCCGTTAGACCAAATGTTAGGTAAAATTTTGGTAAAATAATAAGTAACATTTTTCGCATTAGTTACCCACATATAAGGTCTAACTAATCATTATAAACTCGGACCTTAGAGGTGCACCTGTTCTTTTTGATGAAATTTAACCTAACTTGCATTATAGTCAGCTGCGCTGCTCCCGATCCTGCGCTAGAGAGGCTATACATTATTCATCCATAGTTTTTGGTGCGAGCAGGACAAAAAGCGAATTCGTTACTTGAGATTGAGTGGTGTGGCGTTGATGGACTAGTGCTCCGGAAAAAACATTGACGTGTGGCTGCGAGTTGCGACTGATAACAAGCTTGGTTTAAATGGGTATAGTAATTTTTAATGGTCAGAGATTTATAGATAATGTGAGTTTGGAATGAGCTACGATGCCTTTTAGATACCTATTAAGTTAATAACTAGAATGTAAACATATCTTTGAAGTTTCAAAAGAAATAAATTTATACCGAAATGCATTTGAGCAAAGGAACATTTTCCACTCCACTTAAGTATGTAAGTAGGTACAGTGAAGTGCAAAAATATGTATCGAATTAATAATATTCTCATAATTATGCAACACTAATTGGCCAAATTTATTTTTTGCACGTGACTACCTAAAATTAGCAAATTACCTCAAGGCCTATTCTATATTGTATGGAAAACAATTTCCGCATCTTTTAGCGACAAGACTGTTATTTAACCTCTAGGTTTTGTGTTTTCACTTTTTTATTGTGAAATGCACTAAAGAGTTGCATGTTTATTGATATGATTTTAGCGTTGTAACTTCAGTGTTGCAGGAGCGCTCAGTGACCCAGCGGCGCCCGCGTAACGCGTGCGGTATGCGAGGTTAAGCAACGTCGGTCCAGATCAGTTCTTGGATGGGTGACCGCTTTGCGTGGTTATTAACTGAGCGCTCCCGTGCTTTGGAAGGCACGTTAAGCCGTTGATCCCGGCTGCTGACTATGATAGCAGTCGTTAAGCCAAGTTAGAGGCCTTTAGGCAGCTTGAGAACTTCTAACAGTCAAGTTGTCCACTCACTTGACATGCCTAATTCCAATAAGGTCTGGGTTGTTAGATGGCTGTTGTTACGTAAAAACTAGTGCCTACGCCAAATCTTGGGATTAGGTAGCGGACCCTGGGAATCCTTGACGATGCAACTGTACTGGGATAACGCTAGAAGGATGATGACTTCAGCATTGTAGGATTGCACTTAGGTACTATATAGAGTTGAAATGGAAGCTTTTAATACAAGTCGACACCCTCCTTCCATTGTGAAAAAGCAATGCCACAATTTAAGTAGTTTCAAGTTTGACCTGTCACCTGTCACGCGTGACAGCTGGCATTGGCTGAGCTATGACCATTCGCCGCCCCGGACTCGCCACCGACCAATAGCGGCCGTATGCGCTGACCCAGATCCGTCTGTCTGTCCGAAGTTATATATTAAATGTAGTACATTACTTTTATGTACACCTTGAACTCCTTGAAGGGTTTTATTTGAGTTACCAAGGTGTCAGATATCAGTTATATATAATTAGGGCTGTTTGAAATATGAAAGAAAGAAAGAAAGAAAAACCATTTATTCAATAAAGCACACACATATGCTAAAACGCTGGAATTTTTCTTATTAAATAAGATACTAAACATAGTCAACCTAATAAACACACAAACATATAATAGTACATTATTGCCGAGGCTCGGAAAGTAAGGGATTGCCTGACGAGAGACCGAGTTAGGCAATCCCGGTTTTCGAAGAGGTATATGTAGGTAGTGCTTTTCTCAAAAATTGTGAGGAAATAATGCAAATTAATTAATTGAAAATGAAAATATATTTTAATGTGAACAGTGCATTTGAGCATCGAATACGTAGCCCACAATGTAGACGCCTTCTTTGTTTTTGACTGCTCGCTGAAATACGCCAAGAATACGTTTTCCGAGAATGTGTTCGTATTTTTGTGTCTTCCATTGAATAAATTGCTCGTAAACTCGATTATATTTTACTCTTGACTTAGCGGGCAGTAAGTTTTGCATTGCTGCGTTCGCTTCCGCCTTCAGATTAGGCGGAGTGCAATCAATATCTAAGCTACTCTCATCACTCGAACACATTTTTGAAATTAAAACGCAAAATTAGAACAAATCCACGTATTAATAAACTGTAATTGCCGCCAATTTATTACCTATAAATTGTATTTTTGTAACCAAAGACATTTTAAAAAGTAAAATTAAAAAATGACACACATACGTACTGTGTTCAAAAACGAGCGGGTTGCTTGGCTGAATGTAAAATTTCTCAAGTCTGACTGAATTACTGTGAAGCTGTTAGATAATAAAAAAGGCACGCAGCGGAAAATAATGGGTTTTAGTAGGATTATTATACTCTTAGGAGTATAGGTAATAACGCCTAGACAGGGACGAATTTTAACTTTTTAAATTTAGGCGGATAAAAACTAGGCATTTCCCGTGTTCGTTTTTCAAACAAAATACGACCCTTCCCGAGCATGTTTGAGATAAATAAAATTAAATGACTGGCTGCACCTACACTATTAATTATGAAAAGGCTGAACTTCTGTTGGAGATCTTAGGTTGAGTCATCCTTGATTCTCTACTAAAGGCTTAGTATTAGTGAAGCGCATAATCTGCATATGCAGCTATTGTTTTGGTTTGATTTTGAATGCAAGTAAAATTTAAATCAGAAATGTAACTGTCTAAAATACTCCTGAAGTAAAAGCCTGACTACCACTGCACAGGGAAACCTACAGTAAAGTTCACCATTAGGCGAAGTTGTTTGACAAGTCAAAATGCACAAGCACTAAGGCCTTACTAGACTCATCGATCTTTCGGCGCAAGCCTTAGATCGGGGTATCTACTCAATTTTATGTACAACTACAACCTTACCATTTAAGTTTGTTTCTGTATGTACTAATTAATAATAAAAAAGAGTATGTAGGCTAAGGTTTATTTGACCAATATAATTTATTATTATTATTATTTATTCATTTCTCAGACACAGTCCATGTTTTAATATTTCCTGAAATTGATCCCTCTTTTTGCACTCCGTCAAGACGAAATCTTCCAGTAAACTTCGTCGATTGTAGGTTTGTTTCCTCTATTCGAACTTTATATTATTTAATTTGACTGATCAAATTATATTAATCGAGGGAAATAATTATTGAAAAAAGATAATAAAAAATTAAGCTCGTTACGGTAGGGAAAGCAGTGTAACAGAAAATACAACTATTTATTGTTGGCAAATATAAGTTTGCGTCAGAGATCTCGGACTAGGATAAAGGTAGACGTGCCAGAGGAATCTTTTGGGCAAATACAAGTCTTGCTGCCTATGCGCTTACTAGTTTGTACTTACGTATGCATAGTAATAGAGTTTCAATTGCACTCATGTAGTTCCACGGGTTAAACAGTTTCGATACTAATCCTACAGTCTAACTTGCACCGCTGTAATCACAGCCCCAGCGACCTACAAACACGCTCGTTTGTCATGAGGCAATGCTGATACCTACTCGAGGACTTGCGAGCATACATTACATGTCATATATTAACTGTACCAATATCGCATCTCCTTTAATCGTCTAATTGTAATAACGGCGCAATTTTCTATATCATAAAGTTCAGAATTGAAAGCACTGAAATGGAAAAATACGAGGTTAGTGATATAGACAGTCGATACGTGACACGCTTTGTAGGTCGATGGAGATATAATCTAATGGCTTACAGCTGTGCTATGAACTTCGACAGTATGATAATAGGTTTTGATTTTAATGCGGCTTGATAAATCACATGTTTACTGTGAATTTAGCCTGCAGGGACAAGGCTCTTGAAGCATTGCAGCACAAGCTGTTGAGGCGTCTGTCTCTCTTGCCGCTTCGGCTGAACTCGGATCTCGTACATCTCCGAGATGCAATTCACCCAAATTCGGATGAAAGTGATACCTACTTGGTGTCAATTGTGTCGGCCTCATAAGTAGTTTTTCGTTTTCACCCGTTGGAAATTTAGTACGACAGTTCAGACATGACGTTAAAGCGACAACGTACGATGGTGTTAATCCCGTTGTGTGGATGACCGTACATCGTCTGGCATTATATCAGGCCTGTAAACGACCCTTGTCTATAGTAACCTCCGGTATAACGCGTCAGGGTTGTACCGCACTGAGCCTGTCCTTCGAACTTCGAAATACGAACTTCATATCGTGCCGTCCCTTTGAAATTAAATGAAGTCATTTATTATTCAATTTAGGCATATTACATGCACTTTCACTGTCGTGTTATACACTATATGAGTGAAAGGGACGGCACGATACGAAGTTCGGATATCGAAGTTCGGAGTAGCCCCTCAGTATTGTCATCGTCGACATGGATTTCGATTTCATTAAAATGACGAAAGAAATAAGATAATTGAATAATATTCCCTTTTCTACCTTAATTACTTACTACTTTTCGGGATCTAAATGGGTTCTAGTAGCATATTTTTAACACAACGTATAAGAACGAAATAAATCTCACTGAATGTTGATTTGCTCTGATGACAACCCTCGCTTATTTTGTATAGTATTGTCGACTCTGTTGCGATTAGATTTTTTGTCTATAGAGTCTTAGGGGGGCTTGAGCCCCTTATTATCTCCAGTAAAATTGATTTCAGGTACTAGAGGTAAGAACGGGTTGGAACGCTGTTACATTCTCTTGATCAGTCTTTTCATGCGGGTTAATCATTTGCCTACATTAAGTATCATGATGATGGTGACATATGTATGTAATGTATATCAGATCGAAATCAATTAACTGGTCGAACACTTTGCGAAGACTGAGAAGGATGTTCATTCAATTTGTTGATCATAACTGATGGTACCCGCAGTGACAGGTGTCAAATACTTCCTGTCGAACTGGCTACTCCCAACACGAACACGTCCGAAGGGAAGTTAGGCAATATACTTCATTGGTATCGTCAGTATATCGGAGTTAGGTAAAGTCGAATTTGGAACATGTGCACGGTGAAAGTGATCAAAAATGTCTGTATAAGGTTGCTCATATATTTTTGAACTTATGGGAACATACACTTGTACATATTTATGAACTCCACCGTATGTATCATAACGGTCATTAAAAGACACTACTATTTTTACTGATATCTGCTGTTTAAGTAGGTATATAAAATGTACTTAATATTCTAAAACTTGTAGCTCGCGGCAAGGACCACGTAAATTCCTATGTTGACCTTTCCCTCCCAATTTCATCCCGTTATAAATTAAGTATCTGTGGGGTAACTTTCATCCAAATTTGTTCAGCCATTTTTGGGTGATTGAGTATGTTCATTAAGTTTCATTTTGTAACTATTTCTCGGGGTGCTCTGAATACAAATGCCTAAGCTGCATAATATGCACCAATATGCTGAGTGGTATCAATTCAGGCGCATTTGTTTGAGGCGCATGTGTAGAATAAGATTAAATTTCACAAAATATTGTTTTTCAAACATTTAATCATCTAAACGTACACACTTAGGCGGAAAACAAGTCTCTGACTGTAGGTACCTGTGTATGCATTCATGAGCCGCATTATGTATAAGGTCCAATTACACTACTTTTACGCAAGTTCGCTCTAATGAAGTTTGACAACTAAATTCGTCATTTTGCACCAGTCGTTTAGGGTTCCGTTGTAAAATAATAAACATTACGGACTTTATAGTTTTAGGTAAAATACCTTAGAATTGCTCTCGTCTTTGTGAACTACTTCTATTTTGATATTATTATTACCTATGTAGATATTGTATATAGACATTTTTGTTCCTAATATTGGGTGAGACGTTTAGGAGTTTTACACAGCAAAATTGGATAAAAATAGCAAGTCTCTTACATTGTCATATACTCATTACTATTGCATTTTGCAGTAACGTGCCAAAAAGCAATACATTTATTATTTACTAAATATAGAATATCATAATTTGTTGCTTAATAACATAAGACTTAATAGTATATTATGCAACTGGTGTATAAGAAGGGTATAAAAAGGCGAGTGGTGTGGGTTGCGATGTGAGCCTTGGCGTACATCGCAAGTAAAGACAACACGAGCCTTTTTATACCAGTTATACACCGTTGCATACAATACTTTTTCTACGACTCATTTCAAATAAAAAGTAAGTACCTATTTTTCAGAATTTCATGCGCCATATTTTCCCTTAGTAATTGAGCGACTTACCTACGCAATTCCTTCAGTAATGCTATATAACCTCTTCGAGGATTTTAAACGAATCAACGTACCTACTACATTTTCTATCTGAACACAAAAAAAATCGTAAGTAATATAATCATTTATCAGCTTGAATGTTTTCGTTTACAATTAGGACTTTGGTGGGAAATCAAAAATATAACACTTTGTTTATGGTTTGTTTTTTTTTAATTTGCTAGACTGGGCATCCGACCTAAACAAAATTCAAATCCGGATCGAATCTTAACTGTTTCATTTTCATAAATATATCCGAAAATAGATAAAACATGTTAAATAACACAAAAAGATGATAAATGTATGTATTTATTGGGTAAATAATATATTATGCATTTATTAATACATAAAAATTATAGTAAAGTTGCCTTAAGTTGGCAGCACTGATTTTAATCATAAAAGTTTCACTTGAACGCACCAAAGAATGATTACTAAACATATTATTTGTAGTAGTCTGTGGCACCCAAGTCTGCTTTAATTTTTCATTAAAGTAGGGTAAGGAGTGTGATTTTGGGCAATAGACTAGATAGACTTTTTACAGAATAAATAAAGTATGTATTTATATTAGAGTTAATGATTGCGTAAGTCGCGAAAAAAGTACAGGAGTAGAAAAACATATTTAGAGAATATCTATTAGTGCATGCATTAGGCCTATATAGGTCATCATCGACACGAAAGTATAACCAATATGGCGTTATTCGCGCAGGTTAACTAGTGCTCTTGCTCATATGCGCCAGCGTGCAGCCTTGCCCCTTGCCCCATCACATTACAAAATACTCCTCCCTAAAATCCTCTCTTTACTTACTCGCCGCGAAATATACGGAACCATGTTGCCGGCCACAATTATTTACCGTCGAACATGCCGCGTTTTTTCCACTACATTTCATAATTAAAGCTTTATATAGCGCGAACAGACAGCCCAGTGATTGATGGTTTTAATTATATTCTTTTTACGGGAACTTGCGATAAATACCTACGGGCAACGCGCGCGGCGCAAGCGCGTTGATCTAAATATTACTTAGATCATTTAAGGTTTTTAGATTTTTATTGCTTGATTGCCCGGTTAATTATCAACCAATATGTACCATAGTCCATATGGAGACGCGGGATTCATTAAGACATGTGTATTTGCAAAATAATTGCTGTATCAGTAACTAGCCAATTAAAAATGTATGTACAGTCGCGAACCGGGATTGTTGAGCCACTTTCCATTGTCCGTAATTTAGCCGTGTAATGAATGACAGAGGTTACCTGATGTCGTGTCAGTCCCGATTTGCGTTACACGACCAAGTTGCGAACATTGTCAAGTGGCTCGACAATCCCTGTTCGAGATGGTACGTTTGGTACTAACGTTGGGGTGGGTCAATACTAATAATATCGAATTTCGGATGTAAATTAGAGGCGTTTGATTAGCGTGAATATCGTTTAGATGTAGGTACTAAGCCGTGTTTTCATATGTTTGTTTGACAAATGTATTTATAGAAACATACCTACACACATACTCAACGCAACGCCGTCTGAGTTAAACGGTAGCCCTATGTTATTTTTTAAAGATATATGGAATTACGTTTGGCCCCAGTGAAACCAGATCAAAAGTTAAGACAAGGTCAAAGATGGAACATTCACCCAGTACTCCCAGTAGATGCCTGGTTTGACGTCAAAGATTTTATTTGCTCAGAATGAATGATATTATAAAAGATGTTAAAAATAAAACATGTCCAGTTCATTCAGCCTGCATGCAAACATTATTCAGGAGCGACATAATTAAGTCATTAATAACAATAATTCAATATATCCACAGAATTAGCAACATTTACAAAGTAATGTCGAGGTAGTCAAAATTATAGTAATGATAATACACACGGGACTGTAATAATACTAATATAAAATGTCAATAATAATAATTTATTAATAACAAAATCAATTAAGTTACAAATATTTTCTAACACTATAAAAGCATTTGTCCAGAAGCCAGTCAGTCAGTTCTTAAAACGAATGCCTCGTAGTAATTTTATGTAAGCCGGTATTTTATTATCTATTTCTATGCACATGTTATATATGTTCTTCGCATAGATCATTTTGTGAGCTCGTGGCTTGTAGAACAAATTCATGATTTTTTTTCTTCGTCACCTATGTTGTACAGTCAGCATCAAAAGTAACTACACATGTGAAGACGTCAAAAATCTTTATTGTAAGGGATTAAGAGCTTTTGACCTCTTCATATGCGTAGTTGTAGTTACTTTGTGATGCTGACTGTACGAGTGCTTTATCGATATCAGTTTTCTTTATTCATGCTTTGTCCCATTTGGATTAGAATTGACTCTCCCGATTGTTCTTTATTGGTGTACAAAATGTATTATGTATTATCTGATTAAAAAGGTAAATAAAAAAAATAAAAAAAAACTGGTCTTCTTTACAGGGAAAAATATTCATTTTTGTTATCTGTAGCAAGGCGGTTTGATTCCCTCACTATATACTCTCAAAATTTAGAGTTGACGAAATATACCGAAATCTCGAACAACTTGTATGGCAAATCGGTGCAAATTATACAAGCCAATCGTACCTATATACACAGAAATTTAACATTAAGTCCGATCAAGTAAATAAATGACAACTTGTATTATGTATATTCTTAATAGTAATAGGCAAATGTAATCATAATGCGGTGCAAACAGTCAAAACATCGTCATCGATCATTTGAGCCGATATAATTGCGTTCACGATGATTGATCGCTATGATCGTGATACTAAAAAAAACGTAAGCATGAAAAAAGCGTACGTGTATTACCTTGTCACCGCAACTATTATGTTCAATACCAGTAACTTTCTTCATGATTCACCAGGCTTTAAAGGTATCACAGAAGAATGTTTTTTTACGCGTATGTTATTAGGTGCTGGGTTACAATTATTATTGAGCGCGTAAGTGCAGCCGAATCCTGTCGATCACGATATTGTGGTTGCACTCACTTATCGTAAGTCTGTAGATGTAAGGTGCAGCGGGCAATCTAAAATGCGGGAAATTAAGACTAATCGAAATATTTTCTGTTTTACATCATTTACTAGAGTGGCATCTTAGTGAAATTGTGAAAGCGCTTTTCCGCTATCCGGGCATAGATGTGCTATCCAGTAAACAATGTAAAACACGGAAGATATTTTTGATTAGTTTTAATTTCCCGCAGTCTAGATTGATCCGGCGCACCTTAATGAATATTTTCAGAATTCAATCTTGTCTACTAAAAATGATCCCCGTCCTAGACGATAAATTCGTGTATCACGGCAAAACTAATGTACAAAATATCATTTGATATTTAACAGTGGTTCTTCGGTGAAGGCAAACATAGTGAGGAAACCTGTCTAATCCCGACAAGGTCTAGTTTTCCCTCTGGGTTTGAAGGTTATATGGCAGTCGCTTTCGTAAAACTAGTACGACAGATCTTGGGGTTAGGTGTCAAAGTGGGCCCTGGGCTCCTTATGTAGGACACAATCGGGAAAACGCTGGGACGATGATGATAGTGGTTTAGTAGCTGCTTACATTGTAATTGGATGCAAGACAACAAAGGAGGCGGAGTAGAACCGCGGCCGACGGCGACATTCTTCTACTTGTTCGACAACCAGATTAACATTGTCT
The DNA here is from genome assembly GCA_963556455.1 of Epiblema foenella. Classification (NCBI taxonomy): domain Eukaryota; kingdom Metazoa; phylum Arthropoda; class Insecta; order Lepidoptera; family Tortricidae; genus Epiblema; species Epiblema foenella. The sequence continues at coordinate 12,018,392 of OY747098.1, read as the reverse complement.
ACGATGGTGGCTTTAATGCCGCTTATCTGATGCATTACGTTTAAACAAAAAAATCGTTATTAAATTGTATTACAATCATTTGGGAAGCGTTTAAAAAGGTTCTTAGTTAAACTTCATGCTTAGGCTGAATATAATTAATTAGTTTTGCCTTATTCCTATTTTATAAAAATCGGGACAATCGATACTTACATTTTCGATACCGATTGTAATGTTTAATTTTTTAAGATTATTGTTTGCTGTTTATGTACATACTTCATTTTACTTTATTTTCTTTCCAACTGTAACATTTTTTTGGGTTGACTAGTAAATATGCCTTTTATATAATAAAGTTTTCTTTTTAACCGCCTTCGAAGACAGGAGGAGGTTATCAATTCGGTTGTGTTCCTTTTTATGTTTGTTACCTCAGAAGTCTCAGAACTCCGTGCTTTATGAACTGATTTGGAAAATTCTTTCTTTGTTTAAAATCATATGCTCCCAGGTTGGTTTCCTTGTTACCAGAATCCAGTTCTGATGATGGGTTCCATGAGGAATTGAAGGAAATCTTCAAAAATTCAAGGGAAATATGTACCGATTTTAGTATTTTCGGTAACTAAACGAGTATTTGCATTCAGAAAGTAGCATTTGGTGCACTGGAACTGACGAACAAGACCACGGATGGTCATTCTAAATTACAAGTGTTTCAAGGATGGCGCTAAGATATTTCGACCAAGATAGCGCGACTATGACGAAGTCAATTTAAATGATTTTTAGTTTATTTGAATGTGTTTTTTTTGTTAAAAAAGTTATGTGCAATAAAATTAAATCAATCATCATCATAAAGGAATTTAAAAGAGCTTGGGTTCTCTTGTCGATGTTGTCGGGATTTCCCTGCCAAAGTCTTGAGCTTCTCATGTATTACATTGATTTTCTCAATAGCTTGATCCATAATCGCATATTCGGTCTTCCCACGCCTTTTCTACCTGTTATCTTACCTTCAATTACTTATGGTTTAAAGTGCCAATGTAGGATGTCCGGAGCAAAACACCATATAAGACATAAGACATTATAAATGATTAATAAAAACTTTATAATTGTATTCAGATAGGCCACGTGTTCTTTGATTGATACATAACGTTCCTCGTAAATATTTGCATGTTTACAAATCATCCCGTCAGAGTGACAGACGGACAACTTAACATTTAATCCAGCACTTCTGTTTTCATAAACACATTGCTATACGAGCATGATCAAGTTTACCATTGCCACAGAATAGTAGTTGCTTCTGGTTATTTCTCGTATGAAAGAAAGATTCTTTATTCACAGACACAGAAAACATACAAAAAAGCAACAGAAGAAAAACAAACCACATAACACGTATGTACCCGCGGCAGTGAAAGGGACACTGGCTCAGCATTATGTTGAGGTGTCAGACACGTACACTACGTACAGCGCTGATTTTTAGCCAGTACCATCGGTGACTCATGGACCGCCATACAATAAATAACAGCAAAAATATTATGAAACTGCAATAGCAAAAAAACATAAATAAGACAAAAAGAAAAATAATAATAATATCAACTTACTAATTACATAGTATGTGAAAGGTATAAATAATAATTGCCTAAAAATTTTGTTAAAAATATGGCATTAGAGACAGTGAAACAATTCAGAACTTACGAAAATTAATCAAAATATAAACGAAAACTATTTCTAAATAATATTCCTAAAATTGGGCCCCCTAGGCATTAGTTATTAATAAATGAGGATATGTTTTTAGATCAATACTTGGAACTCTGCGTAAAACTCAAGCATATATTGATCCGCCTAATCTGCTAGATTAGTCGCAAAAAGTAAAATAAAATTGAGACATATTTTTTAGATACGGCCGGATATGCAAACTCAAGTACTTACTAGGTAAGTACACACATCCCCAGGTAATTTATTGATATTAAAATATACTAAAACTCGACGTTTATAGAGGGCTCTACATAACTCATAATGATCTGGTGTTGATGAGTGTTGAGACCCATTCCAACATCTCTCGATGTCACCAATTAATTCCATAGAATGACAAATCGAAGCGAGAGTTGCCACACAGTTGCATTGTGATCTAGGTGATCCATAACGCTGATCTACAGATCGTCGGCCCATAGATCATCGTGTGCGCAATCGGTAAATGTCATTTGACATGTCAAATGTATTGAGTAGATTTATAGGTTCAAGCGTTGTTCAGAGTTCGTTATTGTATACGAGAAATGTGATGAATTATTTATTCTATTAAGATACGAAAGGAGTATCTGCACTTTAATTAAAAACTGTGTATGTATACGAAAAGAAACGTAGAGGAACAAAATCAATACAGTACTAGTGTTCTTACTCGGAAACGCAAGAACTAGAATAGGACGAAGACACGTGAGTCTTCAATTTTCCACAATATAGTCTAAGGTTTCCACAAAGTAACATAATCAATGATATGAAATATATGAAGAATTTTATGAAGTAGGTAATGCAGAAATAAAAAGAACAATATTGTTGATCAATCCAATAATTTCGAGTTGAGTAGGATTGTCCCCTAATTTATATTTATTAAAAATAATAATATGTACATACTTGTGAATTAACGATATTAACACAAAATTAGGTACACAATCTCGAGAAAGAAGTTCGAGGTGCACTTTTTAGTTGCCTTGTTGCTTGTTGTAGCTATAGTCAGTCGAAATATGCCGCCGGAACGAGGCTTACCATTATTTTGGGAGTAAAGATGTAGACACTATATATGGTCACTTTGATTCTGACAATTTATCTGAAACTGACTATACTATTGAGACTATTGCGGAAAGATAAATGACCAGTCCACTTAATTAGTTCCTAGTCGTGGCTAATGAGGGACTGCGCCGCGCAGGCGCAGGGACGCCATACAGCCGTCCGTCAGCGCTTACTGGGAGCCTGGCCTCCGTAGCCAGCCTAGAGTAAAAGTATTTTATGTCTCATTACTGCCTTTTATGGATCGATTTCAGTATACCTATAAGTAACATGTATGTATGTTTATTATATGTGTTTTACTCTTATCTTTTAGTTTTATTAATATAATCCAGTAGTTATTTATTTTTGCCCCACCCACTGAATATGTGTGTATAGTTCTCTCTGCCATCCAAATGTTGTCTGGAAGAGATCGCTTTGTAGCAATAAAACCGTCTATTGTCTACCTCTGCTTATATCTCGCTATGTTATCTTTCTGAACTGCTTTGTTTGACTGAAAAGTCCTACATCGCTTTGGCAAAAAAGTAAAGCGTTATAGTGGAAATCTACTTCTGAACTTAAATACTTCTCACATAATTGCCTACTATTTGTTTTTTTTTAAACTAAGCGCTTTTTTCATGTTATATAAAAATTAAACGCATTAAAGAGTTTACCCGGTTGCAACACATACGATGAAGATAATAAAAGTATTTAATTTGTGTATTAATTATTACCTTATCGCATTAGTTCTAAATAAAGCCGTAATTTTTGCCAAAGCGCTGTAGGACTTTTCGGTGTAAAATTAAATAATCTTTCGTTTTGTCATATATCTCATATCCATAAAGTCAATAGTTTTCGAAATAAATGCGAAAGCAATAAAAATAAAGTACATATTTCAATGTAGCGCTTTATCTCCATGGTCCCCGAAGTTCAAATGTTAAGATATGTAAACAGAGTTTTCTGTGTGCGTGTATAGTGAACTTGACAGATGTCACTTGCATTTTGGTCCCATTTATACCCTAAAATTTGTCTTGGTCATTACATTATGAAGTCCTCGTAATACGGCCCTAATTATACGTATGTATACTTATTGTATAGCATTGGCGCGGTCCTGGGCTACTGTTGTCAGGGTTATTGAAATTCGCCTAGTAATATAAGTGCTAGAAGCAAAGTTATGATTTCACACTTGACGTCCTCTCACGCCCGCCATGTTGAATTTTCTTAAACCCAAATTCACAAACACGTAGGCAGAATTAGGATAAACCTAATACCACTTCAATTGTTGAAATCCATCAAGCATCTTGACTGGAAGATGGCAGCAAAATATCAGTACTTAACGATATATTTAAACCATTACCCTTCTTTTTGGTTTAGCCATAGTTGGATTAAATGTTATTGGTAACATAGCTCAGATCCTGTTGTGTAAATCTAAGTAGATTTCAAATTGTTGCAAGCTTCGAATTCAGATATTCTCCCCTGAAAAGACATTAACGGAAAATCTCACATATGGATGCATTTTACTCCACGAAGACATGTTTTCTCGTCACAGTTACGTACTAAAGGGTAGTGCAGAATTTACTAAGCTTCAGTGTTGCCCTTGACCATATTTTAATAAGGTATGTAGATTTCGCACAAAATGTGAATATCTTCTGAATGGAGTGCATTTTCCAAGATATCGGCGGCTCTAGAAGGTCCTGGCCTGGGGACTTTTGGGAGACGAAAACAAGACCATCAATGAACATTCGTACCAAACTTCATCAAAGTTACCATATACATTTCGAAGTTTTGCTTCCACGACTGAGTTATTTATTGACTTGACAATTTATTGTGTTGACAGGTAGATACACTACGCGGGTCCCTTACTCTCACTCAACACAACGCATCGTCCGGAGCTCCGGCGACTACCTTACCTACTCACCACCACATACCTAAAGAGCAAACCACATGCCTAAAGATTAGATAGTGTTATTATGGCTGAAGTCTTTCGTAAGGGGGAGGTACTTCCCCAGTTTGGCTGCTTCAAATATGAGCTACATGACGGACGTTCTGCTGTGCCCTAGGCACTCCAATTACTATGCACCAATTAGTACCAATGTATACGAGTATACACATAACCCGTTTTTTGCAAACAACACGCTCCACTGCACGGAAGTTAATTTCCTCTCGTGCCTTAAGAGTATTTTTCTAAGAGGTATATTGATATCTCTACCGACTCACCGATAAATATAATTAGGTACTTAAACATAAACCTTCTAAAGAATTTCTCGTTTAATCCACATAGACAGACAGAATACCACACTAATGAATCCTAGTCGATCTGGTTTTGGTCCAGTAAAATCCTGTAAAGTTATCGTATTGTGAGGGAATAGAGTCTGCATTGGCGTGATATAATTGGATCAAAGTTAGCTGGATAGTGAAAAGCTTATAGTTTTTGCAACACCATGCGTTGCACACTTGCACAGAGTAGCATCAGTTCAAAATAACACAGATTGTTTTAAATTTTATGTGACATCTACATTTTCTTACAAGTGAGAAAAAAAAACGGGTTTTTTTAATTCTATCATCTGCTATTTACTCAGTACTCATCAGTCAGAGCAATCTAAATTATGTCGCCCATTCCAAATACCCTATCACTAAATTAAATATATTTCCAACTTTGAGGCAATGTGGATTGGCAACATATTTTTTGTCAAGAAACGTCGCCGTCGCTGTTTTCGAGACCCTATACCTTTCACAATTTTATTCCATATTTTTACATTAGACCTTTAATTCTGTTGAGTTCTAGGAACAGTACAAATGTAGTATAATAGATTTATGCACTCAATTTAATTGCGGCTTATGAGCGTTTGTGACACTACTCTGCCCGAGTATCTACGTGACGGTGTTACAAACCAGTTGATACTTATGGATGAGGGTTGACAGAAAGTTGTACCAACAGAGAAACATCAATTTTCCTGCAGAAGCATCTATTACGCCTAATCTAAAATTATATTAAACGGGGTTTTCCGCAAAATTGAATCTTCTACTATTTTTCTCAGAATTCAGGGGACTATTTTTTATACCTCTGGCAGAATCAAAGTACACGTGATTTAGAGCGTGAAAACAAAAAAAAAATGTGTAAAAGTAAACGGTAGAATTTTAAGTGAAAGCATTACATTAGGTAACATTACTTGGAAAATATTGATCGGATACGAACTGAAATCTGAAAATTACGTAAAAGTAATTGAATTTATAAGAAAGGCATAAGAGTGAAGGCGGAGGCGTAGCATTAAAATATTATATCACTAATAATTTATTTATCACGACAGAAGTTTTACAACACAACGCAGACTTCGTCAATTTCACCGACAACAAGTATCAGTAACACGCCTCGTTACGTCTAAGTATTAAAATCGTCGTCGTCGTCTATTAAAATTTTATGAACCTATCGTTGCACGATACGTCGTCAAAACAAAAAAACACTTGGTATTATACGTAATACCAAGTGTTTTTTTTTGTTTTGACGACTAACTTTACATGAAAAATGGCTCATGTGCCCTTTTTCCCTAATATCTGATTTCCTTGGTCTGTTCATTGCATTTTCTAGTGTGCATCAAAAATACCTACTTACATTGTTTCTCAAACAGGACCAAACAAAACTACATATAATTCTTGAACTGATTTGCCAACCCTACTACATAATCGTCTCGTGCGCATGTCACACCGCATGTGACGCCTGAGCACCTTCTCTATACCACTTTTTCCCACTAGGGTTGTCACATCGCATTAATGCGCTTATATTTATGAACGCAAAAAAGCAGAAATTGTTTGTGCAGTTAACTGGTCCTAATAATTGATCTAATTTACTGAGCCAAGTATCTTATATCAAATGCTTAGAAATACTATTACAGGTAAAGGGAAATTGTCCAAATTTAATTTTATTACAATCCTCTAACATCCTAGAAAATTGTTACGTACCAAATACCCAAAATGTATTTTACATGTACAACGATATTTTAATATACTGAATAAAACCTTACCTAATTAGTCAATTGAGATAAATCTATATTTAATCTACTAGATCCATTTATATATTCAAAAGTAATACCAATAAATTGCAAGGAATCATGTATTAAAAAATAAGCAGGCCATTCGACGGGATACGGAAATTCCAGAGAAAAAATGCCGCATTGCGGCACCTGTATATGTCCATTCGCCCTTATAGCATTTCCATGTTTGTCGATAGGATTGTCCCATTTCCACGATCCACGAGCCGCGCAATAAGCTGCACCAGTAACGAATAACGATCGACATCAACATCAATGCGTCCACTCAATCCAATTGCAAAAAGTGCCCGGTTCGGACTTGAAGGCGTCAATTAGAGATTTCTAAGTATTCAAGCAGCAAAAAGGCGCAGTTTTGTATATGGACATGTAATTGGCTGTGATTTAATGTAGACACCTAAATAACTTACGTTTGTCGACATGCATTGTGGTAGAAGGTATGATGTATTTTAAGTAGCCGATTATCAATTAGACATTGTAATTATATATTGTTCTTGTTAAAGATCGGCCTAGTAGATAAAAAATTCTCTCTGCCGGCTGTTTAGTCGGTAGGTAGTGAAAGACAACTCGAACCAAGCAGGGGCTTGGTTCGAACGCAAGTCCTGAGTTAAAATACAGGCAATCGCATTTATGATGAACACGTTCTTGAGTCATTGGATGTTTTCCCTTGATTTTATTTATTTATTTAAATACAATGCGCTGCTTTACGGAATATTATACATTCCATATTGCATAAGCAAATTTCATCGAAATCGTTGGAGCCGTTTTCGAGATCCCCGAAATAAGTAAATATACAATAATTCATCGTTTACAGATATTACATATTTTTGTTGAGTACTCACGGGTAACAAACAGGCTTTGCATATTTCAATCTATACAGTAACTGTTAAGACGGAATTAACAGTTAAATGTAGGCGCAAAGTATAGAAGACTGGTACTGACTCGAGTGACAGTTGTCACTTGACAGCCTACTGATATCGTACCGCCTGCGCACCGACAAGTTAGAATTAGATTAGCCTTAGATTAGAAGCGTGAGTTGAACATGTAATTATTAAGGTAAACAGTTTTACCCCAGGCTCCAGTTGAAAGCAATTACATATTATAAATCCACGGCAGCGAGTTAATTTCCTCCCGTCACTTCTGCTGAATGAGATTAATGTTTAGCCGCAACGCGTGTCATGATATAATTAAAATTATTAACATTTATTTGAATATTCTTACACGATTATTCTATATATATTTACCCGACAGAAGGAGTATTACGTTTAATTGTTAATTAAGTTGTTACGTAATAATTAACAGCATCTTATAGTGACGCATATCAATATTAAAAATCTTTATTGTTTTATATAAATATATTGAGACTTGGCCATCGCACTAAATAATTTAATTTACACGTGTTTTCATGCGATGGCCGAGTCTCAATATACCTCAATTGTTATGGACCACGATCGTGGTTTTAGGGACTGGACGTATTAGGACAGAAAGTCGCTTAAGTAGGGACTGAATAAATTAATAACCGACTTGGTATTACATGGATCTCACAACTTTTTACCGTAGAACAACTGAGTTGCGAGACTTGGTTTTTTTGACAAGTATTGTTTTTGATGGGATAATATATATATGTATCTCCTTTTAAAAAGGTCGGGTTTAAGGCCCGGTCATTTGAGAGTCGTGCGTGGGGATATAGATCCAACACGTAGAGGCCCATTGGAGAAGAAGTTTACTGTGCTGTAGTACAACCCATTCCCATGAACATCGATAGATACCCGTGAACCGATTCCAGCAGGCGTTGGGATTATTGTGGGTAAAATGAAAAGATAATCGGGCTATGGATGAGAGTTGGATGGAAAAAGTAATATGGCTATTGCAAGAGATCCGGATACCTGTCATAACAATGTAAAAATGCTATCTAGGCAGGCGGTGACTAGCCACTCGCTAGATGGGCTCCTGAATATGCCGTCGTAAAGACGACCAGGAGCAACACCAGTGTGAGCGGCTCGGGGGTGTCGAGAGGTGGTGCTGCGCTTTCTCCGAAGTTATTCGCGGCGTTATGCCCTTTAACATTTCCACCCCTGGAGCATACCGCTCTGACGATTCCTCTCTGGACGGCCAGTTAAGGGGCCCCTTGGGATTCTACTCCGACCGACGACGACACGCCGGAGACGGAGGCCCTGACCGACTCTCGGGAGCACTCGGGCCCGTGGGGTCGTTTATTATTATTAAAATGGCTTGATGAATAACACGTAACTTCACAGGTTACGATCATAGGTAGTCTAGCATTTTAAAGTCAACTTAAATTTTATTTCTTAGCTGCGTAATGTGTGCTTTTCTAAACGAGATAAGAGATCGTTTACCCGACCATATGGTCCACTAATCCACTTGTCGATAATGTTAGCGAGACATGCGTCTGCAACTATAGCGTGATATATGGGGCCGACTACTCTGTAAACACAGTACTATTGCCTAACAGTATTCATTAGGCATAGTAATAAACCAAAGCATAGATATAAGCCGCTTCTTGGTCAACATAGCCCACGTCCCACTAACCCGCGGGCCTAAATGACCATCAATATTTTTTATAGGCCACTTAGCCCGTGGACTATAAAAAAATATTGAATACTTCGATAGTCTAACTTAGACCACGTGGCACTGGATGGGTGTAGCTGATCCCACATACAAGAGCAAATCCTCCTATTTTCACTGGCTTTACGAAGGGACCTTTATTTAAGCATTTCAGTATAGCTATATCTTTACATTAAAGTATGACATGACAAGTTGTTATATCGGCCGTTAGGTATCTCTTGCAAAGGGGGTAGCAGTACACTTTCTAACTTGTCAATGCAATCCGTCTACCCTACGTATCACTAAACGTGGGCTAGACTGCTGTGTCGAGTTAACCAATGAATGAAAGTCTTTAAACCTACACTAACTGTAATCATGTTACTTATCAGCGACAGTGCACGATTCAACATTGCTTGAGCTAAATTAGCTCACTGGACCTACGAAACAACAAAGTCTTATAAGCATAGAATATCAGGTATATTAAAGACTTTTTAGACTTATAGTGATATTACTGGAAATGGATCTAATGTAGACATAGGCGATGTACTCGTATAATTATGCGTGCTTGTTTTACCATGCATTGCAGTCAGTTACTCTGAAAGCAGAGCTAACAAATGTGATCTATAAATAAAATAATAATAATAAATAGAAATCGACTCCAAAAATCCTAATAAAAAGTAAAAAATAATCGCCTAACTTCTAATAGGTCAATATGAAACTACGCTTCTCATTGAAGTGGGTTTTTTGGAGTCGGTAATTTTTTATTAAAAATTTATTTATTTCACACTTTTTAGTGAATCATTACAGGCGCGGATACAGGGGGGGGGCAACAGGGGCAATTGCCCCCCCCCTGAAGCCTGTGTCAGGGGAGGGCAGTTGCCTATGTCCTGCCGTAGGAAATATGTTCTGACAATATAAACAGTTATGAAAAGTCAGTTTTATTTTCGGAAAATTCGAAAGTGCCCCACCTGAATAAAATCCTGGATCCGCGCCTGAATCATTATCAGTATTTTTACATTAATTACATTCAGTAAGGCAACACGGCTAAGCTACACTGTTGTATTATGGAGTTCCGATGCCTACCGATTACCAGATCAAGTTGATGGTAACATTACATCGGGATCATTTAAATTGGCTTCGTAATAATCGCTTCAGTATTTTGCTCAAAATATCTTGGCGCTAACCATGAAACATTAAGAAATTTGGATGACCATCCATGGTCTTCTTCATAAGTTCCCGTTCACCAAATGCTACTTTCTGAATGCAAATGCTCAATTTGTTACCGAAAATACTATACTATACTACTAATTTTTGAGGAGTTCCCTCAATTCCTCATGGTTCCCATGATCATGAGTGAACTTTGATAACAACCGAACTAACCTGGAAGCACATATGCTTTCAAACAATGAAATAATGTTCCAAATCTGTTCATAAATGGCGGAGTAACTGCGTAACAAACATAAAAAAAACATACAGTCGAATTGAGAACCTCCTCCTTTTTCAAAGTCTGTTAAAAATAATGATCATTGTCAAATGATCATGATTAAATGATAAATTCTCATTATTCTTCATAAGTAGCTATATGCGTCGACACAAAATGCAGGCTGTTTATTATGTGATGATCTATAGAGCAATGATTTATCGATTTAGATCCACGAATCTATTTGTTTGTTTATCTCTGATCTGCTAAATTACCCAGGACGGTTCCAAATAAGCTGTATTTCATTATGGTTGTGCGTAGTTATAGTTGTTACAATTCAGAAAACGTATTAATTTTGGATTTGGTACGTTGATAGCCTCATACCCGCTTATTCTATACTCGTTCTATAGGAAACAGTGCCTAAGATTGACAGAACAATGTATGTAGACAATATTTAAGGATTTACGTTGATTCGTTGTTAATTTTATCGTTAAATCTGACATATAGCCAAATAAAATAAACACCTACCTATTACAATTATACAAGTACGAGAAGTTATCTCTGATCATATAAATATATTTATTTGAAATGAGCCGTAGGAAAAGTATTGTATGCAACGGTGTATAAGTGGTATAAAAAGTCTCGTGGTGTCTTTACTTGCGCAACCCACACCACTCGCCTTTTTATACCCTTCTTATACACTAGTTGCATAATATACTAATTTATATAGGTAAAGAGATCCTTCTCTGTTTTAAAGTCGTTATTAACTTAAAGTAATATCCCGCTAAACTGTAGGTACCCAGTTTGTTGATGAACTTACAATTAGTGTGACAGTAAGTCCCCTTGGTTTTATTTAGTATGATTCAATCAATGATCGATTTAAATGTTACGAAATTCAGTAAGGCTTAACCCAAATTACTAGGAGAACAATGGGCCATAAGTTAATATTGAATTAGAACCGATAAGGAAATAGACATTCGATTATAAAGGTGCACGTACTTTCAATATTTAATGATATTTATTTTTATCTCGACGTGTGGTTTACTATTTGGAGTGTTACTTTTTAACCCTGATATGTATTAGGACGATATAGTAATATAATTTATTTTTTCCAACGCATTGATCTTCTTATAGATAAAAGGTTGAATTAAATGTACACATAAAGAAACACACAAGAGTAACACGAGTTCCATAACACAATCTCAGTATCTATTCGTTCATAAGTTAGTATTTTACTTTCATCGCTATCTTTTCACCAAAAACTGAAAGTTATACCGACACAAATACATATGTTCAAGTTTTTACAATACTAGCAAACCACTAATCACTATTTGACCTATTAGTTAACAAATAGTTACATGGCCCACTTAAATTCTATTAAAAACAAAAAAAATCAGAACCGCCAGCTTCGTAGATAGGGTCACCCACTAGGTTAAACTGGTCGTCAAAACTTATGTATTGTGAGTTAGAAAAGTAAGGTGCACCTGTAGGCATGTATTACTAGAGGTTGACCTCACTCCAGTATTATCTCATTGGTCAATTAGACGCCACATCGTTCGATTGGCGAACGAGAGCTGTCGCCGATTGGCTGCCCGTTATGACTGATCCGTGACAAATTGAGTATTTCGAAATGTCTAGACCTGCTAACAAGTTATAGAGCTCACAGTTACTTCAAACACAACTAACTTCTCAAGGAAATGTGCCTATCAGCGTTCCAAGTGTTATCCTTACCATCACCTAGACTCTAGAGCTAGCACCAAATTACAATACATTTCATTAATGCACTACAATATATTTTTACTGGGTTTAAGTAAGTCCAATTAGATGACTCCAGAGAGAAGGTACCTACGGATAGCGTTGAAATTCCACACCTTTAGAAGAAATCGAATATTGATGATATGCCTCAATATTATACAGACTGATAAACAAAAAATATCAATACAGTTTCTGAAAGTTGACAAGACCGAAGCTTAACTTTAGTCTTTGAAGTCTAGCCGCGAATATGATGTTATAAATGGGTTGTTAATCACATGTTAAAACTTCCTTCGGATGGCGTTTTAATGCGTGTAATTTTTAATATTATAGAATTACAGTACTTTTTCAATACGCTCACCTTACAATTGCGACGACGTGTAGCGAAATTCAAGTCTGTAAGTAAGGAGTTAGTCACATGGTTATCAAACGTCAGTAGGACCTGGTACACAGCCTGACGTTTCGCCAGGTGCGACGGGAATTTACGGCCGACTCGCTCTTGACCGCACTTGCATCACCCGCCCACATCAATCACTCTTATTACCATATGAATGGCTATTTTGACAAATGGCCCCGCTCCGCGCCTGCGCTCATATTGGACTGGTGAGTTACACAGACTAACTATGCTGATGAAGAGCGTTTCGTTCAAAATTATATAACAATTGATAAATATTTCAATTAACGAAATAGTAATCAATTGAAGCTGCGCAAGATTTAAAGCCGCCCCTCGTCTCGGATGCCACACACATTCAGTGCTGGCGACACCAATTCGTGTCTTTTTGTATGGTTCACTTTTTGAGTTAATTGCTTTTTTGGGGCATCAAACCGACCTAGACAGTAGAAGGTCTAATTTAATGTTTAAATAAGGGATAGGAAATTTAATTATTTAAAAAACTAGTTTGCACTGGGTAGATTCTAACATTGACGAAAAAAAATCTCTCTTAAATTATCATACTTACCTTGCCCTTATCCCATATACTTAATCGTACAATAAGGTCACAGCATGCTTTTAGAATATAACCTAAATAATACAACTTAATGAACGCTTACTTAGTCGTGCAACGTATAATTGTTTCATAGAATACCAATTGTACAGTCCCTATTCGTCCCGGTACCGCCGCATATCGGGTAGAGTCAGTCCGACCCAGGTTGGGCCTAGCTGAGTTTCCCTGGATTTTCCCCAGACCACTCTCCAACCGCGCACTCCTATCGTTTTATTGGGTCCGATCTATAAAGCCATAGTCAGGTTAAAGAAAAAAACACTACCTCTTGCATTCATTAAAATTACCATTTTTATGATTTACGAAATATTTACACAGCGTCTACGCCTAGCTTTAGTATTTAATATTGCTGCTGAAGTAATATCATTTAATTCTTTACCGTATCTGCCCAGAGCAATATCATTCTAAATAGGTACGACAATATAATGTTAATACCATTTTATTAATTACAAATGCGCCACATCTTACCTACTCTATTTTCGATCTGTATCGATTCTAATGTTTCTCAACTTATCAGTCATGATATCGACCGGTAACAGATCATCTCGCCCGCATTTTACTCTAATTGATTTCTAAATGAGTTTCGATGATTAATACGAGACCTCTCATTAGCTACTGTTGAGCAATGCACCAATTTATCTGTGACAGATCAAAGTTCTTAAGATTAGGACAAAAAGCGCATTCTTGCTTGATCCGTGTGTCAATCGAAGTTGTGCACGTAATACTTAGTACAGTAGTTTGTTTTGAAGTTATGCTTCAGCCTCCTCGATATTGCTGTTTACCTCGCAGTACAAGCAGTGCCCTGACTGACACTAAGTAAATTGTAGACATACTTGATAGTGACATATATTTCATTTTCTTAATTAATGAAAGTCACCTGCATGATCGGTGTCAGTGTCAGTGTCAATACAGCTTATTATATTACATTCAAACAATTGATTTTCATAGTTTTGGATTTTCGCGCTGTCAGAAATATTGACCTTTTTAGGGTTCCGTAGTAAACAAGGAACCCTTATAGTTTCGCCATGTCCGTCCGTCCGCCCCCGCTTTTCTCAGTAACCGTTAGTACTAGAAAGCTGTAATTTGGCATGAGTATACATACCGATGACGCCGACAAAACGGTAGAATAAAATCATAAAATTTTTTTTTTAGTGTACCTCCCCTACATGTAAAGTTGTGGTGTAATTTTTTTTTCTTCCAAACCCCATCGTGTGGGGTATCATTGGATAGCTCTTTGCGTGATATTAAGCTTTGAAGTGATAATTTTTGCTATGGTCAAGTTCCCCCCCCGCCAGCTGAACGGTGGCTACTGAGGCATGTGAAAAAAATCCTGGTAGTAGTATATACGATGAATTTAAAAGGAAAACTATCACAGCTAAGTAGACATTATCGAAAAGGGCAAAAATATGTATATAACACAACATCTCAAACAAGTACATCATCAGTACTAAGATCAGTATTGAAAACACTTACAGATAAAATTGCACCGAACCCTTCGTGCGCGAGTCCGACACGCACTTGGCCGCTTTTATTAATGACTGAAAATGATACCGAGGTATATTTTCCAAAGCTTTGATTTTTTACTGAATGTTATATTACTACGGATATGTTTTAATGTAATGTGTATATACGGATACATAATATTAATAATTCAGCTATAAGTAATAAAAGAATCCTCATTTTCTGTAATATGGTTTTGATGAAAATTATGTTAAAAAAAAACTATCGAAATGACAACATCCTTTTTACTATGCAATCGGTAAATAAGAAAAAATACAATTATATGTGTATGAGAAAAATAACTGATATAATGGGTACGGTTGTGGGTTTCTATATAACATAATGTTTGAAGGTCCGGGTGTCTATAATCGGGTAAATTTAGTTAAAACATTCAGTTGTTTTCATCCCGGAATTCAGGGATGAACTGATGATAAGGGGGGTGAATTGGAGGGCGAAAGTTTTTATGGAGACGATGTAAATGAGCGCCACGCGTACGAAGTCGCGGGCAGAAGCTAGTATTACATAAATCGAACTATATTGAGCAATATAGCAAGTGTATAGGTACCTAATTACTATTATTATTGCTACTTCAGTCAGGGGTCGGAAACCTTTTAGGCGCCAAGGGACACACAGTAGCTAAGGCCGCATGCGGCCCGCGGGCTGCCTTTTGCCTGACTGGTGCACTAAGCTAAGCATATATGAACGGTGCCAAATAGGAATCCTATTAATTTTACCGTTCGTGCCAATCCCACCCTTATTGCTAACCAAGTACGTATAGTATGCCTGTGCTCGAAAGAACTAAATAAGCAGACAAGCTGATTGACTAAATAAATAATACTTTTTGTCTATAAAAGGTACATAAGTGTGCTTACGGTATAAAAAACCGGACAAGTGCGAGTCGGACTCTCCTACCTAGGGTTCCGTACAAATTTGTAGGTATTGATTACGTACCTACCTACTTTAAACAAAGACTATATTCTTTATGATTTAATTACAAATGTATAGTTTTCAGATTTCTTCCTGTACTTGTAGTATAAGACAATGTTACTTGCCAAATTTCATAGTTGTAGGTGGACGGAAAGTACCCTATACATTTTGATACCCTTCAGAGTGTCGAAATATACGTTTTTTACGGCATAAATGGCTGTATCTTTTTAATATTAATATCTATACCTACCTTTGTGTAACAATGCAATTCATTTGACAAAATTTTAATTTTATCCAAAGGGGAAGTAGTTTAGTAGTGGTTTAGTTATTGGAAAAAATGGTGAATAGGTATTTGTTGTACTTTATCAATTTTATCTTCATTGGAATTGGACATACACGTACCAAAATATGCTTTCGTATGTCCGGCGAACGTCTTTCCGGCTGTACTCTTTTAAAGGTCGCATTTCTCAACTCATTCTCATGAAATATTGTGAGCAAGTTCAATAAATTATACCAAACTTTTTTGACAAGTTAGTTATCAGAAGTTTATTGACTAGTGGCTCTATGAGCTGTAGACCTCGTGAGTGATTTTTTTTATCATTTCCAAAATCTGACTATATAAAAAAGATCAATTATGAATATCGAAATTGCTTACAAAATTTCACGAGAATCGGTTGAGAAATGCGACCTGCAGAGGGGATCATTCCGAAATTAGCTCGCAGAAACTTACAAAATCATTTATAAAAAAATTGTTTTTGGCAATTTCCAAAAACCGTCTCGACAAATAATTCTATATAACTGTCGAATCTGCTCACGAAATTTCACGAGAACCGGTTGAGAATTGCAACCTGTAGACGAGAACAAACGGAAATCCGGAAATACGAAAGCATTTTTGTCGAAGCTGAAGCAGAGACCTTCGTTACACTTGGTCAAAAAGTAAAAATCACTCTCAAGATTTTCAGCTGGTTGAGCCACTAATTTATAATATAATATGTATGAATGGTCTACTGGCAACAACTACACTATGCCGTAACTAATGGCAGCTCCAGACGCCTTCTAGAGGCGTAATGAAATTGTTTTCCGTGGATGCGTCTCAGACTCGCAGGTTTTTGTGCCTATCTTGAATTACCTTATCGGCATAAAGAAACTCCTGCGGCTAGTTGCTGTAGACCCTATAGCATAGGGACATCAAGCTACGAAGAAGATAGAGACCTTCTATATTCTCATTCAGTTTCCAATCACTCGCAAGCAACTAACGTTTTACTTGGTCTACGGCCGCACGACATCTGAAGTCGTCAGCAATTCCTTCATGAAAGAAAGGCGACTACTGCTTATTCTCTGTTTCAGTAACATATAATCATTATAAATATCCAATAGTAATATGATAATGATGAAAAAATAAGGGATACATGTGCTCAGTGTTTTATAATTTGCATAGTTGATTATAAATTATTAACACGAACAACTCTTTTATACGTACATATCTAAAGATTTTTACTTTTTAAAGTGAGAGTGGTCCATATCAATGGCACAAAACAAGAACATTAAAGTGATCACTGATCACTCACTTGAAAGGCAAAAACTGAATCAAACTCTTGCATAAGTACCTACTAAGTAGATTTGCACATACGTGCGATTTGTAGTCGCCGTAAAATCGCAGTAACTTTTTAGTCAAACTAACTATAAAAACGTGATCTTTATTCAGAATTGATAGAAATCTAGTGATTCAATAAATGTCATAATTGAGAAGATAAACATAAGTCATTATTTTAACTAGGCATATTGTCAAAATTCAAAATCAAAATTATCTTTATTGCCAGATTATGGTAAATTCACAATGGTGAAGATGTTTGGTACAGTTTTTTGTTATGCGCGCATAATCTACTCATAAGAGCATGCAATAGTTCCTTTAAATACAGTTAAAAATAATATAATCTACATCACAAAGTACAGAATGAAAATGTTTACATTTTTAGAGATAAATTATTAGATATGTTTAATGTCATGAAAATTAATATTAAAATATTCCTTAAGATCATAAAAACAGTTTTGAACAAGAAGTTTTCATAATGTATTTTTAAATTTAGTACCTGGCATTACCTTGATATGATTGGGTAGATGATTATAAATCTCAATACTATTATAGTACTTTCCCTTGCGTACAATTGTCATCTTTGAATTTGGCACTCTTAAATTGTGTAAGTATTGATTTCTGATAGGCTAGTTTCTCTGACATGATACTTTGAAGGGTTGTTTTTTTATAAAATACAGCATTGTAATATATATATATGTCAACGTTAATAGTCCGTGATTTTTAAATATGAGACGACATGTCTCATCATCATTCAATCTAAAAATTGTTTTAAGACATCTCTTTTGTAAGATGAAAGTCGATGTGGCATTAACAGAGTTTCCCCAGTAAATGATGCCATAATTTAAAATAGAATTGTATAATTTGATAATGAATCAATTTTTAAGTATGTTAATAGACAGATTGATATACGATTAGTCGTTTTCTACAGATACCTACAGAGTGATTTCGCCTGGCCTGTGGAAAAAGTTTGTTTTCCTAGCTGAAAGTAGCCTGAGCAAGTGCGCAGGTATAAAAGTTCAAAAAAATCGCATGTGCACTTATACGCATTTATCTCGAAAATATTTTAATCCCCGTGTCACGCGCACAGTAAACGGTATCAATGTGCACACCCAATACCTCTGAGTCAATTCGGTTCATCACTTTCCATCGCATACGAATTTCATTGTGGTTCGCGTGCCGGTTTTAATATATCAGCCAGGCGTACATGCTAGTGAATCACATTAAAGCTCGAAACCATAACACTCGTAAGTTAGGCCCTCAATACTTAAAATAACAATGATTTTAACTTGGCACAACTATAGCATAACTGTGAAATCAGTCGTTGAAGTCTTTTGTTCGAAGTTGTTTATACGAACCAACAACTACCTATTTTTACAGAGTTTTTAGTGATGTTTTGGATACACTAAATAGGGTGTTTTTTTAACTAATACGATGTGCGTTAAAATATATTATAAACGGGTCGCTTACTTTTTCTGCGGTGTTAAGTTCTAAGAAACGTGCCGCCCCCGGGACGACTGTTCATGCTTAAGGACCGCGTACCCGTTTGAAACATATTGAGCGATATTCGAACTTAAAAAACGTGAGCGCCACGTTGTATTTTAATATGTCGGAATTTCACGTGAGTTTTTATATAAAATTAGGAAGTGTGTTTTTGAGATGATTATATTTTCTCCACAAGTTAACAAGTTGGCCATCGCTGACTGACTGCAGCCCGTCTGATGTTGTTGAAATGATCGGTTAAACGTCGCCGTATGTCGGGCTAATTGTGGTGAAAGGAGCTTTGTCGGCGCTCGGATTACCTTGTTGATTTGTCGTGATTACCATATAGAATTGATCACATTCCGTCGGCATTGCAATACTTAGTTAAATTTACATTGTTTACTTTAATTTTTGAAATAACGGTCGTGACTGCCGATCCCTTGTTATACATAGATATGTACATATCCATTTCATGTATTGACATTTTGAACGTTATTTCTAAGTTTATTTCTCATTATTGACGATCGCGACGAGAATTCTTACCTATAACTCTGTCATTGTACGCATTCGTATTGTAATTTTTCTACTCCTGTACTTTTTTCCGCAACTTACGCAATCATGAACTCTAGTATAAATACATCCTTTATTTCTTCTGTAAAAAGTCTATTTAGTCTATTGCCCAAAAACACACTCCTTACCTTACTTTAATGAAAAATTAAAGCAGAGTTGGGTGCCACAGACTACTTTTTTTAAATTATTTATCAAAAAAGTACATAACAGTAACAACATTTTAATTACTCGCCAAACTGCCATAACAGTTTATAGGCGAGATCGCGCTCATTTAACTAATGTTAGCTACTTACTATGCTATAATTAACTAAACTTAAACACTAAACATGACAATGCCTAAACATTTAACTGTAACATTTTTTAAGTTTTTATAACAATAAACATTACTATGTTACCTTTAACAATTTAACATTTTTTTTTGGTTTTTTACTGCAAATACTATGTTTAGTAGTCATTCTTTGGTGCGTTCAAGTGAAACTTTTATGATTAAAATCAGTGCTGCCAACTTAACGCAACTTTGCTATAATTTTTATGTATTAATTAATGCATAATATAGTATTTACTAATATAAGTACATACATTTATCATCGATTTTAAAATCGATTTGAATTCTGTTTAGGTCGGATGCCAAGTCTAGCAAATTAAAAAAAAACAACCCATAGACAAAGTGTCATATTTTTGATTTCCCACCAAATGCCTAATTGAAAATGAAAACCTTCAAGCTGATAAATGATTATATTACTTAAATCAAACGATTTTTTTTGCGTTCATGAAGAAAATGTGTAGGTACGTTGATTCTTTTAAAAATCTACGAAGAAGTTATATAGCATTACTGAAGAAATTGCGTAGGTAATTCGCACAATTACTAAGGGAAAATATGGCGCATGAAAAGTCTGAAAAATAGGTAATTAATTTTGATTTGAAATGAGTCGTAGAAAAAGTATGGTATGCAACGGTGTATAACTGCGGGGTAATCATTTAACTTATTTACTACCGTTAGGCAGATTTTAATGTCAAATTTTAATTGTCAGCTCATACATTTATACTTCAAAATTGACAGTAAAATCTATCTAACGGTAGTACATAAAGTTACGTGATTCCCCTGCTGGTATAAAAAGTCTCGCCAAGGCTCACATCGCAACCCACACCACTCGCCTTTTTATACTCTTCTTATACACCAGTTGCATAATATACTATTTTATAATGAAAATAAATACATTTATTCTAATATAATCTAATATTAGTGGCAGTTCTAGCAGATGAAATACGTTGTTTAGTGAACCAAGGATTGCCTTTGGCAGGATTGGTCCCTAAGACACAAGGACGGATTTAAATTTTTGAGGGGGGGGGGGGGGGGATAGTCCAAGTCAATCGTGATATTTGTGCCAGTGAAGATATTAGGTAAGTTTGGTGTTAATTTCTAGTAAATCAAGGATGCCGAACTCATTACGGGTATTATTTTTGGACCATTCAATAGCAAATTCTTGAGAAATGACGATATAAAAAATATGCTTTCATATTGTAAACAGAAAAACATCTGAAAAAAAACAGGTCTTTAGAAAACCCTGTTAATAGTATATATTTAAAAAAAATGCCTACTGTGGAAGTATTAAAAAAATGAAGTTCGTAGATAGGACCAAAAATCAAATAAATTAAAAAAACTAGCTTGTGATCTTGGAATGGTAGATAGGGGTGGGTTTTTTAACACAATGAAAATATATTTTATGCCAATTCACTTAGAATATTTTTAAGAAAAAGATGAAATAGATAAATTACGCCATAAAAATCACATACGAATTTATTAAATTATAGTGTCGGTAAGGGATTTACAAAAACCTAGTTTTATTAAGGACTAACGATAGTCCCGTAGCGGCATCGAAACTCCGCTATAATATAGAAATGCCGATAGTTATTCAGAAAAGGAACAACTATATACATAGATACATTTAAAAACATCTTGAAAACAAACTTAACTATAAAGTTGTGTTCAGATGCATTTGAACAGCTCATTCGCTTAGATGAAAATTATAGCGACTGAAGATTTTATTGAAATTCAATACTTTCATATGTTAGTTCTTATAAGTATTGATTTTCATAACTACGGCACCCTTGCTAAATAATTTATAAGATTAAGTTTAAATATCTTATAAGGCTTGACAGACGTATTTTTGTATCATATGATACGTCCATTTGCGTTGTTAAGTGATTTACAAGCTGTATAGAAATACTTTACGTAGCTAGTATAACTAGACCCAAACAGTCGTAACAAGTATGCGTAATGGGAGGCGTTGAATACCAGCCGCAGTTTCGTTACGTCCTCCGCGTAGGCGCAAGCAGTGCCATAAATCGTCATAAATATGTAGAGCGACAAAACGTTTCTTATTAAATTACCGCGCCCTCGGGTTGAGCACTTTTGAGACATATGTGTATGTGTTCTAGAAACACGGTCGAGAAACTGAACGTACAAGTTCGGTATCTCTTGGAATGTATCTCCGTAATAGATTTTTATATCCTAAAAAATATTTCCAAATCCGAGTCATTCAGAAATACGAACATCTTATTTGGAGTTGATGACTTAAAAAGAAATTTCAGAGTGGAATTAAAAAGGGAACTTTAATATCTGAAGATTGTGGGAAAACCTTTGTGCAAAAGCTATGAGATCTGTGCAGTCGACCTAAACGAGCGATAATTTATTTAAAAGTGCCGTTAAATTTTAACATTGTTTTTTGTTTTACCTGTCGTTTTGAAAATTGTTGTTGTCAGAAAAGGACAAATCATTTTTTGTTACTTAACAGAGTTTTGTTAATACTTATGATGGAGGTTACCATGTTCGCCACTTGGTTCGACACACGAACTTGGGCTGTGTCTGCGCACAAGTTAGTCAATGTGTGTAGTTGATAGCGATTATGCTAATGCTCCAGCCGCGCAATCGGGTCGGCGTAATGGTGCAGGTTATCGACGTTAACTAATTATGCTTACAGTGTACATGTGTAACACACGTCTAGTACATCCTTTACCTACTCTTGAGATATTTTTACTAGGTCATGACAGAAAGAAGCCATGTACCTCCTTCTTAACAAAACCCTCTGATCAAACTGTCTGAGTATTCGTAGCAAAAAAATCCTCCTTAGTTACACCATTACATCCGAAATGCAAAAATGCTCGACTTGCCCCCGAAAGGTGCGCAATACAAAAGAAGCACAACCTTTTGCGGCACCTGTGTACATTTTAGTCTTCAGATCCACGCTTGTATGAATACCTACTCTGTACAATGCATCCAACAGACGCACCCGCAGACTATAGTTTGTATTGTCTGTACACGCTTACTCATGATCATTCAAATGCATTTCATATTTGAAATATAACATACTAACAACTTAATTTGGCTTTTATTTTCTCAACTCCTTATTAAATAGATGCGATAATTATTTGATTGCCCATGATCGCCATAATTTAGTTTTACTATGCAAACGCCCTAGAAACATAATTTAAGCTCAACCTTACAAACCAACCCAAGGCAGCCTAACCTATAATTACACTTAAACTAGGTTAACTGAAAATACAGAATGTACAACAAATGTCAGGCAAAAACAGTCTTTCAGCCTTAGTGGTATGAACGTCTTAGATGCTGTGCAAAACGACTTAAACTAATGTTAGACAAAAACAGCCTTTCAGCCGTAGTGGTATGGACTTCATAGGTCCTATACAAGTCGTTGGTAAGATAATAGACTAGGCGTGACATGGTGATCGTATCGGCTCACGTGTGGTCGATTTATTACTACTCTAGTGCATGTCGCGAACGCGTGTGGGTCGTAAAGGGCGAGGGTTAAATCCGCGTGTGAAACAACTTTATTTTAAAAGCGAAATTTGTGCCCGATTCTTATCATATGAGAACCGATACCTAAAGTTGTTTACAACAAATGAGTGAATATAAGTAATTTTATGTGGGTAATATCTAACACTCTTTGATCGAAACGAATTGTAAATCTTTTGAATATTTTTGTAGAGAATATTTCTATTGTTTCTAACGAATTAAAGACAATTAGAATCAATCAAAGATATCTAATCAAAAAAAAGCGTAGAAAACTTCCTGTCGCGAATGTCTATTCATTATTTAAATATCGGGAAATCGCTAGGAGGAACATAAATATCATAAGGAAAGAGAAAATATAATACCCCATTGAAAATAAATCACCCATGTGACTGAACTTAATGAGGGCTATCGTTTTTGTGCTCACCAGTTGGCGCCACTGTCGAGTAAGGTCCAGCTGTCAAAAATTGTTTTTGGTTATAATGGGCATGAGAACTAAGTTTACATTTAAACATATTTAATACCTTAAAACCGTACTGAGAGGCTACATGCTGGAGCTAACATCGTCATCTTAACGAAGGCTTCGAAATAAAAAAAGATTAAAAAGAAACCGTACTGTAAAAATATCGAAAATCCCGCATTGTAGCGCAATCCCATTTTATTCGGAAAAAAAGGACCAATAAGTTTCCTAAAGACAAGACTGTCTCAAAGCACTGACAGTCATTGACCCGTAACTCATATTTGCCCTAATCAAGCTCAGGTATTGCAGAATATAGTCACCATATTCTTCCAATTTGATATTAAACCCGCGTAGCGCAACCACAAACAGTGACATTTGACATTTCGGGGATCCCACGCTACACTAGCGCCTCTAGCGGCGAATTCATAAGCGATAGCCCTCATTAAATCCGCAGTCAGCAATGGGATCACTATCCGTTGAGTTCCTGACACGCTGTATACTTCATACGTGTCTACGTGGCAAGATTTCCGTAAAGCTTGAATTACAAGGGCTTGCTCGTCATTATAAAAACATTGCTGTTCACTGTTGGAAACAGATTTAACCCAAATCCTAATCTGAGCATATCTCATATCACCCGCCCATATGTCAGCTGGTCTACCTACCAGTGGCGGCGCGTCAAAAATATTCTTAGGGAAGCCGGAATTAATTTTCCTTTCTTATTCGTCATGAGCCGTAGTAAAAGAACTGTAATGACTGAAAATTAGGTAAGCCGGTGGGAATCGAGTTATATGGACGCTCCGGTACTGCTACCTACCCACACTGCACTTACCTGCTAGTGTCTATTCAGAAACCTACTTGCCATTACGTTACGTTACACGATTATTGAATTTCTTATTTTTTATTAGTGCTAACTAGGTGCTAGGATATGGAATTCAAGTACAGAAAATAAGCATGTAATAATTAAATATTGGACTATACCACTTTAATATAAGTATACATAGGTAACTGCAGTCATTAGAGATCATCAAGATGTTTAATGAATAACAAAATAACCTAATCGGTTAATTACATGTAAATAGATAGGTACCAAGGAGGTAGTTGGTTATGTGACAAAAAATGAAAGTGGATCTAATTAATATTCGCATATTATTTTGCGCATGTGTAATAAAGATTAATTAGCTACGCGTAGAAATTAATTTCAAAGCGAGGATTATGATACATGATATTCGAAATCGATCTCGGGTAGGTAGTAGGTATAGGTAATGTCTGCAAAAATGTAATCGGTCAATGACATTGGAATTTCAAAACTACAAATTTAATGTAGGTAAATAGGTTTCGGTATAGGTATATCAGTAAAGTTTTCCTTCATTATAGATTAACGGTTATGTGTGTTGAAACTGTTGAATAAAGAAAATAAAATAAATATTTGTGGACAATCTTACACAAATCTACTTAGTCCCAAACTAAGCTTGTACTATAAATAGATACTTAAATACATAGAAACCATCCAAGACTCAGGATTCGTGTTCATCACATAAATGCCCTGACCGGGATTCGAACCCGGGACTTCCACCTTCGAAGGCAGGGTGACTAGCAACTAGGCTAAAGCGGTCGTCAAATAATGGCCCCATTACAACTTCAAACAAGTAAGAAACGTACTGTGTCGCGTCATTCATAGCAATTATTGTTCTTAATATTAAGGGCAATAAATTATACTAATGTGTTAAAAACAAACTTTCAATTTACATTCCTGGCACAGTTCGAGCATCATCACTGCCGTAATCTTCAAGAAAGTGCAATAAAATATAAATATTTGTTTACGATGTTTGTTTATTTGATGGAAGACCCAATAATTCTTCTAAATACCTTTCATTAGACGTGTCATAAGGTCGAATATCTACCTATTACACTAGTTTTTTTTTCTTAGAACAGCGCTTTAGTATATCTACTGCATCAAATTCCACCATATGCATTGTATTTTAAAGTTCAATTTCATCTGTACGAGGTTCACTTCGCGAGGGTCCCATGTGCCCACGCACGTCAGCTGTCAACTGTCATTATGACATTAGGTTGACAACGACTGCGCGCAGACAGTTCGTGTTCAATTAGTGTGCTTCATTGGTGTTTTACATGTTGGAGATTAGGGGTCCGCAGAAACAAAGAAAATATATATTTTCATGTAATCTGATGATGGACTGAAATGGAATATATAGCGTTTGCTAAAGTCGTAAACCGCTTAACTCTATTACAGAAATCTGAAAAATGTGGTTCATCCAGATTCATATAGTACTTACCTAACATAATATGTTGCCTACAGTAATTCGTTAAATGACATTTATCACATACCTATTGTACCGGATAAGCATTATTCAGTATGCCTTTTTTCGTAGCCCTGTTTCCATGTATCTAATTTTTTTAAATCAGAATGGCAGCGACATGCTCCTTAAGATATATTCCTAGGCCCATAAATGGGGAAGTTGCGTCGAGAAATTATATTAATAATCCAAGAATGATAGCCATTCCAAGTGTATCACTGGAATATTAAAATGAAATAAATATTTGTGGACAATCTAACACAAATCGACGTTGTCCTAAATAAACTAAGCAAAGCTGAGATTTATTCTGAAATTAATATTTTTGTGAAATATTTTAAATTTAAAAATTATGTTATTTAATTGAAATATAGTTTCAAACGCGCAGTGACGTCACTCCATTAGTCAGTTCATTAAATTCAGTTGAAAACATTGGAAAATATCTATAAATGACTGATTTATTATATTACACGTCAAGCCATGCAGTGAGTACGGGCGAAATTTGAAATGTAGGGTTTTGATTTTAATTTATTTTTGTGCATACGAGTATTTTAAAATTTTCGTGATTGGTATCTTTACGTAAAAGATAGACTAAATCAATGAAATAATGATAGTTCCCTATTCATAGGAATGGAATTCCGGCCGTGTATTTCCGTATTTGTATTTAAGGGTAATTAAATTGGACCCTCAGTTTTAACCCCATTCACGCTTGCCTGACAGTGAGTGTGGATATGAATCATGATCAATCGCGCGAAGTGTCCGCAGCTCCATTAGATTGCGCTTGCTGATAATACATTAAATACACAACACTTTTTTTTTAAATTGTTAACTCTCTTTTTTTAACTGTTGTGTTCGTATGTGTCACAACTACAACTATGGCTAACCCGCGTTCGTGAGATAAACTACTACTACATACTACCAATACATACTACTATTATACTGGTACTATATCATAAAAATGTTTCGTCATCGCACTTCATTTCCAAACTTTTTTGTTACCGCCGTTAACTTCACATCGGTCTTTTTGTTCCTGTTCCTGGCGTACGTACCGTACCTTTACAGACCCATTTTACAAATATTTTCCTGTATTGAAGTAGGTAGGTACCTATAGTAAGAATATAAAGATCTTTATTTACTATTTCATATGTCGGTAGGTGGCGTAATCTTGTGGGTGGGCAACTAAAAAAGGTTGGAAATTGTTGACATTGTTTTTGTTTTTATATACGATACGATCATTACAAATTGAGTTAAACATAAATCCGTCAATAAACTTCGTGTTTCCTCGTTCATTTCATTAGTACGTCTTTGTTTGACCTACATGTTAAGTAAAATTATTGTTTGTTTCGTTTAGGT
The DNA here is from genome assembly GCA_963556455.1 of Epiblema foenella. NCBI lineage: Eukaryota > Metazoa > Arthropoda > Insecta > Lepidoptera > Tortricidae > Epiblema > Epiblema foenella. The sequence continues at coordinate 11,990,887 of OY747098.1, read as the reverse complement.
ACGTTTATAGGAGTCCATGTGGTTTCATACTCTTAGGTAACTAATAGATTTAGATTTCATTCATTACACAATAGAAGACTCATTATAAGTTACATTCAATAACAATCTTGTGTCAGTTGTGATCGTCAATACAAGTGATCCATTAAATAAAAGTGGTGAGAGTGGTCCTTACTTAGAGGTTATGTTGCAGGACCTGTTGGAGCGCATCTTCCGGTTGTTCGATGCAGAGCGCCGGGAGGAGCTGGTGCAGGCCGACTGGATCGAGTTCCTGAAGTCCAGGCTCCCGTGTGTACCATTATATAATCACATCCTATTGGAATAAAATCAACCTAAAATTAAATACGTTTTTGTCTTGACAAGTTACACAAATGTTTACATGATGATTTGTTAACTTGTTACCTAACAAAAACGACCGACTTTAAAAGTACTGTAAAAGGAAGAATTTATATGTCTGTAGGTTCGTATTCTTTTAGGCGGTTGATTTTTTCGATTTATGTACAGGTAAATAGAAAATCAACATACAATTTGCCTACTGATTTTGTCATTAAAGCAATATTTGTTTATTGCAGAGAAGAGAAGCAGCTGGAACTGATAGAACACATCGAGAGCGTCGCCTACTTGACCTGCAGCAGTGACCACATCACGCTCGAAACCTTCCAGTTAATCCTGCGGAATAGACTGGTTTGTACACCATTTTAATACATATATACATTCTGGTCATTCTTTTTCCATTTTGGATCATATTTTTCTTTTATTTCCCCCATCAAAGTTTAGTTCACTTTACACTCTTAGGCTAGTTTTGTGAATCACAAACTTAACTCAAAAAATTATATTAATTGTGTATCTTCGTAACTTTATCGACCGAATTCTACTTATGTTAACGGGGTCGAGCCTGGTCTCCCTTATATTTCTTTCACTTAGAGAATAGTAAATTGCAGACATTACCAAGTCTTCAGGTTTTGATTCCGGTTCCCGTCATTTCAACATAGTCATTCTATGTTATCCTCGTTGCAGGTGACTGCACGGCTCTTTAAAGTTGTGGACACAGATGGTGATGGTTACGCCACAGTCGACGACATCATGGAGTTCCTTTCTACAGTGTCCAGCACACGGTAAATGGTTAAATCTACGCTTACCAGCTTTTTCACTATTTTGATCCCTTACTGTATAATAGTTATTAAGTTAAAACAACCTAGTACCCTACATTGTAATTTCTTGTTAGAAGTTTAACTCTTCTTGGACCATTATCAATGTTGCAGACCTCGCGTCGGATTTGACCGGCACAGTGTGGATCAGCTCGAGCAGTTGTTTCGTCAGACGGTCGGAGACCAGAAGGAAATCACGAGGGAACAGTTTGAGAAGATATTGGTCTCGAAAAACGTAAGCACTTTAATAACTTAATCTTAATTAGATCTTCATCATAATCTTTATCAGAATATGTATTGGGCTCAATACCCTCTCTCATGAATGGAAAATAAAGGTCTAAAATTCCCATGTTTAAGTTTACAGCAATTGGTAAAAAATACCAAATGATAATCCATTCAATAAATTCCCAGTAACTAACTACTAGTTACAAATTAATTCCACAGCTTCCAAGTAAGTAATGATTTATCCTTCTTAAAGTTCATAAAACTTTTCGTACACTTTTTAACTTTCCCAGATTGAAAAATCTGAAGATATAATTTGTGATAAGATTGACTAGCCGGTTTCAAACACAATGACATGATGTTCAAGTAAAACAGTTTGCTATGTATTTTGAATTGCTTCCAGCCCTTCTTCACGGAGCGCGTGTTCCAAATCTTCGACGAGGACGACTCCGGCTCCATCTCGCTGCAGGAGTTCATTGCAGCCGTGCATCGGTTCGCGGGGCACTCGCACGAGGACAAGATACGGTTCCTGTTCAAAGTCTACGATCAGGATGGCAAGTAACAGCTAGTAAAATATGTAGTTTTTGATGTTTGTCTGGTCTGGTGTATTTTGCAAGAGACGACAGTAGAATATGGTGATACTCGTATTGGTGATCGAATTTAATCAGTTGGTCCCTTAATGCTATGATTAAGTCCAGTGTAAAATATCTTTAAGTCATATCCTATAACATACATCTATATCGATTAAAAGCAATGCCTATGGACGCCGCCATACGACAAAATTAACTATATCATTGCGGGGATCATGTTTGTTCCAGAGGAATGAAGCCTAATACCGACCGATGTTGTAATCATCATTAAAGAAAGAGAAAGATATATAGATAGATGAGAAATTTTATTAATAAATGAATATGGAAAACATTGGTGCAATTTATTGTTTGCTGTGCACAGGTGACGGCCTTATCCAACACCGAGAACTTCAGCACGTCATGCGCGCGTGTATGGAGGAGAACGGCATGAGCTTCAGCGAGCAGCAACTGTTGGAGTTGACGACAGCTATGTTCGAAGACGCAGATACGGAGCAGAGAGGCGCAATCACGTATGAGGCGCTGCGCGGGCAGCTGGACCGGCATGGAGGATTGCTACATAATCTATCTATCAGGTCAGTATTGTTTTTCACCTGGATTATAACGTATACTGTATTAAAATTATCCCATAGTAATTCTGACTTAAGGTTTGCCATCGGGCGATGGAGCGCAGTATACTAGGTGTTCGCAGAACTGATCGCATCAGAAACACGGAACTGCGCCTCAAAACACGACTTGTAGATGTAGGTGTCAAGACCGCCAAACTGAAGTGGGACTGGGCCGGACATGTCTGTCGTATGCATCCGGAAAGATGGGCGAAAATAAGCACGCAGTGGACCCCACAAGATGGCTACCGGAACAGAGGCAGACCAAAATGGAGATGGCGGGACGACCTGGATGAGTTTTCCTTAACTTGGCGGGAACAAGCTAACAATAGTGCCGAATGGAGGAAAAGAGGGGAGGCCTTTGCCCAGCAGTGAGACACTTAAATAGGCTAGTTAAAAAAAAATATCTGAAGATAGCTTAAGTACCAGGTTTATCTCATTGAATTCTTATCTTCTCCAGCATCGACCGTTGGCTGATCCCAGCAGCACAACCGCAGCGCACCTCCCTTCGCCACAGACTCTCCTCTCTCAAGCCTTACCAGCTCTCGCTCCCATACTTCAAGAATAACTACGTGTTCCTCATCTTTACTGGGTTGTTCTTCCTAGTGAACATCGGGTTGTTCGTGGCTAGGTGTGTGGAGTACAAGGAGTCGAACGGTTTTGTTATCATGGCTAGAGCTTGCGGTGAGTTTGTACGTTATGAACATTCTTATTCCTTGGATAAATGGTTTCCGTCCACTTGCAAATATATGTGTGAGATTTAAATTGCGTATTCATATTCAATTTATTCATAAAACCAATTTACACGTCAACGAGTATTTAAATAAAATGTTGAAATACGAGTAAAATTATACAATTACATACGAATTATGTCAGAGTTCCATCCAAATTAATACAATTTCATTACAACATTAGGTAATAAATAATAATTACATAACACATTAAACACATTATATTGAGCCGAGTTAACACTACATTTCAATTTAGACATTAAAATTACAATCTTTGTATCGCAAAAAATCATTGAAACTGTAGAACGAATGCCTGACAAGCTACACTTTTTAAAGGCGTTTAAAATTGCTCAGATTGGGGGCATCGATTATGTTTTGCGACAATTTATTATACAGAGCGGGTCCCAATACATGCGTGAGTATGTTCGATTTGACGAGCTTGCGACCAATGTCTGCAAGTTTTCCGGCGTTGCGAGTGTTAAAGCTATGGATCATCCCGTTCATATTTAATTTTAACACGGGATACTGCTATATTGCTATTAGTAACTGACATGTCATAAAAATGTTTTATCTCACAAATTGCTTACAAAATATTGTGTTGGAAGTTACAAAAGCTGTATGGCAATGTAAGTGCAAAGCAATTCCGAGCTTATTCATATGTACGAGTAGAAACAATGTTTACAGTCACATACAATTGCACAACCCGAACAACTTCACAATCAAAATGCGATAAACATTTCTAAGATTACCGTTTTGAACATGTAAAAATGTGTACAATTGTCTATCTAGGGCAGTGCCTAAACTTCAACTGCGCCTGGGTGCTAGTGCTGATGCTGCGACTGTGCATCACGACGCTGCGCGTGCGCGGTGCCAGCAGCTTCCTGCCGCTCGACCACCACATCTACCTGCACAAGCTCACTGGTGTGCTGATCATCGTTTACAGCGTTGTTCACACTGTGATGCACATTTGCAACTTCAGTGAGTAACCCAACGATATGCATATTAGTAATCATTCTCATGGTCTGACCTGACAGTACAAATACCTACCTTATTTATACGATAGAATAGTGACTGTCACCTTGCCTTGTCGCTGAAACGAAGACAACCGGAGCGAACACAAATAATTGTAATATTTTGAATGAAACGAAACCATTGTATGTTTATGTCGAACGATTTTTCTCCGTCATCTCGTTAGAACCCGTATAGAAAGAGAACTTATATTTACTTCATGCATATCTCCACCTAAGGAGAAAATACCACTTTACAGTCATTTCTTGTACTTCCACTTTCCAAATGATTATTTCAAAGTTTTCTCTAGGTTTGATAGTAGTCAATGATCCAAAAATCAACGCGCAAAATTTTTCAACCTGGGAGTGGCTACTGACGGAGCGACCACATTTATTCGGACTGGTACACGGATGTGCCAACCCTACGGGTTTCGCGCTGTTGGTCATCCTTGCCATCATGGCTGTCTGTAGCCAGCCCTTCATCCGTCGAGGAGGCAGCTTTGAGGTGAGAACATAGGCAACACATAAGAATGTTAGAGCCGCAGCTGGGTCCATCGGGTGTTAACAATGATGGATATTTCCAACCACAACCCGCCGCTGAAGAAAATCCGATTAGATCGGGAACATCCTCATTCCATAATCATAACGTACCATCCTCTCAAATAAACACCATCAATATGCCAGGAAAGACGATTTCTTTTAATATTTCCAATTGTACCAATTTTACTTTACATTTTAATTAAATATTCTTTTATATATATGTAATGTCATTGTTTTATTTTTTAGAAGTGAAAAGTAGAGTGTATAAGTAGAGTGTAGGCATAAATGTCCATTTTTATCCGAGGCAATTTATTGGTCCGAGCGCAGCAAGGACCAATATAGTCGAGGATCGCTTTAAGCCCTTGTTGTACAATCTACTATTATTTTCGTTGGGTTCATTAAGTTTCGTTGGTTTAAAACAACATGATTGGAAGGTAAACGATGTTAACTTTGATAAACTGCCGGGACTTATTCATTCATCTATTATTAGCAAAAGAAGCAAAAATTTTACTGTTCATGTCTTCAGATCTTCTACTGGACGCATCTACTGTATGTGCCATTTTGGCTGCTGCTGCTGTTTCACGCGCCTAACTTCTGGAAGTGGTTTACACTACCGGGCACACTGTATATCGCTGAGAGGATCATCCGGCTCATTGCTATGAGGTACGATGAAGTCATATAATTCATCAGTTCTTCCACTACCTACATGACACTCCATCTCCTCATGTAATGGAAGTTCAGGTGCGCCCTGCTACCGAATGCCAACAATTTTCGAAGTGACTGGAATCTTAATTCTTAACTTAGAAAGGAAACTCAAACTTATAGAATCATGTTTCGCCACGTGAGTTTCACTTATTTTAAATCGATGCAAATTTCGCTTTAGCTTTCAGCATTAGCACTTACCCTATGTATCTAACTCTGTGAAACAGAAGCATTATTTACAATTCCATTGCCTCCAGATCAAACCACGGCAAGACTTACATCTCGTCAGGAATCCTTCTTCCATCGCGCGTGACGCATTTAGTGGTGCGGCGCCCTCCTCTCTTCGACTTCCATGCGGGAGACTACGTGTTCGTGAACATACCTGCTATAGCGCGGTACGAGTGGCATCCCTTCACTATTAGCAGCGCTCCTGATCAGGAAGGTGAGTTTTTAGAAGGAAGGAAAGATTAACCAATTCTCTAAATTTTTGGGCGTAAGACCGCAGACAAAAGTATTTTTTTCTCAAGTGATCTAAGATGGTGATTTTATGTTATGTGATTTCTTTCCTGTTATAGATTACATATGGCTGCATATTCGGGGCGTCGGTCAGTGGACCAACACGCTGTATGAATATTTCGAAAAAGAACATGCTAAGCTACACGCCGGAGAAATCCCACCAGAGCATGAGTAAGACTTCTCATATCCAGGCAACTTGTCTCCGTTTTTGTTAGATTTCTTCCTAACGAATTGCAGAATCATACAATCGTGTCGTGTGGTCTTGTTTAGTACATTGCCTGGTGCTAAGAACAAATGCAAAAGAATATTTTAAAAATTAACTTTATTGAAGCTAATTTACAAATGGTTATAGCACAACCGTTTTCACAGAAGATGAAAAAGGTAACGGGAAAACCATAGACAAACTTAATCTAGTTTTAAACTTAATGTCTTGCAAGCAAAAAAAGCTATGTTCAGACTTGTCTCGAACACCTGGTGTGATTTAAATTGAATCTTCTTATATTTAACCGTTATTTTTATCTTGATCATATTTTCCTTTGTCACCACAGGAAAGTAAGCAGAACAAATTCTAACCAGAGCAATAAAAGTAAGCGCAAGAGCTCATCAGCTGACGGCAAGAAGCGCTCAGTAGACTTCTCACCAGAAGTAACGGAATACTGCAACGAAGGTTTCACTTTGGATGAGGAGAATGAGATGAATTTTAAAGGTCCGTCTGCATTAATTCTTTAACATCTTTTTCGGGTAATGTTGTCTAGGTTGTAAAACTAAATGGTGATAGCGTATCAACTGTGGAAACAATCAAGGGGACATGTAATCTAGTTTCAGTTTTCGTAATCACAATTGTTGATAACATAACTAAGTATCTAAACAAATCTTTTTGATCCATGTTAATACTAATGTTCCAAAATACCTACTTGCATACATAATTTCTGAATGAATTTGTCACAAATTTAAAACTATTTTCGTATGGTTTTAGCATTGTCCCCTACTCCCAACGGACGACCCACGCTGCTGACGTTGACTCCGTCGAACAAGCACCTTGAAAAATCCCGCTCCATGCCCGATTTCCATAACAAAGATAAGAACAAACAGCGGCTTTTGGCGTAAGTCGGAAAAAGGAATAGTATTGACACTCATCGACTAGAATTGTGTAATATTAAATACACTGCCAGTGCCACTGATAGTGTATATCATATAATCACCCTTCATTTTGGAAGTTATCACATTCGATGGTAATTCATTATAAGTTGTAAGTAACTGTCGGTTTAATTTTGCGCAACAAGTTTGATTCGTATTACTTTTAGTACCTACTCGTGAAAATTCTTATCTTCGTGTCGGTGGTCTCATATTTCTCGAGTTCTAGTGATTCACGACCAATTATCCTTATACATACAGATTGCAGGACTACCCGCGCTCAGAGTCCGAGCGGAGCTTCGACGTGGGCTCGATGGCGAGCGCGCGCCGAGCCGCGCTGGGCCTGGCTTACCGCAGCCCGCAGAACCGCGCTCTGGCGCACAGCTTCAGGTCTGTACTGACACTGTAGATGACAATTTCACCGAACTTTGATAGTAAACTTAACTGACAGACGTGTAAAATTTTACAGTTTTATTACCTGCCAGCGTATCAACGGCATCTATGCGCTACAAGTACCTACGCATAGTTATCATCAATTATGTATGGTTTCTTTAAGCAGACTGCCAGTCGTAATTTTGACCCCATCACAGGAATCAGTTAGTTAGGAAGGCTGCGCAATACCTACCTATCCCTCCCCCCTCTTTAGTAACTCTGCGATAACTGATTAGGGTAGGGACCACACGTTCCGGCGTCCTAGGCACACACTCACTGACCCGGACGACATAATCACAGCTTCCATCGAAAGATGGAACGCTGCGCTTACAGCGTCCAACTCAGACACGACGGCATACCCGCTAGCGAGGACATCCACCGCGTGATCGCGACAACACAGACACATATAGTTCCTATTCCTCCCAATACCACCACATACCGGGTAGAGTCAGTCCAATCCAGGTCGGGCCTAACTAAGTTTCTTGCTGGACTCTTCTCAACTAGGCCAAGTTTAGTGAACCAGTGGCAAAATCGCCAGTAGCTCGATTCCACTCACACCTCAGACTCGGTTGAAAACCGCTCAACCAATCTCACTGCAACGCAAACTCTTTGAGTATTCCAGTGTTCAAAACCAGGCGAGTGGTCGTGGCAAAGGGTCTGGATTAGCCCTAGGCTACTCTCCAGCCGCACACTCCTATAAAAACGAACAGGTTCCAAAAGTCCTAATTTTCTAACAATTAAATTTGTAATTGTTTGCTAAAAATGTTGAGCCCTAAACCCAATTTTACATTTGTTTAAATAATTTAATAGGTTATAGTTCATAGCGGTTTTCTGTATTGACAGATTAGCAGTATCAACACCTTAATTTCTTTCTACCAATAGTTATAATTAATTTAGGGGACGGTTAAACAGGCTTTGGGCCTTTGGGGTGAAAGCCCGCGCAAGAAGAAACGCGCTCGACTTTTAAAGCCCTCCGCTGGGCTCAGTGTTCAGCTGTTAGCCATGACGCATTCTTGTACCCTCCACCGGAGTTTAGTCTTGAGCTGCATTGAGTTCACCCTTCCGGCTCGCAAACGTTAATTGCTACTCTTCAACCGCGAACTCCTATCGCTTTATTGGGCCCGGCCTATAAAGCCAGTCAGATTAGAAAAAGTACTTCCTTCCTTTTTTTATTTTTTTCCTTAATTTTTTTAGAGCACGTTCTTTGATTATAATTTCATTTATTGTTTATTTGTTGTGATTTTCCGTCTTTCATGCAAAGCCCTTAATTTTCAAGGCTTGGAATATTAAGCTATCATAGAAATTGGTATTAAATTATTCTGCAGGTACATGCGTACGAAGCCAACAATCATCGCGTTCAAGACGCCGAGCCTGGAGAGCTGCGAACGCCGCCGCTCTAACGAGAGCATCCTCACCGTCGGTCAGTCTGCTCACCTTACTAATGTCATTCCAACTCCTGAAAGAAAATCCGAAGCAGAGGAAATAGTCGATGCGACGCGATTTTATATATGTGGCACTTCTTTCAACTTATTTTTTCTCAGCGCGACGAAGGCTATCCAAGAGTCTCTCTCCAGACAAAGACTTGGAGAGCCCGCCGGCCATTACTGTACAGAGCCCCAGTGAAGCGTCAACCGCAGAGCCCTTCGCTAACTACCCTGTGGGGAAACCGCTGGAGGTACGGTTAAACCTAGTATTTGAATTTTTACCTAAACCTAATATACATAGACCTATGCCGCAGTACTTAGTGTGCAGACTTAGCAAAACTTGTTATTCCATGACCAAAAATTAATTTACGGATGGGGCCATTAAATTAATACCTATAGTAGCTTGCACTCTTGGTCATGGGTGCCTTAGTGCGAGCGAGAGATAGCGAGTACGGGAAGACCTAATTATTAACGACCCCATTGACATTTGGACCTACATTAGTCAAAGAAATTGATCATTTCCTGTCAGATTTACCTGGACGGTCCTTACGGCGCAGCGTCGTCGCACATCTTCCGCGCGGAGCACGCCGCGCTCATCGCCGCGGGCATCGGCGTCACGCCCTTCGCCTCCATTCTACAGGTCAAATAGCTAATTACTAATTATATACAATTATATACATACACAAACTTGATATTTACATCTTTGAAAAGTTTTAGTAAAGAACAAATACTTATCATTGACAGACGTCTTTTATGGTACCTACTGGAGTTTCCTTCAATTAAATAGCCAAAGTGTTGCTACTAAATATTTGTCAACCAAGTTTACTGATATTTCTTTGTGAACAATAGGGATTATGACTCATGTTACAACTTATAGTATAGTGTGGCTATATATGGATAGAAAACCATCAAATTATCACACTAACGCCGGGTTTTATAAAGATCCGTTAGACCAAATGTCAGATCAAATTTCAGTATCTCAGTACATTTTTTGACATAACAAACCGACATAAAGTCTAACGGATCTTTATAAATTAGACAAGTTAATTAATAGTATATTATGCAACTGGTTAATAAGAAGGGTATAAAAAGGCGAGTGGTGTGGGTTGCGATGTGAGCCTTGGCGAACAATTTTTCAGACTTTTCATGCGCCATATTTTCCCTTAGTAATTGTGCAACTTACCTACGCAATTTCTTCAGTAATGCTATATAACTTCTTCGTGGATTTTTAAAAGAATCAACGTACCTACACATTTTCTTCATGAACGCAAAAAAAATCATTTGATTTAAGTAATATAATCATTCTCTAGTTGACATTATGTTATTTTTATTTTTCCTGTTATGACGATCATGATAACAATTCTTGTAATTTTGACATGTGTGCAAATTTATAATTTAATTCCTTATCATGAAAAAAATTATCTATCTATCTATCTATCATTTATCAGCTTGAATCTTTTCGTTTTCAATTAGGCATTTGGTGGGAAACAAAGACTACAATTATACAAACTGGTGGGAAATCAAAAATATGACACTTTGTTTATGGTTTTTTTTTAATTTGTTACACTTGGCATCCGACCTAAAGTGAATTCAAATCCGGATCGAATCTTAACTGTTTCGTTTTCATAAATATATCCGAAAATAGATAAAAGTTGTTAAACAACACAAAAAAGATGATAAATGTATGTATTTATATGTAAATAGTATATTATGCATTAATTAATACATAAAAATTATAGCAAAGTTTCGTTAAGTTGGCAGCACTGATTTTAATCATAAAAGTTTCACTTGAACGCATCAAAGAATTACTACTAAACATAATTTGTAGTAGTCTGTGGCACCCAACTCTGCTTTAATTTTTCATTAAAGTAGGGTAAGGAGTGTGTTTTTGGGCAATAGACTAGGTAGACTTTTTACAGAAGAAATAAAGGATATATTTATATTAGAGTTCATGATTGTGTAAGTCGCGAAAAAAAGTACAGTAAAGTAAAAAAATCATAAAAAGATATGGGTATATAAAATTTTGCAAAAAAGTTGTTCTTTGTTTGTTGTTAGTTGTAAATTGAAAATTACCATTACATTTCTCATGTTTCAATAAAAAAGAAATTGTATGGCAACTATGTACATAAATGTAATATTTCACGGCAAAAACTACAAATCTTCGTTTTTTCGCGTCTGCGTGTGAATCAGTATGGAGTGTTTTCAGTGATGGTTCGCTATGCTGTACTTTGCCTCTCATTTTCGTCTTTTGTGTTCCTCTAATGTTAGTTGGTCCATTAAAAAAAATATAATGCCTATTAAAGCCTGGAAAGGTGCCCGGGATTCTGTCAAAATTGTACTTAATTATTGTCTCAACTGTATTGCAGTCTATAATGTACCGGTACTGGAACTCGCGTAATGTGTGTCCGCGCTGCGACCACAAGTGGGCGTCGAGCATCGCGCAGAACAACATGAACCTTAGAAAGGTAACTTTTTCCCTCTTGGTCGTGCAAAGTGCATTTAATACTGTATCATACACTTATTATAGACCTGTGCCTCAGGTGGCCTCTAATTTAGAAAATACTACGGTGATTTCTACTTTTGATACAGCAGCTCGGAATGAACGAGTTCGGTTTTAAATTATTAATTGGGTATTAACAGTGTCCCCCTGTCACTGGTAAAGTTTGTAAACCCCCTTTTCTGACCCCATTAAATGCCGTTTAATATTATATATTTAATTTTTTTTTATATTTAGGCTTAATAGGAATAAATCGTTATTATTGCCACCTCATAGTGAGTAAGTACTATCAATTATTTTGTACGCATAGTAAGTAGTCTTTGCCTGTTTTAGTTGTCGAGGTTAGTTGAAAATTAACACAATTATATCCAAAATAGGTTCACAACCGATTGAGAACTGTTTTTAATTTTAGGTGGACTTTTTCTGGATCAACCGCGAGCAGCGTTCCTTCGAGTGGTTCGTGTCCCTACTATCCCAGCTGGAGATCGAGCAGGCGGAGAGCGGCGCCCGCTTCCTCGAGATGCACATGTATATCACCAGCGCGCTTCAGAGGAGCGATATGAAGGCTGTGGGGCTGCAGTTAGCCCTGGACTTGTTGCATGAAAAGGTAAGATTATTTCTGACGACCCCATTAAAATTCAATTCAAATTATTTCAAAAGTGTTGCGACCGTCACTGCATCATTCTTAATAAAGAAAAAGCTTTGTTCAAACCTAAAGGAAGGATATTAAAATTAATTACGACCACTTTAGCCTAGTTGGTAGTGACCCTGCCTTCGAAGCTGGAGGTCCCGGGTTCGAATCCCGGTCAGGGCATCTATTTGTGTGATGAGCACGAATATTTGTTCCTGAGTCTTGGATGTTTTCTATGTATTTAAGTATATATTTATATAAGTATGTATATCGTCACTTAGTTCCCATAGTACAAGCTTTGCTTAGTTCGGGACTAACTTGATTTGTGTAAGACTGTCCACAAATATTTATATTTATATTTATTTTCCTTCTCTTTATTTAGCTAGTCTTCTAATATTGACATGAGTAAAGAAAATATGTTCTAATGGACTACTAATTTATTTCACTGCAGGAGAAACGCGACTTGATCACTGGTTTAAAGACTCGTACGAACGCGGGCCGGCCCAACTGGGACAAAGTGTTCCAGCAACTTCAAGAACAGAGGAAAGGGAAGGTCAGTATAGTAATTATCAACTCGATTATCCAAGCTTCGGGCTAAAGTATAAAACGTCTCTCAAGTTCGATATTAGCGAGCAATTAATTCTATTACTAATATAGTAATTCTATTCTCGCTATACTTGTCGAAATTGGAAATCGGGACGTTACATTCTTTAGAAATCCATTTCTCGTGAGATTAGAAATTCTTCGTCGATTATGAATAAATGTTAGGAATATGGTGTCAATTTACACTACACAGAGGTCGAACTGAGTCATTTGTGAATCGCATAGTAGTACCTACACAACTGAGATACTGGCGCCCAACGTGGGCCATCGACGAGTTGCTTTAAGCTTGAAATATGTGCACAATTGAAAACTGGTACTCTCGATTACGTGCCCATATAAATATATCAAAGGAATGGTTCGTTGTTTCTAGCAACACTGTTGAAATATGTTTATCATAATATTACCAGTGGAATGAAATCAGTTAAATATAGTGTAAGTTTATTCATAAGACCCTTTTCTATTGCAATGCAAATTACTTTTTATTTTAAACCATTTCGACACGTTTTGTTCAGGTGACAGTATTCTACTGCGGACCTCCGCAGCTGGCACGCATCCTGCGCGTGAAGTGCGACCAGTTCGGATTCAGCTTCAGGAAGGAAGTGTTCTAAGCCCGAGAGTACCTATATGTATATATGGTTCAATCCACCAAGTAGATGCATCTTATTCATATTTATGCTATTAACACAATTTTGTTAAATTGATCCCGGTCTAGATACAACGACCAAAGTCATTTCAGCACGATAGGCAAAAGTACGTCGTCCACAATGCACAGAGTTGCAGAGTTGTCACGCTGCGCACACCCAGCAAGCTGCAACGACTTGTGTCGTTGTGTCAGACGCTCACATACCCGGGACGTCTTGGAAAGAGTGAGACGCTTCCTCGTGGATTAAACACTATATGCACTAGTGCAGGTAGTGTCGCTAGCAGCGTATTGCGTTGACAGGTTTTTTTCTGAATAACTAAGTAACTCGTTTAAAAATATAACAGGCTAAATTTCTTTAAACAAGTTATATTTAGTAAGTTTTATAGTACTTATTTTATAAATACGGACCTTTCTTGTGAAAGTATGCAAGTATGATACGATACGATTGTACCAAGATACATCAGTGACGTTAGAACATGTCTTACCAATTATTTCTGCATGTAAACTGCATTTTAAACAACTATTACTATACATATCTGTATACTTTTATGCTAAGAGGTTCCAGACGCCTATAAAAAAAAATAGGTAGTAGAGTAGCTAAGCAATATTAATTTATCTAGTTTTCAGTAAGATTTTCACCACTCATGTTTTTAAGAATAGTTTTTTTATTTATTTTGTTGGTGTTCTATAGGTAGGTCAATAGATCAGATTTTGAAATTTCACACCTACCTAGTCTATAATACATATAGAACAAAATGTATGTAGTAAATTAGTAAAAGATAATTATTAAATTATAATATTATTACAATTAAGGTTTTTATATTATGTTAATTACTCGTATGTACATTTTTAGTTATTATTTGTTTCGTATTTGTTTGTTTCATAAATTTTAAATTATGTTCGTAAAACAAAATATAAGAACACGTGAGAACATAGAACATGAAAGAACATCGTAGTAACTAACGGACAGTAAGAATAGTACAGTTTGATGCAAGTGCGGAGGGTATGTCACATAGGGACAAGACTCGGGACGAGTGAAAATTACTCTTCTGCACGCATATCAAATGACGTTTTTTTAATACAGTTGCGAAAAAATATCAATGAAACAAAACCAAATAAAACAGTAACTAAAAAAGAGACAAAACAAAATCTGTTTACTAGCCATTGTGGGCTTTGCACGTGGTCTACATCTAGCATAATTTACATAAATTTTATTTATCAATCGTATATATCGCATATATCACAAAAATATTATTAAAACAATACGTCATTACAAAATTAATTCGTAATAAGTATAGATATTATGAATAAAAGAGGCGGGAATTAAAAAGTCGGTCAGACGTTGCTTGATAGACTTTTTTCAACATGCGATTGGTTGTCAGCATTAAGAGCGCTTTAATAAAATGTAGTGGGTCCACTAGCGCCACTCGTAAATAATTGTAATTATTTAAATTTAACGATATATAACTAAAAAAGGGGGCCGCTATGTACTGTAGTTTGTATTTAAGTACTTTTTGAATCCATCAAACTAGTTTTTACGTTGCTGGATTCGTCAATCTATGAGCTCAAAATTAAAACGGCCGTTTTAACTTTGGACGCATAGATTGACGAATCCAGCAACGTAAAAACTAGTTTGATGGATTCAAAAAGTACTTAAATACAAACTACAGTACATAGCGGCCCCCTTTTTTAGTTATATATCGTTAAATTTAAATAATTACAATTATTTACGAGTGGCGCTAGTGGACCCACTACATTTTATTAAAGCGCTCTTAAGCCAAATCTTCAACTATTTTGGGAGAGGTTTTATGACACATGATCGTTTAATTACGTTCAAACATGAAAGAACAATTATTTTTAATTTTATAATTAATTCATATTTAATTTATTTGTAAACAAATATGTATGTTTTGGCGTTCTGTGGTTTTGGCGAAATAAACAAGCGTTCATTCATCCAGCGCGGCAGTCTTGCATAATACTCTATTAATCGGAGGTCATGCATAATACTCCTTTTCGGTCATTGGTTTACTCAATCAGGCAACTTTTTGAAAACAGTGTTAGATTTTTTAATATTTTATAACACTTTAACTTGTCTAATATGCAATTTTAATGTTTTAAGTACAATACAAGTATTGTTTTAATGCCAAATGCTTTATTAAATAAATAAGTAAACTGATTAAACCTAAAACTCTTCGGTTGGCTTGGAGCAATAGTTAAAAAAAATGGAAATTTAAAAAGCACTAGTGCGCGAAATCCAACATTGCGCACGACATACAGCTACACAAGGTACCACTTTTTGAGCAACTGTATTAAAAATTAAGTTTTATTTATTCTATTACAAATAAGTGAATGATTTTTGGTTTGCTCCATATAAATCTACATCTTGATCATGCCAATTTTTAACAAATTTAACTGTACTACTTGAGTTGGTAAATTTGTTTTCGTTAACGTCTTTGATTACACATTAAATATTAAAACAAAAGAATCTCTCTAAATAGGTGGATTTCTAGGTTCCTGGGTGTGTTATTATGGTGGGTAAAGACCAAGGGAGCTAATCCGCATTTTGGCATGATCTGTCAATTTTTCCTCGTGAAAAATTAGCCGGAAGTGCCATAATCCTCGTTGGTTCGTTTGGTCTAAAATATTAAAATTAAATATGAAGTCGCCTAACTTGCGAATAATTATTTTAACATTACATTTAAAATTCGAGCATGATTCCCTTTATGTCCGACATAAAGCTTTCGTCCCTCACTCACTAGAATGCTTACCAGCTATAGCCCGTTTTTTTAATTTTACACCTGTAAAGTACTGCTCATAGTACAGTATCCGGCGAAATATATTAACCCATCGGTCTTTGGCAAGAGACAATTGGCTGTTTACGATTATATACCAGAACACCGGCCCCCATCCATCAATCGTATTTTTATTTGGATATCTATAGAGAGTTGTTGCAACTACTAGAAAAAGGATAGTAAAATAATTAAATACGTACAATTAATAAAGTAATACGTACAATTTATAATTCAGGGGTCAACAACTTTAGATTATTTATTTTGACGATGACTGACAAACGTCGTTAGTGTGTTTGCAAAGCTGCAACACTTTACAAGGCAGAAATTAGCCGAGTCTCTTTCCAAAGGCCATATACTGTAAAATATATGGCACGTTCATTTGTTTCTTGCATAGAACTTGTATAGCCTAGTACTTCATGCATATTTAAAAAAGGCATATGTAGTATAGTAAGAGACGAATGTTTTATTTATATCCCACATGCTAGTTAGTCCCGAACATGGTAGTTAGTTCAGAATATACTAGTACCTAAGTTTAGTGTAAGTAGGTGTAGAGCATCCCCTCCCCAGTGAATTTTCGGTTCGATCAGTCATGGATTACGTGTAGACTTATATACGTAGCTGTTTTATGCATAAGATTAGATCACTAACTACTTATATGTCGGGTAAACACCGTATCGAAACCGTGTTAAATGTAGGGATATTGTTCTGTCTAATCTATAAGCAGAATTAAAATATTTAGATAAATGTGATAGGTTAACTGTTAGTTTAAAACATGACATAAAATGCTTTATGACTGTTCTATTTGCTTTAAGTTTAGTTCAATTAAATATTAAATTAATACAGTACAATTGTGATAAAACTAAAATACAGTTACCTAAAACACAAGTGTTCATAGTAAGCATTACGAGTTAATATCTAGACTTAATGAAATGAAATTTATATTTTTGTAACATATTTTTTTATTACTGAAATTTTTTCGATAATCAGGTGTGTTTTATTATAAACCCTTAAACAAAAAAAATACTTGTAAATAAATAAAACTTGCCAATTTATGACTAGTTTATTCCTGGCGGTGTTACCTGGTTGGTAATTTGGCCAAGGCCAAGTTGAATGGCGACCATTTTCGCATGTGTTAGTATTCATCGTTCTTACATAATATTTTAATTTAAGTATATACTTATATGCCAAATAAACATGTTTTCTTTCTTACCGACATAATCAAATTTATTCCTAACGCCTTCATGATTGTTGTGTCAATCAATTAGGTTTGATCACTGAGAGATCCCTCTTCTTCAAACTAGCCAATAATGTTACAACAGCTAACTAAATAATACAATGCAATACATGAATAAAATATAAGATATCCGAAATAAAAACATGCCTAGGTACTTACCTTAAATTTTTCCTGAATAAATACTATATCATTCAATATTTATCTACGTCCCATCTTAAATGATATCACGAGCTACCTACTTAACCAATAGCCCATATATAATAATACAGTGTAAAAATACTAACAAGAGATACCCAATGATTAAGCAAATAGAAGTAGATCAGTAGGTAACTATAGCTAGGCGCTTAGTTCATGTTTCATAAAGTTATCTAACAGACGAGTCTACCAGGTACCAGTGGCGGAGCGTCCATGCAACTCGACTCCCACCGGCTTGCCTAATTTTCAGCCAGTCGTTCTTTTACTACGGCTCATGAAGAATAAGAAAGGCAAATTATTCCCGGCTTCCCTAATAATATTTTTGACGAGCCGCCACTGCCAGGTACACACATAATCGTTTAATCAACGATAATGGCGTCACTTATCACAATATTTAATCTTTAAAAATTCGCGGAAGGCGATCCAGTGGCCTCGGTCAAGTTTAAGACCGTGGCATTCGCGAGGGCGAGGCCTTCCAAGTGGCCTCGCGGCAAGGATGCAACCTTGGAACAAGGACGTGTCCTTCCTGCAAGGTTGCCGGGCAAGGCTAATTTTGGCAATAGGAATTAGTTCAGGAAGCACATACCGCAAGGTCGTGGCGCTGGTGTTTATTTTTTTGTTGGTTGGCTTTGGAGCGGTCTCCAATCGCTAAGAGTGGCTCCGGGCGGCGCAGGTGTGGTTGAGATTCATAGCATTTGGTTATAAATAGGTATAAACTGTTAGAATTACATAATTAGGTAGTACCTGTTACTGTGACCAGTGAAATGACAGCTCATGATTATAAATTTAGACAGATACGCAAAAGATCAAAGCGTTATTTTTATGGCACTTACCAGCTGATTTTTTAATTTCGATGTAATTAAATAACACTGTTTATAGATATCGAATAAAAAAACATTTAAATGTTTACTTAATATCACGCCATCTATATCACGTAGTACCAATTACACAAATAATTGATAAAAGCGTCACCTAGCGCTATTACCTAAAACTCACTTCTTTAGAGTTTAGCTAACGTTTTGGTTATGTGGTAGCGGCTTCTATGTTATCATTTTAGTTCATAATCTCCGCTATAGAGGTCACTAAAAACCAAAACCATAAAAATTGGCAGTCATGTATGCTAGCCTATTTTTTTCTGAAAAGCTGTCTTATAAATAACCATTGAATTACAGAAGCCAAGCTTTTATACCTAAGTCTAGTAGTAATGTTACTAATAGGTACGAGTATTAATTTTTCTGAGGGAGGTAGATCCCACCCGTTTTTATCGTAACGTGATCTATATGTGTAGGTACATATTGTTCACGGTTTTGTCAAATCTTATCTTTTAATTATTAGTTGATGATGATGTCTGTAGGTACATATTGTTCACGGTTTATTAAATAACATTTTTCAAATCTTATCTTAGCCTTTTAATTATTAGTTATGACAATGCTTGTCTGTAGAAAACAGCACAGTGAAACAATAAAATAATAATGGTAGGTAACCTACCTCCATAAATTTGCAATATTTGCCAGAAACTTATTGGGACCGATCGAAAATAGGATTAAGCATCACCATCAGTCCAAGAAAAACAACTAAGCGACCATAAACCTAACTTAAATTATCCGAACCTAACCTAACGTAAAACTAACACATGCACCATGATGTCTGTGCACATACATATTTCACCATTTTTGCCTCAATCGATGCCACTGGGCAGGGTCATAACATGGTTAGTCATACATTTCATTGAAGTAGGCACTGTCTATCAATATGTAAATAAAATGATGGAAGTTGGCAACTTAAAGTGGTCCAGCTCTGCTAGCTCAATCCTCATCACCGTACATACTCCCCATCATAAGAATCCGTTAGTTAGGAAAGCTGTCGACTACGTTCCCATCCCTCCTCCCTCTGTCGTAAACTCTTCTAGAACCTCACCAAAGATCACCAAGGGGGAGGGGGGTCTAAAAGTGGGCCAAAAAACCTACACTATTCTAGTGTTCCAAACCACACGCGTGGTCGTGTCGGAAGTTTTCCCCTGGATTTTGCCCAGGCTACTCTCCAACCGCGCACTCCTATCGCTTTATTGGGCCCGGACTATAAAGCCACAGTCAGGATTAAAACAAAGTACCTACATACTCTTTATGATCTGATTATGTAGTTGTTTCCAGTGTTGGAACTTAGGTAGATACATATTAGGCTTATAATGATTCGAATGTGACTAAGAATTCTTTGACGAAAAGTATTTCCATACGTTTGATGTTTCATTCTTGTTGGAATTCACGTTTATCTATAATTTTACCTACACCTATAACCGATAACATCAAAGATTTGTAATGATAAAGCAGTTGTTTTCTAGCAAATGATAATGGGACGGTCCCGGAAAAGTTGGAAGTGACATTTCTCGCATGTATTGGTAAATATTGTTGTTTATTACATGCTGGCGAGTTGCCTACATTTCTATTAATAAAGCCCTCATCCAGCAGCGCGTGCGACATGTGCGCGTACACTGAATGAGGGCGTTGGTTACACGTATGTTTATAATCTTATATGATTTTTTGCTATTTCATCACTCTTTCTTTAAATCAACACGTGAATTTAGTTTCTTACCTACTCGTATATCATATCACTGTTAAGTTCCCCAAAATATTCCAAATGACCCATTGGTATATCTTCCAATTATTTTTCGCAACACAGTCTCTAAATGATAAATAACTTGTAGTACCTACGTGAGTCTTGGTGAGTTATGCCACTGGTGGCCCATGGAAGCCTGCTACTGCCAGCCAGCTGCTTTCTACCCCCCACCACTCGTCGCTCGCCGGCGTTCTAATACTCACACTTAACCGGTCATGGAAAGAGCCCCGGTTTTCCTAACTACGTGTACAACCTATGGTCCTTTAAGGAAAGAGAACACTAAATCATAGAGTCAACAATGGGCACGTGGCACGCCTGAAATTATACGATTTGGAAAAGCGCTTATATTTTCGGTGTCTTCACGTGTTTCACTAGATGGCGTTATGCAGGGGTGAAAAAGTGGACCCTAGTCCTGACCATGGCCGATGGAAGCATTTTTTAAAACTATGTAATTTTGTATCTAAAATCCAAAAACATTTTCGTATCTAAATACATTTATCAAGTAGGTAACTTACATAGACTCTATCAAAGGAGATAAACAGTCTAACAGTGTAACATACCTACTTGTAACTGACTTTATACCTATTAAATGCATGGGCAGATCTTTATATAATTTACAAGAAACAAGCAAGTGAAACAAATTCCTACGCATATACGAAATTTAAGGTAAAGAAGAGAACAGAAGGAAGTCTATATAATATATCACTACAGCAGCAGAATCTCTACTGTCTTCTGACAAAAACACTTCTTCTGTTATCGAGTGAAATTTAGGCTTCCTTCTTTGTCGTGGCTTAAAAACACTCTAATTATATTTTGGAAGAGTTATTATAAATTTAGAATTCAAGTAGGTAAATCTTGCGTTTTTCCTACTTTAGGGCAATAGAAAAAATCCAAAACAAATTGAAAAATATATATTATCAGCAGTATTTGGTGCGTAAGTTTTAAAACAAAGAATCGTACACAACGACTGTTAACACTGTAATTTAAGTAAAGGCACCTATGATGGACACGGACCAGCCATGGACAGTTTTTTAATTTACCACCAATACTAAAAAAACTAAGTTTTTTTTTTCGAATGACAACACTGATCAGTTGTGCCAATGTTCTAGTTGTCAAACAAACTTTTTTTGACATCTGACAGCCATTTTCTTTGGACCATCAGATTCAGATTCAGATTCATTTATTTCAAGATAAAAATTACAACATAAATTAGAGTGTATCGTCAATACTAATTAATAATATGTAGGTATAAATTAACAAGCAATTTTTCAAAATGTAAACAATACAATTCGATTCTTACTCGGTGTCAGTTGCCGTCGGAAATAGTAATTTATTAGAAGAATCGCGATGCGAGTAAGTACACTTAGTAGCTTATTTTGTGTCAGGTTTGTCGTTGTTGTAAAATTTTATATTATTTAGTGATTTGTCAATAGTATTTTATTATTTTTATGCTATGACGTAATTGTCATTTGCATTATAACCTTACATTTTACAAGTGTCCATAACTTGATATTTATTCAATGCCGATGGCAAATAATGAACAGAATGTCCATAAAGGGAACTTCTTCTGTTTTGTTTATTTTTTAACTTATCAGACATCTGTTCTAGTACATTTTCATGTTTTTCTAAAATATCTGTAATCAATTATTAGTATATCCAATAATGGACATTCTGTCCATGACTAGATGTCTATAATAGGTTCAACGTATTCCTAATACAAACAATTTTTATGTCATCCTAGACATGGCACCGAGAAAAGACTATATATACAAAAGATCAAATGGCCAAGGCTATCGAAGAAGTCAGAAGGGAAGAAAACATATCTGTTGCTGCTACAAGATACACAGTACCATGGATGTATTTATTTATCGTATGGTAAAAAATATACACTGTGGTTACTACTAAAACTTAAATTTACAATGTCTTAAATAATCGCAGCGTCGCTCGTCAGGTCTTTAAAATCCGAAGGCTGCTCGTTGTACTTGGTGAGACGGCATTCGATTCGAACACAATGTAGTGCACTGTTTCGGAGATCCGCAGTAACAATTTGCGTCTTCCCAGCCCTATTTTTACGCAGATAGGTACAGTGCCCGATTTCAGCTCGCACTCGGTTCAGGGAGCATCAGAATCGTCGCGCTTCTCTAAACCCTTGTAGACGACGGCTGAGGTTGAGCTCAAAGAGGTTCGCCGGTGGTTCATTATTCGCTGCCCATTCTACCAGCCAGGCAAATTGGATGTCCCACTCGGTAGGTGATTTATGCGCGAGTAAGGCTGGTGGGTTTCGTTCCGTGACTTGAGTCTTGGACACCTGAATATGGATAGCTCTGCGTTTATGGGCAGTTCGAGCATCGCATTGCTCTCAGCGACCTCTCTTAGCAGGTGTTGGAAGCGTCGCAGGGGCGGTGGAGCAATTTTGCTGAGGGCCGGTAGCCAGTACCCAGAAATTGGTTTCATGCATCCCGTGATTAGATGCATAGTGTGGTTGAGCTGTGTATTTATGGTGCGCGCGTGAGTTCTAAGGCGGTAGTTCTCAGCCAGGTAGCCGAGGCTCCCCACGAGGTGACTGGTAAGTTCTGTAAGATGTTATTTCTGGTCTTCAGCTTGGCTGCGACGTTTTGTAGGAGAAAGCCTCGGTCCAATTTGACCCCAAGATTTTGGGTAGGGATTATGCGTTAGGACAGTATCTCCAAACCTAACATTAAGATTACTGCCAGTCCGACAGTTACTAAGATGGAAGCAGCATACTTCTGTTTTTGATCCATTTGGGCAAAGACTCTAGCGAAGTAGCCTGTCATGGTGACAAGGTATTATTGCATGGTGGCTTCTGTGGAATCAATGCTTGCCGCCCTTGGGAAATGAGAGCAAGGTTGTCTGCTTAGGTAAATTTCTTTGAGAGGGTGTCGGGGATGTCATGTATGTAGAGATTAAATAGTATAGGTGCTAGCACCGGCCCCGTTATTAGGGATTCTTGGCCGGCTGGCTTTGTCACCCAAAAACATCTGAAAGGGCCTGTTGGTCAAAGCGTCTTAGATCTTGATACATACAAGGTTTCCCTTTTTGAAGGTCATCACCTTCAAGAGCTTGAACAACAAGCCTTGGCGCCAGACGGTGTCGTAGGCAGCGATGACGTTTACGAAGGCTGCGGACGACTTGAAGTTTTTATCGAAACCTTTTTCTATATGTATGGTTAACGACAAAGCTTGATCGTCACAGTTGTGTCCTGGGCGAAAATGTGGTACGCCTGCTCTTGCGGGATATGTGCTTCGATCGCGGGCGCGATGCGGTTGTATAGCTCTCACTCGAATAATTTGTAGATCAAGCTCAGCACAGCGATAGGCTGGTAACTTGGCTATTTGTTCCGGATGTGAAACGTTTTAGAAGATGTCAGCCCTGCCGGCATGTTGCAGTCTTCAGGCCTTTGAAGATATCGTGGAAGAATCAAGTGAAGAGTTTCAATACAAAACAGTTGATGAAGAGAGAGACTGATAGTGATAATTATGTTCAATTGCTTTTATTTTACTAAGATAGCTGGCCGGGCGGTTAAAGAGAAGTATTTCCATAACTAGCTGTCCATAATTAGATAATGTCCATTATTGGGGGTTCATCACTGGACTATTTATCAACTGTCATCAATGGACAGTGTCTGAGTACAAGTGTTGTTAAAATATAATATTTTATTGCACCGTGTATGAAACTGAAACGTCGAATACTGATTAAGAAAAGGACTTATCATTTAACTCCAAATCCCTAAGAACGTTTTTCGAAAAATGAAGAAATTACAAAGCAGACAAAGAAAATCGCTTATACTATCCCTGACTGATGACTTTATTGATAAATACTTGCCAAATATTGTCTCCAACTCTCCACGTATAGCAAAAAAGGTCAAGGGATTAACGTATTAAATTACACCAACATATGGTTCAATACAGGTTGTGAATGCTGCAACAGTTTAGTGTTTTACAAAAATATCGTTATCAGACTCGATCTAATAACAATTTCATTATCTACAGTGCACACGTAAACATGACAGTGACTCATGATCACAGGCCATTATGGTCTAATATTTCTTTACAAATATGGAGACGTGACTGTTTGTCAACTTTGGACTCTATTTCTCTATTAAAATAGACTCAACTGTACTGTAATATGCTGCTGTAGAGGTATGGGTTTAGAGGGATCTAGGAGGAGATATTAGCTACCAGGAAATACTATAAGCACATATGAATCTATTATATTTCCCACAAAGACTGAAATACAATCACAATAGGTTGTTTGCCTAAATTTAAAAAAAGCGGTTAATATATTATAAATAAAATAAAAAGCCTTTTTATTTAGATAATAATTCAAAACACGATTAGTATACGATAATTATGATTCTCGACCTACACGACCAGCTCATACCGTAACAACCTTTACAGTACTTATTAGCTTGTTTCCAATGAAAATAATTTTTCTCCCTTTTACAAAATACCACTATCCTAATCTGTAATTGAGCACATTAATGCCAAACTTTGCACTATTTTATATGTAAGTAAAACTGTTGTATCTACGGCTGTTAGCTGAGATAATAAACGTTGCCGACCGTTAGGTAGATCTTAGGCAATTCATAACTAAGTTAGGCAGAACTAAAAGGTTTTCAATATACGTTAATTAATAGGTAGTGTACGATTTTCAATATAAATTAATGGCGCGCCCAAAAAGTGACTAACCGTAGGTACCTTCCTTAGGTACTTTTCTTTTATAAGCGACCGTCACGACTATGTCTTTTTACCATTGTTTCTTATGAACAAATCGTAAGTAATACTAACTAAACCATGAAAGTGTGGATGTTTTACTAAGGAAAATATTAAAACTACTTATAAGTAACCATGTTCGGAAAAATAGGAGGATAGATAGATACCTAATAAAGTACATGGTAAGATATCGGTAAATATTCTCACTGCGATAAAACGCTTTTTCGCCACTGTCTGGAAATTAAATATGGGTGAGGACCAAATTTTTGACCCACGGTTAAGGAATTTATAATGCGTCTAAATTTTGATTAATATGATGATAACTTCGATGTTACAATAAAATTTAATTAAAGACAATTAAATTCTAGTCGTATTAAAAGCCTTAAGCATGGTCCAAAAATTTGGTCCTCTCCCAGTTTTCTTCTACAATTTCATTGATTCAGTTGACACGGAAGTTACCCATATAAATAGAGTGAAAAATTTTCGTGTCATAACGGAATCTATTAAATAGTAGACAAATTAAAAACCTCAACTATGGGCCAAAAATTAGGTATTCTGCCATATCCATATATATATTTTAGACACTTAATATGTAGTCTACGCCCCCTTCGGGTGTGCAACATACATTCGCACAAATGATAGCCTATCATCTGCCCATACAAACACGAACAGTTCATATCCGACCAGCGCGCGCGCAGTACGTCCGCGTTCGTACATACAAAATAAATAGTGCAATATATATAACGTTTCATACATACATTGTTAAGCAGATGTGTTGACATGAAAATTTGGATTTTGTTTTTATGTGCTCTCGCTGCTGGGGTTTCCGGTAAATATAATTTGTTTGATAATTTTGACACTTCAACTAATTAGGTACAACATCGATAATCCACGTCTTGTCATAAAAGATTCGCTATGGTGCAACTGGTGTAATATTCCGTCGAGTGTTATGCCAAAATTAGTTGTTTGACTATTTTTGGAAATGTAATTCAGGGATGATAGTGCATTTTCACAATATAATCGTGTGTGTGTACCACCTGAAAAACATAGTTTTGCGTATGTTTTTTACCTATCATTGACACCACATTGACACTATATAATGTCTGTAATTAACCTGGGTACCCATAGCCATACCACTATGCGATTGACATTTCTTAAATGACCATTATAGTAGTTACAAAAATGGCTGTTTTGTAAGAATTATTGTGCGGTGTCTGGATAGATGATTATAAGATCAACCTAAATAACATAGGCAACATTGAATCGTTTACCGAATGAAAATACAGACGTGTTTTCATCAAGATACTGCCCTTCAGGATGGGACTTGCCTTTTACAAGAATGTCGTGACGTCACTTCACCGCTATACTTTTACGTTTATTTGTAATACTTTTACGTTTATTTGTAATACTTTTACGTTTATTTGTAAGTTCCTATAAACACCATAAACAGTGTAAATATTGGATCGAAACTGCTATAGGTACCTATGTATTGTGGTTCGTTTATTTGCGTTAATCATTAGTCAACGGATTGAAAATTGTCGCCAAGTAAAAAACAGACAAGTAGATGGGCACAATCTCGGCTTTAAATTTAGGTCAAAGTCAATAGGTAGGTACTTATTTATAAGTGAGTAAGTTATTTATCTTTGTTTCGCTGTGACAGTGGACTGTTAATAAGTATGTTAAATCTAATTATTAGGATTAGATTGCAAGAATAGGAAGTTTCCTAAGCATGAAAACTTTTGACGTGTAATGTATTTGTGCATTATAAATAAATGAGTATGAGTAAGTATCTACTTAGGTAGTTAGAATTTTATTCTGAAATTGAAGATTCTAACGCAGAGATAAAAAGTTTTAATGTAGTGTATATTTAATTAGGGAACATACACAAGCCACGTGACCCGTTTAGGGGGGGGGGGGGGGTCGTCAAAGTACCACTCTTGGTCACCGGGGGGAGTGGGGGGTCGGTTTCTTGTCACGTAGCCGGTAGAATACTTTTGAGAAACATTCTAATTGAAGAGGACTCACGCGCCACGGTTTAACCCCATCACTAAAACTTGTCCAGTTTCGCCACAACACTAATTGTACTGTTTCTTCTTGATATATTTTTTATTAAATACAATTACAATTGAATAGCTACGCTATACCACGGTTGCACTCTCGAAGTATGCATTTTTAGGGGCCGTATGAGAAAATACAAAGAAAAGCCATTATTTTTTCAACTTTCCGCAAATTTTTTTTATAAAATATACTACGTGAAATCTAGGGGGGGAGCGGGGGTCTTGGCATATACTACGCTTGGTCACCTAGGGGGGGGAGGGGGGTAAAAAACGCAAAAAATTGGTCACGTAGTTTGTGTATGTTCCCTTAAATGTTATGCTTTGTTAGGTTTGCGGCCTATAAAAAACTCGAACAACGAAGTGTTGTTGTCGTTTATTTGTGAAAATGTTGAATGAATCATTGGTGACTATTGGGTCACGGGTCGTATTATTTTTCCCATAGGTTACCTCGAATATCGGCCGATTAAATGGGTTATTTTTAAGCAAATAGAGAATTGACATGACGTGATTATAGTTCCTATGAAATTACTAGGGTACTGCGTCAATCGTCTCTCGTAGGTACAATTAGATGTCATAAGTAGCTAGTAAAGTAAGCAAGCATTTGAAAAGCACTTTAGCTATTTCCTGTCATAGGTCCGACGTCCGTTAATCATACAACACCCAGATACAGCTAAATCATTTGTGATTGTTTTATGCTATTAAATGTGTCAGACCTCACGTTATAATGAGTACTTGCATAAATATTGCATCGAGAAATTACATTTTTAATCCAATAAAGATATCTTTATTGGATCATAATGTATCCATTACAAGTGTATAACAGAAAGGTTTGGAAATTATTATTATTTTGTGAAATATTTTAAGTAAAAGTTACGTAAATTTAAACGTAACGCTTCACTTCATTAACATCAGTTGAAAATATCTATAAAATGGACAATAATTTATTATGAATGATTTTATTATATTATAAAAAACTGAAAATATATTATTTCTGTGAAGGAAATAGTATTCATACGCACTGAAATGTTTGACGTATTGTCCTGTCCAGTGACGTCAGATCAACCCAGTGAGCGTTTAGGCGCGAAATTTGAAATATCTGTTTTGATTTGAATTTTATAAATTACTTATGCATATTTTAACTTTTTCCTGTTTGGTATCTTTATGTAATCCTTAAATCTATCAGATAGACTAGATCAATGAAATAATGAAAGTTCCCTATTCCGGTATCTATCCAGTCGTCTGGATCCTCAATTCAGATCTTGTCTATTGTTGTGAGTTAGAGCTCAGCCGAACCTTATTAGACTCGAGCCGTCAGGGCTAACGCGAGTCTTCTCAATACGTTCAAAGGCTAGCCTTAGCGGCTCGAGGTTTCATTCATTTATAATTTTTTCCTTATTTTTAATCCTGTGCTTTTGTGTAAAAATGAGGACTGTAAAGAAAGAGCATTTAGAAATTGCCATTATTTATGTTAAATTTACAACACAAAAGTCTCATATAAATTCTATAATATACATTTAAGGAAGGAAATTCCATAAAACGAATTGAAGTAAACCTCCCCATAATTGGAAATATGGATAATTTTTTTCTGATGCCTTTCATACATTTCGAACCAGTTTTTTAGAGAGGAACAAATTTTTACGTCACACCTGGCCATAAAGTGGCAATTACCGCACGCTCCGCGCGCGAAAAATCCCACTTCCTGGCCAGGGGGTGACATAAAATTTTGTACTTACCTCGGGCGGTAATTAAGAAAGCCTCAGATCGCATAATTATCGCCCTTGCCTTCGGCTCGGGCGTCAAATACCTGCGATCTGAGACATTCTTTGTTTTACCACCCTTGGTAAGTAATATACCTACTATTATATAGAACAACACAAAAGGAAAAAATGGGTATCAAAGAATAGCATAACTGCCAAGCCATGAAAACGTCCCATACTCATAGAGCATTTTATGTGGCGTCACATAAGTACTAAGTGCCCCGTACCTACTACCATTGTAAGGAAAAATGGGTAATTTGCTGTTTGGGTCGTGAAATATTGCATTTACGTATGTACATAGATTAGATGTCATACATTTTTTTTGTTTAGGTATTAAAATCAAGGACGGGAACCAGTCACCCTAATCAGAGTTTTCCATAGGTTTATTTTAGAAGTGTTTCTAAAAACAAAAACCCTTTCAATGTTGGTAACCATATATGATAAGGTACTTAACCTTATTGATATAATCCAGTCGGTATGTCGTAATAAAGTGGGAGTAGCTGAAAAGTGTGCAGAACTGGATAAAACTTTACGGAGTTATTTGGGGGTAAACTTGGAAGACTTTAGGATAGTCTTCCACCTCGAGGATCCTACGCTGACTGGAGGGGGGCAAAATGTCTGTCATTTTTCAGATTTTCACTTATAACTCTTAAACTGAGGACATTGTGGTTCCACATTGTATTACAAAGGTAAGGAGTATTAAATTCCCTAAAAGTTCGTTGCAGAACCATCTTTTTCGGACCTACTATTAACGGAGATTGAGCCGTAGGCAAATTTACAAAAAGTCAGTCTCCTTTACGATTTTCGTCGACACAGCTTCTACGTACCTAGAACTGGTATGGGTGTATCTTTGTATCCAGAATATAAACTAACTGATTTATGAAATGAAGGGGGGACAGGGGAAAGTAGACGCCGATTTTTGTCCAAACCTTACCGATTGTCGTATGAAAGCTTATTAAATACTACAATTGCTTCTTAGGATAGTCTTCCTAGTGTACCCCCAAATAACCCCTTAAAATTCCATTAAGTTCCGAATAATGTATAAAACAGCTGGATTATTAGGGTAACCCTATTGATCGAGTTAACTGTCAGCTTACCAGTGCGTCACTGATGGTAGTTTTCAATTTATAGTAAATAAAAAAAAGTGCAGCAGGGCAATCTAGACTGCGGGAAATTTAACATAATCGAAATATTTTCCGTGTATTTCATCATTTACTAGAGTGCCATCTTGGTGAAACTGTGAAAGCGCTTTTCCGCTATCCAAGCAAAAATAGCACTCTAGTAAATAATATAAAACACAGAATATATTTTCGATTAAGTAGTTTTAAATTTCCGCAGTCTTGATTACCTACCCCGCTGCACTGTACATAATTTTTCAATACTTTCAAGTATCATAACTTTTAAAGATTTCTTTGATATTTATATATTTATTAGGCCAACTGTATCTTACTCGCTCACCGTCACAAATACGTTCCTCATGACTAAAATTAAGACTAAGCGTAAAAACAATGTGAATCAGTCAACCGTAGGCATCATCCAAACCCACATGAGATTTAGTAGCCGTTCATCCAATACACAGTTCGTCCAATTGGTTTTTAAATCCTCATTTCGTCCATGGATACAGTTGATTACAGTTGAGTTCGAAAATATCTAGGACAAAATAAACAAATATATATTATTTTTGAACCTTTGGGAACGTGCATTCCATTATACAAAGAGATGTAGGTATCCACTTTCACATCTTATTGCATTTTAAAGAGAGTTATCCCAGTACACTTGCATCCTGAAGCATGCCCGTGGTCCGCTACCTAATCCCATGATTTGGCGTAGGCACTAGTTTTTAAGGAAGCGTCTACCATCCGACCTTCTTATCCGAGGGGAAGCCAGACCTTAGAAAACAGAAGTTCTCAAGCCGCCCGCGAGGGCCTCTAACTTGGCTTAACGATTGCTATCATAGACAGCAGCCGGGATCAACGGCTTAACGTGCCTAACAAAGGACGGGAGCGCTCAGTTAATAACCACTCAAAGCGATCATCCATCCAAGAACTGACCTGGCCCGAAGTCGCTTAACCTCGCATACCGTGATACCGCACGCGGTACGCAGGCGCCGCTGGGCCCCGAACGCTCCTCGCGTCTTATTGCATTTTAATAAGGGGGCAAAATTGTATACACCTCTTTGTCGACTGTATTAGTAAGTACCTATGACGATTGGGCCATTTAAAAAAAACCGGTCAAGTGCGAGTCGGACTCGCGCACCGAGGGTTCCGTATACAGAAGTGTACCGGTTCCAACCCTATTAAATCAGGAAAATCTCAACAACATGGTGTGAAAATTGGACCCCATGGGTACAGCGCCATCTATCGGCGACTTTTGTTACAAATGTGAGCGACTGAATAACTTTGTATGTATGGTAGTTTTTCAAGGATAATTCTTTAACACGTAAACCGATTTCAATTTTTTTTTCTTAATTTGAAAGAAGGTACTTTCACCAAAATCTCGTAGGAATTTATAAAACAAAAATACATGCAAAGGTGATTAAATTACAAACTTAGTATAGAAATGTTTTTTGACGATAAAAAAAAGAAAAACTAGATAGGGCTACAATTATATTTCTCCTGTAAAATATACATTGATATCAATGCTATGTAATAATTTTATATTTTTTCCTTGGTAAACTTCGGAGATAAGGGGGGGGGGGGGGGGGGGACGGTATTTGTTTTACATTTTCCCTCACAAAACAAAAATGATTCAACGTAAAAAGAAATAAAAAATTGTTTCAGAATGTGCAATTCAAGCCCTTTCATATGACACCCCACTCGACATATTAACTAGACTTTCAAATTTTGAACCACTTGTTATCTGTAATTT
Organism: Epiblema foenella; assembly: GCA_963556455.1. NCBI lineage: Eukaryota > Metazoa > Arthropoda > Insecta > Lepidoptera > Tortricidae > Epiblema > Epiblema foenella. Next base: position 11,959,219 of record OY747098.1, on the reverse strand, counting down.
TTCACAGTAAATAAAAAAAAATATTAAAAAAGTCATGTTCTATGTACATAAACATAGGTAACCCTTCTTTATAACTATTCCAAATTTCAAATCAATAGCACAAGTAGTTCTTGAGATATTTAGCGACGTGACAGACAGACAGACAGACAAAGTGAAACCATAAGGGTTCCTTTTTTACCATTTTGGTACGGAACCCTAAAAATTACGAATCTATTTGGTACATGTACAACCTTTACTAAACACGATTCAGAGAACAATATCACTGTAATTAATATTGATAACACGTTATTCATATGTATATACATAGGCCGGCGTATTGGTCTAAAATATGTCGAGTGATAATCGACCTTAAAGACGTGAGGGACCTGTTTATTATATTTCAATAGGTTTGTTATTCTTTACAGCCTTCCTATGTTTATTACATTTAGGTACTTAAACCCTTTCACGCGCGGGCAAGATCAAAATCTTTAGGAAAAAATTACAGTTATTAATACAAGTTCATCTTTTTGTAAGTTTTTCTGAATCATTTTTTTTCCTCTATTCAGGGGCAAGAGACGAGAATTAGGGATAAATTTTAAATGCATTCTACATATAAATATAGAATTATCAAACGGTGAATTAAGAACTCAAATATTTTTAGTTGCAAGGACAAGACACCACCTGACATATTATTATTATGTATAATTCCATACTTCATCCAACACATCCATACTTCAGCAAAAATACTCGCGCTCGTCACACAACCCTTACCGGGCAACCGACTTACTTATTCGTCAACCGTTAGCATCGCAACCAGAGTCACCACCAACTAAACTGGTCGTCAAGTATTATTGTTCGTTAAACGGAAAAGTAGATAAATAATGCTGCTCTAGGCCTGTTAAGAACCGGGTGTTGTTGCATATTTACATTTAGCTATTGACGTCATAATCCACGTGCGTCCCGCAGTGCTCTCAATCAACAAGACATCATGCGCCGCGAGATCTCGGTACACATGGAACTTTTCAAGTAACAAGGGTCAAGAAATTAATTAAGTATGATTGGCGGCTCTTAGACAATCTATAAGTTTGATGTCAGCTGTAATGACTAATGAATGCTACAAATGTTACTGTAATTATTAGGTGATAATATTTCCCTAATGGATTTAATGAGATAAGTAAATCAGCGAATAAGTTCGTTACCTAGTTATTTAGCAAAGTTTTGCCTACACTACATTAGAGAGCTGACCAATAAGTACCTGCCTTAGTAAAATGTTCATTATTTTCCTAATGCGTAATGTGTAAACAATTCTGTTCAGAAATACGTATCAAATAACTTTATTCGTTAAAAAGTTGTGATTGACATTATGACTTTGATACAGCGTACAAGACACAAAGTGAGTGATAACAGTGAGTCAGACGACCCAGGGTCGCTGTATGTACAGGTCTTAATTGGGTTAATCACTTGATTTGATAACAACTATTTGATACCTACTTCACACTTTGCTTCCCTTGTTTTGATGGTTTACTGTCCGTTTATCACTAAACTTTGGTACCATGCTACAAATTATAACGTATGGAAGTAACCAATTAATAACAAGGCAATGAAAATACTTGGAGATTGATATTTTTGACACTTTCTTATGTCACTTTTACTCGGATAATAATTGTGTTTTATTTGTTTATCGCTTTGTGTATAAAATATTCATCACGCTCTGACAACCCGCCGGCGGGGACGTCAACCGCGCGATCGCTACAACACTGGCACATATAGTCCCTATTTGTTCCAGTACCGCTGCACACCGGGTAGAGTCAGTCCGACCCAGGTTTTGCCTAGCTGAGTTTCTTGCTGGACTCTTCTCAGCTAGGCTAGATTTAGTGAACCAGCGACAAAATTCCCAGTAGCTCGATTCCACTCACACCTCAGATTCGGTTGAAACCGCTCAATCAATCTCACTGGAGCGCAAACTCTTAGAGTATTCCAGTGTTCCAAACTACACGCGTGGTCGTGTCGGTGAGGTTTTCCCTTGAATTTTCCCCAGGCTACTCTCCAACCGCGCACTTAAAGGCCCTCTGAAAAGAGACACAAAAATTATATATAAAATCTGCTTTCATCACATGTACAGTCGGCCCATAAAAATGTTGAGTATATTTAGAACCTTATCGCATAGCGATCAAAGAAATTTACTTTATACTAAAATATATAAGTACTTATTTGAAACCTCCTTCGGTTAGGTATTTAAACTTTAAACTTGCTTTCAACAATATTTATGTCAGTTGATAAGGTGACTGCTAAAAGTCATCAGTGACATTTTAAATGATATCTTTTCCTATTTTTTCTGGTGTTACTCTCAAAAGATAAAAATATTAGAGGAGGCAGGTAGAAATTGTAGCTCAATTTCAAATGAGCAATAAATACGATTTCCGAGATATCACACAATTTGGGAGTAACTGTAAATATTTATTTGCAAACTTTAATGATATTATTTGGAGCCTTTTGGTTTCTGCATTTTCCACACATTTCTATTGAAAACGTATACTTACGACTAAGTTTTAATTTCCAGTGTAATACCATGAGCCTATGGGAAAGAAGATACCCTGAATAAGGGACTGTTCCTGACCACCGTCATGATGATTTTGGTCGGTGGTCAAGTCTAACCAACTAGGAAAGGAATCGCCTACGGCATATGTCAAGGTCTGGGCGGCTAAATGAGAAACAGGCTACAAGCTGTTACGTATAGACGCAGACGCAGACGGCGGTTACACGCATTTATTAACCCTCAATTTTATATTTTAAGCTTGTAATAAATCATATATTGTATAAACCTCGAATTCTTTTAAGATGGCTTTTCCACCAAGCATGAAAACTAGTTTATTAAATAAAGCGGTAAAGATTATAAGCTTGCGCTTCTATTATCATCTCCGTAACTACTGCCTAACCTAATTTCAAAATATCTCCCGCCAGTATTTAGAATAGCAAAATATTTGTGTTGCACCTTTTTTTGAATAATTACAGCAGCTATTCAAATCCTGACAATTACTGACATGCCTTAAAAAATACGGTTGTTTAAATAAAATACAAAAAAGCACTTGCCTTTGCCTGGGATTCCAACCCGAGATCTCGTCAGAAAGCAAAGCGACTAGGTACATATCACAATCACACTTTGCACAATCACAGCTTTGTAGCTGAAATGAACCTACTTATTTGCAGCTTGTAACATTGATATCGTGTCGCATCGTGACAACATTTAGCTCTTATCTAGTTAAGATAAATCTGTCAAAATCGGGGAACAGAGACAGAGATATGCAATGACAAGTCCACACTCTTTTGCGTGAATGTCATAACAAACTGTTCTTTTAAATGGTTGACAACCTAATTATCGCGCGCGCCACTCGGCCTTATTCTGGTTTAATTTAACAAAGTACCAAAGCACTCAACATTTTCGTGGGCCGACTGTACTCGGAGAACATTATTAAAACTGGTATTTCTTTTATAGCCCAGAGCGACGAGTCTGCTAGCCTCGACTGGGACAATGAATGGAAGGAGTACGATGACGAGTGGTTCCGACAGAAAATCGAAGAACTCGGCATCTACAACGATGAACAGAAAGACTCTCCGCAAAATGGTGATACTCAAGTTGGAAACTTAGAAAAAGATCAGGACGAAATGGATTTCCAAGTGGAGGAAGATATCAAACAATTTCGAGAGGCAGACGATGATGATGAAAAGAACGATGATTATCAGTTCGAAGATAACAGATCTGAGCAAAGAGAACAATTTGGCAATGATGAAAAAGTTGAACCTATTCACGATATTGGCGATGAGGTCAATCAAGATACTAGTCTTTCAGAAAATGATAATAACTATGATGACTATAATTTGAATATCGAAGATGATTTAGAACTTAATATTCCTGCAGGCGAAGATTTAGAAATAACAGAACCAAAATTCTCAAAGGATGACGATATAGTTCCTCTTCCTGAACAACCAACTGCCGAAATTCAGAGAATCATGGATGAAGCCCAAGCCATTATAAATGGTGAAGAGTATAAATCCAACGATTTTTCAGACGATGAAGCAGAGCAAGAAAATAGCGAAAAGTTTGATAAAATTATGAAAGAAACGAAAGCCATTTTAGATGACGAAAACAAAAAACCTAATGATTTTGCCGACGTTGAAAGAATCCCCAAAGATGAAAGTTTGAGTAAAATATTGGAAGAAGCTCAAGACTATAACAACGATGGTGAAGTAATTAATCACGATGAAGGACAAAATATTTTACAAGAAACTTTAGATAATCCAGAAATATCTGATAAGATTGATCAGGTAGATGGAAAGAGTACGGAAGTTGATGGTGATTTAGGTGACAGCATAGTAGATGAAGATGACGATACAGTTGATAAAGTATATGAAGATTTGAATGAAGACTTGGACAAGTTATTTGAAACTTTAGACAAGATTTCTAGGAGTAATAGCGAAGACGAAGAAAAGGTTAAATCCGCTGATGTTGATTACGCTGTGAATGATGAGGGCAGCCTCGATGATAAATCTGATTATGAAAATGTTTTCGACAGCAATTTATCTGATCTATTCGCTGAACACAGCAACCCCAAGGACGCTGAAAATGATTTGGAAGCTAAAGACGAGACAGATGACGAGAAGGATAAAGATACAGAAAAAGTTGAAGAATCTGCAGAACAAGTTGTAGAAGAAGTCCCATATATAAATGATGCTTTGATCTCAGAAGATAAAGAACCAGCAGTAAAATCTATCAACGTTGATGATCTTTCAGATGATCAGCTAGTGCAATTAATGAAAGATTTTGAAATCCAACACAGCGAAGTTTTTGATGTTGAAGCTTTCTCAGATGACCACGTTGTCAATGAAATCGCTTTAGAATATGGGGAAACTAAAGTTATAACATCAGATAACTACCCCTCTGCATACCCTACCAACAGAATTGTAGATTGGATTGTTACTAGCAACGGCCAGGGTATCGAATTGAACTTGACTGACTTTGCTGTGAATAGCGCTGTGGGTGATTACCTTATGGTCAAACCAGGTTAGTATATATCTTGTTACCTATCAGTGGCGGCGCGTGAAAAATATTCTTGGGGAAGCCGGAAATAATTTGCCATTCTTATTCTTCATGAGCCGTACTAAAAGAACTGGACTGGCTGAAAATTAGGCAAGCCGGTGGAAGGCGAGTTGTATGGGCGCTCCGCTACTGTTACCTATCTGGATCTAATAAACCAACCGTGTACCACGAGACTTATCTCTCTTTACCTTAGCACATTACCCAAAGGGGGTATTTTCAGCTTTTCTTCTATATAAATTATACATTATACTCGTGTTAGTACTGAACATTTCCGAACTGTTGGACACAGAAGCAGTGTGTTCAGACTCACATAAGGGTAGAGTGAAAATAGGTAGAATATAACCACATTTAAAATGAACGCCTACGCCTCTTTCTTCTTCTCTTAGTAGACGTTGTTTCAATGAGTAGCTTCTGTGTACATATTGCGCATAACATGCTTATGTCAGATGTGAGCGAAAATAGAAAAGTAATTGCCTTATATTTATAAGAAAAGGCTTGAGAAAGATTTGGAAAGTTAATTTAATGTTTCATTTATAAAAGCAGTTTTATAAAAATAAGAATCTTAGAAGAATTGTGTTTCTAACAGGTCAAGTCGACGACAGCGGAGCAGATGGAATCATCTTCGCTTATCACTTGAACGAGCCCCGTGCATTCCGCTTCACAGACGTCGACAGGGTTTTCATCCGCTTTGATTCCAAGCTAGGAATGAGTTGGATGCGAGGCTTTAGCCTGTCTCTTAAAATGATTGGTAAGCATTTGTTTCCATTTTTGGAGTTTATTGGAGTTTCTTTGTGAGTTGGACTCCTTAAGAATCGATTTTCATATATAAGCCCGGGGTATGAAAATCTAAAACGTAATTTGCTGTGCTAATTTAAAAAGTCGTATCTCAGTATACGATCAAGGTAAAGATACGACTTTTTATAATTTAGCACGTTATGCTTTATGTTCATGCGCAACTTATCTTGCGCAGCTCTCAGTTGTTGAATTGTCAAGTGTGTCTGTCAAGATCGAAAATAATAAAACAACGTGTAAATATTTTATAATGTCCTATTTAATTGGTATAAAGTTAGTGAAATACTCACTCAGAGTCCAAAAGGGTGCACACCTTGGACACATTGGTTAGGTATGGAGAATTTGGCAAAACTGCGGATTGGTTTGCTAGAGTGAAAATCTATTAGGATACATGGAAACACTAGGCCGTAAGTCTGCTACGAATACTAAAGGTCCGGCACGCGCTAGAAATAGTGGAAACCTCGTCCCTGAAATTGCTCCTTATTGAGGTCAATATAGGAAACATCAGCATAATCCAAGAAGGGGAGGAGTAGTGTTTGAGTAAGCGCAATTTTAGTGGCAATGGGCAGGAAATTACGTAGCCTTTTCAGAGAAGCTAAATACTGCCGAAAACATCTTCCTGCTGACCTCGTTTATTTATTTATTTACTTAAACTTTATTGCACAAAACAAATGAGTACAAATGGGGGACTTAATGCCTCAAGGCATTCTCTACACTGGTAGAGACTGGTGGTTGACTGCAACCACTGGGCCAAACAGAAACTTGCAAAGGTGGGTGCAGGAGGTAGACTAATAAGCAAAATTCTTCATATAATAACAATATATACATACAAACTACCATGTTCACTTGAGGTACCCAAGATAAAGTCCGATCCATAATAATGCCTAAATTGTTTAAGTACTTGTAAAGAAAAAGGGATTAAGACGTTATCGAAGTAAATCGGTGAAACACTATTAAAATCGATTCTTGGGACAAATTTTGAGCTCCCAATTATGATAGCCTGGGTTTTAGAGGGGTTAACCTTAAGACCAAAACTATGACTCCAATTTAGGATACGCACCAGGTCATTATTTACAGTGCTGATAACAGATGGCAGATCATTAAGTACACTCTACGAACAATTCTGAAGATCATCAGCACAGAGGTAATAGTGAGAAGAGAGATTATTTGTGATTGAATTTATAAGAATAGAAAATAACAAGGGAGACAGCACGCCGCCTATTACGTTATTTTTTATATTTTTTCTGTCTCCGTGTAGAATCTACACTGTAGATGCACGATAAACCTGGTCATTTTTTTGTTTTTTTTTTTAACCTGACTATGGCTTTATAGACCGGGCACAATAAAGCAATAGGACTGCGCGGTTGGAGATTGGGCTGAGGAAAATTCAGGGGAAACCTCCGACACGACCACGCGGGCGGTTTAAACACTGGAATACTCTAAGAGTTTGCGCTCCAGTGAGATTGGTTCAGCGCGGCTTCAACCAAATTTGAGGGGCTATACACTATATGAGTGAAAGGGACGGCACGATACGAAGTTCGGATTTCGAACTTCGGAATACAGGCCCTGAGGTGTGAGTGGAATCGAGCTACTGGGAGTTTTGTCGCTGGTTCACTAAACCTAGCATAGCTGAGAAGAGTTCAGCAAGAAACTCGGCTAGGCTCGACCTGGGTCGGACTGACTCTACCCGATATGCGGCGTTACCGGGACGAATAGAGGCTACAAGTTGTCGCGATCTCGCGGCGGATGTCCCTTTGCCTTTACCATGAGTTTACATGACTGTAGTCGATAGCGAAAAACGAGTTCATTTATCCTCATTCACTAATCTATATTATCGTTTAATAATCTTTACTAATATATTACAATCGTTCGTAAAGAGTAAACTCCAGTCGTGCGTCGGAGCTCACTCACAATTTTTTTTTTCATTAAGTACTAGTCCATTTTTACTTCATATGTGATAATCCACATCGAAAGGAACCTTATGGCGGCAGGCGCTTACGTTACATCTATTCACTATTGTATTGGAACAGCGGCAATAAAGGCGTAAGTGCCGGCCACCATAAGGTCCCTTTCAATATGGATTATCACATACAGTTGGAAATTAAATGTTATTATGCTACAACACCTTTTAAGAATAAGCACAAGTGGGGGCATAAGTTTGTATAGTTGGTTCTTATGATAGCATAATTCATTAATATCTATATATAGTGGATCTGGGAGCTGTAGACCTCAAATCACTCGCAGATTTTTTTAATGATGACTTATTTACCAAGAATTGAATCTGAAATTAAATTCTATTATAATTATGGAACCTGCTGTCAAAATGTCACGAGAATTGGTTGTGAAATGCGACCTGTAGAGGAAAACAGCCGGTCATACCGAAGCATTCGGCCTCAACTGAAACGGAGACGCTTCACTAGCCTCCCTCACTTGGTTAAGATATAAATCTATAATCGACTAATTTACTGCAAATTTCCAAATATATGACGTTTAAATTAATTACAATATTGAAGGAATATTTGACACGAGTTTAGTTTATAATAATACCATTATTTACTAGCAATCTCAATACCTAAACAATAGCAACAGTCATTGCCCCATCATAAAGGAAATGTAATAAGTATACTACTGAACATGTATGTAATCATCTGCCGCACAAAATAGCATTCAATCACGTCCTAATTACAAATGGTGCAATAAGTGTATTCTTTGTGTGAATGTTACTCATTATTAAAGTCGTAACAATAAGATTAATTCTCGTAAATGGCGGTGATCCAAAGAACATATGTGATAAATCAATATCTACATATATTGGCAGGATGTATACTGCCGAACCTACCGCCCCTTTATCTGGAAAAGGAGGCGAGGTCCAGGAATGCCATAGTAGCTTCCGCGGGGAAAGGGAACTGACTATCCACAGCCTTAATATCAATCAAAGAGTCAGTGTATAAGATTCCAGGTTTAGGGAATATCTCCAAGACACTGTACACAGAAATTCTACTCTGTGGAACTCTCAAAGCGAGAATACTGGTCAAACAGTCAAATAGATTGGAAAATTGATTGCCTAAAGCAGTACACTGACGGCTCCAAATCCGGATCTGAGGTAGGCTGCGGTTTATACGGAGAAGCGCCCAGAAGAGCTTTCAGCCTGAATCTAGGAAAGTACTCCTCCATCTTCCAAACAGAGGGACAACGCCATCTTAGAATGTGCCACAACTAATTTGCAAAGCAACTACCTCAACAATACCACTCAGCTCGGATGTCATAACGTCCAGGCTGGTCGAGAACTGCCGGGAAACATTAAATAACTTTGGAGCGAAAAACATGGTTATTTTACGGTGGGTCCCAAGGCATGCAGGCATCGAGCGAAATGAAAAAGCCGACGACCTTGCACGGACGGGGGCCAAGGGGATGCATTACGGACCAGAACCATTCCACGGCATCCCCAAAAGTCTAACCACGCTCACCCTGAAAACGTCATATTTCTACAAAACCATTCAGGCCTGGAGAGCGATCCCAGGTCGAAACATTCCAAGGTACTAATAAAGTCCTTTAGCAAAAAGGTGTCCTGCGATGCCTTATCGCTAAGCAGGAACCAACTACGCACATTCGTAACGATAAGGGGCTTTATAGGGCATTATTTTCTAAACAAACATGCACACGCCAGGATTGAGTGCCACAAGGCGGTGTACTACGGCACTACTGACGGTGGACTCTGCCTCGAAGCAGAGGAGACGCCTGCACACATCCTAACTCTGTCGTGGGCAAACACGTTGTATGCCTTGATGAGATTAAGTGTCCCGAGTTCAACAAAATTAGGCGATTCTTTGAGTGTGCAGGACTTGACCGAGAATTGCAGTACGTTGAGGCGATCACAATAGATCAGCAATGGTCGCAGTGATACAAGTGCTAAATAGCCGGAAAACAGTCATTACCCCCAAAATAATAATAATAATACACCCCTAGCCTATGGATCTAGTACACAATATATAGAAGCGGTTCATAATTAATTTACCAGGAATATAGCTATGATATCACGAGACTTAGTAGTAACCAAAAGGAATATATCTAAACTATATAATAAACACTAAACTGATTTAATGAACTTAATATCGAAGCGGATAACAAAATGCAGAGCGTCGTTCCCTCTAATATAATAACTCTACAAATAGGCCAAATCTTTCCTGTTCGATCAGCTATGCGATAAGTGTAGCAGATTTGGCGCTGGTCAACACCCTACTAGGCCTTACGAGGCGGCACAGGCCCGTCGTGTTTAAAACTGTAATATCATCAATGTGACCCTTTTATTCAACAGCGCCCCCGGCCCGGGAACCCGAACCCGAGCCAGAACCCGAGCCACTACTGCCCGAGCCTCGTCACACCTTAACGGTGATGCTGGGCGGTCTCACCCTCGCGGAGTTCGAGGAGATTAGCGAGGAGTTCCGGAGGCTCGTGGCTGACATGGCCACGATGTACATCAACACGAATGGTGTCGAACCAGGCATTAATACCACGTGAGTTACGCTTTCCTAATAGGTTCGTATCGTATGTACGTTTCATGACAGCGGTACCTATTCTCTTTCGAACGCCTGTAAGTGCCCTGGCGGTATATTATGCAGAACAATTTATGTGTTTCTTTACATTTGGAATTTTTATTCTAGACTATATTTTCTGAATAATCTTAGATTATGTCATTATCGAAGTTAAAATACTTTGATAATGTCATAATCTAAGATTATTAGGGTTTAACGAGATACCTATGCAACAGTATATGTGTATCGTTGTTTTTTTTCTGACAGCTTGAAGTTAGTTTTCCACTGAGGGGGAGAGGATCGCCATAGCATATTATAATATAACCAGTCACAAAATTCCGCGCTTCTAGAACCATCATTCATTGTTTTAATAGTGCACCTAGTAGTAGTGAAACAGTTTCACGTGATAATGTGGACACAAAAGCAATCTGCCCCACTATAGGTACCTACCACAGCCATGCACGCCAAAAATAGCTCTAGCATTGTGTCATATCTCGGAGATCAAAGAGTGTAGTCATTAGGCTGGTGGTTAGGTGGGCGACTCTAGAATGCTGTCGGAACACCCCTTTGTTTTTCACTGCATTCTGAAAAACCTTATTAAAGATTCACAAAGCTGCATGTACAGTAGGAGGATATGGGTTGTTCTACAACCTAGGAACGAAACTGAGTCTGATTTCGGTCCGACTTTTTGTAACATTTTTATTGCGAAATTTACGTCTTTTAGGTTATGATAAGGGGAACAGTCAAGATATATATATATTTTTATTTATGGCCATTTCATGGAAATAATAATTAACAGGGAACCTCACACACAAACACACACAGTCACACTGGCCAGGAATACGAAGAAAAATAGGAAAATGAACGGAAATCAACGTTTATAGCAGAACTAATCCTTCGTGTAACTTACGTATCAAAACGCATACATATACATGTAAAAAAAAAATTGTGTAAATAAATATCTTAGGACTCTGTGAACTTGGTTATTTCGACGCGACTCCCCGAAATTTTTCGTGACGGGCTGAATAAAGAACATGCTGTGCAACAAATACGTAGGTCGTATTCTTTGCATGTTTCTTACTACGAATAGGATATTGAATATTCGCGTATTTTATTTACATTAAACAGGATCTTATTAAACTGTAGGGACAAATTCTGGAACAATCATATGTCTCACAGCCAAGAAAAAAATATCGAGTAAATCTTTATTTTATTTTAATTTATAGCCTAGATGTCATAGTAAACACTAAAGGTTCTCGGAGAATTTGGTGCTTTACGAGCCCCAATGCAAAATAGCTCGTCTAGTCGCAATTCTGCATGCGTATTTTTTTTCAAAAACTAGTATTTCTACCCGAATCGACTTTGATGATTAATGGAATACACTAGACGCAATGTCACTAAAGCTAGCTTAGTTTTGAGTTGTACAAAGTGTACATCTCGTTATTTATTTTAAAATAATTTAATTATAAATATTACATCTCACACGCAAATAATTACGTCTGCTTCATATTTAAGGCAAAATAGGTCGTCTATTTAAAATAAAACCTGTTTACCAGGGTTCGTAATATAAAATATTATTTTCAAATTGAATACGGAATATTCTCTGTCATGTAAAATGACAAACCACTATATAAAAGGGCAAATTCAGCCTAATTTTTTATTACTCCAAATCGTTTTTCTATCGAGATGGCACGAGGTAAGCCAGTGACTGAAGAAGTGCGGAAAATTATAATCTCCAGTAACAATAAAGGCAAATCTACGTACCAAATTGCCAAGGACCTTTCTATGCCAAGGTCTACAATCCAAACTATCATCGAGCATCATCGAAAACACGACAAAATTTCTTGTTTAAAGAAATCCGGCCGCCCACGAATTACTACTAAAGCAGAAAACAGGATTCTGAGGAAGATCATCAAGAAAAATCGTCGTGCAAGAGCTGGAGAACTTACGGTACTATGGCGTGACGCAATTAAAAAAAACATTTCAGTGGATACTTGCAAGAGAGTGATGAAGAGGATGGGCTACGGTTTTTACACTGCTAAAGAGAAACCGTTACTTACACAACGGCAGAAAACTAACAGGTTGAAATTCGCCAAAAAGTACAGAAATTGGACCGTCGATCAGTGGCGTAAAATTATATGGAGTGACGAATCTAAATTTGAAGTCACAGTAGGCGATGAACGAAGTAAAGTCATTCGCGAAAAAGGAGAGGCATTTCAAAAAGATTGTCTTAAGCGTAAGGTAAAGTTTCCAGCTTCCTTAATGATTTGGGGCTGCATGTCGGCACAGGGTGTCGGCTGTCTGCAATTTATAGATGGAACCGTCAATGCCGAAAAATACAAAAGCATCTTACAAGAGAGTTTGCTGCCGTCTATACGTAAGTTAAAGTATAAAAATGCGTATACTTTTCAACAAGATGGTGCCTCATGCCATACCGCTAAAGCAACGATGGCGTGGCTGAAAAAGAAAAAAATACCTACCATGTCGTGGCCATCCAGCAGCCCGGACTTGTCTCCCATAGAAACGTTGTGGTGGAAAATGAAGAAGAAGTTGCGAAAGGACCCGTCCAGATCAAAAGCTGATCTTAAAGAGAAACTTACCTGTGTTTGGAATGAAACAACCCCGGAAGAGTGTCGACAGCTGGTAGATACAATGCCGCTCAGAATTAAAGCCGTTTTAGATGCAAAAGGAGACGCCACCAAGTGGTAGACGTTCTAATCTGCGTCGGTAACACTAAAGACGAACTTTTTTGCATTTTAGTACAATTGGTGAAACAATGTTTTTTTTATTACCAAGGAAAGTTCGTTTTTTTTTTCATTGAATAAATAAAATACGATTTATAACTTATACTGTTTTTATATTGCTAATTCTTCCAAACACCTTCGTCCCCCAGAATTTTTAGGTTAACGTTAGTTTAGTACATTTTTTTCCTACCAGACGTACTCATTTGCATTGGGGCTCGTAAATAGGAATAGGAACTTTTATTTTTAGCGATCAACTAGCTAAATGTGTGTTATGACTGTATGCTAATAACTAATACATATATTTATAACACAATATTGCTACTTTCATTTAAGTTTTAAAACAATAGTTCTCCATCCAATAGTTATGCTTATTATGCTTACTCAATGTGAAAACGCGTAGATTAAGTTAACAGTTCGGGTGCTTTGTAAAGATTTTTCTATGCGAATTGTACCTGCGCTTTCCATTGATAAATACACGTACCTCTAATATCCTCACATACAGCAATCGAAGAACATAGTCATATTTGTTAGTAGTTGTTTATACGTGTCTTTGTCTATTGCGTTCGCGAATAATAATTATAATCCAATGATAAGAAACAGAAATCGAGTTTCAGTACAAATGATTGTGAGCCGTATTGGAAATGCAATAGTTATCGATTTAATATGTATGAGTGCCGGGTTCCTGTGAAATTAATGTTGTTTACTGTCATATCTATAACATATGAGCTAAGCCACGTACGATATAAAATATGAGCCATATTTATTATTTGAAATGAATGATTCACAATTTTTATTTTATATTTCTTCCTTATCATAAAATAAACATTCCTACTTAACTAAAGGTACACTTATTTTTTCTCATGCCATCTAGAACCTATTAAGTACTATTTTTACGGCTAAATAATATCGGAAACGATATTTTTGTTAGACATACATTTTAGATAAATGCAAGGAGCAATGTATCCCAATAGTATTTACCCAAAATAATTTCACTGAATTAAAACTATCTAGATATTAGGTATCAACATAACATAACACTAACACACTAACACATAACTAGGTACCCAATCTACAATATGGTGAATAATGGAAAGAAGCGTGTAAAATGGTTTTGAATGTTAGTTGATATTATATTATTAAATACCGATTTACTCGCTAACTGTTAGTAATTTATTTTGATAGGCTGATAGGGTATATAAGTATTTATCATTTAGATATTATACACCATTGAAAGATTTTAAACTAAACATAATTAATTAACATTTGAGTTTAATTTTAGTTTTTGATTAATTTAACCTACCCTTCCCCCCCTTCCCCTTACCCCTGACCTCCTGTTGTCAACACAGTGCATCCTCAAATTTTATATAGGGTTGGCAACGCGTACGTGACTCCTTTGGAGTTGCAGGCGTCTATAGGCTGCGGTGGCCGTTTACCGTCAGGTGGACCATAAGCTTGTTTGCCACCGGCATTGTATAAAAAACCTAATACATGTTTATTTACATCACGAGTAGAGTTACCTAGTCATTGAACCAAACGCCGACCAAAATAATCTCGAACACAAATATTTTGTTCCGCAAATAACCTCTAAATATTCATCCTCTATGCCAAGCTTATTAAAAGAAAGTTACCTATGGTTTTTACCGGATGGGGACAGGTGGCTGTGACCTAATATTTTTATTTACATAATCTTGACCTCCTAACTAGGCGTCTTCAAGAATAATGGGTTATTTTTATTTATACGCACACAGCAAACATTTTCGTTAGCTTATAACAGTTATTACCTTTAACTGCAATGTTTCAATGGGGTTATAAAACGTGTTTTCGGAAAAATACGGAAGATTTTACAAAGTTTACGGTTTTTCGGGAGGAAGGTGTGTTCGCGCATGCGCGAGCGGCCTGGTCACGCCTGCGTGTTACAAACGTCAGGTCTATTTCAGTAGTGCAATCCCTTTCGCGAGAACACCCGCTGGAAAGCACACTCCCCACAATAAATTATACAAAATTCTAAGAAAACAAATTATATCACATTTTAGTGCTAGATTTCAGTGTAATGTGTTCCTACTCATGTCAATCGTTAGGCTAGCAGTCACTCCGTAGTGCCATTAAATTTTAAATAGATAAACAAGTGAAGCGAAATGCGGCAATGCGACATAGACATGGGGGAATCGATGCAGCCAGTATTCTTTGAGGCCAAATTGTCAAACATTTAGTGTTAAATAATAATATAAGATGGAACCGCTCATAGACAGGAACAACTTCGCTATCAGCGCGATGATGACACTCGCAATGCAGATACTGTTCTTCACAATAGCGTCGCTGTTCCAGAGCGACAAGGTGACGGACTTCACCGGCGGCGCTAACTTCATCATCATTGCCCTGCTCACCTTCTTCCTCGGACAGGGCGGAAGTCACCTCAAAAATTACGACAGTAGACAGCTGATGGTCACCGCGTTTGTGTGTGTTTGGGGTGCACGTTTATCCGGGTATCTCATCTACAGGATCTACCATATTGGTCGTGACAAGCAATTTGAAGATCGTAAGAGCAATACACTGAGGTTCGCCGTCTTTTACACTTTCCAAGCCTTCTGGGTCTTCATTGTGAGTCTCCCAGTCATTATAATCAACTCGCCTCACCACTCGTTCCCCAAATCACCTAAAACCATGACCACACTTGACTCGGCCGGCGCGGGAGTATTTGTCATAGGTCTGTTGATAGAAACTTACGCCGATTTACAGAAATTTGCCTTTAGGCAAGAGCCAGCCAATCAAGGAAAGTGGTGTAATGATGGTCTATGGGGTATGTCCAGACATCCAAATTACTTTGGCGAGGTAGTACTCTGGTGGGGTATATTCATTATATCGCTAAATGTGGTCGAAGGTATCGAATGGATTGCTATATTATCGCCTTTGTTCACTACGGCTATCATATTATTCTTATCTGGCATACCTTTGCTGGAAAGATCAGCCGATGAAAAATACCGCGATAATCCAGATTATTTATATTATAAGGCGTCTACGTCACCTTTGATACCGATACCACCGGCCATATACGTGGAAGTGCCGAAGTTTCTCAAGTGTATAATGTGCTGCGAATTCCCTATATATGATTCCACGGGTGAGGACTTCCCAGCGCCAACGATCGTGACCGAGACGACGAGTGTGTCTATGGTTCAATCCCAAACATAGCTAACACATGCCGCGCGCGACGAGGCCGCGGCGAAGCACGACCACCGCTCACTGCAGAACCATAAGCAATTGTGATACACGGCTGATGACAAACAGATGAAACACCCTGACTCGCTCCCGCTTAAGCAGAACAACACCACCGATATGAACCTCTATAATACTTACATGGAAAACATTAGAAAAAGTAAAGATGTAGCGCTAGAATTACTTGAAGATACTAAAGAAATTATAGACTGTATCACATTAGAGAACGAGATTAGTAGTAAAAAAAAAGAAACCCCTAATAGCGATATAGAAGTAGACTTAGGCCCTGGGCCTAGTTCACAGAAGCCGAAGAGGCCGACTGAGTTTGTCAAGTATGGTAAAATTACCTTCGATACGACGGCAATTCTGCACCATTACCCACAAAGCTCGTTGAAAAATAAACCAGCCAATGTAAAACTTGTCGTAAAAGTAGCAACAAAATCAGACTTAAATCTACCGGAAGGTAATCAAGATAACAATAATGATGTAAAATCAGAGAATAAAGAAAGAGAAGAAGGAAAGAGAGACAACGTTAACAATAATGAATCAGTTGCCAAAGCAAACTGCGTGGTCAAAGCCGACAATACAATCGAAGTGCTAAAAAAACCAGTCAAATTTACAGAAGAAAAGCTTGTATGAGATTTAGAGATGCAATTATTTTTTTCAATGCACTTTTGGTTATGTAGGCTCTGGCATCGGCTACGCAGGCCAGCGAAAGTAAAAAAAAGAAACATATCGATTTATGAAATGTTGTAAATATAATAATTATAAAAGACTGGGGGATAGATATGAACTTTAATATAGAATAAAAAGATTTATCGAGGTTACGAGTTATATTTGTTCTTTTAATAAAGAGATCGAGTAATAAATTGTTGTGGATAGAATATCGTTTTAACATAGTATCAGCCGAACATAGTGTAGTATAAACGTCTCAATCCGTCTCAGTAGGCTCTAGTAGATAGGCGTTACGCGGAAGGCAGTTGAAGCTTCGCGATCTGGTGAGTTAATCATATTTTATTAATTACAGTAGTCACTATGTCCTTGCAAGCATGAACAGACCAATATTGTACATTAATGCTCGTTTCACGCATTGATAGGAATAGGTAGATACGTATATTTTCATTCGTATTGACTGCTATGCGTCATTATTATCCGGTATTTTAGTAGATTATATAATGGTTCATTAAACAAACACGGTACCTATTTATAAAGAATGCTACTTTAATTTTTCCGGTGTAATCATTTACCTTTCAGATTATATCTTTTAATTACGGTAATGTCAATTTTTTTTTATATAAATGTATTTTAACCGCGTACTTACCTATTCTCGTGCAGAAGCATGTGTTTACAATTTAAACTAAAGGCCAAGCACGACCCTGACACGAAAGAATATTTAAATTATACAGTCATCTTACAGTGTATTCCTTAAATATTTTCACTGGTGGTTCGAGTTATATTATTTATTGGAGTTTACTCCTTAAGAATCAATTTTCGTATAATATTTTTATAAATATATTTTTTTTAATTTTATAATTTTTTTGGACAATTTTACACCAATCAACCTAGTCCCAAACTAAGCTATGGGTGCCAAGTGACGATATACATATTTATATAGATAAATAGATACTTAAATACATAGAAAACATCCAAGACTCAGAAACAAATATTCGTGTTCTTCACACAAATACATGCCCTGACCGGGATTCGAACCCGGTACCTCCAGCTTCGAAGGCAGGGTCACTACGAACTAGGCTAAAGCGGTCATCGAGATATATAAGCCCGGGGTATGAAAAATTATGGGGTATAAAATCAAACGTATCTGCTGTGCTAAATCAAAAAGTCGTATCTCAGTATTCGATCAGGGTAAAGATACGACTTTTTATAATTTAGCACGTTATGCGTTATGTTCGTGCGCAACTTATCTTGCGCAGCTCTCAGTTGTTGAATTGTCAAGTGTGTCTGTCAAGATCGAAAATAATAAAACAACGTGTAAATATTTTATAATGTGCTATTTAATTCGTATACAGTTAGTGAAATATTCACTCAGAGTCCAAAAGGGTGCACACCTTGAACACATTGGTTAGGTATGGAGAATTTGACAAAACTGCGGATTGGTTTGTTAGACTGAAAATCTATTGGGATACATGGAAATACTAAGCCGTAAGTTTGCTACGAATACTAAAGGTCCGGCACGCGCTAGAAATAGTGGAAAGATCGTCCCTGAAATTGCTCCTCATTGAGGTCAATATAGGAAACATCAGCATAATCCAAGATGGGGAGGAGTAGTGTTTGAGTAAGCGCAATTTTAGTGTCAATTGGCAGGAAATTACGTAGCCTTCTCAGAGAAGCTACTGCTGAAAACATCTTCCTGCTGACCTCGTTCACTTGAGTCTTATCCATAATAATGCCTAAATTTTTTACTTGTGAAGAAAATTATTAAGACGTTATCGAAGTAAATCGGTGAAACACTATTAAGATCGATTCTTGGGGTAAATTTTGAGCTCCCAATTATGATAGCTTGGGTTTTAGAGGGGTTAACCTTAAGACCAAGACTATGACTCCAATTTAGGATACGCACCAGGTCATTACTTACAGTGCTGATAACAGATGACAGATTATTAAGTACACCCAGCGAATAAATCTGAAGATCATCGACATAGAGGTGATAGTGAGAAGAGAGATTATTTGTGATTGAATTTATAAAAATAGAAAATAACAAGGGAGACAGCACGCCGCCTATTACGTTATTTTTTTGTATTTTTTCTTTTTGTTTTTTTTTTAACCTCACTGTGGCTCTATAGACCGGGCACAATAAAATAATAGGAGTGCGCGGTTGGAGAATGGGCTGAGGAAAATGCAGGGGAAACTTCCGACACGACCACGCGGGCGGTTGGAACACTGTAATACTCTAAGAGTTTGCACTCCAGTGAGATTGGTTCAGCGGCTTCAACCAAAGTTGAGGGGCTACTCCGAAATTCGAAATCCGAAGTTCGTATCGTGCCATCCCTTTCACTCATATAGTGTAGGGTCGGTAGGCCAGTTACGCGGCCTGCGTCAGTTTGCGGCCTTCTGAAGAACGAAGTTTTTTCAATTAAATATATTTTCATTTTTGCAATTGTCCTAAAGACATAGCGAGTTGTATGCCCTTTAATTGGTAGCTATTGAATGGGAATATATTAAAAAAGCAAGAAAATATCCTTTCAGTGCATCAAGTGGCCGCAAACTGGCGCATCAAATTAACAGACTGTAGACCCACCTACCAACCCTATAATACGAGAATGAAAGGGACGGTACGATACGAAGTCGGATTTCGAACTTCGGAGTACAGGCCCTAAGGTGTGAGTGGAATCGAGCTACTGGGAGTTTTGTCGCTGGTTCACTAAACCTAGCCTAGCTGAGAAGAGTCCAGTAAGAAACTCGGCTAATAGGCCTGACCTGGGTCGGGCTGACTCTACCCGATACGCCGCGGTACCGGGACGAATAGAGGCTACAAATGTCTGTGTTGTCACGATCTCGCGGCGGACGTCCCTGTGCCTTTACCATGAGTTTACATGAACGTACTCGATAGCGACTGCGTAAAAAATTGTATAGACAGAAGTACAGTGCCTCTGGCGGTTACGCAATAGAACTAAAAATCGGCATACTAAATCGTTTACGCAGTCGCTAGCGAGTACGGTAATGTAAAGGCACTGGTCAACATTTATCGATATCGATAAATACGTCTACGCGCTAAGTCTTTATTCATATAAATAATGTAACATGCGTGATTTGAGTACTGTAAAGTGGGTGGGTCCCCTTGGGTCTCAAATAGCCCCACTTTGCGGTAATATAAAAAACGAGTTCATTTATCCTCATTCACTAATCTATATAATTATTTAATAATCTTTACTAATATAATTTATAATCGTTCGTAAAGAGTAAACATCAGTCGTGCGTCGAAGCTGACACACACTTTTTTTTAAGCTCTCTATGAAATTACAAGTTTGTTTTTTGGGTTAAATACAATTAAGCACAAGTTAAGCACTTTGACAACATCAACAAAGACTCAAGTGTAATTTCTTCTTATCAGGCGCTATCATACTGAATCAATTACCAACACGTCATTACCCTTTACTGCCATTGTCCCCGTTATCAAGCATAATGTTACAGTTACTTGATAATTAATTGTACACATATGTATATAGATTTTTACTGAAGAATGTGACTAACAATTTAGTACTTTACAAACTTAACACGTTCACTTTCCGTGATCCATAAATGGCTATTATTACAAACTAGCTTTTGCCCGCGACTTCGTTCGCGTGAATATCTAGTGACTATTCCCCTTGGTTGGTAGATAAATTCTGCAGGTTAGGTTATAATATAAACTATCTACTTATCCTTTGGTGACTCACTCTGAATTTACTCAAACGTTTTTACGTCTCAAAGTTAAAACCCTACAAAGTTTCTTATTTATATAAATTAATTTATATAAGTGTTTATATAAATAAGAAACTTTATTAGCATATTAGCAAGTGAAAGTCGCAACAATACTGACACATCCCGGTACCGCCGCACACCGGGTAGTTAGTCCGACCCAGGTCGGGCGTAGCTGGGTTTCTTACTGGACTCTTCTCAGCTAGGCTAGGTTTAGTGAATCAGCGACAAAACTCCCAGTAGTTCGATTCCACCCACACCTCAGATTTGGTTGGAGCCGCTCAACCAATTTCCCTGGAGCGCACAATTTTAGAGTATTCCAGTGTTAAAAATAACATAACAACATGAAATTATTGGATTCATGGATTTGAGTGGCAATTCGTTAAATTTTAGGTTAATCAAAGCAGTCAATACTGACAACAACCGTCTAAGTCCAATCTATTAAATCTCCAATTTTATAAACAGTAAAGTTATTAAGGCTCGATGGGTCAGCAAGTTTTTGCTTAAAACGCAAGCGCTTTAGAGGCTGAAGTCAGTACCTGAATAACGCATCTATTCGCAATCTATTCTGTTTTGCTTACGATTATGTATAGAACTTTAGATACTGAAATGCGGTGAACATTCACATTCACATGACTCGCTTTGGTTTTGATCTTCATTAGCTTCGATTCGACTTTACCGAATGTCAATGGCGTCTCTGATACTCCAAACCTCAAATATCGTGATATTTAAAACTGTATAGAATCGCCTTACGATATATCCTCATTGTATCTTGATCCTACGATTCGTGACAACTATGTGCATATTCGAAGCTCAGACTTACACAGCTTCATCTGAGACGAATCAGCGGGCATTGTAAATATCTACATGACTCTGGTTCGTAGATTCAACTTTACAACTCCCCGAATTTATTAATTTGAGGGACGATAAAGGGATCAAAATTATCCTATATGTTAATCCAGGCTATGAACTCGTTGCATACCAAGTTTCATCATAATCTCTTCAGCCGTTTTTACGTGACAAACATTCAAACATCTAAACATCCAAACTTTCACATTTATAATATTAGATTAGATAATTTATTTCACGATAAGGAATTACATTATAAATTTGCACACATGTCAAAATTACAAGAATTGTTATCATGATCGTCATAACAGGCAAAATAAAAATAACATAATGTCGACCAGAGTAATACAAAACACGATAAAAAGTAAACAGAAAAATAAATGCATCTTCCATCCGGAATCGTCAGTCAGAAAAAAATAATGTCCATTACAAATTACAAATGCCAAAACACAAAAATACAAATCAGTTGAATTCAATTTTAGTTAAAAACTTGTCTCAAAAAGTGGTCTCTGCACGAAGTTCTTGGCTTTGCCCCGATCATCACACGCAAAGCACGTTTCTGCATGAGCAGCACTCTGTTGGCATCCGTTGAGTTTCCCCAAATGAGTGTGCCATACGACATCAGTGAATGAAAATGGGCAAAGTAAACCTGCATCAAGGTATCGTCTGATATAATTGGCTTTAGCTTACGTAAAACAAAGACTGCACTGCTCAATCTGTCGCATAATTTGTCTACATGGCACTTCCAGTTTAGGTTAGAGTCCAGACTTATCGGCATCGGGCTGTTTGCTACACACGGAGGAATTGTAATTCTTCGGCCCGAGAATACCATAACGTTGGATTTATATTCAATAATAAACCATATTAGTGGGAAATGGCAATAGTAGGATTAGTGGGATTTTGTAGGCCCTCAGATAACACCGTTATCACACTCTAACAACGCTCTAGGTATGTGTACCACTGAAAACATTTAAATTAAAGGTAGATGGAGTTCAAGGCAGTATTTTGTCAATGTTGACAGCGACTGACTAACATAATTAAATATCACATTTTAAAATCCCTCAGATTTTTCGTTATTTGACGCTAGTCCCCTAAGCACTTTTTTACCCTCCATTTTTCACATATTGTCTGTACCTATATTGTACAATTTTTGAATGGGATTCTTTTTATTTTGCTTCATAAAAAGAATCCTATTCAAAAATTGGACATTCCCCAAGGTCAACCCCTCTTTTCACCCCCTTCTATCACCAATCTGTATGATTTTTAGAGCCTATAACCTGGCTGAAGATCCATTAAACGTATTAGTGAAGGTTGTACTAAAATCTATTCCCTAGTTTTCGCGTGATGCCTAGACAAATAAACTGACATACAAACAGAAAAATAAACACAAATTCTAAAAAGTGTTGAAATGTGTTCTGTTATGGATTTTAAGACCCCTTAATCGATTTTTTTGCTAATATCTTCAATGTACAGATTTTCGAACCTCTACGGCTTTATTATATGTATAAATGTATAGATAGATAGATATATAAGGTTCATCTCAAAAATTCATATTGAAAGAAAACATAGAACCGAGAAATATGCAGTCAGCAACAATGTTACATAACAATCTAGATTTGTATAGGTAGGTAGGTGGGACGTCATTTGCAAACAATGAATTAAATTATAGCTCTTACAAACAAGGTCAAATTGTATGCCAGTTTATACACCTACCGGTGTTTTAGCATAATGTTCGCTGAGTTCGCTCAGACCACTGTTGTAAAAACTTCTATCGTTTTAGGCAAACATTAATATTTTTATACAACTGCAGACATGGTTAGCTATAGTTTTTCCTTTGTTCGCGAACACTTTGCTTTGTGGTTAGATTTCCGCAGATTCTTGGTAATTTATCGTAAAAACGTTTTATTAATCATTTTATGCACTAACTATTACAATTTTAATACAAGAAAACAAGGACATAAATGTGGTTTTCCCCAATACCCACATTATTAAAAAATAGCAATATACAGACGGAGTGAAACCATAAGGTTTCCTTGTTTACCTTTTTGGTACGAAACCGTAAAAATTAGAGAACTGAATTCACAAAGTCAACCTTATTTTTTCACTTGTAACCATTTTGCTAGTTACTGTATTTTTCATGGAAAAACATGAAAAAATGTAATTTCTAATATTAATGATTTGAAGTTCTTACTTGTTAGGGTTCCGTACCCAAAGAGTAAAACGAGACCCAATACTAAGACCCGTCTCGTCTGTCTGTCTATCCGTCTGTCACCAGGCTGTATCTCATGAGCCGTGATAGTTAGACAGTTGAAATTTTCACAGACGATGTATTTCTGTTGCCGCTATAACTACAAATACTTACTAAAAAAACTGAATAAAATTAATATTTAAGGGGGCTCCGATACAACAAACGTGATTTTTTACTGTTTTTATAGATAATGGTACGGAACCCTCTGTGCCCGAGTCCGACTCGCATTTGGCCGGTTTTTTTTTACATAATGATCCGTAAAAGCCAAAACATTCTTTATGCTGATTTCCACGAGATTCCGCGCTGGATAATTGTAGTAACACTAGCGAGCGAAAATTTTGGCGTCGGTCGAGCCTTTGAATTAAACAATAAACAAATAAATACCTATTTGGATGCTCCCGCTGCAGCTGTAATCATGTGTGCCTCGGCGTCCGCGAACTTGTTTATTTACGGCGTATTCGCCGCCATGAACAATCGAACATTACGCACAGTAATTAATTTGAAATGCTAATCAACTAAAACCAGAGGCGAGAAATAAATGATATCTAAATTACTTTTCTCACAAAAATGCCCTGCAAAGTGAACTTTACTCGCTACATATTGGAAGGTAAAATGTATATTTTAAGTAAGATAAAAATTAAAAATATTTGTAACATTGGACGCTCGCTCCAGGCGCCCGAAATAACTTATATAAATCATAACATATATAAACTTTAAAAAAAGGTTAGGTGACCATATATTGCCTATAAGCTGCTTACAAATTACCTACCGATATTTTAAGAGATGGATTCTTTACATTAAAATAATTAACTTTAAATAGAAATTCAGAAAACTTTTCATATATTTTTTTTGTTTTTATTTACCGAAAAAAAAATTAAATTATAATTCATCTAAAAATAATCATCATATGTGTATTATTTAATTGACAAGATTTTTAACACTTTATGTCATGTCAACTATAGGGTGTTACACGTATTTTTGAAAAGTAGATTAATAAATCCGTACGTTTCAATTACCACGTGAAAATTTTATTTCTATTTTTTGGAATCAATGAATACTAAAACATTGAAATTTGCAGTTTCAATATCAGCACGAAAACGCGAGCCGCCATTTCTGTGACATCATACGGCACATAGTGATGGACAAAATCGCAGTTCAACCGATTTGTTGTTATATCCGTCACTAGTGGCAGTTATCGAGTTGCATCTGCCTATATGAGAAGTCGTATTTTTATGAACTCAAATATTTTAAATTTATATTATGTTAGATTGTAGCTACGTTATTATCGTTTTTTTATGTCGATCGATTCTTATCGATTATATTTATTTCGTAAACTATATCGATTATCGAAAAAACTGTATGCGATTTGGTAGGCCGCATCACTAATGGTGTCTGTCACAAGTTTCAAACACAGAGCTATTAAGTCGGATGCACACAATGGGCTACGTAGAAAGAGAGTTAGTTATACCCAACGTACAGGACGCAGTTATGCGTTAAAGGGAGAAATACATTTTTTAATGTACGTGTGCCGTCATTTTAGTGTCTGTGAATGTATGGCGGCTACCGTTTTGAAAAATTTTAGCACAGATGAAATATGCATGAGTTTTAAAAGTAATTATAAAAATTATTTTACATGATCATGAGTTTATATCAACTCAATTCAACTTCCTATAACAAAATTTATCTTATTCTTACAATTTTATTTTTTATATTTCATACACAAAAATACCCTATTGTTTGTCTTAAAGTATTAGTTTGATTTATCAACGTGAAGTGGCCAGTAAAGTGTTAGGTAAAAGAGTTTCTAGAATCTGTTCAATGAGGTCTCATTTAATTATCTCATTAAATACAGGTTGTTTTTAGGTAGGTAAGTAGCAAATTTGTTTTTCCAGTTATCTCCAAAAAATGATCATAAAACCTACAATGTTTCATACTCCAGGAGCCGAGTACTATTAGCTGTAAAAATATTGGTACCTACCTAACTAATTTGTGAGCATCTTATCAAGTCGCAGGGACTTACACAGCCGATTCAAATGAGAAAATTAAAGCTATAGTTTCTTTTTCGTGATCAGAAATACTTTTATTTAGTCTAAAATAATTAATGCCCCATTGTGTGTATTACCTACATTACGTGTGCTATCAAATGTTTACAATTAACTGAGCTGTCATAAAACCCGAACTTGACATTCATGAGTTAAAAGGCCTTGGAATAAAAGGAATACAAAAATTACGTCAACTCTTTATAAGAAGGTAATTGATTATGTACGCAAACACATCGCGACAGTTGTTACGAATCATAATACTTTTTAGGTACTCTCCATTCAGACGCGGATTCAAGATTTGGTTCACTGGTAGCACTGGTAGCACCTACTTCGTGGGGGACAATTGCCATTATGGTAGGGTATCCCTTTTACCAGCGGCTTTAGTTATCATTAAAAACCTCATATAGTTAGAGAAATAAGATGAGAGCGAGGTTATTTTTAAAATCTAGGTAAAATATTAGTCAGTTCTATTTCAGAACGAATGGTATAAACTGTATGGGATGGAAAACGGATATCCGGTGCACGTCTAATCACTACAGCGCCTTGACGGGGCGCTAAATATATACAAGGAGCGATAAGCATCATGCCGCAGACCTGGCATAGTAAGCACAACAAGACATTAATAAAACATGTAGGACTTCTCTGAAAGATAGCGGCCTGAACACAGCTGCTTATCTACGACCTGCCTCTCTTCGCCCTGAACAAGCTTTTGGCATACAGCCAGGTGCAGTCTAAGTCGCAGATTCCTTGAGGTCGTAACTTCTGCAGTTGTTTATTTGGAAATCAACTTTAGTCATTTGGAATAAGGTCCACGGTTGTGAATAAAGCAATAGAGAAAACAAACCATTGAAAAATTTGCTGTTGTTGACAATACTACATATGATGAGAGAATTTAGTCCTTTCCAAGTAGACTTAAAATAATAAATGTACTCCTCAAATTGCGGAATGTTCAATACCTAATAAATAATGTCCTAGCGGCTGACTACACACTGACCATAAATAATGATTATTGTTGTTGACACATTTTGTGCTAAGTAGTAATATGACTCAGATAAATTAGTATAAAGCAAATAAGTATGTAACTATTCAATTATTCATCATATTACCTACTCATAATTTCAAACAAATAAATTATGAGGTTGCAAGGAAAATACAAATTGAAATAAACCAAGTCTAAGCAATTAAGTAAGCTTTACTCGATGTCATTCCGGGTGGTTGCAGTGCTCTTCGAATACGTATTAAAACGAATTGGATTTAAAAAGAAAAGGAAATTGAATTTTATCTACCACCATACACTAAATCCTCTTTAACATGTTCAACAACTGTAGGCAACGGCCACAGTAAGGATCAGCTTTTCAATAACCGTGGGCCGGTGGGCGGAGGTGACCATAACCGCATCATAAATTGAATGGTTATGAGATTTAACTGCACAGCCCGTGAATAGGGATGTTGACTCAAAATTTATTACTGTCCAAATTATTATCCAAAAGAAAGAAGACATTAAACTATGCCAAATGGTAAAACTCCCATTAATATATCTCACAAAATAACGAAACTATAACCGTTACAGTGTTTAAAATTAGTGAGAGAAAGCGCTACAAATCATTGACGTCACTGACCTAAAGCGCCATAGTAGATGACGATAGTTCAATAATTTTCTTATTTGGTGTCAACATCCCTATTTAACAGCACAGCTGCGCTCCGCCGCTGGGGGCTGCGGCCTGCGAGCCACACTCATGAAAGAGGATTTAATATGTGAATGTAGAGTTGTAGACCACACTCGTAGCCTCGTATACCTCGCATTATGTAGCAGTTGCATAAACTACTATATATACTATAGGGTATACTAGGGTAAAGTATATATACTATATACTATAGTATAGGGTAGGATAGGTACCTACAGTCGGCCAAGAAAGTGGTTTACCACTTTTCGACTCTATTATTTGTAGGCAGTTTTGTAGGTAGAAAGTAGGGTTCAAAAGTAGTAGACCACTTTCTTGGCTGACTATACCTACAGCTTAATCAGAATGAATTGTACCAGGAAAACGGTCTTGGTATTAATTAGTAATTATATTTTACTGCAAGTGTCTTGTCATTATAGCAAATTAATGTAAATTTACAATATTGAATAAAACGGTTTAGAAGGAAATATGAAATGAAATTACAGCATAGAGTGCATGACTATTCAGCAAGCATTCATGTTAGTATACGATAGCCATTACGAGCTATTTCTGAAAGCTACTGATGAAAAGAGGGCAAGGTTGCTACAATTTTCTCGTCATAAAATAATTTTGATTTTTTTATGTCTCCCGTGCATAGGTATACGTGCCCAGTTATAAATATCTCCAAGACTTGCAATGACGTACGTAAATAAAAAGATGTGCGGTCAATAATGCTATTTCGGTGCGGTGTAAAACACACGTTATGTGTAATATATACATGTTGTTTAATATACTCGAAATTCCTGTTACTTATTTCGCAAATTACTTTAGTAACTCAACCTCTAAACGAGAATAAATTTCAACAAAACAAATTAAGCACATGGTTCACAAACTCTAATCCGCATCGTAGCCTTCGTCAGGTGGGTACAGAAACACATATAATGGTCACACAACAGAGTCACCAGATATGAAATCCGCAAGGACCGCCCCGGATCTTAGCTGGCTCAAAGGTCCCATAATACTGGTTGCGTGGCGTTGCCGCGTTGAATGGCCAACGAGATCTGTTAATATGCCATGATACAATAATATACCGCGCCAGGTATGGCAATCCGGTACATCAGTTAGTAGATATCAGCCTATCGACGGTATGCGGACGTAAATGTGAGTGTGTCGTCGACAGTGACCTATGGTCGTGTCACGATCCGGATTGTCAAACCTTGTTTACTTAGATCATGCTTGAGTCAAGAACGTTCCAGACCAACGATCACAACCCCTCTCCTTCAGCCGTCGACCGAAATCTCTCACAAAGTCCCTGGCTTCCGCGCCCCACGGTCCCGCAGTCTCCACCGCCACTGGCACGAAGTCGTACATTGGCTCTAAACAACTACGCACAATACAGTTTTGAGTTTGAGCCATATTATCGCCATATTCATAAGATATTAACTGTGAATAGTGGAAATCTCAGTGGCAAAGTGTCTTAGTGAGTATGCTAATCAATATTTATTTATTTAAATCATTGTTAACATGACATTACAGTAAAAAACCAATGCGTCATGAACAAAAACAGAATACACACATATAAATCACATTTGCAAAGTAGATTGCCGTGTATCCATCTCTCACAGAATCTCAAGCATCCATAGCACACATCCATCCATCGCCACGCAAATAAGTCACACTCCGGTGCTGATGCCAAAAGCGCATTGAGTTGTGAGAGAACGCGAAGTAGTGGCGAATTCCTTAGTGACACAGTGCGCGCTGCCTGCACCACCAACAAATCGCGTCGCCGTGCCCTGAGCGTTATTCTGGGGATAGCCGGAGCATACAGTCGCACAATGTGAATTACCAGACTCTCCACATATGATGCAACATGCAGTAATCAACAAATTGTAGTTACGCTTCACCTCTAACGAATTATAACCTAAGATTCCTAATAGGTATTTGTGGGATACAGAAATGGGTAATAGACTTAGATATTTCTATGTAATCCTTAATAGAATATAACGGGTTTTCTCATAAAAAGATTGGCGTTTGCCAAAAGTCCCCAGGCCAGGATCTTTTAGAGCAGCTTCTTGGAAAATGTACTCCATCTGGAAGATATTTACTTTTTGTGCGACATCTACGTATCCTATTAAAATGTAGTCAAGGGCAACATTGAAGCTTAGTAAATTCTGCATTAACCTGTAGTACATAACTGTGACGTAAAAACATGTCTTCGTGGAGTAAAATGCATCTATATGTGAGATTTTCCGTTTTATTATATAATATAATATAATAATAATTTGTTTTGATTTGGTCAATATGGCAATTCCAATTAAGATTCGTGTCAAGTGTAATACCCAAAAGATTTCTTATAGAGATACCGTAGGAACGTTTTTGAACTTTCTCTAGTAACAAATTTTGATTCATATGGATGCCATACGATTGACGAAGCCTCAAGTTGCTCCTAACGAGGGCATCATAAGATAAGGAAAGTTGACTGGATGCGATCCCTTATATACGGATAAGATAGCCTTTCAGTGGCGGCGCATCAAAAATATTTTTAGGGAAGCCGGAAATAATTTGCCTTTCTTATTCTTCATGAGCCGTAGTAAAAGAAATAGGCTAGCTGAAAATTAGGCAAGCCAGTGGGAATCGAGTTGTATGGACGCTCCGCCACTGTAGCCTTTGTAAATTGATATTTTTTTGTTTTGTTTCTTTTCTAAATAAAATTAAGTATCATACCAACTTACATACATACAAACAATTTATATAGTACCTATCTCGAATTAATCTCAACTGTTACTTCATTACAGTGCGGAGATCACCCAGCTAATCTCGGCCTCAACCTGCAAAGTGCAGTGGCCAGGGTTCGAGAAGTGCGCCCAAGTGAAGGTCTCCGTGCCACTTGTGTACGAGACTGAGGAGGCAGAGCACAGACTCAACGAGGCTGACCTCCAGACTATGTGGAAGACATACGTGGACGTGGATCCGTTCGCGGCCAGGCTCCGGCAGATGGGTATCGAGGTGAGTTACTTCTAGAAACTTCGGACACGGCGTCTAAACAAAGCAAGAAGTAAAGCTTCACGTTCTATGAGATCTGTGACCAGGTAGACCATGAATACAGTCTGTTTATCCGTGCCGCTGGTGTAAAAGGTTGAACCGGAACACAGGCTGATCGAAACCGACCTGTAAACTATGTGATGTGGGAGATGTACGTAGAAATAAACCCGTTCGCGGCCAGGTTGCAGCAGATGGGTGTCGAGGTAAATTATTTCTAGAATCTTCGGACGCGGCGTCGAAGTAGTAAAGCTTCACGTTCCATGAGACCTGTGATTAGGTAGACAGTAAATAAAGTCCAGTTCTCTATGCCGCTCGTGTACAATGTTGAAGCAGAGCAAGGCCTTAGCGAGAGCGCGACCGACCTGCATCCTATGTGAGAAATGTTCACTAAGTAAGTAAGTATTAAGTACTTTGTGCTTCCCACAGAGAAAGTCCTCGAAAATAATGGTCTCTGTTTACTCAAGTTAAGTATGGAAATCATTTGAATTTTAACATTGTGATGCTCGTAAGCAGTAGATACAGTTAGCCTTCTAACTGTATCTACTAGTAGGTATCTTAAATCTTCTTCGTGTTCCAGGAGTTCTCCGTGCCCAATGACGGCGGCGTGCTGACGGTGTGGCTGGTGGTCGCGCTGGGCGTGCTGGTCTCAGCTGCTATGCTGGCCTTCACACTCTGGCGCTACAGCTGCTACGAGAACTACTCCAGGTAATACCTCCATTTCTGGTGGTCACAATGGGCATACTGACTTTAAGGCTCTGATCTGGATCCTGGCCTAGTGTTCACAACAACATCATTATAAGCTAAACGACTTTCAATGCTGGACGTCTTCCTTTCCAATGGTCGCCAAAATGCTCAGTCCATGGCTGCCTTCATGCAGCGTATCTACTCCCGCAATCTTCATCATCGATTCATCTCGGTCATTGCAACTCGTCTACATGAAGGAAGTTAGTTAGTCTAATTTAATACAACCTGAGGGGTGATATAAAAGAGTGAGTAGTGACATGAGTTGATGGTGACGGTGATGGTGAACATGAGTGAGTGGCGAAACAGGTTGTTAATCGCACAGTTGATATGATAGGCATTTCCATAATTCCAGGATGCCCGAGTACAGCGACACGGACAGCCTGCACGAGAAGCGAAGCTCGGCACTGTACCCCACCCCGCACCAAATGCTGCCCCCGCTCTATGCCGAGAAAGACTACGATTCCACAAGGGGTAAGGATTTTTAACTCTTGGTACAGAACAAGAATCACAAAATATGTGCATGACACAGTATAATCGGGCGGTGTCAGCCGCTTTGGAGTGAATTAACACTAACGGGGGCGTGTGAGAGTCGAGTTTGACCGAAGTGGGAAGAGGAACAGTACCTCTAGTATACTCTTTTCGAAAATGCGAACAGCGCCTCTAGTGGCGTTTGGTGGTAACTATTTATTGGCATATTTTGAAACTAAACGCAAACGTGTGTGTTTTTTTCGAAAAAATATATACTAGAGGTACAGGTACGAACGAATGAAACTATGTTATATTGTGCTCGAAACCTACTATATTATATAAATTATTACCATTTTGACAAATAAATTAAATCTTCCAAGCTATAGTATTTGCATTCCTATGTGCATTATTTGACACATTATGACTGACGTTTATAGACATAGACACAGACATTATTATATTGATAGAGATGTAACTAACCCAAATCGATTGTCACAGCAAGCGATTACGATTGGATGGCATCTACATAGACTGAGGTATCGAATTGTGACGTTTAATGATTTTTTATTTGAGATTGAAATAAAGCTAGAATTATATGGTTTTCTCGCAAGGTAAATGCATTTAATACACCGATCGAGTAGGTCGCATCTATCGTCAAAATCGAAACTAATCGACTACCGATTCATAACGGTCCGGCCAACCCTAAATTTAGAAAAAGACGTAGAACGTAAACTTTCACAGTGCAATTGCCTTTCTTTGTGACTTCCATGTGCAAAACATTTTACGTTGTATTGCTGTTGTGAGTGACATGTGTCAAATAATGCAAATACTATAGTAATTCAAACTGGAGAACTTCTGTAAATCGCATCGATTCATATTTCAGACTTGTCATTATGATATACACAAAGGACCTAAGTACTTCCTGAATTGGCGGGAAGCATAGAAATTTTGCCTAGATTGTCTTACTTATTATACTGTCTGTATTGTACAGAAGCGGATTGCTAATGATACCATATGTAATGTTTCAGTGGACATAGGCGGATACACGAACCGCACCTACTCTCGCACAGAGTTGTACGACCAGGACTCGGACGAGGACGCCATGCCGCGTGACAGGTAACCTTGTGCCGTCGGTTTAAGGTGCACGATCGCTTACAACTAACTGCCACTTATTATGACGTGGTAGTCACTAACTTTCCTAAAAGTTTTTTGGTTATATTTTCATTGAATACAATCACAATTCACCTTGGTCAATTCACGATGGATGCCAAACTGGCCTAGCCACCATGATCGCTTTAAAGGGATGCCTCGATTCTGTCAGCCATGCCCCCCGCGAAAGGGACACGCTTCTCTCTCTCGCGCACGACAAAACGGGATGCAACACTCTCCGGGAATGGTTTTTTAGACAAATCTCGATAAATATCGGTCTGTGTGCAGTCCTATTAAATTTCCTCTTGAGAGAGTTTAGATGAGGTAAAATACAATCATTTTAATTTAATTGTGTGGTTTAATAATGCGTTGTTTTAGTAGGCTGAGTAAAAAAAGGAAAACAAGACTGATCTTTGTTTTCTTTTTCTATCGAGAAAATTTTAAGTAAACATGTTTCGGCTATTGTCAGAAACAGTCAATAATATCTGAAAATCAATCTTTACTGTTCCCTCGTCTGAGCAGAACAGCGTTTCAAAGAACGCGATATTGCTCGTTGCAATATAATATTGTTGAGGGTTTTAATTTATTTAAAAGTATCGGTTGCTGTGTTATCTCTATTCCGCACTCTACATATCCAAGAGCTTCTCCGATCTTGCTCATAAATTTAAAAAATAAATAATTGTTGTAAATTCGTATCAAAATTAAGTGGGTGAGATATTAGAAATCAAATTTGACACGTCATAAAACCCCGTAAATGCGCGTTAAGTACCTATCGAAACAAGTACTTATCTATGCAATGATCTAGAGCTCCAAAAGAAGGTATACTTTGGTACCTAAAACCTTTCACAATTCAATACTGAAACGATATATATCTAAATCATCACTACAAACATCAATAGACAAGTGTACTGACCTAAAATGTGATACCCAAGAAATCACTCACAATAGGTGCTCGACTTCTTCTAGTAGCATTGCATGAATAGACTCACTCAATATTTGTTTCAGTATTTGGTTTATACAATACAAATTAAATACTCTTTATTGCATACCTCAATAAAAGAAGCCGGTACCTACTGAACATAATCTCAATAAGTAGAAAGCATAAGCAACCGGCGATCTTATCGCTAAAAAGCGATCTTTTACAGATAACCGCGTAAGATTAATCTTACGCAGAATCGGCAGTACTTAATTATAGATTATTATCAAGAATAAATGTTTTCGTTTCTTCATATATTTTTGGTGTCCATTTTGTGATCATCATTAAAATGGAAGAAAATAATGTCACAAAACTGACTTTTACGAACGGAAAGTTTTTCTCTTTAGTGATATGAAACTGTTTCTATACCACGCCATATTTTTAATTTTAAACGTCCTACCTACTCAGCCACATACTGCTTCATCCAACAAACTAGCCATCATAGAAACGTAGAGATTCAAAGCCCTCTATAGGGATCTCTATGACTGCTTTTGATTTTGTGTGTGTGATTAATTCCAGGTACACCACTGACGTGTAGCCGAATAACCACTAATACTAAATGCTTGCATGAAAACTGGTACGCTTTTTATAGGAAATATTTTATTATATAATGCTTAATATTACGGAATTAACGTAACAATTACTTTTTAATTGTAGGTACGTAGCGTAGTAAGTAATTGACCGAGTGAAACGAAAGTCTCCGCTTCAGCTTCGACAAAAATGCTTTCGTATGCCCGGATTTCCGGTTGTTCTCCTCTACGTACGGGTCGCATTTCTCAACCGATTCTCGTGAAATTTTTTGAGCATAATAATTTTTTGTACAGAGAATTATTGAAAATTTAAAAAAAAAACACTCACGTGGTCTTCAGCTCAGAGAACCACTAGTTAACTAAGTTATTTTTATATAATGTATTTGGTGCTTTTTTTATTGAGACTACATTGAAAAGCTGGAATTGTCTTTTGAAAGATCAGATTAACGTATGGCGTTTTTTTAGACAAAACAGTATTAACTGTCATTAAAATCATAGTAATACGAATTATTTCATTCAGTATTCGTCTCGATGCAGTCCTACTACGTACAGGCATTAATTTAGTTTAAAATATGTTACTAATTTTATTTTATATATTTTTTCAGAAATGCTGGTATTCAACCGAGGGACACCTTCAGTGTATGAAACCCCTTAAAAGTCGTAGGTAGTTAATCCTAAGACGTTGATTTGTGATTTTAAAACAATTCCTCTTACAAGTGTAACCAAATTACTTATACCAAAAAATGCGGAAAATTTTATTTAAGTGTGTACAATTTCCATTGGTTGCATTTGTAATTGAATAATATATATGGAATATATTAATCGTTATAAACTTTATTAAAGTATACATTTATGTAATAGAAGAAATAAGTGACCTAATTTTCCGTTCGAACATTTTTTATAAGTACCTTTTTTATTTTCTAAAATAAATTATAATGTTTTTTATTTGCTTTTTTTATTTTCCCATATAGCCATACCGAAAAATTGGGTAACGAGACATATATTTTTCACAAACATTAGTTCGTAATTCCTATACAGTTATTTTTTTGTACAAAATATTGCCAAAACAAGTTTCCTTAATATGAAACTGCCCAAGTTACCCGAGTTTTCGGGTAATTTTAATAATGACACAGGTTCAAAATTTCAGTTGTGAGGTTGTGCACAGATTTTATCGTGAAGGTTGTGAACATACATTACATTTTTAACATTTCCTACATTTGAATATTTCAACTGTACGTCTTTACATACTTTTATGAGTACTTACTAAACCATTTATAAAGTAACTGTTAATTTCATGCATTATTTAAACCTAATGTATATGCATCACAGTATACACCATAATACCTAAATGTGTCTATGCAATCGCCTTACCTATTATTACGTTTTATCTAATAAATATTATCCTTAAATACTCCATTACAGAGAGTTGGGGGCATAATGGCGAAATCTTTTATTTTGGCTTATAAGCCAAACTTAAATGTATTATTCCGAGAAAAGAGTCATCATTAGATGGAATTATGTAAGCGCCGTCATAATTTCAAGTTACAAGTCCTTTATTCCCAAAAATCAAGATTAGTATGCATTTTTTGATTGAGAGAGATTTGATTGAGAAGATTGAGTCTCTATTATTTTTACTCATCTGTTCTTTTAAGAATAGATGAGTAAAATAATAAATATCACTATTGTTGAATCCCAATTCAACCAAAAAATTAAAACTGAGCCCACAGTTTTATTAAAAAAAACCGATATAACGGTATAACCGGTACCGGTATATTAATTATTAAGTCATATTTTATCACACCCCCGTCGCGGGTGAAGCTCATTCTAAAATTTTACATTTTCTTAATTTGTCCTTACCGGGTCGGGATTGTTAACGACTCTTGAGTGATTACGTTTATCTTCAACTATTTTGACGGTTAGAAACCCACGTACAGAGTCAACTGGAGCCAACAATACGTTTAAATTGCACTCTAGTTCCCTTAACTTACACTTAACGATCGGGCCGGTAAGGACATCAATTAACTTTAACGATGAGAATCATTTCCGCGTTAGTTTCAAATTAATCCGTTAATGTATGAGTATATATGCGTGGAGTTCATATATTTAGGTAGGTATTCTAAACTTTACTTAAATATATTTTTTCTTTATTAAAATAGAAAGGGTTTGATCAAAAATGAACATGCCACCCTTATTGTAACATCATGACTTATACTATGATATAACAATTACTTATTTATTATCTACGCTTAATGCCCAGGTTGACAATTTCAATCAACTTTCTTGCTATGAGTATCTATAACTAGACGCTAGAATTGAGTTAAAAATAAAATAATAAAACGACCTAAATCATACTAATCATATTTATATTTCACTGTGAGTTCTCGTCCCTGCTTCATTCCGAATACATTCTACCATGATATAGAACGCATCTTCTTTTACTCCACTCTTAAATGTGTACAGTTTGTCCTTTACTATATTGACTAAAAGTATATTGAATACATATATGACTAGACTTGCACACCTAGGTAAATATATAAAATAGTCTTGCTCTTGGTTATTCTAAAATATGCGTAAGCACGAAGCAGCTAATTGCCTTTTAATTTGGAATAAGTGTATGATCTTTTTTTTATTAGAAACCCAGTATGCGTAGAATATATCAATACATTCAGCTTCACTGCGTTGCATAACTATATCTGTGAACGAAGTGTGTTTGTTTACTGTAAATGGCATAAATATGTTACATGAAAATGCGGTTACTTTTATTCACATATCTACAGTAAAATGCAGTTTCATTTTAACACCCATATTTGTATCTCAGACAGTAATATGAATTTCATACCTAAATGTATTTCATGAAATACTTAACAGA
The DNA here is from genome assembly GCA_963556455.1 of Epiblema foenella. Classification (NCBI taxonomy): domain Eukaryota; kingdom Metazoa; phylum Arthropoda; class Insecta; order Lepidoptera; family Tortricidae; genus Epiblema; species Epiblema foenella. Next base: position 11,921,873 of record OY747098.1, on the reverse strand, counting down.
TTATGCCTCGGTAATATAACTTAAGCCATAGCATAAAAGGTAATGCATGCTATGTAAAATGTGTCTTTCTTTAAATTAATTATACATTCCCATCAGCCTAGTTCTATTCCCCACATTAACTATACAGTAAAAACAAAAAATATTTGTAATCCGAGTCACTTCGTTACGAGCGAGAAACCCCATTTGCAAATTGCAAATAATGTATTAGAAAAACCGGTGCGTGTCGGACTTCGCACATTAACCAACCGCAAAATTAAGTTGCTTTTAATAGGAAAAATAAGGAAATGTCAAATAAAAAATCTATCAATATATTAGAATTTGTTGGTAAAATATACGTAATAATAAACATTATCACCAAGTTTTAAGTTCATAGGTTAAATTCTTCGGAACAAAATTCAGACGACGGACGGACGGACGCGTGAGTTTTAAATATACCGTCTTAAATAAGAATGTTAATGTCACTCTCTGTTACCTGAAACTAATTTTATAGACATAATACATACTTAGATATAATAGAAGCAGTTACTACCAGTTTGTTGCTTTATGGCATATATTTACAAGATGAATGTTTACATTATTTAAGATAGTTCTTATCTCGATTTACATTTCGTCTGTACAGGAATTCTATGGCTAATGGAAGCGGATGTATAAAACAACTGAAGTAGCAAAAGCGTTGTGAAGGTTGCATGGCCTTCTCCTAAAAAAATAATACCGATTTGAACCCCATAATGTAGCTTTAGGAATATTTACAACTGTAATAGTTCAAACTGATCGACTCCTTCTTAAGAATTTTCGATTTTTAAGCATTTCCCAAATAAGTAATCGAACGCATTCGATGCCATGCAGTTGACGCAATACTAGTTTGTGTATGAGCTACTTAATAAACGATATAGGTAATTTTGTAATTTAAAACCGGTATATATCATAATCTAGGTATACTCATCAGCTTGAATAGATCGTGGTGGTAAAGTATGTGTATGATAGGTTAATTCGCCATACATCAGAGTTAGCTTGGATTAATATTTTTCTACGAAAAGCCACTTTTTGCTAATATTTTTGACCACAGACCATTTGAATCTTATATTTACCTATAGACATAACAAATCATGTAAATGCTAGGAGTTCCTGCCAAATAGACGATAAGGGTACAAAAAATAATAAAGCATTATTCAGACACTATTTGAATCAACAGTCTGATTTTGGTTAAATGGATCTCGTTTTACTAATATATTTTTAAAGGTAGGTCCTACAGGCATTTCATTCCGGCTATTAATAATGTAACAATATCATTTCACGAGCCACTACTTAAAATACTGCACTGGTTGCAAATTATAATTCCATAATTTTTTTTAAGGCGCTGAGACCTCGCTTCATACAACGCTTAGTGGCTCGGTCGTCTTTGAAAGTAGGTACCTAATTACAATTTACTAGACTCCGGTAATGTCAAATTGTTCTTATTTGTTAAATTTTTTAAATATCCTCAAAGTTAATGAAATGGCACTGACTACAAAAATTACAATACGTCTAATACATTGTTCAATAAGAAGCGTATTAATACTTTCATATTGAGATTTTAGAAGTTAAGCAATTAGTTTTTACTTTTCAGGGTTTTTTTGGAGTCGGTAGTTTTTATTATTTTTGTTATATATTTCACATTTTTTAGTGAATCATTATCAGAGTGCATCTCATGACGATTCCAATAAGCTCAAACACGGCTAAGATACACTGTTTTATTACGGAGATCCGTTGCCTACGTTTCGGCTTCAATTATCAGATCAATTGATCATTATAGTCGCTTCAGTATCTTGATCGAAATATCTTATCCTAACCTAACCATGAAACACTAGGAGTTTTGGATGACCATCCGTGGTCTGCTAACATCAGTTCCCGTTCAACAAATTCTACTTTCTGAATGCAAATGCTCGATTTATAACCGAAAATGCTAAAATCGGTATATGTTTACCCTGAATTTTTGAGGATTTCCCTCAATTTCTTATGGACCCCTATCATCAGAACTAGATTCTGGTAACAATGGGACCAACCCTGAAGAATATGCTTTCAACCAAAGAAAGAATTTTCCTAAGCGGTTCATAAATGACGGAGTTTTGAGGTAACAAATATAAACAAACCTCTTCCTTTTTTTGAAGTCAGTTAGAAAAGGTAACTAACTTCTTATAGTTATTTGTTATACAAGAGTGCAAAGTTGTATTTTAACCGCGAGTGTAGAGTTAAAACACAAGCTAGCGAATGGAGTCTAGGGTTGAACTACGAGCTAGTGAAAGGATTCTATGAGCGAAACGAGTGGTTCAAAAATAAAATTCCGATTCCTAAGCGTAGCAGGTGTTGCAACACACGAGACGTAAAATAACATTGCAGCCGTGTGTAACAACAAATCTTTTCACCTCACTAAAACGAAGAAACTGAAATATGTAAAATCAGCCTTTATTTTAACTAGTTCATAAATAACAAGGGTAGAAAAAAAATACAAATTGGCTGGAAATCTTTATACAGTCAGCAAAACTATTAACTGTGGGTGAAAATTGTCCTGTGTCGGCTGGCCTTTACATGTAATCATATTTAAAAAAGTAACTAATAACACGTACAGATTTCAAATATTCTTTGCACTCTTGTGAATAAACTGCAGTTTTGCTATCTGTATTTAAAGAATGAAAAAGGGCTTTCCGAGCTAGTGAGATCAAAAATTTTATGTTAAACATCACAAAGTGGAACGAAAAACTGACACTTTTTTTCTAGTCAAAATGAAAATGAATACAGTGGTCATGATGACCGTTATGATTCTGAGTAAGAAAATCACAAAACATCCGAATTCTGAAAAAGTCGCATGTAGGTACTTACACATTTTTGTGAAAACTGTTATGGAAAATTACAGACTTGTTTATATATGAATGATAATGATGATTATGAGTATGAATGATGAGAATCTAATTAATGATTAAGTATTTTAAATATAAAACTGTCCCAATTTAGATTAAGTATTAAATTATATAAGAATATAACGCCCGGGTGTTTTATTATTGTAATGAAGGTAATTATTTTCTTTTTACAAACCAACCAAATTTTAAACAACATAATTAGGTATCAATTTATTTTACGTTAGTAGTAGCTAGTGGTTATGGAGAAAATCATCTGTCCTGTGCATGACGCAAACTTTACTAAACTAATGGTAATTAGGAAACTCATCTGCGTTACTCATATGTATACACTTTTCTCACATAAAATACTTTTAAGTGGAAATACGGTAGTTCATCTAATAGCAACACAAATATGAAATTATGAAACACACGAGTTAGTGTGTTAATAGAAAATATTTTAAATTTTAGGTGTACCTTTTACATTTTTCAGAATCATGTAGGTAGGTAGGTATTTTTTATTTTTCTTACTCGTAACCACGAATCGTGAACAAAAGGAGCTTCTCTTCAGTATTCCGTTTATAATTAATAATATAAGAATGTATAAAACTCACTCTTCATTTATGTATTTTTTAACGAAATAGTGCTTGTGTGATTGTGCATATTTCTAAATATCCTAATTTTGGAAAAAGGTAAAAGTTGTACACTCCAAAATGAAAATGCCCTTCAATATCCATAGGCCACTGGATAATTAATTCTAGTACTTGCAAAGTATTAGCACTAGCACACAATATCTCTGCAAGTTTTGTTTGCACGTTTAAGTAATTCAAGTTTGTTCGTTCGGAGATGCAATGTATTTCTATTAACTTTTAACACTTGGAAGGGCATTTTCAAAAGTGATTCATTAAAAAATATCTGATCTGAACTAATGTTTACTAAATGATAACTTAATACTTAATGTATCATAATGTAGTGATTACATAATATTTGTGTTCATATACATTGTTAGATTATAGCAACATATCTATCGAATTATATGTTTACTTGTTTTATTATAATTATATAGACCGTAAGATGTCATTAGTTACTAGGGACTAGATAAATATATTATTTTGAAACGTACTATTTGTCTTTTTGTCGAAGGTATATATATCGAAAAGGCAAATTAATTGTTGATTGTGTTGTGTACCAACTTACACTACACATGTTTCTACTACGCTACGGGCTAAAACCCTGTGCATGGTCACGTTGATATTAGGTATCTATCGCGGTGGACAAAACAAACATCATTCGCGCGCTCGCATACCTACATGTTAGAGCGGGAAGGATTTTATCTACAGCTTTGAACGATATTCTTGCGTTTCGGTACGGCTTCATAAATTTATTCAGCAACAATATTTATACAATACTTAACCTCAACTGACGTCAATGTACCTACTGCAATCAATCAATTTATTTTCGAAACACCTAGCTAACCACGTAAGATCCAAAATAATTTCCGCCAATTTGAATTTTGAACCTTCTATAACTTCATAATTCATAAAAGTAAAAAAATCGATTTGAATTTGTGCTATATACTTATATAAGTATTAAATAACTTAAGAGCCCTTATGAGTTAAAAAATGCTCGTCTATTTAGGCCCTTTTCTGTTTGAATATACACGTATCTTGACATTTTCTCAGTATTACTACCTATCTAGAACAGGACTATTGCGACCTAATGCCATACATTTTAAATGTATTTCAAACATCACTCCAAAACGACCATTTTCAAACTGTTTTTTTTTCGCTTAAATTCTACTACGCACAATAAAATCAAGAAATGACTATGTCACTATCTAACACTTTTATAAATTCATCGTATCCTTAAATCATTTTGTTGGTATTATAAATACTTTTGTCAAAAATGAAATCAAAACATTTTAAAACTTATAAGGCCTCTTAAGGAGTAAAACAGACCGTATAAAAATATTTTTTGTGTCGGATTTGACCATTTATGTATAATTATGTAAATCGAAAGTGATTCTGTAAAATAATTGGAAATCCTTGTTTTATCTCAGTTCAGAAGCTACATATGCAAATTGTCACATTTTCCTTGTAAGAATGGAAGGAACTTGCAATAAGATATAACCTAGACTTATGAGTGACAAGTATATGTTTGTATGTGATATAATGCCCTATACCATGTAAAAAGTCAGGCTGAAATAAACGCCTACTAAGCAAATTGTATTTTGTTTCATTTTGTAGCTAGAAACACTATTTACCCGTCATCTGATGATTCACAATCAGCATACATACATCCCACTGCTGGGCACAGGACTCCTCTCATAGACGAGAAGGTGAACGTGAAGTCCCTAACGCGCACTCGGCCAGCGTGGGCAGTACTGCCCGTTCTCTCTCATCTATGAAAGTTTTACTTGTAAATTCAGTGATTATAAAATCAGTTAACCGTGATTCTCAATAATAATGTCTTATTATATTACCGTTCTGAGACAAATAAAAGGAATATACTTTTTTCTGAAGACACCCATAACTTTACTTCTGAACAGATTTACTTGGACAGTAGCCTTATCAATTCGCTTTTATTTAAGTAATAACAAAAATTATACATAAATTTCTTAGGTGTTTGAAAATGGGCTGAATTCATTCTATCTTAGACAGGTAAGTACAAAATTAAAATATAACCACGCTACATGGTGGGACTGCATGGTACGTTATGGACATGTTGTTTTCAGATTGTTTTAGCGTCGATCTTCAGTTGTTTGATTGCTAGGAATTAGATGCCAAATCCAGGCATTAGATACGCTTAGATAATACCGATGCGAGTAAGAAATGACGTAAGGCTGACTATTTTAGTCATGCCCCAACATAGACTCAATAGTCATATCAGCATTTTTTATGAAACTTTATAAACGCTTTATTATAGTATGCATTTTGCAATGGAAATTGTAAGAAGTGATGATACGGCATGGCCAAGCTACGTCAATTTCTGGATCTTTATGAATTTAAAAATCTTTATAATAGGAAACACATGTTAGAAGCCTGTTGTGTTTGAGTGTTTTCGTGAGTTTTGTTTATTGGTACTGCAAAAATAATTTATTTTTATGGTTGGCAGCTACCGTAATCTCCGATATATACATGTTTTTATACTTAAATGACAGAGCCGCGATTATTAAGAATTTGCGACAGCCTTATTGATCAACTTGAATGGGACTAGTGGAAAACAGTAAAATATCGTTGCGATATAGGTAGGATGAATTCAAGATTATTGAAATACACAAACGGTTTTAGCCCCAGGAAGAATAAGTACAAGAGCTACAATACCATCGCTGCTCAGGTGTGTAGGTACCTACACAGATAATTTTGAATGATAATAGTATGCGGTAAAGTGATGCAACAATAAAAGACGAAGTGAGGAGTGGCGCATAATGGGGCACTTACCATCGCAGGCGCTACATTCTGCAACGTTTTACAATAACAACATTAGTTTAAATTCAATTCTTACTGTCCTTTTGAAACCTTGAAGAAGTCGGAGGATTTTTTATTTGGCATTATGTATGGTACTTGTGATACGCTTCAATATAATGCTTCTATAGCAGATAAATCTCTTTCCTATTTTTATTAGGAACAAAATACCTGCTAAGTGCATATTGCCTGAAATGACAAATAAATACTATCGATAATTACTTGATACCATACTTTCAAAATGTTGAAATATTTTAGAATTCCCCAGCATCCCACAAGGTCGACTTAGCTCTCTCAATTAGCGCTGATAACAGAGATAAAGCTGATTGCGCAGCGACAGCACGCCGTCGGAGACAGAAGAAAACTAGTGACGTTGTCAGCAACCGCACTATCTGCAGGTCAACTCTATTCCGAAAATTGTGATAATACCGTGGGCACATTTTAAGCATTATTGGACTGAGTTTGCTGATGATTTGTGAAAGATATATTTGTGTTCAATGTGAAGCTCAAGTAGAAGAATGAATCAAATCAAAATGACGTGCGCAGAAAGACAAGTGGCGAAAAGTAATACTAGGTTTTAAATTGGTCTATCTAAATTATTGAGACAAATGTAAACATGGAAGAATATCAATTATTAAAAGACGTAGAGTTCAACCAAATAAATCAACTGTACGAAGAATGTTTGACATTTTTACAGTCAAGCAACATAAGAAAAAGTAACGAATGTAAAAAGCTCCCCGTCGCACTGAGTGAAATGGAATCTGAAGAAGATACAGAGGATCCAGAATATGAAAGTATACCCGATAAAAAAGTTAATGGTTTTATCGAAATACCGAAACCCGAGTTTAAAATTGAAAGTGAGCTAAATAATGATAAAGTTGAAAGTACCAATCCCGTAGCGACAGAAATTAAATCGGAGAGACTCAGGAAACTCTCTCAATCCTTACCAAAAATAATAATTACACAGAGCGATGCAAGTTTAAGCCTGAAAAGAAATATACCGGTTGTTTACGAATTTCAAAAACCTAAGAAACCCAATATTGAGAAAATACATCCAATAGCGCAAAAAAGGTAATAAGTTTTATCAGTTTTAACAAACATCTTAGCACTAGTGGTTCTTTCCGGTTGTTCAAACAGGATGGAAAGATTATCATAAATTATAATTATAATTAAATTTCGGATAGATGTGATAGTTATGTGGCATAATTTGTGACCCTTTTCGTACATTTTTTACCTGAAAAATTAGTATGGAAAACAGTTTTGTGTAAATTCTGGCTGAGAATACCCTAAAGGTCAATCTTTTTACAGTTATGTAATAAAAATTTAAACCAACGTTTAACATTTTCAGTTTCGTCAAAAATCCTCTGCCACTCCGCAACCGTTCAGCGTATGGTGACTTCCCCAAGAGACTTGTCTCAAAGGGTGGAGGCGAGAATGTGGTCCTCATTTCTAATGTTCCTTTTGAAAAGATCCGACTATTGAATGACACGTTTCATACTCTGGTAATACAATAATTTAATTCTTGTAATAATATAATCATTAGGTACCTACATATTAGGTTACTTTCATTCTTATTTAGGTTAACGCTGACCGTCAACACTACGAACTATTAATATTTTTCCAATAGACGCAATCGTGGGTCGCAGACTTACTCTGTTCTTATTTACTTATTCTTCTAGTTCAACTTCGCTGCCACTGACTTTCTATAATCGCCTCTTATTTTACTAGTAGGTGGTTAGCCTTCCTAAGCGAAACTTTAATTTTCGGACGGAAATCTCCATCTCTATCGCCATTAACTCGAACGACAGAAACGGAGATAACGGAAGTTTCGATCTTCAAATTTCAAGATTGCGCCGCTGATCCGATTGTGATCGCCACATTCTACCATTCTCGGTCAAGTCCTGCTATTTTAAACAATTTCAGGATATAGTCAAATTCACCTGCTAAAATTAGCTTCTAACCCGGAGAGGAACAATTTTCTTCCAGATTAACCTCCGCTGGCGTTGGATTGTGATCGCCACTGTAGTCGTCCACTTCACAATCTGGGCTGTGTTTGCCTTATTCTGGTACATTACGGCTCTGGCACACTACGACTTTGAACCGGACCCCCCTAAACGTCCATGCATCACAGGAGGCAAAGACTTTGTCACCATTTTCTTGGCTTCCGTTGAGGCTCAAGTATGTATTTACTACTACTACTACTACTACCTACCAACGCATTTATCTCCACACACAAACATATCCATGATGCCGTATACATATACCGTACATATCTTTGATATTTGAATTATGAAAACCTTAATTTAAATATCTACTCATTGAGTTTCGTCTGTTTATTTCAAAGATATTTTTGACCGTGACATTCAATAAAATATACGAATATATATGTTCATTTCTAATCATAAATCTAAGATAAATCAGTGTATACCAACGTAATTGTTTAATATTTGGTATGGCATTTGGTTTGGTTTTGTTATGTCATACACCACCACCTTTATCTTGATATATGAAATGATGTTCAGTAGGAATAATACTGATTCAGTCAGCTTTTCCATCGTCTTGCAAATCAGGATGCGCGTCCGATCGTCCTTGATTGTCAAATTACCCAGCCTTTGAGAGTTGCCGACGAATTAAGATGATTTCTCTCGCCTTAATTCTCGTTAGGCGTTTCCTTTTTAAGCTAACATTTCATCTGCGTTTCTCCGCGTTTTGTGGTGGGCTACTAGGGCTTCAAAACAATTATTTTTCAGACAACTATCGGCTTTGGGGATCGAGCCATAGACGAAGAATGTCCAGAATCTATCTTCCTATTTATCATGCAAGTGAGCAATCAAATTGATTAAATATTCTTTGTCTTACCTGCCTATTCGATAAGTATGTTTCTCATACCTCGTATTAAATGTTGATGCGCTAATATTTTTTCTGTCTTATTATAGTGAAATAAATGTACCTTGATGCAAAAATGTAAACATAGCCTTATCTCCGACTGTAAATACCTAATGTTATTTTTCAGCTAATTCTGGGAACCGGTCTATCTGGTGTACTGACGTGTGTGGTGTACGCTAAACTCACTCGACCAGAGAAACTCTCCAGAGATGGCGTTGGCTTCAGCAAGAAAGCTGTGGTTTGTAACCAAGATATTTAAAAAATCATACTTTTATAAAATGTTTTCCAGTTGTTCATTTATTGTTAATATATCTGTATTAGGTATATATATTACTCTTATGTATTAGTATAGTTAAAACTTACATTTGAATGCTGTCCGTTTTTCATCGCATCCCATAGTCAACATCTCACTTTCACACATTTAACTTAGTCTAAATTGGTTTAGTTAAAGTTGGTGTTTTATAATGGTCCGTATTTAAAGGCACATCAAAAAGAACTAACAACCTAAAACTGCCTATTTACACAACTCGGTTTTAATGTGCGATTAATATTTTAGCTGCGCAATATTGGATATGCGAATAAACATATTCCTTATATAATTATTAACTTTAATACTTACTATTTTAATATTTCTACTTACTTTGTTTAAGACAACTTAGCTGTGAATATATTAATAGGCGTTTCTTCTCCAGACATGCAATATAATATAAATATTAATGTAGCTGTTTTATACAATATGTAATGGTGTGTTCGTGTATATATTGCAAGATTTGTATCGATTTGTATCGCCGTCATCACTTTCTGATTTTACTTTTGGCCTAGTTGACATGTTGGTTTGTGTTTATAGTGTGATGAATGCTAATATCATGTTACATGGATTTATTTTTGACTGTATATTGTGTCACTTATCACGCAATAGGCAACTAGGTTTAACCAGGTTCAGAGAAATAAACCTATCTGCTATCATATCTGACACATCTAATACATATAATTATGTTACTTAACCTCAATAACAAAAAAAATATTGTAAAGCCATTAGGGGTTTAATAGATTATTTCGTTTTTCCTGTATCATTAGCATTACGTAAAAGACACAGAATAATATGTACAATAGTATTACGTAACTATACCTACTCCAAGTGTGAAATGATGTTTCAGATAAGCGTGCGCGACGGGCGGTTATGCCTGATGATTCGGGCCTGGGACCTCAACTACGACCACATCATCAGCTCTGAGTTTACTGCCCACTTTATCAATACTTACAGGTTGCTACTTGTTTACACTCCGACTATTAATTAGCTAAATCTGGTGGTCTTTAGACATGTCTAAATTTAGGATGCCAACGGGGGATTGAGTTAAACTAATCGAGTTCTAACGAGTGGGATGGTTTAAGTACCCCCACCAGTCAGCATGCTACTCGTAAATGGTACCTAGGTACCTATTGATGGGAAATTATCCAGGACTTGAATTTCTGGAATGCCAATTTAATTAAAATAAAACCTGACTATCGGCATTTCGTGCTCTCAAACAAATGTGCAATCGTTAATACGACTAAAGAATACTTGATCCCCAAAATTTATAATGAAGACCATTTGTTGTTAAAAACATCAAAATTAAAGGTGGGTAATCTAAAGGAACAAATGAAATATTATTAGATAAGTACATGAGCTCCATCAAATGTTTATTTATGATTTTGATTAATTTGCATAATTTACTATTTATTGTGAGAATTCGTTACCACAGTAAGTTATAAATTGTAACATGAGTCATCTACTACTACTCTATTGTAGAACCCAAGAAGGCGAGATAGTCCGGTACTACGCGCGCAGTCTGACGCTGAAGCAGCGTCAGTTCCTGCTGTGGCCGGTAACACTCGTGCACGAGATCGAGGAGGACAGCCCCCTCTACCGATACACACCCGATGACATTCTCAACATCAGGTGAGGTCTATCACAACCATCCTCAACATCAGGTGAAGTCTATAACAACCATCCTCAACATCAGATGAGGTCTATAACAACCATCCTCAACATCAGGTGAGGTTTGTATCCATTAAGAAAAACTGCTGTTTTCGTGATTTCTAAAACAATATTCTTTTCTATTCCGCTAAAAACAGGTCTCTTAGTGATGATAGATGATATGTACATATTTGTGTCTTTTGTATTCAGTTAATTTCCACTTTACTTCCACACTCGCGAATATGCAAATAAATACAATAACCGGCCAAGTGCGTGTAGGACCACGCACAATGAAGGGTTCCGTACCAACACCTACTAGTCTACATTTAAAATCAGTATCCAATACATTGAATCTAAAAAAGTCGTATCTTTATAGGGAACTCACGGCACTTACGACCTTTTGTTTGGGCAAGACAGTTTTTAAGCGAAAACTCAAAAACCGTAAAACCGATATTGTTCAAACCAACAATCGTTGAAAGTATTTACTAATGCACACCACCTCAATTTTTTTCAGAATTTAAAACTTTATAGTTTGGAAATTAGAGGGGGGGAGGGGGCACATCAGCCACATGAACCATCATGCGCTTGTCTGCTTCCTCATAGGTGCAAGGTTCAAGATTTTGTTTGTTTCTGCTACTGTTGCTTAACACCTGATCAGAATTTATCTAATAAAAACTATGTATATATTTTTTTGACTTTTGAATTTTTCGATTTTTTTGTACAGAATTTAGCAACAGAAGTTAAATTCTACGTCCTCGAATTATACGAAAACGACATCAAATTTGATATAGTGGCTACAGGTATGCAGATATAAAGCTTAGAGTGAGGCGCGCCGGACGCACTTAGTAAATAATAATTACAATGATATTCGGTACATTACTGTGAGTTCTTTATTAAAAATATTGTCACTGTCCCAGTTTCGAAATAGCAGTGGGGCTGAAAGGTGCATCCGCGTCAATGGGCACCTTCACGCAGAGTCAGACATCCTACACGCCGAAAGAAGTGGTTTGGGGATACCGTTTTCCTTCTGTTGTCAAGTAAGTATTACATTAAGGGGCTTGATGTTCGGTTTTGTACCGATAGATATACAGTCGTCTCTATTTGATAATGATCTGTAGAACAACGAGTGTTTTACTCGCGGTGCTTCATTGCAACTACCTAACGCTTTTTTTTTTTAACCTGACTGTGGCTTTATAGGCCGGGCCCAATAAAGCGATAGGAGTGCGCGGTTGGCGAGTAGCCTGGGGAAAACCTCCGGCACGACCACGCGCGTGGTTTGGAACACTGGAATACTCTAAGAGTTTGCGCTCCAGTGAGATAAGTTGAGCGGTTTCAACCGAATCTGAGGTGTGAGTGGAATCGAGCTACTGGGAGTTTTGTCGCTGGTTCACTAAACCTAACCTAGCTGAGAAGAGTCCAGCAAGAAACTCAGCTAGGCCCGACCTGGGTCGGACTGACTCTACCCGGTGTGCGGTGGTACCGGGACGAATAGTGACTATATGTGTCACTGTTGTCGCAATCGCGCGGTGGACGTCCCCGCCGGCGGGACTAGTACGCGTCGTGTCAGAGTTGGGCGCCGTAAGCGCAGCGTTCCATCTTTCGATGGACGCTGTGATTACGTCGTCCGGGTCCGTAAGTGTGCCTAGGACGCCGGACCATGCGGCCCCTAATTAGTGATCGCCGAGTAACGACAGAGGGGGGAGGGATGGGAATGTAGTCGACAGCCTTCTTAACTAACGCATTCGTATGATGGGGAGCGTTGTCAAAATAACGTCTGGCAATCTGCTTAAAGAAACCGTACATGGTGCTAATCCCCATGTCGTGGTGCAGACTGAGCTTCGACTGGTTCCACGGAGCACCAGTCACCCTACGGAGAAAACGATTCTGAATGACCTGAAGCGGCTTGAGCGATGTCATAGGCACGTGAGCAAAAGCTACACTTGCATAAGACATGATTGGAGGAACACAAGTTTTGTAGAGAGCTTATTTCTAAGTGACATTTTACTAAACTTGTTAATCATCGGCCCAAGCCTTCCTAGCACGAACAACGCACGGTTGCGTACCCTACTGATGTACCTAACGCTTGGACAACTACAAGCAAGAGCGGACTTCGCTAATGATTGGTGTCGTTTCATTGCGTTTTACTTTCACGAGAGCTGTAGAGACGGCCTAAGCAACAGCTGTCCTCAAGAAGGGCATGTCTTAAAGGAAGACAAAAGATATTTCTTAATTTCCAGTCTAATTCAAAACTATTTCTTTCTTTTTTCTTTATTTCTTTTAATCGCGCTGTCTCTCCCGTAATCGATCATATAGTTTCTACTCGTAGTTGTCGCTGTTTTTCCAAATCAACAAAGGTTGATGATATTCTTGAGTAAACTAAGCACAATATAGGTAATTTACATTAATTATTTCAGATACAATTTTCGAAAGCAGAAGTACGTGATAGATCACAAGAAACTAGACGCCATCGAGCCGGTAGATACGCCTATTTGCAGCGCTTGTGAACTATACAAGTGAGCTACTCTTATATTGTTTTACTGATACCTCCACCAATTAAATTTGATTGAACCTAAATGTTCAAAAAGTATCAAGAGTTTTGTTCTGAATTCTACCGGACGTCTCTGCTGTTGCTAATATTGCCATTAGTATTAAATTGGCCGTGTAGCCCACAATGTTGCCTATAAAAAAGTGATATTTTCTTGAATTTAATAGCAAAATATTGTAAAGAAGTAATTGGAAGTACGTACATCGTAGATCTAAGGGTTGCACCAACATACGATCACAGGCCGGTCATTGTCAAATATAGCGCCGGCAGCTGTCATCCCATAGAAAGTTGTCAAACTTTCCATATAATCAGATTTTAACGAACACCGCTTACGATTACAGACGGTTTGGTGCAATCCACCCTAAGGCAAACTATTTATCAGACTTGTTTATTTATCGTAATTGTACTTGTATTTACAGTGTGTCTAGCCACTAGACTTGATTTTTTTTGTTCCAGATCAATGAAATCCAAGCCATCGCCTTCCCCTTCGCCCCGCACCCCTGGCACCCCAGGCTCCGCCTGCAGCTTCAGCGATCAGGTCTTAGGGTTTCACGCCAATCGTTCCTCTTCGTTCCGTAAAAAGAAACCTGCCAGTCAGAAGTCCATGCCCAACCTTCTGAAGCCTTGAAGTTATACGTTAAACGCAATTAGGGTGAATCGTGTTAATACGTACCAGGTGAAAACGTCACTAATTACTAGTTTATAGAAATCTATGTCAATTAGCAAGAATAACCTGCTGAAGAGAGTGAATCATGTTAATACGTACTGAAAACGGCAATAATCATAACCCGACCAGGAAAATAATAAACCTGCCCTGGGGACGTTAAATTGGCTATAATTATCTATAGCAACCCCCTGGTTGGTAGGTCCCTACCTACCAGTTATGTCGACAACAACACAGATTAATACTTGACAACACGTTCGGTGTTGTATCGGATCCACGCATGAGCCATGATGATGGTCCAAGACATGTTCATATTCATATTCATATATTTTATTGCCATCATGTTCATCACATTGGTCTGTTAGTATTATTGGTTAGTCGGTACATGATACCCCGTTAGGGCATTGCAATTTTCTTACAAACTAGGCAAGGGTGCAGCATATTCATTTCACGAAGGGAAAGTAATCTTACAGCCTTTATGGAATGAAATCGCTAACCTTAACACGTTACTAATTATATTATCTTAGCTGAGCAATCGACTTACATGCAATAATCTTTAGGTACATAATTGGAATTGATGTCAAATTATGAATTTATGAATTTAATAAATAATGTCAAGAAGTACTACTTAAAACTTACTCTTAAATGTTATGTCCGGAGTTTAATTTATACAAGCATAGAATGTACGGCAAGTTATTAGATGCGATATCAGTAATCAGTGCTAAATATATAAAAGTCGTGACAAGAACGTAAATTATAGGTACAAACAATGGTAAATAGAAATTAAAAGTCTGCCCTCTTATGCAATTTCATGAGTGGTCACAAAGTAAATCATTTAAAATTAATCATTTTTTTCATTCAAGTATTCATTAACAGTATAGTAGCATTTGGAAACTAGGAGGTATTTAACTTTTTTAATAAATTTGTCATACGATTCTACACTTTTTATTACACTAGGCAGTTTATTGTATACTTTTATGGCCATAACATAAGTACTGTCAGAATGAATTTTTAGTCTTGAGGCTGGTAGAAGAAGTTTGTTTCTATATCGTAGCGCGTGTTTTGTGGGTAGGTCTTGTCTTTGTTTAAATAAGTCAGGGTTTTGTCGTGTGAATTTACATATTTCCAGGATATAAATACAAGGTAGCGTAAGGATTTTATATTTTTGGAAATGTGGTTTGCAGCTGTCCGTGTTACCTATGTTTGCAAGGATGCGAATTAGTTTCTTTTGCTGTGTAAACAAAGTATCCACGTCGGTACTATGACCCCAAAGAATAATGCCGTAGGAGAGCCATGCGCTGGCGTATGCATAGTATACGGCTAGTGCAGTTTGTATGTTTGTGGTTTTTTTGGTTTCGTAGAGCGCGTAGGCAAAGCTGGATATTTTTGATCTTAAGGTTTTTATATGTGCCTTCCAATTTATGTGTTTGTCTATAACCAAACCAAGCAGCGTAAACTCATTTACCACTTCTAATTGGGTATTTTTATAGGTAAAATTTATGTCAAGGGGTGTTTTTTGATAGGGTTGAAATGTCATAAGTTTGGTTTTCAAGTAATTAATTTCAAGATTATGATCGTCCAGCCAGTATGTAATTTTATCTAGTATCAAGTTGAGTTGGTCCTTCAAGTCAGTTGAATCATTGCAAGTCACAAGTAAGGAGATGTCATCAGCAAATAGAACGCATGTTTCATCCAGTATTTTGGGCAGGTCGTTTATATATAGGAGAAATAAGAGACATCCGGCTACACTCCCTTGGGGAATTGAGGAGCTGATTACTCTGGGTTCCGACCGGATCGATTTTATTTCACCATATTCTATGTCATAGTATTCTATATCTGTAAGCTGTTCTCTGTCTTTAAGGTAGGACGTGAACCACTTATGAGCCAGACCGCGGATTCCTACTCCATATAATTTGTCTAATAGTATTTTATATTTGACTTTGTCATACGCTTTGGTCATGTCAAGTAAAATACCGAGTGCGTGCTTTTTTTTGTTTATAGCATTTACGACCTCATGAATATATTTATACACTGCGGTTGTTGTTGATCGCTTTTTACGAAATCCGTTTTGACTTTCGTCGAAGATTTTGTATTTTTCGCAAAACGCGTAAACTCGAGCACACATGGCCTTTTCGAAAATTTTGGATGTGCCATTGTGTAGATGAAGTAATCGTCTGTGAGTGGCCATCAATGCGTGTGATCGAGTGTAATCGATCCATTGGCGGTACATCAAAGGAATTCGTGCCCATGAGCGTGCGTGCGATCTCACAATCGGCCATCACTAAATCGCAATGATGAGAAATCGTACCTAGAGTATGAAAAGTTTTCATAACATTTGTGCTTATAGTAGCAATCATTTTGTGATGCATTTTTGCCTATACATGTATCTCATCGTAATACATGTATCTACTACCCAATAAATAAAATCAGCTCTTAATACTTCCTCCTCCTCCTTAGTATTTCATCCTTCTTGAAAAACCGACGATTGGGTGGACAACAAGCAAACAGCAGCTATGATCCCCACGATGATGGTTTTTTTGATGGGCTATCATCACTCATGTATTGTGTTGTTCCGGCATCACTTTGACAGCAATTAATGACATCTAGTTACTGTTGCCAGTTAAAGAAATTAGTTCCAATAGTTTTCCGCCATATGGCGAAGTTTTTTAATGTCCTGGTCGGGCATACTAATATATATACCAAAACTTCTATGTCAATAAGAAAAATATACAAGTATTTGGGTGAGGATCACATTCTTGGCACATATTTAAGGCATTTAATACGCCTACATTTTAAGTGAGTCCTTTGTGAGACGAAAGTTACCCGTATAATATATGAGTTTTATCTTTCGTGTCACAACGGAACGGTCCTCACCCATTGTGATAGTATGAGAAACGTGTATTTTCAAGTTAGTGTAGTGATAGTCAAGAAAAAGTTACTATATTTTC
Organism: Epiblema foenella; assembly: GCA_963556455.1. Taxonomy (NCBI): domain Eukaryota; kingdom Metazoa; phylum Arthropoda; class Insecta; order Lepidoptera; family Tortricidae; genus Epiblema; species Epiblema foenella. Next base: position 11,904,539 of record OY747098.1, on the reverse strand, counting down.
TGTCGCAATATCGGCTGATCTAATAAATCTAGAGGACTGCCAGCTGATCGATCTATCCTGCCGTGTTCCAGGTTCCAATAGATAAAAGAAAATTCTTCAGTTAATTGTAATTAAATTTGTGAAGGAACAGACTTTGTGACGTTAAATTTTAAAACAATGAAAATTCAGAGCTATTTTCCAATCAGATGGGTTCATATTTAATTGAATTTTTAGTTTTTGTTGGCGGTTTCAGGAGACTAATGCTTAAATATAAACAATTGACAGGTATGTTTTTGCGAGTACTATATAAATTAGATATTAATAAAAGAAAAACTCATCATTATTCATATATTTGCTGTAAATATATGCGAGTAAGTTTCATGTTAAAGCTGCAGATAAGGGGCTTATTATTAACGTATACTTAGGTAACTTATAAATGCTGTAAGGAGCATAAAATGGAATCCAAAAGTCAATGAAATAAGTAATATTGAATCGTTCATTATTATACCTACGTATTTTTTAAAGATTATTAATAAGGTTTATATAATAACACAACCGTAACAAGTATACCTAAGACATAATTATAATACTCCATTCGAAATAAATAGAGGGTCAGGAATTAATCTAGTTTTTCATTTATCCCAACCCAAATGTATAATTGGGTATATTCTTATGAAGATCGAGGGTTTATAGATAACATTCATTAATTTTAAGTCTGTATAAGAAACGCTCAATAGTGATGCCTGGAAAACATGGGGAGAGGCCTTTGCCCATCAGTCGGAAAGTCAACAGACTACAAACATATTTTATAAGAAGTACCTACCTGATTGTAAAGTTAAAGTAAAACCAATCTTACCGTAATAATATAGGCGCAATACACAGAGAAACTTACAAATGTCTACTAGGAGAGGGGCGTTCAATTAAAAATTGGGTTTACTCTATATTCTTATAAAAATATTATACATGACATTGTCATCATCGCATCACTAAGGTAACGAAGAGAGAGTATTGTTTCTAAAACATCAATGTTTATAAATGCACTTTTCGCGTTAATAACCTATCCCTTAAAGCTCGTTAGATCAGTCGTCGCAGTTTTGGTAGAAAGAGAGAACTGAATATTCCCTTTTTTTTAACCTGACTGTGCCTTTATGGGCCGGTCCCAATAAAGCGATAGGCGTGCGCGACTGAAGAGTAGGCTGGGGACAATCCAGGGGAAACCTCCGACACGACCACGCGGGTGGTTTTGAACACTGGAATACTCTAAGAGTTTGCGCTCCAGTGAGATTGGTTGAGCGGTTTCAAACGAATCTGAGGTGTGAGTGGAATCGAGGTACTGGGGGTTTTATCGCTGGTTCACTAAACCTAGCCTAGCTGAGAACAGACCAGCAATAAACTCAACTAGGCCCGACCTGCGTTGGACTGACTCTACCCGGTATGTGGTGGTACCGGGATGAATAGGGATATGTATCTGTTTTGTCGGGATCGCGCAGTGGACCTGAATATTCCCATATACCATGTAAATATAAATGAGGTTTACTGAGAAACACCTCTTCAAAAATTTTTAGGCCACCTGATCAAAACATACAATACATATTGTTGAAATACGAACTTATTTAGATATGATTTAGTACCTCCTTGTTGGGTTAATATGTAAAGAAGAAATAACAGTTTCGAGTTGACAAGCTGTTCTAATTTATTGTGTGGTTCTGAATGTTTGCAGTACGTGATGATTATATTATTGATTGTAATTCTTTATTAATATATGCGTATATAAAATGAGTGGCCTTCCTTTAATTTTAACATGGTAGCAGAGACGTGAGAACCTGTAACGATTTAAAGAAGAATATTGCAATAATTTCGAAATAAAAATAAGTGATTGTTTTTTTTGAAAAATGTCAAATCAAAAGGAAGAATTTTCGGTACAATTGTTCGATGGAAATAATTACGACAAATGGAAGTACAGACTGAAAACTTATATGGAATTGAAAGGATGTTACGGTGTGATTGCAAATGAAACCAAACCGCCAGAAATTACGGAAGCGAACTGGACCAAGATGGAATTAATTGCGAAAAATTGTATCGTAAATAGCGTAAACGATAATCAGTTAGAGACGATCATATCAGAAGATACAGCGGCAAAAATGATCAAAAAATTTGATATGATATATTTGGCAAAAAGCAGTGCGAACAAATTAATCTGTAAAAGAAAATTATTGAAATTAAAGATGGCGGATAATGAAAACCCGGTCGAATTTTTGAATTTATTTGACAAACACGTAAATGAACTGAAGAATACAGGAGAGACAATTAGCAAAGAAGACGAATTAAACCATTTACTTTTATGCTTACCACCTAGCTGTGAACACATAATTGATATCGTAGATGCACTACCAGAAAAATCTGTTGATTACATAAAATCAAAACTGCTATTAAACTTTAAACAAAAAGAAGAAAAAGAGAGCCATGAGAAAATGATGGAGGCATTCAACATCCAAAAGAAAATGTCATCAATGCAGATTGGTACAACGAAGAACTGTTATGAGTGCAATGAACCTGGACATTTACAGATGAACTGCCCAAGATATAGAGGAAGTCGTTGGCATGGAGGCTACAATTTAAGACATCAAACATGGCGAGGACAGAACTGGAGAGGACAGAACTGGAGAGGACAAAATTGGAGAGGTCAAAATTGGAGAGGACTAAATTTTAGAGGACACCAAGGACAAAACAACAGAGGATCATTTCGAGCGAGAGGAGTTTTTCGTGGTAGAGGTTCCAGTCGATGGACACCACAACAATATTATGCGTCTACATCAGAAACTGAACGAGGTACCACATCTTTCAATGTAGAAGTAATGGCGTCTACATCTAACCCGGTGAGTCATCATAAAGATTACAGTAGTAGGGACAATATAACTTTTCTACTGGATAGTGGATGCTCGGACCATATTATAAATAGTGATCAATATTTTTCAGAGTACACAGATCTAGAATGCCCGATAGATATTAAGGTTGGTGATGGTTTTCCTCTAAAGGCAAAGAAAAAAGGTAATGTTTTAATATATTTCTATGTGAAAGGTCAATGGCTCGAAACAAATATTAACAATGTATATTATGTACCAAGTATGAAACAAAACTTATTGAGTGTGTCATCTATAACGAACTACAACAACCGTGTAATTTTTAATGAATACGTAGCAAATATTTATGGGCCTAGTGGTAATTTAGTAGCTGTAGCTGAAAGGAAAAATAAATTATTTGTAATGAACGGTAGAGTAGGTAACAATTTTGTAAAATCTTACACAACTTGCAAGATGACTGAAAAAGAGAAATGGCATAGAGTTTTTGGACATACTAATTTTATACTCTTAAATAAAATGTGTCAGCAAAAATTAGTACATGGTTTACCAGAAAAACTTGAAACTGACTTTACACAGTGTGAGATTTGCTTAAAGAATAAAATGTTTAACTTACCTTATGAAAACAACCGACACCGCGCTGGTGAAATTTTAGAAATAGTTCATTCCGACGTAAACGGTCCGTTAAATCCTACAGGTGTTAATGGTGAACGTTATTTTGTATCGTTTATTGATGATTACAGTAGATTAGCTAAAGTGTTTTGCATTAAACATAAAAGTGAAGTATTGGAATGTTTTACAGAATATATGAATCTCGTTGAAAATATGACAGGGAAAAGAATAAAAGAGTTACGATGTGACAATGGAAGAGAATATATAAACGGAAATATGTACAAATTAGCAAAAGAAAAAGGAATTTATATAAACCCATGTCCACCATATACGCATGAGTTAAATGGCGTCGCAGAACGATTTAATCGATCAATAATGGACAGAACTAGATGTTTGTTGTCAGAAGCGAAAATCGACAAAAAATATTGGCCGATGTGCGTGGAGACTGCTGTGTATATCGGAAATAGATTGCTAACAAATACGCCTATTAAGAAGACACCATTTGAAATATTTACAGGAAAAAGACCAAATGTCTCAAACATGAGAATAATTGGAAGTAAAGTATTTGTGAGAATTCCTGAAGAACGAAGATATTCAAAATTAAACCCTAAGGCTGTAAAAGGTATTCTAATTGGATACACAGATACTGGATACAAAATATTAGTAGAAAATAAAGTAACTACAAGCAGACATGTAAGATTTGTAGATGAGACTGCAATAATAATAGAAGAGAATAATGATGAAGAAGAGGGAAGAGAAGTCGATGAGAATTTTGAAGATTCAATTGAAGCAGTAGAGGATGAGATTGAAAATAATGAGCAAGGGCAAAGAGAAGGAAATAATGAAGTAAGAAATGAGGCTGAGATGATTGTATATGGAAGACCACAAAGAACAAGAAAAATGCCTGACAAATATAACGATTATATTATATATGCAAATATGTGTGACGCGAATATCCCTGAAAACTATAATGAGGCAATGAAGAGTTCTGAATCTGTTAAATGGCAAAAGGCTATGCAGTCAGAGATAGACAGTTTAGAGAACAATAAAACGTGGGAAATTGTAGAAGAACCAATAGATAAAAAAATCATAGAAGTTAAATGGATTTACACTATTAAATCAAGTGGGATTTATAAAGCGAGAGTTGTGGCAAAAGGTTTTCAACAGATGTATGAAGAAAATGAAGAAATATATTCACCAGTTGCTAGAATGACTACCTTAAAAGTATTACTGTCAACTGCCTGTGCAAGAGGATGGAAGATTGAACAGATGGACGTAGAAACTGCTTTCTTAAATGGAACTATAAAATCAGAAGTATACATATATCCACCTGACGGTTATGAAATCCCAACAAATAAAGTATGTCGTTTAAAAAAGGCACTGTATGGATTGAGAGAAAGTCCAAGAGATTGGTATGATTGTATTCATGAATTTTTTAGTAGCATACAATTCAAAAGATCATCATATGACTATTGTTTCTATACGGGATGCATAAACGATAAGAAGATATACATCATTCTATATGTAGATGACTTACTGATAACGAGTGAAGACGAAACCAGTATTAAGAAGGTTAAGGAAATGTTAAGTGATCGATTTCGCATGAAGGATTTAGGATATATAAAACAATATTTAGGTATCAATGTCGTCTACAATCCGGAGAAGAGGAAAATGTATCTAAGTCAAGAAAAGTATATTGGAAGTTTAGCAGAAAAGTTTAAGATTACCGATTCAAAAATGTTCGATACACCTATGGAAATAAATTTGAAATTAGAACCTGCAGAAAGACATAATGAGAAACTGAAATATCGAAATTTAATTGGAACACTTTTATATGTGGCAAACGGAACACGTCCAGACGTAGCTTACTCGGTAAATTATCTAAGCAGATTCCAAAATAACCACGATGAAACTCACTACAAATACGCTTTGCGAATCCTGAAATACTTATATTGTACAAAACACTTGAGATTAGTATACGGAACAGTTTTTAATGACGTAATGGATGCATATGTGGATGCTGATTGGGCAGCGGATACACAAGACAGAAAATCCACGAGCGGTATAATTATCAGAGTATTCGGAAATGTTGTTATGTGGAGATCTCAAAAACAAAAGATTGTGTCAAGAGCATCAACACATGCGGAGTATTATGCGCTTGCTAATTGCGTTGAAGAGGTGCTACCTATTAAAGGAATTTTGGGTGATTTAGATGTGCAAATAAAAGACAGTGTAAAAATATACGAAGACAATGTGGGTGCGATAGGTTTAGCAAAAAACGGAAAGTTTTCTAAAAACTCTAAGCACATCGACATAAGTTATCATTTTGTGTATGATTTTGAAAAGAAAGGATTAATTTCTGTACAAAAGATCTCTACTGAAGATCAAATTGCAGACATACTTACAAAGTCTTTGTGTAAAGTTAAATTTCAGAAACTTAGAGAACTGTTAGGAGTTAAAGAATGTTAACATAGTTAGTAGGTAGTTAAGTTTATTATATAGATATTTCGTTGTTCATGTAGCAAGAGATACTAAATCAAGGGTGCGTGTTGAAATACGAACTTATTTAGATATGATTTAGTACCTCCTTGTTGGGTTAATATGTAAAGAAGAAATAACAGTTTCGAGTTGACAAGCTGTTCTAATTTATTGTGTGGTTCTGAATGTTTGCAGTACGTGATGATTATATTATTGATTGTAATTCTTTATTAATATATGCGTATATAAAATGAGTGGCCTTCCTTTAATTTTAACACATATATAAGTGTCCCTTATCTTTTGTCGGATAAAGGCGTGCTATCTCGACAAGATAACAAAGCCTATAGTTCTGTTTTACAATCCTTTACAACCACGCATTTTAAAATATCGACGATTTCCAAAGTGATTCTTAAAGGAAACTGTGTAACTGTGAATAGTTATGTTAATATAAAGTGTCGGAGAACTAAATAGTTGCAACTGTTGAGATAATAAAATAAGTAATCAATAGCTGCTACCTACAACGTAAACAAAGCTGACGACAAAGATTATATTTACTTCAGGATTTATAGACAATTGTAGATTAGACACCAGCAGTTAGTCAAACTCATACCTTGTTTGTAGATAAACGGTTTTGACTCGTAAAGTAAACAATAAATAAAAATATCAACATGAACCTGCCGCCTACCTTTGAGCCTGAGAGGAGAGGCAGCCGCAGCCGAGCGCTGGAGCGATCCCTCAGCTACTCTGAAGCCATAGGCAATGGCTCAAAGCGCTCGTCTATAGAAATACCTAGAATCGCCGATACTGATGTCTACAATAACGAAGAACTGAAGAAACAATACAGAATATCCCAAAGCTACGTAGAAGGAAAAGAAATCGCCTTCCCATCTGTCCAAACCAACTACGAAACCAAAGTAATCCCATCAACTCTCAGCTTCGGTACTGAAAGTTCGCAGTATTCCAGTGAAGATGACTATGCAGACAAAGGTCTAGTAATGACTATAGATGTAGAAACTGACAGTCCGGCGACAGGTACGATTAGGAATGTATCAGACTCGTCTACAAGACCTTTAGTAAGTTCTAATGTAACGAGTGACAATACTTATGACACAATTGAAGTAGTAGAGAGTGTGCATGATAATGACACAGTGCCTTCTTCACATGGATATTCGTCACGATTGGGCAAGAGGAAGAAAAAACAACTTAGACATAGGCAAGTAGCACTTACAAGAAGAAAATTTAAGTACACTAAAGTTTTTCAACAACATTTTGTTACCGAAATAGAGTTATAATTATGATTCTTCTATATATTTTTAAGTCACGAAATGTGACACACTAAATCAACCTCATTACTCGTATTTCGGTATCTACTTCTGATAAGTGTCTTTACCATGAGTTTACATGACCGTACTCGCTAGCGACTGCATAAAAATTTGTATGGGCAAAAGTACAGCGCCTCTGGCGGTTACGCAATAGAACTAAGAATCGGCGTACTAAATCATTTACGTAGTCGCTAGCGAGTACGTTCATGCAATGCAATGATAATAGCAAAGATACTTACTTTTCGGTCGTGAGCGCAGTATCTAATTTACCATCCCCATTTTATTACTTTAATCTGGAAGTCATCTTTAGGCACTTGTCCCACCGCCGGCGAGCAGCGAGTACTGTCATAGTAATTCTACTCGTTTTCTCGCTCAAGCGAGTAGAATTCCACAGTAGAATTACTATGAAAGTACTCGCTGAACGCCGGCGGTGGGACCAGTGCCTTAGGCGACTTAGGCATTTTTGCTGCAAGCAAGACAATGTTAATAATTTAGGTGCAGTACTATCGAAGCCACCTCCACCATTGATATTGACCATTAATAGACCTTAATACATCAAACTGCGGTCGCCAACCCGCTTGCCAAGCGTGGCGACTATGGCAAATCCCCCCCAAGGGAAAAATAAATTGGGGGAGGCCTATGTTCAGCAGTGGACGTCTTTCGGCTGAAATGATGATGATGATGATGAGACCTTAATCTATAATGCAATAAGATTCACATATATACGTTCCGCCTTAGTAGTCTTAAGTATCAAAGGCTACCTGGCCAGCCATGGGTCCCGCAATAAAAAAGGTGGAATCCTAACGTAAACAAAAAAATGATTGTATCCAGTTTATACCTATGAAGCGAAGTGATGAGGTGCGTCGAGACAAGTTGTGCAAGATACATCGCGATAAAGCAAACCCCTAAGTACCTACTACACTACAATTTATCTCCAATTTTTCATCAAAAATACCGAAAACAATTGTGCGCTTCCATCTTTCTAAGCAGTGCTACAATTTAGAGCATACTATCATGAATATATTATGTTATTTTATTGCAGACATCGAACCGGACGAAAGGTTCGATCACGGCGCGTAGTTTTCAAGGACGGAGAGGAAAACGTGCCTGTGCGCAGCCACATTCCTGCCAAATCGATCAAGTACGCGCGCGACATTGTTAACACAGTTGTTAGTATGCATTCTTATGAATTCAAGGTACAATACGAGACACAACTTAACCTGTTCAACATACCTCGCTAGTAGAGTACCGGCGCTCGACGTGTCACGACTGTCAGTCGGTTTTGCAATAAGTTACTTTCTACTGCGGTTAAACTTAGTAAGTTGATTTTTTATTCTGGGTACATATTTAAATACATACCTATTTTTTTTTAATGTGTAGCTTAATGTTTGCAAGATAATACTTACTATAGTTGTTAATAATGCATGATGTGAATGCCTGTAAATGGGAGATTAATTATGAATGATGTTAACGTTTAGTGTTTCTTATTACTCGTAGGTATAGTAAGTATGTGTTGTATCTTCTGTTAATAATAATAAGAAACCAAAGAGTGACTACGTTCATTTATTATTATATTATTTAAGTATATTTATTTTAAAATCATCCACGCCTTCTTAGAAACACGTGAGCTTGCTCGTGGCACGCCGAACAGGAAATACGAGTAGTTATTATACTCACAAAAAATGTGTTATCGCGGCTCAGCGGCAAAAAGTTGATAATTTATTTTCGACGAACCATACCTTATAAATAGACACAGAACGTATTTTAAAGTGATTCGTCCGCTAGCTGCGTAAAAAAACGGTTCAAGTTAGTTGGTTAAAACAACTTTATTTTGGCTTTAGATCAACGCAAAATGGCGGTTTATACTCCTGCTAATGGTGGCGGCCCACATAATCTTCTGGCTGTCGTTTGCCGGGATATGGCTTGCGGTGTCGAGCTCTTACAGAGACGAAATCGGCGACGGGAAGGACCATTGTGTAATCGGGACCTCTTCGTTTGCTGGCCTGATGATGATGGCCGTTGAGACGCAGGTGAGATATCCACTCTTTTTTGACAATACGATTATTGTTGTAATTGGGAATTAAAGTGGTGGTGGCAGTTTAGACTGAGTCTATAGGTTGCCTAAGGTATATAGCACGTGGTTTCACAAGACTAACTGGCTAATAATTTAGGGTTAGGTTACCGCGCTTCAAGAGTTTAAGGATTCAATAGTATATTGAATATAAACTTTAGAAAATATATATGAAATGTTAACAGAATAAGTACAAGTCGGTTTAGTTATAGGACAACTAAAAAAATAAAACTTAAATAAAACTACTTACAACAACAATAAAAAAAACAAATATAAACTCACATTATGAATTGGAATATCTATATTTTACTATAATTTAATTAATATGTGATCATATTAAGAAAAATAATACCCACGGTGCCACGTGGAAGTTACCAGAATAGTGCGGTTAGTTGCGGCATGGTATGAAAATTATGCAAAGTTATTGAGGCTTTTGTAGATAAAATAATTAGGTATCATTTGAAGTACCTATAGAATTCATTTCGGCAGAATATTTATAGGTACCTATACTACCTATTAAATAATTTGATCATTGAAATATCGACCATGAATGAGGCTGAAATTGTATAAACTGCTATTTTTATGTTTCATTTTTAATATTCTCTTCTTTATCTTCGAGTTTATGATGTACGGAGTTACGGACGTTATCGCAAGCAATGTGGAGGTTATATAAATTGTTTTACTCGTTTTTCAGATGACTATCGGGTATGGTTCTAGATATCCGAGTGAAGAATGTCCAGAGGCAATTATCGTTATGGTCTTAGAGGTAAATCTTTTTGTCCGGTTCTTTAAGTGATAGAGACGTGATTGATTTTTATAGAAGTTTACATACAAATTCTATAGACAAAGATATATCTGCATTCAGCATAAAGACCAGCCAGCAACAATTTGTCCCGTATGAAATATTTTTAATTATCAAATTCACCAAAGTAAATGATCTCGTGCAAATCTACCGCGATGTATTTGTCGAGATATTGGGCCGGGGCCACTCTGCTGGCTACTGAGCGATTGGCGACGCGACGGCGGTTTCAGAACAATTAGGGCGACTTGATGTACCTAATGAGATCGCCATCGCACCTAAAAGCTCTACCAGTTCGCGGCCTCAGACAGTTCTTTTATAAAAGATTTTCCATTTCAGATAGTAGCCGGCACAGCACTGTCAGGAGGACTCTCTAGTTTGCTTTTCACTAAACTTGTGCGACCAAACCGCCACGTGACGTCTGTGGGCTTTAGCAAGAAAGCTACCGTAAGTCCACCTTTTTTCTTAACACTTAGTATTTGAAACAGATAATTCTCAGAACGAATGTAAAATAAAATAAAATGCTTTATACTGCCATCATCATCATCATCATCATCCTCATCCTGCAGTCATCCGCTGTTGGACATATATCCCTAATTTATGCTACCACACCCACTGTCATATTTTGGACGAATGTAAGGCTCTTATATTTACTATCTGTTACGATTACTACTATCGAGATTATTGAGAATATCGTTCTTCTAAGTGATCCAAGATATTCCTATTTACACTCAAGAGCAACTGAAACGGATACACTTCGTATCGAATTTATATACAGTGTACGCGTTTTATTTGCTCTGAAGTGTATTTAGGACATACTGCATTCCTTAATAGTTAGTTGCAGTTGAAAAACGTGACAAACGTTCAGTTCTTCCTTGTAGATTAGAGAGCTAATTGAGTCTTTTAGTATTGTACTAGCCTGTGACCACGAAGATTCAAAACCAATGATGGTAAATAATATTAAATTGTAATGATGTTTCTGAAGGTATCATTGCGCGACGGACAGTTGTGTCTGCAGTTCCGCGTGTGGGACCTATTGAATGTTCACATGATCGACAGCACCATCACAGCTTACATGCTCAAACCTATCAGGTCAGTGAAGAAAGTACCCCACTATCATTAAGGTAAATGTCCCAATGTTTAACACCTTAATTCCTAATACACCCATTGTTGACTTGACACCTATTGTTCGCCTATATTGTTAGGAATTGACCTTTTGGACGCCAACGACGGATATATTCGTCACGGCTTGCAGTAGGATATCAACTTGCATGCATTTCTATTGGGTTCAACTTCGCGTTATGACATTCCTATGTTATGGCGTGTCAGTGACAGTTTTTATATGTTACATGGTAATGAAAGGTTCAGGTTGAAAGTGTCAAGCACTCGGACGTTTACCTTATCAGTTTAACTGGCGATTATATACCGCCTCCTGACATCATGATGAATGTTTGTATCAATATTCCATGTGATGATAAAATACACTGAGACATGCAACTGAACTAACGACAACTGGCAGGACGTGACCGATGAAGCCGTAACTTGATTATGATGCCATAAAAATCTTGTCCAGGACATTAGAAGGAGAGATGATGCAGAATTACATCCACCAGCTGAAGCTGAAGGAAGCTCGTGCCTTCTTGCTGTGGCCAATCACAGTCACGCATGTCATCGACGTTGAGAGCCCGCTTTACGAGTTCTCTGCTCAGGACATGATGGACTACAGGTATGTAAACGTCTATATGACCTGTTTCAGGAAGGTACAAGTTGTCATTTTACAAGTCTAACAGCCCGGCCACGACTTTGAATTGCGGCGCGGCAAGTGTTTTATCTGCTCATGGTATGGTGTTATGGCGGGCTGTGTATGGGACACAGCCCGCCATACTTTCAAACTTGACCACGCCATACAACAAATTGTGGTCCTGAGTTCAAATCCCGGTCAGGGTATATATTTGTAGGATGAGTACGAACATTTTTTCCTGGCTTATGAATGTTTTCTAAGAGTATTTGTTTATCCATATGTTTAAGCACGCATATTGTCATCTATAGTAACCCATACTACTACGAGCTTTGCCGAGTTTGTGCCTAGGTCGATTTGTGAGAGACTGCGAGATTGTCCTAAAATATTTATTAAGTACGTTTTTGTAATACCCTTTGTCTGTTTGTCGGTTTGTGTTTTGTGCAGCTGTACATTTTCTAGTTTCTGTTACGTACGAACAATGAGATATATCACATATTTAAGTGGTGCCAAGTTACAACCGATATAGACTTAAAGTCAGATATGAATATATTTCTTAAATATACTGTCCCCTTAGGTATCTGGCTATAAAACCAGCTAATTATATCTCACTATGAGTTATGAGTTTCTGGTGTTTAAATATTTTTCATGTTTCCACAGATTCGAGATCGTGGTATGTCTGACAGGCGCTTCGAAGAATATGGGAACAGTGACGCAGAGTCGGACATCCTACCTGTCTAAAGAGATTAACTGGGGCTACAGATTCAAGAATGTTTTAAGGTATGCATGCAATTTTAAATATAAGGACCAATTTTTATATCGTTGTTGATTTTTATTTTTCGTCAGTATTGGATGAAAATAGGTAAGTAGGAAGAGCTCCTGATTCTGTACAAATTAAATATTAAAATTATAATAATATGTACCCTAAAAATCTTTTTTTTTATTTTATAGATTTGATCCACTGAGTTACGAAAATCCCATGAGTTTTGTCAATCAATGGAATTAAATTGTAGGACACTGTAGGAAATTGTGAAAATATCAGAATAAGGAATTCAATCTACCCACCAATTTTTACCGTAATCTAAAAAACCTACAAGTAGGTACGTAAATATTGGCCCATAAATAGAAAATACACAATTCACCTTTTTGTAAATGATCTCCTAATACTAGCCAAAATATCGCTTAATTAATAAAAACTAACGTTGTTTTCAGATACTCGAATAGAAATGAAGCCTACGTGATTAATACCGAGGACCTAAATACGGTGGAACAAGTGGAAACACCTCTGTGCAGCGCTAGCCGCCTCAAGCATTTCGAAATAGACGTCAAATCCTCTGCTGACTTCTCGATACCTACTAGCCCGTCGTTTAGCCAGAGCAGTCTGACCAAGAATGCATCATCCTTAAGCCAGGATCAGACTTTGAGGGCTCCAGAGTCACTGCTGTCGATCGTACCATCCACACCCAGTTTGGGACCCACGGGAACACAGAGGAGCTATGGTTGGAATTTCAAGAGGATACATCCGGAGAATGTCATGAAGATCCATTGACGATGAAAAGATAATAAAGAAGGATGTATATGATCGGTTTAGGGCGCTTTGCACCAACTTACGATTACAGACCGATCAACGATAAATATGGCGACGGCAGCTGTCATCCCATAGGAACTTGTCAAACTTTTCATACAATCAGATTTTGACGAACACTGACACGTTTACAGACGATCTGTAAACGTGTCATATTTGTAGTCTATAAAACTGTTCATGTTTTACATTCATTTACATTTTAAAGGATCAATAAAGAAGTATAAAATAATTCCTCAAAAATCATGTTAGCGAAGCGTGACAGACATAATGTAACAATCATTTATTTAGGTAGTTAGGTTATCGAATTAATTTTAAATAAGTGAAAATTGTATACCTAAATAATAATGTTTACTATTTAAAAACATATTAAATCACTACATAGTTTTTTATCTTTGGTTTTAATACTATTGATAACCCCTACATTTGTCATAGGTTTGTTGTGCTCTTAGTAGAACATATAATCTACCTAGATAAATAAGCTCAATTTCATAAACACTGCATTGATTGACCCCCTTGGACTAGCTACCCCGCAACGATAAAGCTCTTAAGTACCTAAACTTATAATTTTTGCCACATGGCTAGCGTAAACTGCCCGATTCTAATAGAATAATAAATCGTTTTTTTGTTAGTAGAAGTGCGTGTACAATTGTTGATGGGACAAGTAGGTACTTTAATTATTAGCGTTAGAAAGCGACGAATGCGATGACTCTACCAATATCTACTAAATTATATTGATATTATGATAGTAATTATCAGACACTTTCGAGTAACATGTAAAAGCATTAAGTTTACAATTCATAATAATGCTTATTTATCGCAAATATTTCAACACAGAATTTCTTTCTGAGAACATATGGCTTCACTCTAATTAAATTTAATTTTTTGCGTGTTTAACAAACAGTGGAGTTAAAATAATAACAGGTCGTCGACTGCGAGCAGATGTTGCAATAAATATTTTGGTAAGCCAAATAATATCAGCGATCGAAATCTTTCCACATTACTGTAATTTTTGCCATTACAAAGTGTAGGTATATGAAGTGACAGCTATCGAGGTTCGAGGTCGAATAATATTATGTCATGACATATGGCGTTATAGAACTAAGTGGTTTTATCGTCATCATCATCATCATTTTCAGCCTATAATCATCAACTGCTGAGCATAGGGCTCTCTTTGAGTACACCATTCATCCCGGTGCTGAGCCAGTCATCCGTGATCGGCGATCTTCCTAAATATGTTAACCCATCGAGTAGGTGGATGTCCGACGCTCCTTTTGTCTAGAAATGACCACCACTCTGACACTAGCTTGATCCACCTGCCATTACTCTGCCTGGCAAGGTGTCCTGCCCAACTCCACTTGGGATTGGTAATGACATCTTCGACATAGGCACTTTCGTTTCGCGTCGGATCTCACCCGCGTTCTTTCAGTCTAATAATGTCGAGCATAGCCCGCTCCATCGCTCTCTGTGTTACTCGTATTTTGTGTACAGCCTCATTTGCAAGGGTCCATGTTTAGGCGCCGTACGTCATGGCGGGCAGGACATATCGGTTATAGAGGCGAGTTTTCAAGCATCGCGGAACATCGGTGGATTTGAAGAAGTCGTCCAGTTTATTGAAAGCAGCTCACCTAAGCTGAACTCTCCCGCAGACCTCTTTGCTTTGGCTTTACTTATCAAAGGATAGAATATGCCCAAGATATACGATATTGGTGGACTGACCCCGGTTTTTCCTTTCCAACCGTTATAATCGAATTCGAGCGACTGGAGATCGCCAAGTCAAATCATTTATTTGTGAACAATAGGTATACACATAATGTAATTATGCTAGATGGTAGGTACATACGAAATAGTCCAGCTATGTTCTGCCTCAAGGCGTACAAAGATCGTATGACTAATCGCCACTTTAGTCTTGGACATATTCATCCTCAGACCTACCTGTAAAGAAGTATGATGAAGTGTTTTTACAGAACTTTGTATCGTTTTACTGTTGATTTAGGTATCTAGGTCACACCGTTATCTAGGTTATAAACATCTCATTTATAGTTCGCACTCAACCTGTTTAAGAATACGTATCAACAAGGCCCATTATGGAAATTTCTCACCATTGTCAATTGCCTCAATTAAACATTATCAAACATTTCCACTCCAGTTCAACAATCAAAGACAAATTTATTTTTGCTATCACAACAATGCTTTCTGCTTAAAACCATAAAGTCCACCTTCCTTTAACGAAGTACTCTAATAACAATCCAAATTTTATCTAAAACCCTGAAATAAATGAGGCGACCAGCCAGTGTATTAAGAGACCCGAGTTTTCCAGGGGTACTAGAAAACGTTACGATAGAAAATTGCGGAAAAGAAACGGAGCTCAGGCTGTATTGGTTGTTGCGCAATCGATACTTTCTAGAGATAATTAAAGTGCGTAAGAATCGTTTTATTTCCTGTGCGCTAAGAGGTGAGAGTCAGGATGGCGGGTGTACCTAAACAAATATGTAAATAAAGTGTACCAAAAATTTGTACTATTTTGTACCACTTTAGAAAAATTTTGTACCCTTCCGTATTTAAAGTTATTACAAAGTGAAGGTACACCCGCCATCCTGACAGTCAGGATGGCGGGTGTACCTGGGAAAAGTATGATCCTACCAATTATCAACCAATGTTAATATCTCAATTTTTTCTACCAAATTTGTACTCAAATATACAGTAAAAACTTCCGCCATCTAATTCGTAGTTTGCGAGTTTTACACATTTGATGATTTTCTACTGCTGGGCAATACGGTTATTCTAAGTAATACATGTATGGGGATGTGAAACAAATTAATAAACTGGGAAGGGACAGGAGAATTGTGAGTTTTGAAGACTACACCCAAAGGTATCATGTCACACAAGTTTCAAAACTTTATTAATTGTTAGATTTTCCCATACATTCATTACTTAAAATAACCGTATTACCCAGCAGTAGAAAATCATAAAATGTGCAAAACTCGCAAACTACGAATTAGATGGCGGAAGTTTTTACTGTATATTTGAGTACAAATTTGGTACAAAAAATTGAGATATTAACATTGGTTGATAATTGGTAGGATCATACTTTTCCCAGGTACACCCGCCATCCTGACTGTCAGGATGGCGGGTGTACCTTCACTTTGTAATAACTTTAAATACGGAAGGGTACAAATTTTTTCTAAAGTGATACAAAATAGTACAAATTTAGTACAAATTTTTGGTACACTTTATTTACATATTTGTTTAGGTACACCCGCCATCCTGACTCTCACGCTAAGAGCTCGTCTCAAGAAACGCTGGGAAAATGCCTCAAGACGGGAAGTAAATTAATAAGTTTTATCTGAAACGTTTATCTCTAGCAAAAGACCTAGCGCCAACTAGTACTTTGGTTAGGGTAGTAAGCTGTCAGTGCACAGTGTCAACGTCCGACGAGTCAGTACAGATTCTTTGTTGCTCTCCTACAATTTAAATGAGTGCTTCTTGATTGGCACGGGATGCGCAGAAGCGGGGCTGTACGAATTCAGTGCTGAATCCGTACCGCCCCGCCTTCGCGCAATATATTTACTGCTGCGCAAATGTAATACTAACAGGGTAAACTGACAAGGGAGTAATAAATTACCTAACGCATACAAATTCCATCTGCGAAGTCAGGAAGAAAATAGGCATTTACTTACCTAGGTAGCCCGACTGTTCAGTCAGCTGCAAAAGTATCTACACTGGTATTGCACCGCTAATATAATATTTTGCAACTGACTTCAATGTCATAGCTTTGTTATTTTAGCAGTTATTGCGTTAGAGCCGTAGGTTCCTATTTTTTCGTCACACTTGGCCATAAAGTGGTTATTACCGCCCGCTACCCGTGCGGAAGATCCCTCTTAGATCATTCCGTAAACAAAAATGTTTTTTTTTTCTTTAGGGTCATGGTAAATAGTGATTATCTAAAGTTAAAAAATTTTAGCTGCGGCTTTCGGAAAAAGGAAATATTAAATTTTTTGCCAAAATCCTGTAAATATATAGTTACAAAAAACAGTGGCATGAACCCGAACTGAGTGAGTAAGTTTTCTTTTGCATCAGTATATTTTTAGACCGAGACGTAATTTATTAAGAAATGAATTACCATGTGATCAGATTAATAAGCGTTAAGACCGCCTGTTGTTTACCTTTAGTGTTAAACTTTTATATTCTGTTTTATTTATTGAAGTATGCAATAAGCAATAGAGAGTATTTTTATTGTATTGCTTTTGTTTGTTGAGGCGTGGTAGCCTCAATAAACAAAAACAATAAATAAAAGTAACAGAATATAAA
The DNA here is from genome assembly GCA_963556455.1 of Epiblema foenella. Taxonomy (NCBI): domain Eukaryota; kingdom Metazoa; phylum Arthropoda; class Insecta; order Lepidoptera; family Tortricidae; genus Epiblema; species Epiblema foenella. The sequence goes on along the minus strand of OY747098.1, from coordinate 11,886,789 downwards.
AGCTTAACACTAGTCGATTGATACTATTAATATTAACAATAGGTACAGTCTATATACAGGCATAAACGGACAACTCAATTTGGAGCAGGCACGCGTAATAGTTATAGCTTGTATTAGAGCTTAATGTGTCCCCCTACTGGGCAGAGGCCTCCCTACTCTTATTCCAATGATCTCGGTTTTTGGCATCTTCTGACTACTAAAATATCATAGATTAAAGTAGCTATGCATAATTGCATAATACATCACTAAGGAGATTACTACATACTAATGCCACAATTTTAGAGAAGTTGTCTAAATGCCTCCGTTTGAAATGTTTAAATGTTTTTACACTTTATCATTAGCCCAACTCACGTCGCGTACCTACATTGATCTCGTAGTCGTTCCGCGTACGTATGATTTTACAGACGTGCGCAAAAATAACTGACACGCTGTCAAGACGCTCCGAATATGGGTTTGAACAAATATTTTGCGCTTATTCGTGCAGGACTGCGCTATATTTGCAATCACTCAATCAAATGCAATTCTGTACATAAACGTGACTCCAATTAAAGCGAGGCAAATCAACCGTAATAAGCAGATTTGATTTAATAGTTGCCACCTGATGATGAATGGATTACTCATTCTCATAACGAGTCACGGAGTTTTGTGGCTTATTGCAAAACCTACGTCAGCTAATCACGGACGAGCTTCCTGCTCCGAGCCACAGTACTAAACGCACAACAGTACAATGTGGGTTAAAATCAAGATCAAAAAACGGGCCAAGTGCGTGTTGGACTCCGCACATTTAGTATTCCGAACCAACCGCAAAATTAAATTAGTTGGTTATAATGGGAAAAATTTAATTATTCGGTCTTGTGGACTTCGAAGTACCTTACTATAAGTACACACCTGCGCCCGTTCTCGAAAATGGTCGTGCCACGCTCTATTGGGATCGATCTGTCAGTTTGTGGACAGGACTATTGTAGCCAATAAGCCAGATATCGTGTGAAGCGCCAGGCGGTGCTTGTTGACATCACCATCCCCCATTGCGAGAACCTACGTTGATTCGACGATCATTGTTCCGATAGTCGTTCTCTGCGAACGGTCTAATAGCGAAGAGTCTCGACCAACACCTCAAGAGACTCTCGCTAAATGGGTGGGTCAAGGGTCAGAAGGCAGTACTCCTGGACGCGGCGCGAATAGTCAGGAGGTTCCTCTCTCTGCCACCCTAACCACCGGTAGCTTAGGCTCCGCCTCGCTGCCGGCGGCACCCTAGGTTAGGATTTTAAAACATTATAATTTGCTTTTTATAAAGATATTGTAAAAACATAACCGAAGACGGAAAATAAACAAAAAGAGAATAATAATGATAATAAGAGAACCTTGTGAAACCCGAGAAGGACAAAGCCAGCATATACCAGCATCAGTAGAAGTACCTAGACCTGGTACCCTATATTAGGTTTTTTATAGAGTTTTTATATTTTGTATGATTGCTTTTATATTTTACTTTATATACGAATATTGTAAAAACCTAATTTAAGAATAACAATGAATACAGCTAATAATAATAAATAATAGTGATGCCCTTGCTCACATACTCCTTTGGCATACTAAGATGGACACAGACTGAGCTGGATGCCCTGGACCGAAGGGTGGGTATACTGCTTACTGCGCATCGCACGCTACACCCACGCTCTTCTCTTCGGGGAAACCGAAGGTTTTGTCTGTGCAATTGCGGACGAAGTTATCATGACGAACAACTACCGGAAGTATATCCTGAAGGACGGTACGGTCGACATTTGTCGGGCATACCGCCGTCCCGGAGAATCACTTCACTTGCTAACGGCGAGTACAGACATAACTTAATAGCCAGGATCATTCACCAGCAACTTGCTCTTTTATACGGTCTTGTGATCTTCGAAGTGCCGTACTATAAGTATATATCTGCACAAGTTCTCGAAAATGGTCGTGCCATGCTCTATTGGGATCGATCTGTCATCACGGACAGGACTATTGTAGCCAATAAATCTGATATCGTGCTGACAGATCGATCGAAGCGCCAGGCAGTGCTCGTCGACATCACCATCCCCCATGACGAGAACCTCGTGAAAGCCGAGAAGGACAAAGTCAGCAAGTACCTAGACTTGGCACACGAGGTGACCGCCATGTGGGATGTTAATTCAATGATCATTGTCCCGATAGTAGTCTCTGCGAACGCTCTAATAGCGAAGAGTCTCGACCAACACCTCAAGCGACTCTCGTTAGATGGCTGGGTCAAGGGTCAGATACAGAAGGCGGTACTTCTGGACACGGCGCGGATAGTCAGGAGGTTCCTCTCTCTGTCGCCCTAACCACCGGTAGCTTAGGCCCCGCCTCGCTGCACACTAGGTTAGGTTTTTATAATGATTTTATGCTTTGTAAATATTGTTTTATATTTTATTTTTTATATAATTATTAAAAAATCTAACCTAAGTCTTAAAGTAAATAAAGAGAATAAATAATAAACTAAGCAGTCCCAAGTGACGATATAGATAAATAAATACTTAAATACATAGAAATCATCCAAGCCTCATAATCATATACGTTGGTAATCTATCAACAGCAAAGAAAGAGCTCGAAAAAATGCTAAATGACTTAGACAAACAAAGATGAAAAGTTGGTCTAATTATAAACACGGAGAAGACAAAAGCAATGACAAACCGAAATCAAGAGCCAATTTTTATTAATGACAAGGCTATGTCAATGAATACGTGTATTTGGGATAGACTATTTCATCTGGATATTTAACTCAAATCGAAATAGAAACTAGAATTGGAAATACTTGGAAACGCTATTGGAGACTAAGAGAAATTATGAAGAGCAAAGGTAACATGGCCATAAAATGCAAACTTTTCAATACCTGCACCTTATCAGTCCTGACTTACGGCTGCCAAACTTGGGCGCTTAATAAAGCCCAAGCAAAGAAACTACAAACACGTCAAAACGCTATAGAAAGGAGTATGGTGGGAAAGAGGCTAGCCGACAAAATAAGGACAGAAACTATAAATAAACAAACAAAAATAAAAGATGTCACAACAACATTTAAAAAACTCAAATCTAGATGGGCAGGACACACTATAAGGGCAAAAGATAAATGGTCCAAAACAATAATGAGGTGGTACCCCAGAAATATAACAAGAAAGAGAGGAAGACCATTCAGAAGATGGTTTGACGATATTAAAGCAGTAGCTGGAGCCACCTGTACCAGAAAAGCACTGATCAGGGAGACGTGGATACAATTGGAGGAGGCCTTTGTCAATGGACAAACAGACGAGGTAAAAGAAAAGGATAGTATCATATAGTTAAGCACCCAACTTCAAGTTATTTATTTTCCGAATGCGAGTGATTTTATAAATGGTAACAAAGATATTGAAGTTCGGCACAAACAAGCAGCGTTTGGCGCAGAATATTAGATAGATAACACTCATCGCATGACATTGAATCAATATAATGTTAAATAAAAATGAATAGTCAAGATTTTGAATAATAATAAAACTAATATATCATTGATCAACACATAACATACACAACACATAACATACATTATGTCAAATGAAATTCGGGCAAGTAACGGTATATCCATGCATAGGACTTCAAAGGAATCTTTTTACTTAACTGACAGGCTTTAATTAGTCTACAATCTACCCGGTAACTTGTAATGGAAGTTGAACTATATGTAATAAGAATACCTGCTTAATGTATAAAATATTTAAAAGTAGTAAATCAGCTATCAGATTCTCGTCCACAATGCGAGGAGCTTGGATAATCTGAGAGCAAAAATGTTATTTTAAAAATCATAATTTACCTAATTAAAACAAGCTAAGCCGAGCATTTCAGAGACGTCAACAAAAACATATATCCTTACTGCTTTCTCTTTCTCTGTATTTTAAAGCTCTAAGAGTTTTCTTACAAAAAGTTTCATAATCGGTTACACAATCACAACTAAGATTTTTTTATACCGAATATTAAACTTCCGAAAAAGAAAACTCGTGTCTTTTTCATTTGTCCTAAGTTTCACTTTCTATATTTTCTATTGAGAGATTCTTGTATGGTCACAATTTCATTATCCAGTTGATTTAAAATCCCAATCGTTATAATTTCGTACATTCGTTTGCCAAATATTTTCTTTGTCCGTAGCGTTAAAGTACCGTAATGTCATTAACATTATCCAAATATTTCTAAAGATAACAATGTCGATTTCCGTCGATTTGCGTAACATGATGTTCCTAAAATGTTCTGTACCGAAAAGCAAGCACGCATGTATGCATACAAGCAACAGAAAAAGCACGCGTGCATGATTTTTCAAGACGCATAAAAAAACCTAACACCAGAAGATGCTCCACTTCGCTTCGCTCCCGCCTTATTTTTCTAAAACTAACAACATTAGAGTCGATTTTTCTTTGGAAGGTTTCGCTCGCTCACCCGGTAGCCAAGTTCTTTCTTTCTAACTGTGATGTTGAACAATCTTTTCCCGCCAGCGAGTCGATAGTTATATGGTGAGAGAAGAAAGGTCCTATTTCAGATGGAGAGTTTTTTGAAGAAATGGGACCAGCGAATGGATTCTTTTAAAATAACTTTGCGGTATAATAAAATTATAGAAAATGTCAATGACTTTCGGTATCATCGAGATTATGAAAATATGGCTAACGTGTAAATTGTCAAATGTAAAATTTGGGAACTGTAAAGTGGGCTTTTGAATTGTGGACAAATGACACTGAGGTTACAATGAATGCTTGCTATTTCAAACAGTTGCAAAATAAAATATTTGGATTATAAATATTTGGTGAACCGTTTTCGGACAAATGAAATTCGGGAAAAAATTAATCGCAACAGCGATAGGTTACCACCATAATCATTATACTGTCCTGGATCGTTATGCAAAACAAAAGAATGTAAAGTAGAGCATTAGATAATTAAACTAGTTTCATACTGGGCTGATAAAGACGCAACGTGCATTTTTATCTTAATTAGTTAATTTATTATACAAATTTAAATGTAACACGAAATTTGACCCTATTTTAATTATAGCGTTAGGCTAACATGACCTTAGAAATATATTATTTTATTACTTTCAGATTTGCTGCAGAAATACAATAGTATATTATGCAACTGGTGTATAAGAAGGGTATAAAACGGCGAGTGGTGTCGGTTGCGATGTGAGCCTTGGCGAACATCGCAAGTAAAGACACCACGAGCCTTTTTATACCAGTTATACACCGTTGCATACAATACTTTTTTTACGACTTATATCAAATAAAAAGTAAGTATTTTCAGACTTTTCATGCGCCATATTTTCTCTTAGTAATTGTACAACTTACGCAAATTCTGCAGTAATGGTATAAAACTTCTTCGTGGATTTTTAAAAGAATCAACGTACCTACACATGCACTTCATGAACACAAAAAAAAACATTTTATTTAAGTAATATAATCATTTATCATCTTGAATGTTTATGTTTTCAATTAGGAATTTGGTGGGAAATCAAAAATATGACACTTTGTTTATGGTTTGTTTTTTTTTAATTTGCTAGACTTGGCATCCGACCTAAACTGAATTCAAATCCGAATCGAATCTCAACTGTTTCTTTTTCATAAATATATCCGAAAATAGATAAAACTTGTTAAATAACACAAAAAAGATGATAAATGTATGTATTTATATTTGTAAATAATAGATTATGCATTAATTAATACATAAAAATTATAGCAAAGTTGCGTTAAATTGGCAGCACCGATTTTAATCATAAAAGTTTCACATGAACGCACCACAGAATGACTACTAAATATAGTATTTGTAGTAGTCTGTGGCACCCAACTCTGCTTTAATTTTTCGTTAAAATAAGGAGTGTGTTTTCGGGCAATAGACTAGATAGACTTTTTACGGAATAAATAAAGTATGTATTTATATTAGTGTTCATGATTGCGTAAGTCACGAAAAAAAGTACAGGAGTAGAACAATAAATTTTCTTTGTCTGTGATTGGTTATCACAGACTTTATTCACCTGTCTGATGCATCTTACAATTTTACTTTAAAATCAATACTCACTCCAGTTTTTATCAACTTATGTGCATACATGTACCTACGGACTTAAATAACGTAAGTTACTTATAAAAAAAAGGACACTAAAATGGGCGTAATATTACGCTGGTTACCTAATATACTTACTATGGAGATAACAGACACGTGTAGGGTACATATAATCAAAATTGTACTGTTTCTAAAGTGTTTGCTGTTGGATTGCGCTGCGTAAGGCAATTAGTTCAACCTTGCTTAAAGCCGCGCGATGATATTGTTGTTGCTGGCATGCCTTACTTGGAACACGCGTATTGTTTTACCATTCGTCTCGCCCACTCACGCCCACGCCTCATTCTTACCAGTATCTATCACTTTACTCTAGCTATTGATACTCGTACAAATCCATTTTATCCATTGTGCCTAGGGTTCGATTCGGAACACACTACTGACGTATTGGGATTGAATTGGATTAGTATTGCAGAGCTCACTCTCGCTTGCAGCATCAAAAAAAACTAAGACAACATTTAGTAACTAACTGAAAACAAAGGATATGAAGTAAGTAATTAAGTACGTGTCTAATAATAGAGCCACGCGTACACTTAATGTCATACAAGGTGGTCCTGAGTAACCGGACAGATTTCCGAAGTTCGTCCGTGCGGAATCCGAACCATGCATTTCTAAGATTATAAAGACTTTTATAACTGGTAGACCATGGTGAAATTCGAGAACATTTTTTTTTTAGAAATGTTTAGTTTCGGGAGTGCTTAGATTACGGTCGCTTTGATATTGTGTCAATTACTATGTCGTGATTTTGTTACAATAGTTGCAATGTCACAATCGAAAGGGTTTTTTTACATAATTACGACAGAAAATAACTTACATCAGAATTTTTAATATCTTTAAAATAGAACGAATCCAGCAAATTTTTAATGAAATTTTAATATATAAAAATGGTCAGGAATACATTATTAAAGTTTGTCGGGTTACTCAGGACCACCTTGTATATTTTAGGCTAACTAAATAAATCTCGTATACCGAGCAGGTATGTATTATTTGGCTAAAAGCCGAAAGCAAGAACAGGAGATACAATAAATACTTACCCGCTTATTCATAAAACTTAACAAACCTCTGCTAACTAAAATGTTCTTTGTCCCATTCTCACAAACGTCAATGTCAAAGTGACTTATAAGGACAAACGAACTTTAGCGGCTAGTTAACTAATATAGGTTTGATAGACGTTTATGAATAAGGGGGTTAGTATGCAATTTTAGGTTCTCTTCATTACCGTGAGGGAAAATGATTTTTCGTATTTCCATAAGCCAGGAAGTAGAGGTTATCTGCGCTTTTCGTTATTGGCAGTTTAAGACTCTGGAAGATGGGAACTGATATGAAGACATTAAAGTAGATTTGCATCAGCAGTGAATACTACCTAGAAAAATGTAACAAACTTATTGTGCCCGCATGATACTCAGGTCTGACCTTTAAATTTTTTTCATCAATGCTATGTTAATACAATTACATACTCGTATATGAATTATGAATACGGGAACAAGATTCATGTATTTTTATTATAGGTATTTACATTGAAAACAAAACAGCAAAATAGTTATGCCAAAATAGGTAACCATTTAAAGTATTAATTATTTGTATTTAACCAATAAAAGTATCTAGGCCCAAAAATATATCTTAATACCTAGTTATATACTTGCGGACATTGAAATAGTTTTGGTATTTACATAAACGTGACCAAAATACACGTTATATTCACGTATTGAATATGCAGCAAATGTCCCAATCATCTGTGTCTCAAAAATAAAATCGCTCAATTTTTTTGAACTTCTACTTTTTAAATTCCTAATACAACATTCAAAAGGCTTTATCATTAAACGAACAAAAAATATTCAGAGCACGTGGCACAAAAAAAAACAAACAACTCTTCGAGTATGCGGGTTCAAGCAACAAACAGTCCTTATTTAAGTGTCATACACCACACTTCGATGTGAGCGCGCGTGATAGATGAACGTATCCGGACGAAACGTCAAAAGTTGGCGGGAAACGTAAAGAAAAAAATACTTACAAAAATATTTATGGTGATGGTTTTGAGGACTCATATAACTGTTTTAAATAACTTTATAAAATTAAGTTAGTTCATAATTTTAAGTGTTTGCTCCATTATTTGATGATGAAGTTATTAGTGTTTTTAATATTTGCGGGTTGCGTGGTTAATTGTGATGAGTCTGGGTGAGTTATATTTTCAAATTTCTTTAACAACATTAAATGGGAATAAAGAAAGAGCGCCTTTAATGAGTTCTCTTGGCATCTTACCAGCGTACATTTATAACGTAGCAAGTCACTGACATGAGGAAGACCTTTGCAACCGACTTTTGAAAAAATATGGATAAGTACAGTCAAGTAAAAAATATTGGTGTACAACTCGCTTCAAAATATGTCCCATGTCTCTTATGTCGGGGTGAATAGGTGGTATTATTAATAAGGTTTCGGTTCAATATTTATGAGAACATTAATTCAATTCGGTTATTTATTACAAAATCTGTGTTTCATGGTAATCAGTTTAGTCTTAATAATAAACTAACGATAATCAAGATAATTCTATACACCTATTATTTAATTATATATAATTTAAGAAACTAGCAACAAAACAAAATGTTCCCTAACTCAGCTGCATTTCGTAAATCAATGTGATGTTGACGCTACAGAAGCATAGGAGTTACTAAGCAACGAAGAAAATTAGTTATTTGTTATTTCATATGTAGGACGTAATTAATGACACATAGACTATCGACTCTAACAACTCTCACATAGGGTCGAAGCTCTCTTAACCCCTATATAGATCAATTATATAAGCTAAAGATAAAAGTAAACTAACCGAAATGTATATACGTCATCTTTTTATACTGGCATTTGATGAAAACCTTATTTCACGGTGATACGGTATAATTTTGTATAGATCGTTTGCTTTACATTGGTACTATGTGTGACTATGTAGAGTTCATGCATAAAGAGGAAGCAATTTAGGTTTCAATGGATTTGGCAATGGTATAACAACAGGTGTGACTTTCCCCATACTTTTGTAAAAAAAGTTCCAAACACAATTAATTATGAAATTTATGAAACATATAACTTAAAACAGATATTCTGTAATTCATATAAAATTGATAAATGAGTGTCAGTACGAGTACCTATAGTCCACAAAATTCAGTATTTTAAGTCAGGAAATTAAGACTCATATGAAGGACTAGCCTTTTCCCGCGTACTAAGCATAATTTTTGACCGTCTATAAAAAAGGAGGTTCACAGTTTGACCTATATGATTGTATGTACCTACGTATGTAAGTGTGTATATATGTATAAGATGGCAACATTTATTTTTTAGAAAAATAATTGTCCGCCATATAGGATTTGCAAATGCATGTCATTTTCATAATCGGCACTCCGAGGAACCTCGAAGATGACACAAATATCGATTTTTAAGAAAAGTAAAGTTTTGATCCCCGCACAAACTTGGAACCCCCTTTTCACCCCTTTAGGGAAGAAATTTCTAAAAACGCCGAAACGCGTTTTGTTGTATTTAGACACAAAGTCTATTGACGAAATTTTAAATCTATCACTTCAAATAAGATTTGCTCTCCGTACAAACTTGGAAACCCCGTTTCACCTTATTAGGGGAGGAATGTCGAAAAACGCTGAAACACGTTTCGTTGTATTTAAACAGAGAGTCTAGTAACTAAGTTTCAAATCTATCACTTCAAAAAAAATTTGCTCCCCATACAGAACCGCCTTTTCACAGGGGCAAAATCTAGTGTTTTATAAAACTGTTATTAGATTTTGAATCTTCTGATATGCAAAAATAATTCGCTTTGTGTACGGATTATTTTGAAAAACCTCGGCAAACTCAAATTACGTAGAAATAAAATTATTACATAAATAATGTAGTATGACATAAATCGAACTAGCTCCATAGCAGGCCTGTTCCTCTTGCCTCCTCGGGTAAATTCTGCTTTCATACACCACAGCGGGGTGTTATTTCACCCGAACATGGCTGTCACCGCTGGACAGTGACAGAATCGCTCAACTAGGTTGTGTGCATAACTAGGTGACGGCGCTAACGCGCCAATGACACTACCCTAACTATGTTGACAAGAGACAGAGCGCGGTAGAGCGGGATCAAGGCCTGTGCTATCCCTTTCACTCTCGCGTGATATGAGTGAAAGGGACGGCACGATACGAAGTTCGGATTTTGAATGTCGGAGTCCCTTAGAGATAGGCAAATGTAATCGACTTAATTTAGTCACGATTAAAGTAATCGTCGATTAATCTCCAAGGACTAAATTTTTAGTCGACTAATTAATTAGATTATTTTCCTCTCAATGAATATTAAGAAAAAATATATAATAATATTTTTTTGTAATTCTAAGTTTTGAGTAACTCAGATTTATTAATTGCCATTTATTAGCTAACAAAACAATTTAACAGGTATAAAACATCCAAAATTACCCAAGGCCGTATATTTTATATGCTCTCTCCAAACGCTTATAAAAAAACAGATTAAAGTTTTGACCATAACGTTCAATGCAAGTGAAGTGACTAATTATTGACATTGACAAAAGAAACCAAGTACTTATAAGATTTGTTTGAACGGGTCTAACGCGATATTTATGTATTTACCTTTGTTACAATTGTTACCGATGTTTCGACACGGGTTGCAAGGGTTATGTACGCGGCAGAACTGTCAGCTCAGCAAGTTGTCAACGGAAATATGGGTACACAACATTTGAATGTAGTGTAGTGAAGGGTAGGTCCGAAACAGGTTTCATCTCTGACCGGGATGGCTAATTCGGTGGTCTCTAGATCTCAGGAAACATCGGTTATGTTAAAAAAATCTTCCGCACGCAAGTACCTACTATTAATTGGTTTGTGTCCAGAAGGATAGTAAGCTCAATAAGGCTTGTGTGCTACATGCCCAAATCTCGTAGAGTATCCCAAAACCAGACCCATATACTCGAACATGTTAAACAGTAATGGACGGGACATTCCTTTGCTATGGCTACTTGTTTTAATTAATTGTCATGCGGAAGACAATTGCTTCAGGAAAATAATTAACATTGTTTATTTATAACATATTGTGAGTGTAAGCGATGCGTTCCAAAACTGGTAGTATATTTATGTATATGTATACGTATGACGTTACACGTAATTCCATATTTACAGCACTACATCATCAAAATGTCGAATCCACGTACATAGACTTACTTAGTTCCATCTATGACATTAGTACAGCAGCTGTAAAATTGCAATCTTATGGTCATCCGTTCCAAATCGAAAGAGGCGTAAAGCAGGGGGACACGCTGTGTCCGAAACTTTTCACAAGTACCCTGCAGCAAATTTTTCAAAGCTTAGAGGTCAACTCGGAGAACAAAGGCATTGTCATCCGCGATAGAAGATTAACAAACCTTTGTTTTGCCGATGATATTGTACTGATCTCGACCCTTGGAACTTCAAACGATGCTGGAAGATCTAAACTCGGCAAGCGTACAATCTGGTCTTACAATGAACTGATCCAAGACCCAAATAATGACCAACGGCACAAAAAGTAGGGTTTAGGTAGGCGGATAACACCCTACTCCCACACAGGTTACCAATCACCAGAACCCTGGACAGGGATATAACGAAGCGACTCCCCTCGCGTAAGCCTCTCTGGTCTGACCCCGCTATTCGCCTGCCCTTTAGTATACGGTCTTCCTGGTCAGCTGACTGGCAGCCTCAGGAGTACTCAGCGGCGGGCGGCCTCGTGGGAAATCCGTTCGTCCAGAATGCAATTCATCGATGAATTATTATCGCGTGTGATTAAATTAATTCAATGCATATGGGGTTTAATATTCGACATTATAATTACTCGTACTCAGAAAAATACATAGTTTTTTTTCCGGTAAAAATAGTTTTACCCTAAGTAATTGGTTGCGGTATGCGAGTGTTTTACAACTGCATGCCACGCCCGCATAGGAAATATTTTGGAAGCTTTTACCCTCTCTAATCTCTGTGCAAAGGCACGTATTTAAACCCTTTATATTGCATTCGAAACCATATATGGCAGATATAACTTATGACCTTATTGACACGAGTCAAGGTTCAAAATTAAACAAATTATTTTATACTACATGCAGTAAAGGGAAAATTTTCATTCTTTCCTGACGGTGTACTATATAAATAAAATGTTGTTTAACGCATTAATTGTCATAGCTTTCTGACTTTTTCTATAGGATACTTTTTTTGCATAAAAGATAATTGTTTGAGGACAAATTTTGATTAAAACACTATACCAAATATTTTTTCTTGTTTCAAAAATAAAACAAACTGATTATTTCTAGTTTTCGTTAAATCCTTTACAAATACATATAAAAAGTCACTTTGATTGCAAGATTCTATCTGATGCTGACTGTACCATCAATGTCATAGTCAAATGACCATTTGTGAACCTTAATGTAACGAGATAAGATATGCCTTATACATAAACTTGCACCAAACCTATTTCGGCTAAAATGCCGTTATTTATATTACACTTTGTCATTTTTGCTTGTGAGGAGAGGAAGTCCCTCTCCTTACAAACACAAATGCAGCATGTCCCATTTTTCTAAATCCAAGTTTTACGGTATTTAACGCATATAAAATTTGTGTAGCGTTCTACCTAAAGACGTGGCTACGTAAGATGGAAAGATACAGCAATCATCATTGAATTCATAGACTTTCAAGGTGGTTGTTATGACTAATTGATAGGTATGTAGAACCCAAATGATTATTGAGTATTATATTGCTAAAACTCCTCTTTCTTAAAGACCGTTGTCCCAGTATGCTTTGTGTGCAACTTTTCGAGCAAGGACACATCAACTGTCATTTTCATCTTCAAAAATTGACCCTAACTACATAGTTTCATTTTGATACGAAATTGAAGCAAAGTGAATAAATAAAATCTCATCTACAATTTTGGTTCTGGGTGAGGTCGCGGCAAAGTGGTTTTCTACAGATTACAATTTTATAGAGCAAAAGCACGAAGGTGGGCTATATTTTATACGAGCTTTTGCAAGCGACTTCTTTCGCGTCGAAGTCACTCTAGCCAGTGTCGCCTCAACTGCAATTAAATTATTTTCGGCGTTGGTTTCATTATCGTTTTTCTTTTGTGATACGATACCCTAATAATAATATAAATATGTTGCAATACATAGGTTGCAAAACTAAAAAATGAAATTAGAAAGGCTAGATCTAATTAGGTATAGCGTGACGACAATGCCATTTAAAAAAAATATTAGGTATTGCGTGTCTCATCGTCAGTTTAGTCCCTTGTCAAAAGTACGACATACATAATATAATGGCAAATTCTCAGACGACGAGAGTTATTAATGTGGGCTAGCCCTAATATGTGAAGGCCATCTGGAAAGGCTTTACGACCGCTGGTAATATTATGGAGGTTAATTTATTATTTGATATGCGACTTCATAGAGTTTTGTTAAGTAAGTATGTAGCCCAGGAATTATTTCTTATTGTATCATAGAGTAGAGGTAGAGTCAGCGGCGGCGAGGAGGAGGTGCGCAGCGGGGTCCCGACCGGCTCGGTGTACGGCCCGGTCGGGTACATCATGCATGTCAACAGCGTATGCAATGTTGTGCGGAACTGTTCCACCTATATGTATGCGGATGACACGTGCCTTCTCTATGCTGATAAGGACATTACTAAAATACAAAGCTATATACAAGAAGATTTTGAAAACATACTCAAATGGTCACATGACAATGGCATATTACTAAATATAGAAAAAACTAAATTTATGATTATTAGCTCTCCTTATATAAATACTAGTACCCAGCCTATAATTATTGGCCACACATATAATTGTTTACATGTCCAAAAACGTAATTGTAAATGCAGTCCTATAGAAGTAGTGGAAAAGTATAAATATTTGGGATTAACTATAGACAAGAATATAAATTGGAAAATTCATATAGAAATAGTATGTAACAAACTCAGATCTATTCTATGTAAAATTATAAGTTTAAAACATATAGTCAGTAAGAAAATACTATGTATGTTGTATCATGCATTGGCGGATGCTGTAATTGGATATGGATTGATGGCTTATGGGCGCACTTTTAAGACATACTTGGATAAAGTGTTACATCTACAAACTAGACTGTTAAAAAACATAGTTGATAAAAAAACCAAAGTCAGTTGTAGTATTGATAACTATAAGTCCTTATTTAAGAAACTAAACATACTGCCAGTGCATGAAAAAATTAGGTATCTGATAGCAACTGACCAATTCAATAAATCGGAATTTAAATCACCTCGAGTGTACACCCGCAAACTGAGAGTTACGACGCGCCGAAATTACGTAGAACCTGTAGCTAACAACTATTACGGCAAAAGAACTCGAAGTTACTTAACACCACGCATTTTCAATACCATCTTTCCAGAACATGATTGTAGTAGCAAACACGTCTTTAAAGCTAAATTGAAAAAATTGCTAATAGATACCCTCTAAATACCTTCATATTTTATTTTAGGTTTTAAGGTAGATAGGTACATTAATTTGTTAAGAGCATGAGTGCATTACTCGCCAATAAACGTTGTGTTTGGCGAACGTTTGTTAATGTAAAACTGTATCTAAATTTTTGGTAAATAAATTAAAAAAAAAAAAAAAAAAAAGACAGATAAGTGACATATTCACTTGGTTTCGTATACCTAGGAAGTTGTTTGTCAGTCCGATAGTCATAGCGAAAGCCGCGAAAGTATACCTAAATACTTACCTGCGTGTTGAATATGTATATGTTACTTGTTGGAGAATCCTTGTAGATATTATCGAGTCACGGTAAATTTCCGTGAAACTTGTTATCTGTTTTATTTGAACTTCATGCTAAATTAGGGCAAGCAAATACACTAAAGAACTAAAAACTTAACTAATGTTTATAAAACTATACGAAGAAGCCTGTCCCAGCAGTGGATCGAATATAGGCAGATGGTAATGGCGATATTTATAAAATTGGAGATTCTTTATTCCAAGACATCTCTTTATTTAATAAATACCTAAATAAAAAATGCTCCAAAAAACTTATTGGTTGACGTGAAGTGATTTTCCAAAAACTGACTCAATAAAAAAAACTATATAATTACCGAACCTGCTCACAAAATTTCACGAGAATCGGTTAAGAAATGCAACCTGTACAGGAGAACAAACGGAAATCTGGATATCCGGAAATCCGGAATCGAAACTGAAGCAGAGACCTTCGTTTGACTCGGTCAGTTTTTTTTATACAACGATGGTGGTAAATAAACTTATGGCTTGCTTGGTAAGCAGACACAGTAGCTTATGGACGCTTGTGACTCCAATCCCTTTATTGCCTTAAGGATTCTTTGTATCGACAGCTAGACACATATGCAGGTCTTCAGTCTGACCCAGGTCGGGCCTAGCTGAGTTTCTTGCTGGACTCTTCTCAGTTAGGCTAGGTTTAATGAACCAGCGACAAAACTCCCAGTAGCCGGATTCCACTCGTACCTCATATTCGGTGGAAACTGCTCAACCAATCTCACTGGAACGCAAACTCTTAAATTATTCCAGTGTTCAAAACCACCCGCGTGGTCGTGTCGGAGGTTTTTCCCTGGATTTTCCCCAGGCTACTCTCCAACCGCGCACTCCTATCGCTTTATTGGGCCCGGCTTATAAAACCACAGTCAGGTTATAAAAAATATGCAGGCCCCAAACTCTCAACACAGCGCATCCTCGGGAACTCTGATCATCTTACTCCACTGGTATTATGTGGACGCAGTATTCTCTAGGTACTTACTTCCCCAGTCGAGCTGCTCCAAATATGACCGAACTAACGTTCCTCTGTGCTTTACCTCTCTTATCCTGCCCTACCCTACCTATCTTTTAAGTACTCGCTCTTTTAAAATTAATCGTAATACCATTTCGTAGTAAGGCCACATGCGACATGGCAAATATTTGTGAACTGCAAATAGCATCGATCGGTTAGGTCGTACGAACAACTTGCTTGTCAGTAAGTTGGTTATCTCGCAAATCCGTCGACGAACTTATGGGGGCCCAAGTTACCCGAGTTACTTGAGTTATCCCGGGTAAAGCGAATTAGCGTTGGCGCAATGAACGTGCAACATGGGATTTAATGATAAATTTAAATGCAACTTCAAGAACTTCAGCCGCCGTCTCGCGGCGAAAAAAATTAACAATAGCATTCTTTGTAATGAGCCCTGGGATCCCCGGGACCGGTAGACGACGGGTTTTAAACAACGTTCAGTCAGGTAGTTCTTACCGTTCAGCGCAGATTCCCCTTAATTTATCCTTCTAAGAAATCATCTAGGTACAGTCATTTTTTAACAAAAGTAGTTTTATCACAAAAAAATATTTATACTTACTAATTACACAAATAAGTAGGTACAGTCGCCATCAGATATATCGGAGCGAACAAGGTGCTCACAAATATCTGAACACGACTCTATTGTCAAGGCGTTAAAGTGCATGTTCAGATATTTTTGAGCACCCTGAAGAGTACAGATATATTTGATGGCGACTGTACACATTTTGAACTAGGGGTAGGGACACACAGACAGGGAATTTACGTTCGATATCTACATAGAAATCAATTTCACAATGATTTTTCGGAAGATTATTAGCGATATAACAAAAAATTACGCATGCATCTAAATAATACACGTTAGAAGTATTAAACTTTAGAAGGCTTTAAGTACAGGATTTAAATCGAAAATATTTTGATGCAAGTGCGGTTAAATTCAGTTTCGTAAGATTTTGTTTGAGGAAAACATCATAAATAACTTGGCACGGTTGGCGGAAACAGTTTCGTCCCTTCAGCAAGTTATAGGGAAATCCTCCATTTTCTACCCTCATGAATACTTAGGTATATTATTTCCATTTAATGTTTCCTGGTTTTCTGTTGTGTACCTACAGCTTTTTAGTTAATCAACAAACAGTAAACGCTTGTTACATATACTTACAGAATAGGTATGATGTAAGAAGACAATGACCCGAACATATGGTACTAATGTCAATGCTGTTCTAAAATTACGTATTTAGACACGACGGTTTTGCGACTTAATACTAAATATTTATATTGCCAAACAGTGTATGACTGTGAATACTGAATAGAATTAAGGTCTTCAAAGGACTGTGGCCAAACTTCTGATAACACCCGATAACATTGAAAATTACGAAGTGTGTTTTTGTAGGAATTATGATTAATCGGAATCGGATTTAAATAAATCATTAGGTAGTATTAGAATTACAAAATTTGACATAAGCAGGTGGGTATATAAATAACAGATTTATTCAACATATTTTGAATTGGTTACGTACATGCCTTCTGGAGCAGGGCCAAGAGTGCCTTCCTTCTATTGCCAACATTAATCTTTATTCTGTAAGTATTCTTATTTGAACTGTACGAAAGTAAGTTCTATTCTTTCACTCTTGGTTACCAATATTTACTTCTCGTTCTATTTCAATTTCATTGTTAGCAAAATGCGAAGGTGTCCACAGCACTTATCGACGACTTTCTCACATGTGAACCAGCTTAGTCGACATTCGATTCTGCCTATAACTTGTTACCATTTTAGTGATCAAGTTATCATAGAAGCATGCAGGAGTTCAGTAAGTATTTGGTCAAAAATCAAGCACTTGCTTAGTACCTACGCAAAATATCATACGTTGCACAAATATTTACTCATATAAGTAGCTTATTTGTTGTTATTGACAAGAAATTTCCCACGTTTTCGCACTACTCATGGTAGCCTATACATGCATGTACAAGGTCAAGTATCCGGAACTAAATAGACAGCTTGCAATAAGGTCGCCCGTGTGTTTAATGTAAATAAATGTTATCTAAGGGCTCAGTCGGTTGCAACTTTAAGGTTATATGAAAGCTACGCAAACCTGGGAGAAAGAAAGTGGCTGTATTTCATACCAGTGCAGTAATGAATTGATGAGATGTTTCCAAATCTGCGCAACTCTTTGTGGAATTGTCACCCTCACTTTTTAATTAAAAGGTCTAAAAACTGCCTGTCAGTTCTATTGAAAGTTTCTACATAATTCCTGAGAATATACTGCTTTTTGCTCTAAGCCTTTTATAGTAGATTGTATGACAAGGGTCTAAAATGAGCCATATTACCACGAGATAGTTATTTTCCCGAACAAAGTGAGGGAAAATAGTTCGAGGGGTAATATGGCTTTTAGACCAGAGTTATACACTCTACTTTTCACTTCGATTGCGAGAAAATAAATAAACAAAGGTTAACGCACTCAAAATTAACAATACATTCCACGGCGAAGATATATACTTTTGCAGCATGATTTTTTTTCTATACTCCTTTGACACACAAAACATAGACACTGCGGTTCGCGCGCAACATTCACGCGCGAAAAAAGCTGACTGACCTTCCATTGAGCGCTTCAGTGTTTCTCGAACGATTTAACCACTTTTTTAATTATTGTGAAATAGGGACTACTACAAACTTAATCTTTAGACTCTTTAGAAATAGTAGATTGTATGACAAGGGTCTAAAACGAGCCATATTACCACGAGATAGTTATTTTCCCGAACGAAGTGAGGGAAAATAGTTCGAGGGGTAATATGGCTTTTAGACCAGAGTTATACACTCTACTTTTCACTTCGATTGCGAGAAAATAAATAAACAAAGGTTAACCCACCCAAAATTAACAATAAATTCCACGGCGAAGATATATACTTTTGCAGCATGATTTTTTTTCTATACTCCTTTGGCACACAAAACAGAGACTGCGGTTCGCGCGCAACATTCACGCGCGAAAAAAGCTAACTGACCTTCTATTGAGCGCTTCAAAGTGTTGCTCGAACGATTTAACCACTTTTTTAATTATTGTGAAATAGGGTCTACTACAAACTTAATCTTTAGACTCTTTAGAAAAATTAATTATGTTTCCTGATTGGTCGATTTTAGTAAAGCTGTATTCTGGTTGGTTAATACCCAATACCAAATATTTTTTAAGAGTTAAATTAGTGTTCTGTGATTGGTGGATTTAATAGGTGAAGTATTTTGATTGGTCAAATTCAAATATTTTGTAAATCATAAATATGTATTCATATTTTCCCTAGGGGCTAAATGTACTACTTTAGCCCCGCTTGACAAGTCTAATATGACACACTTTTCGAGCATGAGAAGTGAAAAATTAATTATGTTTCCAGATTGGTCGATTTTAGTAAAGCTGTATTCTGGTTGGTTAATACCCAATACCAAATATTTTTTTAAGAGTTAAACTAGTGTTCTGTGATTGGTGGATTTAATAGGTGAAGTATTTTGATTGGTCAAATTCAAATGTTTTGTAAATCATAAATATGTATTCATATTTTCCCTAGGGGTTAAATGTACTACTTTAGCCCCGCTTGACAAGTCTAATATGACACTTTTCGAGCATAAGAAGTGAAAAGAATGGTTTGTAACTTGTACCTTGGACATGGTATACCAGTAATAGCATAATTTCCGTGTATGTATATACTCAAATCGATTGTTACTGGTTTGCCTATCTTAAGCTCTTTTTAAAACAACTTATTTAACTACACGCGAGAGCAAAAGTTTCGGATCACTACCATAAATCGTAATATTTTGAAAAAAAAATTCACCTAGCTAAAAGAAATAAATTGAACTTTATAGACAACTTCATTACACGTATAAAAACTTATTGGTTGACGTGAAGTAATGGCAAAAGTAATAACGATCGCTTTTTTTCGAAAATTAGAACTTAGAACTTCTAATTTTCGTTTTTGTTCTGACATAAAATATATTTATAAGAAGTCTCCCAAAGTAGTATGTATGTCACTCACACCCGAGGAATGTACGAGAATCCTCATGATGCTGTGGAAAATGGGAGAAGTCAGCGAGAAACAGCAAGAATAGTTGGTGTATCGTTGTCTACAGATCAGCATGTTTACCAGCGGTTTCTAGAAACTGGTTGAGACCTACGCATACCAATAACAGGCAGACCCGGGTGTACGACTGTACGGGAACACTATGCTGCGAAATAGGTTTCTTACGGGAACAGCACTGGCTCAACATTTTCTAGCGCTTGGTGGATGCGAGGAGCCTACCGCGAACCGTACATGAAGTTTTCCCTCTGTCGTATTTGAAAGTCTGTACGTAAGTGCGACAGAGAGGGAAAACTTCGTTTGTGGTTCGCGGTAGCCCCTCAACCCTAGTGCTTGGACTGTAAGTATTTGTTGAGGGTAATTTGAAACTATTTAGACCCGCAATTGGTCCGGAACTCGAGAGGCACCATCGTATCACAAGACGAATTTATGCAGGCGAACACTCCGATTGGACGATTGAAGATTGGTCAAAATGTGTGCTTTATAAAAATGACGAAAGGGCAAAGGTGTACAGAAGACCAGGAGAAAGATTTATGCAAGCCTGTATTCAAGAAAAGGTGGCATACGGTGGTGGTTCAGTATTCGTGTGGACTGGAATTTCTGAGCTGAACAAAGATAGTACTGATGGAAAACGGTACTCTTAATGGCGTAAGATATGGATAAAATCCTTAACAAGCACGTAGGTCATTTATGGCAAGACTTGGTGAGAATGCTCTCTTTATGCACGATAACGCCCGTCCCCACACTGCTCGTGTAGTTAAAAACTACCTTGATTAGGTGAATATACGTCGCATGGTGTGGCCAACACGTAGCCCCGACCTCAACCCGATCGAGCACGCTTGGGACGATCTCGGACCACGTGTAAGACAACGAGACCTCCTTCAACTATTACGCTTCGTGACTTGAAACATGCATTGTTAGAGGAATGGGAGAACATTCCCCAACAGTGTTTCAGAAACTTGGTGTAGAGGATGTCGAATCGCATTGCAGGAGTACAGACAGCACATGAGGCTAATACCAAGTACTAAATTGTGTTGAAAGTATTTGTAAATATAGAAAGTTCAATATTTTCAGTTTTGGCTTTGCAACCAAATGACGCCATTTTTAATTTGTCGTTTTTTGATTGATCGATTGACATGTCTAATTTAACAACTACCTACAAGTGATACAGTATATCAGAATATAAGGTAGGTACATATAAATAGATATCTTATATAATATCTATACCTACGTTAGATATACCTACCTAAAATTATTTATATTATCCATTAAACATAGATTCAGTCGTGAAGGTCGTATTTTTTGTTAAAAGTAGATTAATTTCAATGGTGTTTAAGAGTTGTTACTAACTTGGAGGATGTTAGGGTTCCTTGCATTACCTTGCATAAATAATCTGCTACGTTTTATCGGATCAGAGCTGGATGTTATATTTATACCGTCTCAATTTTTTACAGGATCTCACTGCTCCTATCAGAGTATATCGAATGACGGTGCTGTTTGAATGTGCAAATAGTGATCAGTTATCACAATATACTATAAAAGGAAGTCCCCCGTCGCGTTTGCCTGTCTGTATTTCCTGCTCGCGAACTCAAAAACTACATAAATTCATGACGAAGTTTTATGTACATGTAATTCATTGGGATTTTGTGTACTAAATGGTTAAAGTAAAACTATGAATAGTAGAATCTACGTCAAGAGTCTAAAGTAAGCCATAGGTACCACGAGATGGTTATATTCCCGAACGAGACCAGAGTAATACATTCTACTTTTCACTTCGATTGCGAGAAAATAAATAAACAAAGATTATCCACCCACAATTAATAATAAAATGCAATGAGAATATGGCGGTTTTTTTTTTACTGTTTTGCCTCAAATATACGTAGTAGTTGAATTAGGGACGAAAAAAGACCTAATGTTTTTAATAAGTTAAATTAGTTGAACAAAGTATATACCAAAAAACCCAACGTTCCGATTGGCTGTCGATGTATTTTCTGATTGGTGGATTTAATATGGTGAAATATTTTTATTGGTTAAATGAGAATGTTTTTGAAATCATAAATATCTATTGATATGTTCCATGGGGGCTAAATGTATTATTTTAGCCCCGCTTGATAAATCTAATATGACACACTTTTCGAACATGAGAATGACCGATAAACTCACTTCTCATATATTAAAATAGTAGCACTGTAGTTATTCCATCAAGTGATCAAAAATGTGTATAGAACACGAGCCTAAATTCGAATTAACTTTTTATGACTAACGCCCACGGAACGTTAAGAAAAAAAGGATTGATGTAAGAAAATTAATGTATGATATAACAGACGGACAAAAACTCCCTTTCACGTATCCTTGTTAAAATACGTACATGGGTACGAGAATGAAAACTGGTTAAGTAGGTACAGTTGTAATTTACAACATGATTTCAAATGTCCACACGAATCATAAATAGGTACACATTAAGTGCAAGTTTCTGTTTGGCCCCTTGGTTGAGAGGCAGTGAATGCCTTTAGAAATCTTCTATATATATAAAAGAAGTCCTGACTGACTCACCATCTATCCATATAAAAGAAGAAGTCCTAACTGACTCATCAACGCACAGCCGAACCTACTAACGCTAGAGAGTTGATTTTTGAACAGTCTGTTACATTTATAACGTAGGCTAGGGATAAGAAGGGATTTTTCGAAATTCATCCCCTAAGGAGGTAAAACAAGGGATGAAAGTTTGTATGGGAAACGTAATTTTTTTGGACTTAGAAACTTGAAACTTAGTATTTAGACTCTCTGTTTAAAACTGAATTCAGCGATTTTCAAATTTCGTCCCCTAAAGGGGTGAAAAAGGGCTTCAAAGTTTGTACGGGAAGCAAATTTTTTTTGAAGTTAGAGATTTGAAATTCGTAAATAGACTCTATGTTTAAATACAACAAAATATATTTCAGCGTTTTTCTAAATTGCTCCCCTAAAGGGGTGAAAAGTGGGTTCCACGTTTGTGCCAAGAGCAAATCTTTTTTGAAGTGAGAGATTTGAAACTTCGTATATAGACTCTCTGTTTAAATACAACAAAACATATCTCAGCGTTTTTTGAGAATGCTCCTCTAAAGGGGTGAAAAGCGGGTTCCAAGTTTGTACGGGGTACAAATCTTTTTTGAAGTGGGAGATTTAAAACTTCGTCTATAGACTCTGTGTATAAATACAACAAAACGCATTTCAGAGTTTTTTTGAAATTGCTCCTCAAAAGGGGTGAAAAGGGGGTTCCAAGTTTGTACGGGGATCAAATCTTTTTTGAAGTGAGAGATTTTAAACTTTGTATATAGACTCTCTGTTTAAATACAACAAAACTCATTTCTGCGTTTTTTGAAGTTGCTCCCCTAAAGGGTGAAAAGAGGGTTCCAAGTTTGTACGGGGAGCAAATCTGTTTTGAATTGCGAGATTTAAAACTTCGTATACAGACTCTTTGTTTAAATACAACAAAACATATTTCAGCGTTTTTCTAAATTGTGCGGGGAGCATATCTTTACTGTTTAGCAAAAATCGACATAGGTGTCATCTTCGAGGTTCCTCGGGATGCCGATTACGAAAATGACATGCATTTGCAAATGGAAGATGGCGGACAATTATTTTTCTTAAAAATCGATATGGGTGTCATCTTCGAGGTTCCTCGGGGTGCCGATTACGAAAATGACATCCATTTTCAAATTTAGGATGGCGGACTGTTATTTTTCTTAAAAATCGATATGGGTGTCATTTTTGTGGTTCCTCGGGGTGCCGATTACGAAAATGACATCAATTTTTTTCTTTTGAGTAATTTTTCACAAAAGATTAATAGCATCAGACAACTGACAGAAACAAATAAACCTCATTTTTATCATTGTTACCATCTAAAATCTAAGCGGACGGAGTCGCGGGCTGCCGCTGGTTATAATAATAAAGTACAAATGAATAAAAGTAACGTATTTTGAACCCATTTTTGTATCTACAATGTGAGTGTGCACTAGACTTTGAATTTCCGAGTACATAAAACCAGGTCCAAAATGGACGCACCACTCTTTGTATATATAGATATTTTAACCAATATATGATTGTATGGTGTTGTATTGCATAAATTTGTGAGTTTCTGTCTATTCCGCGTATAAAATGTTTACATCAGATGTGAGCAGAGAAACACACTGTAGGGGCATTTCATTTTAAGATTGGTTTTACTCTACCTGCGAGTATTTTGTAAACATTTACAACCGTATTTTACCTAGGTACCATTGGAATATTCAACATTGGTCAAAATTGTTTTTGATAACAAATCAAAAGCTGAATGTGTCGAAATATGCGATATATTTTGATTTTAACATAAATGTAGGTTTTCGCATATAACATTTTTTTAGCAGAACTCAAATTTTAAGATTTCACTTGATGATTTCTCTGGTTTTGTAGCATTAATTGGAAACCTAATTCTTATATCTTTTAACTTAACCAAATATTTTGTAAGTAACACACTTATATTTTGTGAGTTACACAAGTATAATTTTCCCTGTTTCAGTAACTATTATGTGATAGAGCGGCCCTCAGACTCACCGTTGCGGGAGCTGCGGCCGTTTCAAGTGTACTGGAATGTTCCCTCCTTCCAGTGCAAGTCCAAGAAGGTCTCCTTCGAACACCTGTTTGAGAAATACGGGATCATTCAAAATCAGAATGACACCTTTCAGGGAGAAAAGGTAACGTAAACATTTGTAGGTACTTGTTGAATATTTTCTCGTTATTTTTAATATTATTTTGCAATTTGGATAACGTTAAAGGCCCGGCCACGAATTCCATCGTAGCAACAAAGCCGCTGCCGCTGCCGCCGCCACCGTAACGTAAGATGCAGAATAGTTATAACTTATAACATACTCGGGATATAGTTAAAAGCCTCCTGAGGTCCTACAGCGAGTTAAAAAACGGAACGAACTTCGTGTGTCTCCCTCTCTGTTACATTTGTAAATTCAGGCGACAGAGAGAAAACACACGAACAAACTTAGATTTTGGCTCGCGGCAGCAGTCTCAACAAACTTGACAGGAGTTATTGCTTAGTCTAATATATATTTTTTTCTCATTTTAAGTAATTAGATCTACTGTTTTATGCTTGTCAAAGCTGTGATGAATTAACGATTAATAAAATGGTAGTGACATTAGGACCCGTCAGCCAATGTTGCAGTTACCACCATTACAACTGACATAAATACGATTAACCGTTATTAGATTTCCTTTCTCCTTGACGTTGAATGATAATCTACATGGAAGACGTTTAAACTATGCATAATTAAGAAAAGAACTGCCACCTTTAATTAGTTCCTCTAAGGTTATCTGGAAGAGATCCCTTAAAGGTATAAATTCGCCTTTGTATAAATATTTATCATTAAGTTTGTTTTCTACTTGTGCAATAAAAAGTTTACTGCTACTAATTTAATGTTTTTCCTGATTCTTCAAGATCACAATACTGTACGACCCGGGTCTGTTCCCGGCCATCTTGAAGGAGGAGAGCAGCGGTAAGCTGAGGACCCGCAACGGAGGCGTGCCCCAGGAAGGAAACCTGGACGAACACCTGACCGCCTTCCGCTACGTGTTGGAACAGAGCATACCGGACCCTCAGTTCAGTGGTTAGTAGAATTTTCTGCACTTAAGGGTGCAACATTATAAATTATAAAGTACTTAATGGTATCCACGCTAAACCAATCTATTTAAAAACATGCAAAGTGATTCGATTGAAATCGTTAAATAAGACACATACTTAAGTCGTGTCTCAACATATGAGTGAATGCTGACTGGTGTTATGCTATCTGACACGGCTAAGTGTTGGGTTTAAAATACATAAATAGAGCATACAAGCATACATGGTCGTAGAAGAAATATGTTGTATGGTTGCCATATGAACAAATTAAAAATCCTGGTAACAGTCCTGACATGGCCCAAAATTTCCTGACATTTCTCGTGTCTTAAAATAATACGTTAGTAACGTCACGCTCACGCTTAAAAAGCATCAAACGTGCTTTAAGGCCCTGTTTGGGGGAGGAAAAAGCGTTTTTGGACGTTCTAATTCTAAGTAAAAGAATAGTTATACTGAATTCTGATTGCTTTTTGGCATAAATCAATTCCATATTTTGAGATTCGCAGGCTCAAATTTTCTTGGCACTAAATAATATTTTAACTAAATCTACCACCCGATAACCGACAATAGTTTTCTAATCTGGTCTTAAATTTAAGCGCTATAACTTTTAGAAGTTACATGAAAATCCAATCGTTTCAATATTTTTTCACAAGCGCAAAATATATACTTTTTGTAATGTGCAATCTTAATATGAGTTATTTTGTAAATCGTTCTTATTTATACCATGTTTTTCAAGAACCCTTACTGATAACATAAGGTTTTTTTTTTTATCATTGTTGAATTATTATGCTTTGTACAGTACAACTCAACTCATAAAGCAATACAACTCATTAATAATAAATCGTAACCTTCACATTAATAAATTACCTAACAATTTTAATAAATAAATAAATATATATTTTCGATTGCGCGCAAATTTCGACTTTCTATGAAGATCCGGTGTTAGTGAAAAGCCCCATTAAATCTTTCAGATCCTACCCTTCCATTTTCTACACCGTTCCGCACCCCGCTACCGACTGCCTCCGCAAGCATTTCGATAGCGATAGCTCTTCGCATAGCGCGGGACGTGTGCTTCCAGAATTCTTAAAATTCCTGACACACATTCCGGCCGCATTCCTGACAAAGCCTCAAAAATCCTGACATGTCAGGAAAAATCCTGACGTATGGCAACCCTATGTATGGGTAGTTACTACTTCCTATAATAAATACAAACCAATAATAGTACCTACATTATTGACGTGACCGGGAAAAAGGCAATCACAAAAGCCATGAGTATTTGTTTAAACGGACGAGCTTGCGAGATTCATGGTGTCTGGCCATTTATTCTTGTGTTTGGTACAGTCTAGACCAAAAATACTTTTAGTAAAAAGTATGTCAGTCCGAATTTGAATTGCAACCTAAACCTTAAATACCTTGTGTGTTCCGTAAATAGAGATTTATCTCAACAACTACCGTCAATTAGTTTAGTCGCATTACAATTTTTATTGGTTTCATTTGACATTGAACTTTAGTAAAAACTGTTACGTTAGCTTTAGCTGTATCAGTTTTTCAGAAACTGAAAATTTACAGGATCGTTATAAAACGCCCCTAACCTAACCTATACGGCTTATAGAAATCATTGCGGGTCAAGCGAGGGAAATGGAAGGAGAAGAAGTGTCAGCAGCAGACCAAGAATAGAATAGATTAGACTTAAAAAAACTACGACTATGGTTCTAAAAAACGCACTCGTTCTCAGTTCAGAGTCTGCGTCGACTGTAGTTTATTGCCAGGCTGTAGCATCGGTTCCGAATCTGGGAGTAACCCTGTGGGGGTAAGACAACGATTCTTTGAGGATAGCAGAGTTGGTATCGGTGGATGAATAGATAAATAAAAGTGGTTAAACTTGAGAGTAAAATCAGTTAACCTAACCTAATCCAACCCAAAACAGCAACACAACATAATAACAAACTAGCGGGTCTATATAACATGTCCATAAATCACAGCGTTCGCGGCCGCGATGACAAGAGCGGACAAGGTCAGCGGACATCGGTTCGATTCCGGAATTGGTCTAATTGTACCGCAATTGAACAACGCTATGACATAACCATTTATGTGATGACATAACGGGAGACATACAATATCAAATATAACAATGTACAGAACAGTGACTGGTTTTGTTTAACCGAAAATATTATATGCAGAATGTAGGTAAGTGTACTCAAATCAAATTTGGGGCGTGATTGTTCTGGAGTCGGAAGCGCCCACAGGCTACGGTATTTGCTTATTATGAAGCAGGCCGTATGTTTCATTACCACGGTCATAGTATTTAAAAAGCTACTTTTTTAACATTCCCGGCTTCGCAACGCGACGGGGATTATAGAGGAGTTTGAAGGACTATTGATTGTTGATAATGCGTTAGTTATTTATTCTGCCAAGATTCTACCCTGTCTTGCAATCTCGGATGTAATCTTTGCAAACGCGTGAATCACAGAAATAACAAAATTAGACAGATCAGTAAAAGACATCGCTAAAACAAAAGGTTACCTTTCCGTGCACGTTCCCCGCCTCATATAACTTTGTATCAGCCGACAACCTTTTGACGTCCACAAGATTATTCTTCTTATTGCATTACAGTGTCAAATCATATTCTATTCTATTCTATTTTTATATTCTATTTCGCTGTATTAATTATTGTCTTTGTCTCGAATAAATATTTCTTATTTCTTATTTATTTCTTAAATCAAAGCAAGCCACTTTACTAGTCCATCGATATACTCTTGACTCGACTTGTAGTTCTGAGTCATTTTAGAGCACCAATCGATGCAGCGATGAGAACATGCTCTTTGCTTATCGATCGATTGCTTTATTTGTTTGGATTTAGTTGTGTGTGATAACGAATATACAAAATAATATTGAACAAATAAGGCTGGTGGGAACTAAGGAGTCATGTGTTTTATCGATTTCTCAAAGATGTGCAAAATAAATCATGTATCCTATCTAAGTAAACGTCACGAAATTATTAGACTCGATTGAGAGGAGAAGAATCGACAAAGATTGAGAATAAAACCGACTGATGAATGTAATACCTTAATTGTTCCATAGGATATATCTTTTTGGTTTTGAATCAGTTTTTTATAATTCCAGGAATCGGTATCATAGACTTCGAATCATGGCGTCCCGTGTTCCGCCAGAACTCGTGGGGTATGCTGACTCCATACAGAAACCTGTCTTTGCTGATAGAGAGGCGCCTGCACCCTTGGTGGACGAAGAGCATGATCGAGAGAGAGGTACGATATTTCTGTACTTTTCCGAGGTGACAGGCTAGACCGGTATAAAAAAAATTAAAAACATGGTACAGCAGCAAACGTTATTCCTGAAAGCAATGCCTTATTTAATGTTTAGACTATGAATGAAGTTCTGTCTAATATCCAGTCCAAAGTTATGGCGTAGCTATCAGTCATGTTAGAATCTTTTTTGTAAGACTTATTAGAATTTGTACAACTATTAGGAGCTACTTATTTACTAAATTATAGAGCTTTAAGTAAATTTCTACTAGTCAATCGTATAAACTGAAACGATTAAAAGGTTCACACCATTGACGTCTGTATCTAAATATTTAGTAACCATTTAAAACGTTTCATCACTTGGGTGTCGTTCTAAATATACCGCTACGGTCGGCATGATGTTATGATTGCAAAACGGGTGCCCTAATTCACTCACAGCACTTTATTCATCGGCTGTATTCCATCCAGTTGATAAACATCTTAATAAATTAAAAGGACTAGCCGATTGATTATTGTTTGTTGTTATTTATTAAAGAATCCCGATATTAAGCGACAGGCATTTGTATAATATGTACAATACCTATTATAAATGAGTTTGTTTGTTTCCTTCGCCTTTGTGCTCGTCTACTCGGAAACAATAAGTGTGAGTTGAGTTCATGACATGTGCAAAATCATGGGACTGATAAACTTAGGTACAGTCGAAATCACACATGTATATACGGTACCAAAATGTAATAAATATATGTCAGTAGTACTACGCTCTTGTCATAATATTCGCATATTTAGTTAGTGAGCACATCTTACAAATAGGGCCTACCTAATAATAAATAAGGGTAAACAGATCCCGTTATACATAGTTGGGTGACTACTGAAGAAACAATTTTAATTAAAATGCTGCTTAATTACAGCCTGAGCGTGTCATAATCATCAACGTAATTGATGTGACGATTAACATAGATTTTATAATGCTTAGTTGTGCGTCAAGTGTTCCACTAAATTAGCCATTGTTTTGAATGATAAATAATAATAACAATATAAATATAAGTAACACATATATGCGTTGGATATATCCAACGATGAAAAAAACTTGTGTTCGACGTACCTACTAGTGACACTTGTGTCATTTTGCATTAAAAATTAAAGGGTTAACAACGAGTGTCGTTCTGGTCGGTCGTATGTCGTTCAGGATGTAGGTACCTACTTTTTGTCGCCCCTACGTACTCCTTAGAGCATTTAAAACTGGAAACGCCATTGATGTATTTACCTCTCTGCCGAAGGTACCACAGGAGAAAAATTTGCTACGTTATTAATAACTACTTCCTTAATCAATTATAGATTCGTCAAAATGGCTCTAGGTGCTGTTAAATTTACGAAAAGATGAATTATAATTTCACATGCATGTATTTTCGCTTAAATTATAATTTTCTGCACAGTTAAAGTTTTACTTAAAATCGTAAATCGATCATCGATTAGAAAGTCGGTTTAAAAACATTCGTAGGTACTTGGCCATCACGCTTAGCCGCTATTTTGATATCCAACGTCACCGTATCTCAGGACATAAGACTACTGTCTCTAAATTTTCTATGAAAGGGATCCTTAGTGAAATTGTTCTAAGTATTTAGCCATGCGATAAAATTGACCTAGTGTAAACACCGGTTAGGTCGATTTTTATTGCTCAAATTTAGTGTTTTGCGTATGCGTGCGTGATTGTTTTAGCGTAGGTGCTTATAATGGGAGAATGTTTTGCAAGTGTCCGTAATTTCTTTATATGTGTATTACGTCGTCCCGCTCTGAAGTTGGCGCAATATTTTGTTCGAAAAGATGCGCTGAAGGCGTGTCTTGTCTTAAATTCTCTAAGCCATCCTCAATTTTTTTTAATAAATAAATAATTGTTTCAATAGCTAATTATTATAAGACATCGCAAAACGTTACGCACGTAATGGTTTGTCTCTATGTCAGAGCCCAAGCCATGTATAATATAACTTTTTGTACTCCGGTACTATGGTCCCGCAAACGAATATAAAAGTAAGTCTTATGCAATTTCAAAAAAGTTTATCTAGTCTATTCTTCATAAAGACCCTAGGGTTATTATATGATAGGTATAATGCAACTGCTAAAGCCGGGTCTGCTGCGCCATGTTTTCGTTGTTTTCAAACATCTAACATGTTTTTCGAACAGAAATTTGGGCATGACAGCTGTCAAAAGAAAAGAAACATTGCACTCGAAAATCGCAGCGGACGGGCAAACATGTTTTGTAAACATGTTTTGTTAGATTTTTGGCGCAGCATACTCGCCTTAACAAAGGTGCCCTGTGAACCCAACAAAAAAAAACAACACTAAATTTACAACGAAAATCAAAACTGCCAACTTAACAAACAACTGAATTCATATGGTTTGAAACAATAACAAAACTAAAATAATTACTGCCAACATAAGACAAGACAGTTGAAAAAAATTACCGTGTCTTTGATTATGTTCCGTGGACTGTCATTTGTCACTATCCAACTTACCGCTCTTTCTTATGCTGTATTGCTGTTTAATTCTGTGTTTTATTATTTAATCCCTAGTCGTAGAAAAAATAATGTATGCAACGTTATATAAGTAGGTCAAAAAAGGCTCATGGCGTCTTTATTAACAATTTTCGGCTTCGCTCACACTTTTCGGCACGCATCACTCAATATAGGAAACCGGTGGATGAAAAAGAAACCACTCACATAGTCGTGTGGGAAATCAATAAATAGGCCTTTAAAGATGATATGGAGGTTTCTAAAAAACTTTTCTATTTCAGTCCTCCGTTCTGGACATATTGGCTGTCAAATTTCCAAACTGTGAAGTTTCAAATTCTGAACGCACTTTGCCGGTTTTTTATTTTATTGCGATCGAGCGGGTGTTATCAGCAGAGATCGGACAAATTTGCGTCATTGCTCGCAAGAATGTGGACAGACCAAAATTAATCACAATGTTAATCAATTAATTATTTCTTGTTACTAATTACTCCTACTTCTATTTGCAGGCAAAATTTCGCTTCGAGCGTTCTGGGCGCGAGTTTATGCAGGCGACGGTGGCGCTCGCTCGCTTACTGCGACCGAATGCCAAGTGGGGCTATTACGGCTTTCCGTACTGCTTCAACATGGCGGGCGCCAAGCCTGCGGAGACCTGCGCCAGCATTGTACAGAAGGAGAATGATCAGTGAGTATGTAGAGTAACAGCTCTACTGTTCCTAGCCTAATACTGCTCGAGGACAACCGCGGCACTCACTCGCTGCGGCCGGAAATGAAGTAGGACTACTTCGGCAGTACTGCTTCAACATGGCCGACACTAAGCCAGCGAAGACCTGCACCAGTACTATAAAGAAGGAGAAAGACCAGTGAGTATATGAAGGTAACTAGAGTAACAGCACTACTGTTACCACATACCTTAATACTGTGGAACTCGCTTACTGCGACCAAACGCGGAGTTACTATTGGTTCCCGTATTGCTTCGACATGACTGGCTCCGAACAGACCTGGGGGCCGATTTTTGAGTACCGAACGCTCGACTTTTCACTCGACATCTGTCAAATCATCATAGTTTTTTGACAGATCTCGAGTGAAAAGTCGTGCGTTCGACACTCAAAAATCGGTCCCCTGCACCACCCCAGCAGTATACAGAAAGAGTCACCAGTTAGTAAGTAGGGTCGAGAATAGGGCTCCTACGATTCCTCCGAGCCTGACCTACTATTCGTAAGTCTAATTGCCAACGAACAGTAGGTCAGGCTGCGGGGAAGAGGTTAACCTCTTCACCGCCATAATCATGTATAGATGACAAAATCCGCCGATAACTAATAATATATAAATGACAACACGTACAATTTAAGGGCAATCTACGTGCTATCATGTAAGGTTCACTGTCCTGGAGCTGGGGGGTCAGCGATGTTTTTACTATGGAAAACAAATAAACTGGTGCCTCCTGTTTGAAAGTTACGTTCTTCAAGCATATAGGATCAGTGAATTATAGATTTGAACAGCAACGGCACCACACGGACTCCCATTCTCGCTACTTACGAGTACATTGGTTTTAAAAACTGCTACTACCAGTGTTCACCTACTTGACATTACATATTTCCGATTTCCAGGATATCTTGGCTTTGGAGTGAGAGTACGGCGCTGTATCCCTCCGTCTACAGTTCAAAGAACTTGGACTCCCCACAACTAGCGGCGCTGATAAGGGGTAGAGTTGCCGAGAGCGCGAGAGTGGGGCGGGGTGTTCCGATTTTGCCCTACTTTTGGTTCAAATACAGAGACGCTGGGTTTATGACTCAGGTGCGTATTTGTTGAAGGGTAAAATTAGAAAATTATGAAATTTTTCAAGCGCTGTACTACAACCTTCTACAGTACTTTTATATCACAAACGCGGGTGAGCCATGGTTGTGTGCTCAGATATACATGCACATTGTATATGTGTGCGTCAGCGTAGGAACTATGAGTTCACATTGTCTATGTGTTCGTATGTGTCACTACTACAACTATGGCAAATCCGCGCTCGTGAGATAAAAATACTGTAATTGAACTTATGCTTACACTTTGTTATATCTATAGTTGTTTCTTAGTACCGAAACGGCAAAGTATTGGCCTTTTTTACCTCAGTCCACTTAAACAATATATTATTAAACGACACCATCAAGTCAAAACAATGGTATTAGAGAGTCATCTTACACCTCATCTAAAATCTCATAGGAGGAAATATGAATAAAACTGCATACAGATAGATTATGGATCAAAATTTGTCCAAAAAAGCGTTGCCGAAGTGTTCGTTTCTCGTACGCGGAAGAGATCAAGGCGTGTCTTATACCCCTAGGCCCGATTTTGTGTAGACTTACACAAATCGAAGCATTCTATTGACGAGCTACAAGGTACTATGCTTGTACTATGCGGGACCTAGTATTTTCAACCGTCTACCCAAAGACATAATAGATGCAGATTCCACCTCGATATTCGACTGTAGACTGAAAAAATGGCTCCACGAACAAACATTTTATGACTATTCCGAATTCTATAACAGACCACAGGTACTGTAGGAAATTGTATTTTAATTAAATTATTGTGAATTTATAAAATGAGATGCTATAGGTATACGTTATAGCTATCAGATATTATTATATTTTAAAATGTATACAAATATCGACATGTAACAATTGTTATCAATAAATCATTTCATTTCATTTCAAGGTCGTAGCTAGATTCAGACAGAGGCCAGCTGCCCCAATAGATTAGTCTGTTGCTAGTTTTAAGGTGCCTATAGTTTAGGTAATCGAGAGATGATTAGAATACGTACTCTTAAATATCCCGTCTATACAATTCAATAAGATAAGATAGCCTTTATTTGGGGAATTATTTTAATATTTCATTTATACTTATCCATTAATTTTTATAATACATTATATCCTTTGCATGCTAAATTTATTATTCATTTATTATTGCATTCAAAAATTTTAATTTACTATAATCCTGATTGAATTTAAATGCTGTTTATGTTTAAACAATAGTACCTACTTAAGCTAACCAAACAATACTAATGCGTTTACTAGGTTGTATAATCAACAAAATTACATAACGGTTTTTATAGGAATTATTTATTTTCAGGTGGACCTAAAAGCAGCGCTAAAGGCGATGTACAAATCACAGACTTCTGGGTTTATTCTATGGGGTAGTTCAAATGACGTGAATACATTTACAAAGTGTGAAAAGCTTAAAAGTTACTTGGAGCAAATTTTAGGACCCGAAATAGCCAAATATACTAAACAAACATTCAAAACAGATGACTCATATTATATCAATGACACGATAACGAATAATGTGACTACACAGAACCCATTTTACACGTTGACTGACTTCGAAGATGATGGCAATATTCACAGCGTAGATTCAGAAAATGAAGAAACGAATGAAAACAACTCCGAAACTATCCAAAGGCAACTTGATGATAAAATGATGAGTACGAATGATTCTGAAAAAGTTAGAGATGACAAGAGTATTTTAGTAGATATCTTATTCAGTTTAATTGAAAACGTACAAAACAGAGATGATAAAGAAACAGAGAAAACAGCCATGAAGAATGTTTTTAAAGACCGAAAGAAAGGCGTACCTATTCATGATACTTTTGTAAAAAATAGTGACAATGATTCCGAATTGAATACAAAACGTCCTTTAAGTGATGTTAAAAAAAAGGGTTCGCGGTTTTCTTTATTTTACCCGGCTAAAAGCGCAACAGAACTTAATAAAATTGCCTCTATGACAGAGGAAAGTTCAACTACTCACTATAATTCTAAATCTAACACAGTTGACATTGATGATTTTGATAACTTTTCTAATTCACCTACTGAACATATTTTTAAAACTACAGTTGACATATCGTACGATTTCAATAATTTTACCAATTATTATAATCAGAACACCTTTTTTGATCAAGATTTTAATTACTCTAGTACAGTCTCGAACAAAGATGAAACTACGTCACCCATATTTTTTAATAATGAATATAATAATACTGCGACTAGAGAGACGAGTGTTGAAACAATTTCCTATAAAAGAGATGAAACTACTGCATCGATATATTATGATGATGACGTAAATAACACGGTATCTACTGCCAGTACAAACAGAAATATTGAAGATCCAGATACACCTGAACCATCTTATTTCTTTATTAACGAAAGCAAAATACACGGTTATACACCTGCAAGAGACGAGGTATCTAAAAGCAACAAATTTAGGGAAGTGAGTGCTGAGACGCCTGTCTATAAAAAAAATAAAACTATGGAACCGGTTTATTTTGGTAATGAAGTCATTAAGACGGCATCTACTGAGAACACATTTGGGTATTCGCATGAGGAGCTAACTACAAGAGACGCTTCTCACATATTTAATAAAGAAAGCACAACACAAGGTTATAAGCTTGCAAGAAGCAACGAAGTAATTAGTAAAACTAATTTAACACTAATTGAAGATATTGTCGCCCCTCTCGATCCAGTGTATGATGATATTGATGATCCTGAATATAAGGTGGT
Source organism: Epiblema foenella (assembly GCA_963556455.1). Classification (NCBI taxonomy): domain Eukaryota; kingdom Metazoa; phylum Arthropoda; class Insecta; order Lepidoptera; family Tortricidae; genus Epiblema; species Epiblema foenella. The sequence goes on along the minus strand of OY747098.1, from coordinate 11,850,883 downwards.
TATTACTCTTGATTAATCTAATAAGCATACAGATGCGATGCTAGAATCGGTGCAGATTGTGACGAGTCCTACTTCTTTGCCTAGTTTACCTTGCTTAAATGTTCGATATGAGAAACATTAGCTGATAGTTAACAGGTATCTTGTCGGACCTATACTCGCTTCTTTTATTCCAGAAGAATCTGCATTTTTCTAGTGTCATGCAATTCCATCCAAGTAACAAAAAGCTTAGATTTAAAATCGAAAAATATTTCATTCATCTAAAACTACCTACATTTTCTATTGTCGTTCGAATTGACTCTTTCCTACTTGTACAAATTTATCATTATTAAAATTGATAAATGATAAGATGTTGTGTAAATGTTACTAACGTATGTCAAAATTATTTTTAACAAAACGTTTTCATCTCGCAAACACGTCTAACATCCCAGAGATCGGACAAATTTGCGTCATTGCACGCAATAATGTGGACATGACTCCAAAATTAATCAAAATGTTAATCAATTAATTATTTTTTTTAAATAAAATTTGTATTTTCGGAGATAATAGTTTATACGTGCTTATAGTTATTAGCAAAATGTTACTTAAAGTGGTTATCGCTTACGTAAATATTTTTAAATATTATAGAAGTCACGATTTTAAACTGACACGATTATTTACACTAGAAATAATACCCAACAACTACTACATGGTAAATATCCTGCTATGATTATCATTTCTTACGAAGAAGTTTTCTAGTGGATTTCGAGCGGAGTTTTTCAGCACTGAAGTATATTTTTGATATAAAAAGAAATAGGCTGACTGCAGAAAATTTAGAAACGATAATGATTACTTTCTTTAATAAATATATATCTTTAACAAATTTGTCCGATCTCTGAAAATCGCACATATTTATTCGTACTATTAATCAACTTTTTAATTATGTCCGCTGTATGTTATTAGTTATTACGTTATCTGTTCTTTTTCCTATATGCATAATATTATTTATTATTTATTTATTTACTATTATTGTATTTTAGTAATAAAGAAACAGTTTGTGCGGTTATTGTGGTCATAGCTTTGGAACACAAAGTGAACATATTATGTCCTGGGAATCCCGGAACTATTATATTACTATGTATATTATTTTTATTATGCCTTTTTCCACATCGCCGATTGTGTTGTGTGTTGTGTTCCATTTATTGAAGCACATGAGGAATTGTGCCTAATGAGCTCCTAATTTTGCTTGTTACAGTTATCGATTTAACATTGTTAACATAGGTTTTCAAAATATTAGCAACATTTCTGTGAAAGATAGCATTTGACAGACATTGGAGATTTTCAATGGTTTTCACGTAGTACTTTTTTTATATACAACGCCGGTGGCATACAAGCTTACGGTTCACCTGATGGTAAGCGGCCACCGCAGCCTATAGACGCCCGCAACTCCAAAGGAGTCACGTACGCATTGCCGACCCTTTATAAAATTTGAGGATGCACTGTATTGACAACAGAAGGGACAAATTTAGGTCCCTCGATCTCAACACAGTGCATCCTCGGGAGCTCTGGCAACCTTGCTCACCTCCAGGAACACAACACTACATACACATACACACGTACATATTGTTGTTTATATCTATCTAACACACTCGCTTGTATTTGTGACTAACCCTGTCTGTGTCTCTTGTTCACGTGTTTTTCTTTCTTTAGGTACCTGGGTCTTCACAAGTTGACAGAAAGCACTTCATTAGCTTATTCTTCTACTTCTATTCGGTGTCCAAATATCTATGTGATATGTATGGTCAGTGTTAACAGGGCTGTAGTTAATTTATTAGTTGGTGTCTTCTTAAATGTGCTTATTATCTGTGATATAATCTTAGTTTTAATGTAAATATCGTAAAATTCAGTACCATGTACTTCATTTTAAAGATTGTTGTAGATGTTGCTATTTTGAGTATTAAAGTTGATTTGAATTATACTTTATGTTTCTTTGTCCAAGGAACTTCCACTTTATTCGGACGTACTTACTTAAGCCGTCGTCTCTCGGAAAAAATAAACAATAGCATTCTTTTATAATGAGCCCGGGGATCCCAGGAACCGGTAGACGACGGGTTAATAAATACATATAATAATTTACGTTATAGTTAAATCTAGAAATAGAAGCTTATTATCAATTCGCTGCGCAGTTCGTGTTAAAGTTTTAGATTTTGACCCATTTTTTGACACGATACTGTAGTCAGACTAAATTATTATGACTCACCTCATTATTCACTATAATTATACTTTCAATACGTATATATCCAATGAGTCCAACATGTATAGTGCCAAGCACTGGTGGAAACACATCTCTCTATGCTCAGTCAGCGCGTTTTTGGCGCTGTTCATTGTAATGTAATTAATTAGAACATCATACCTACAACTAACAAAACATAAGAACGCGGGACATTATAAATATTAGATATATTGATTTAATAAATAATATTAATAACACGCGCGAATTTACATAACTAACGTAAAACTGACGTCCCAGGTTACTTTTTCTTGACAGTCATTATGACTAGCCAGTAGTAATAGTTCGTAGGTCGTAAATAAGTAGATAGGAAATAATCCCATAAAACTGTGACCACTTAGGATTCACTTGTAATTTTTCTGGTTGGACTAACATTCTCCATTTTCGTCGAGTTTTAAATAAAAGCGGCATTAAATCTCAAACAACTTTATTGAAAGCACACTAAACACCACATACAACGGTAACACAATGATTCTTAAATAACAAAGGAGCTTCATCGTCTGAAATGAAGTTTCTATCGGGACGTACGCTGGAGAAACTGTTGTTTCTCGGGGCACATAGAACATTATAACCTACTGTAGCACACTCCTGGATCCTGAGGAGGTCGCTGGTGAGCTCTGAGAGGGTGTAAGAGGTGATGACTAAGGGCGTCTTGAGCTTGAAGATGCAGTTAATGGTGGCGGGCCAAGTATCCTTCCCGTTGTAGGCAGAGGAACGCTGAATGCTTGGGTTGAAAGCACATACTGAAAAATTAGTTTCATTTAATAACTAGTGGCTCTGTGAGCTGTAGACCTCGTGAGTGAGTTTTTTTATCATTTCCAAAATCTGACATAAAAATGATCAATTGCGAATATCGAAAATGCTAACAAAATTTCACGAGAAGTGGTTGAAAAATGCGACCTGTAGAGGAGAACAAACCGTAATTCGGACGCAGAAACTTACAAAATATTTGAAATAAAAATTGTTTTTGAAAAACTGACTCGACAAAAAAATTCTATATAAATACCGGACCTGCTCACAAAATTTCACGAGAATCGTTTGCGATATGCGACCTGTAGACGAGAACAAACGGAAATCAGGACATACGAAAGCATTTTTGTCGAAGCTGAAGCAGAGACCTTCGTTTCACTCGGTCAAGAAAGGAAAGGGCAACGAAGTTGTTCCTTATCCTGTGGAATTGGGGGACGCGCCTCAGTCAATGACGAACAAATGTTTTAGAAGGTATATAACTTTAAAACAAATTCAGATGTTGTAAGTTATAAATGTTATAATGAAATTACAGGGACCACCCGTGCCCTTACTCACGCTGATATATATATAGCATAGCAGATAACCAGCAACCAGAAATATTTGTAATTCAGTGACATATTTTGCGGCGTAATTATTGAAACTCTGTTTCCTATGCCTTTATGGCGGGTAGGTACCACTGGTTGGTTGACGCACGGATGCAGTATGTAAAAAAGTGACGGGTATATGGTGAGTCATCCTTATGTTACCTAAGTCGGGTGTTTTAAAGTCCTCGCTTGCCCAGTACGCATGGTAGGTCCGCTTATCCTGGAAGCTGAACACAACTCTGCGCTTATTTCTTTGGCAGTAATCGCAGTGTCTGTAAAATAAACGTAAGATTAATTGAACAGTAATAAGATTTCATCATTGTATTCGTAACAGATTCAAAGGAAAATTTGCCAACTAACTTGATCTTTCCAAGCAATTCAAGCGGCAAATTCGAAGGATTAAGATCCGGCCCCACCAACACCACTCTCAGCTCTTCGATGTTGGGCATCAGGTGAAGCAGGAACACCTCCCATTTATTGAGCACGTCGGCCTCAAACTGCAGCTCAGCACCCACTATGTGGACGGTGAACGAAGATTTCTGGAAGTAAGAACTCGTGTTATGAAAATATATTTTAAATGCCGCTCACTTAGGTACTACATGTGGTCTACAAATATCAAAATATGGCATGCATCTTGATGTTTGCCTATATACTGCAAACTATCTAATAATACTTAAAATATATAAACTACGGACTAGTAATATATATATATATACGAGTCCCGTGGCGGCGTCCTGACGCCGCTAAAATACGGAAATTCCGATAGTTATTCAGAAAAGGAACAACTATAGGTATAGATAGATTTCTGTAATTTGTGCCTCTTTTAGGAACACCAAAAATATTTGAAAAAGGGGTTTAAAAATCGACAGTTCCTTTTCAGTGTCACATTACCTGTGGCCCTCAACTTTTCCCGTCATAATATTTTTCTACTGGCTCTCCGAAGAACATCGTGAGAACTCCCCTTTCTTCATAGTACCCGCTCCACGATGCGCCTCGGGCAAGGAGGGACTCCATGATATTGGAGTGACATTGGGGCCCGCATTTTCTAATTACTTCCTGATCCGGGAAGCGAGGATTCTTTCTAACATATTCCCGGTCTCGTCCAGCAATACAATGGGCCTCCACCCGGAAGGGGAGTCCGCTGGGCGATTTCCCATCCCCAGGATAGAAAAGTCATCTAAAGACTAAATCGCCAATAGGAATTGTACTCCTATCGGCGCGCAAGGCACTATTAAGGTCAACAAAGATGCCAACAGACTATAACAGAGATGGACGTCCACGACAATGAATGGCTTACACCTAAAGAAATTTTCTCTCAAAATTTGAATATGCGAAGAGTTTGTATAATTATAATTTTTAATGAAGTAAAAAGGTCATGACAATTTAATACTGGCATAGAAGAAATAATAAATAAATGTAGACTTTGAATTAAATGACGATATAATACGTCTGTCATTCATGTAAACATTGTAAAAGATGGTATATTTTGTATTTTGTTAATTTTCTTGGGGTTGTGCATATAATATCGCCGACTCAAAACGTATCATCTCTCATACTGAAGTACTTACTACAGGTTTGAGTTCAGCTATTGTTTATTTTTTTAATGTGTTATGTCAATTCAAAACAGGAACCACGTCGCGTGATCTCACGCGGCCAAAGTCACGTGGTCAGTGCACAGTAGTTTTTTTAAATCAATTTTTTAGTCCTTTTTCTTAAAAAAATATGAAAAAATAAGAGTTTTATTCAACTCCCCAGCATGAGACGAATCTTATGATTTATCATTTATTAAAATCGGACCATAACTGTAGATCTGATGGGAAAATCGGGCTCGCGTAATATATATATATATATATATATATATAGATACAGCAGTCAGTAGTTTATATATTTTAAGTATTATTTGATAGTTTGCAGTATATAGGTGTATATATATCTTATATCTAAATATATAAAAGTAAGGGAGTGCAGTCAAGTAAGGGAGTGAAATAGGATTAAAGAGTACGTTAAAAGGTAAGGACGGGATGTGCACATCTCTGCGCCAACGGATCGGCAGTCAGCCGAGCTGAGCGCGGAATTCGGAGATGTGGTCGTATTTGCGCAGGCCCAATATATACCTGATACAGATATTTTGCAATCTCTCAAGCCTGCCCAGCAGTTCCTCTCTGACATCTAGAAAAGCAATGTCACTATAGTATGGATTCCAAATCGCTATAAATTTATTCACTAGGGACGGAAACTCCTCAATACTAACCGCTGCATAGATTGCAGGTCATCTGTATAAAAAGAACGATGAACTAAGGTAACTCGGTGATACCATTTATAAAGATCGAAAAGAAGGAGCGGAGAAAGCACCCCTCCCTAAGGGACACCAGTGGAGAATTCGCACAATTCGGACATCTTCTTGTCGACCCTAACACGCTGGCGTAGTAGGTAGTTACGAAAGCATGAGAGACATTGAGCGCTTGAAGTAAGCCAAAAAATAATATCAAAGTCCACTGTATTAAAAGCGCTACTGCAGTCAACGAGAACAAAGACTGTGAGCTTTTTACACTCTATACTAAGGCGAATGTCATCGGTGACCTTCACCAGAGCAGTGCCGGTACTATACCCGGGGCGAATTCAGATGGGAGAGGGTTGAGCAAGGAATGCCTATTGAGATGGGAAAGGAGACGACGATTAACATAATGCAGTTTAATTAGAATCGGGAACCTTTAGTTTTTTGGACTGGTCCATATTATATTTTTATTGATAGCAGACTTAGGGTGGGTTGCAACAAACCGTCTGTAATCGTAAGCGGTGTTCGTTAAAATTTGATTGTATGGAAAGTTTGACAATTTTCTATGGAATGACAGCTGCCAGCGCCATATTTGACGATGACCGGCCTGTGATCGTATGTTGGTGCAACCGACGATTTATTATAAACTTCAAAACTGTAGCCGGTTTTTTTTATTAAGTATCGTTTATAAGAGATATTTTTTTGAATATTATTTTTGACATACCACACGTTTTGAGGTATTAATAGGATCGTGCCTTTGGTCTGCTGTGAAACAAAAAATAAACGCCAAATTGAAGTTATCTCTATGTTCATAGATGTAACTGCCACATTTGAGATCTGTTCATTGATATAACTGCCACATTTGACATCTGTCAGCTCCAATATGGGCATTTTTCCACGAGGAAGGAAAAGTGCCTGAGGACTAAGAGAAGTTAATGATAGCAGAAAGGAAGAGAGCAATGAAATGTGCCACAAGCAAAAGTTTATCTTCACCGACTTCTTAATAGACTTTAGGATGGCAATGTCTCTTGCGGCGAAATTACAAAAGGCAAACGGAGGAACGTTGGGGCGTGTGATATTGGCAAGAGAAGATGAGGTTAATTGTCTATTAGAGGGATTAAACATAACCGCGAGGCACTAAAATAGTTATTGATAGCGTCTAAGTCAAAAACACTATAGGACTTAAGTTGAGTTTTGCCCACCCCAAGTGACTTCAAGAATTTCCATAACTTGGCAGGAGGACATTCCTCGATAGGTTTGTGGATATAGCGACGTCGACTAGCGCTCCTACAGATCTTATTGCAGTGACTACGTAATGAAATGTATTTCCGGTGGTTTATATACCACAGGTGTGAGCCACGGAGCAGGATAGTGTTTAACAGGCATCCGTTTTAACGGCGCATGCTTATCAATAATCGCAAGCAATATGTCATTGAAAACCCCTACCTTCCGGTCTATATCAACAAGGTGCTCAATACTTCGCCAATCAACACAAAAGATGTCCGCGTGTGGCGCTTGCAGATCTATGTCCCTTAGATTCCTACACATGATAATTTTGTGCTTTTTCTTGTGATTAACATAAAATATTAGTAAGCATTTCAACCTTTGCAAGTCCTTGAGTGGTGTTGGGTCTAAATTGCAGACAGAAGAGCGCGGTAAGTGGTGCGGTTGCCAGCTGCGTCAAGGCTGCATACTCTATGTCACTCATCTCTGCAAAGTTGTGTACGTAAATAATCCAACAGTAGTGCAAAATTATATAACCGTTATCGGTGTTCAATTAGACACTAGACAAAATGTTGCTAACAGAAATTACATGGCAACACCAATGAAATTTAAGTACAGGTCTTAATGCTGTATAGAATAAAATTGTGTTTCATTTATATCATGTTATCTTACCAATCTTCTCTTCATACATTGTTGCCAGCACTTCATTGATATTATCTGGCAGAGGGCTCAAGTCCACCACCCTAGTAGGCAGCTTCGGTTCCAGTCGGCCTTTCGTCTGCTGGTGTTTCACTAAGCCGCGGTACAAGTTGTAAGACTTGCACCAACGAGAGTGGCTCTTTGGGAGGTGCTCCGGTTGCTCGGAGCAATAAGATATCTGCATAGGTAAGATAATATAGACATTATTTACCTTTCGACTTTAACCACTTGTGCCACCCAACAGAAAATTCACGAATAATGTGTATGGTTTATCATGTTCTCGATTGTATGACTGTATTCGTTTACCTGTCTACATCCCTCGCAGTCCATCAGTTCTCCTTGCCTCCACTCTCTACAACTAGGATCGGCACACATCCTAGGGTATAGCAGGGCCTCTTGCTCCCATGCCGTTAGTTTGCGCTTCAGCACTTTCTCGCAAGATACGATCATCTGCATGCGTAGGAGACGGTAGTTATGACCGGTTACGTTACACGAGTCAGCGTACATAAACTTTTGATCTAAAAAAGATTTTTTTGGTAAAATACTGCGAAGAAGCTGGAAATGAAGTGAAATAAAATTAATCAGTTACCTTTCAAATGAACAATTGTCGATACAGCAAAGCACAATGCTTGATGCTGAGAGTAATCCTCATCTTTATGCTTCTGGCTGCAGTAGAAAATTAAATTGCAGTAGCTACAAGGGACTCTAGTCTGATTCAAATCCTTTTTGCACACATGGCATGAGCACTGGAGAAACACCTTGCGAAAACTATACTTATAAACGTAATCATCATTTTGATTGGTCACACATATTGATTCATCGGGTTTTTTAAAGTTTACAACTTTTTTTATGGACTCAGTTGACTCTACAGATTTCTCCGAAGTTTCTATTTTTACTTGATTCGCGTCTTTTATTTTGACTTTGGCTTGTCTGTAATTCGGCGGTTTATTTCTTTCTTTTTTATAATCCGTTCTACTCGATGGTACAGGAATGTCGGGGTGGCCTAGCAAGTTTTTTGGCGGCGAAACAGGGTTTTGTTTTTCTTGTCTACTTCCTTTTTCTTCTTCTTGTGGTGCAATAACATTAATTTCCGGGTTGTTTATATTTCCAGCTAATCTGGGGTTGGCTTCGTTAGCAATAATTTCGAATGTTTTATTTACATCGTCAACACTTGACGTCATTGCGTCTTCAAAATTTTCAATAGGCTCAAAACTCGATTGATGATTTTTGTCAGAATTTTCATTGATGCTTAGTTCATCATCTTTAGTTCCTTTTGCCTCACTTTTTTGTTGTTTTTCATTTCCTTGTGCTTGAGATGATTGTTCCGATTTTTTTGTATCTTTGTTTTTATCTTCAGGTTGTGTTGACATTTCAGTACCTACGGTGGGTACGGGCGGCTGTGATGTTGTATTTTGTGCTGTTGATTCTTGTTTACCTTTCTTTTTGGATTTTCCTTTTCCTTTTGGATCTTTCCTCGCAGGACAAACAGGTCCTTGGCAGGATTCTACAGCTTCATCAGAATATATATTTTCTTTTTTTTCAATCGCTGGATTTACACTTTCATCAGAATCAGGCTGAGCTTCTGTTAGACGTATTTCTTGTTTGATTTCTATTTTTTGAGTATTTCCAAGATTTTCTAGCTTCTGTTCTTCCAGTTTTTTCTCAGCGTCCCTGTCAGTTTTTTGTAATGATGTCAATTCTGCTAATGATCTTTCAATTGAAATTCTTAAGTCCTCCATGTCTTGATTTACTTCCATGACTTTCGATTTTAAATCAGTTTTTTCATCAGGTTTAGATTCTGCTATAAACAATTCTGGACTCTTGGTATTTGTACTTTGAATACATGGTGTTTCGGGTATATCTATAGGTACTTCCAAATGTGGATCTGCATGTGACATTTCTTGAATTACCATATTGTTGTTGTTGTCAAGTTGCTCGCTTGAACATCTTGGATATTCTATAAAATCAGGTGTGACTTCATTAGGTGAAGGTACTGGGTCCACTTTTGGTGTTTCTAGTTCAACGGCGACCACTTCCGGGGATAACTTCATATCCTGTGGCATAGGGGTCACAGGCATTTGCACTTCACCTTGAGTTTCTAACATGCAACCTTTATCAAAATTATCTTTCGTTTCCGGTTTATATTCCCGTTCAGGAGGTTTGGGAGACTTTTTCCTCCTTTTAGACTTTTCATTGTTACATTTTATTTCCATATTTTGGCTATCCTTTTTGTTGGTACTATCCTCACACGCGATAAATGACTCACCTTTTTTAGTTTTTTCATCGCTGACAATTTCTGCTTGAACGATTATGACATCTTCCATTTTTAATTTATTTTGATTTGATTCTTGAGTATTTTTAGAGCTCGATGCTATGCTTGATTCGAGAGGTTTCGGTGACTTCTTTCTTTTGTGATGCTTTTCACTGTCATGTGTTTGAATGCTGTCCATTTCTCCTTTTTGAGATGCTGTTTTTTCAACTACAGGATCGAGTTTTATTTCAGTTACATCCTCTAATTTTGATTGTAGTTTGTCGGGACTACTAATTGCTTCAGGTGACATTGATGCAGCAATGTGAGTTGATTCAGATTGGGTAACACTGCCTTGAGAACTCATCGCTGTTTCAATTTTAGACGTTTTCCTATTTTTTCTTTTGTCGCCATCTGCAACCTGTATTTGTGCCTTTTTATCTTCTTGTTTCACATCAGATTTAATTTCAATTTTAACGTCATGCATCTCCTCAAAGAATGTTTCTTGGTGCTCATATAATTTACTACTGACCACAGGCAACACTGGATCTAATGTAGGCGTTTCACTTTGTTCATTGACTTTCGAAGGTTTAGGGGATTTCTTTATTTTATCTCTTTTTTCATTTTCTTTACTAACTTTAATATCTTTAACTTTATTTTCTTGATCCATCTTCACTTCCGTCTTAACATCAACTTTTTCATCAGGTTCGACATCATGTTTCATTTCCTGCTGTTCTTTTAAGCTACAACTTGCTTCTGGTAACATCTTCTCAGGCATACATACTTCTTTTGGCATATCAGAAGATCCTGTCATTTCAATCGGTTTTCGAGACTTAGTAGATTTTTTACCACTTTTATTCTTCTCATGGTGACGAATTGGTTGCTCAGGAATATTGGCTTCATTCTTATCTTCACAACCGATGATTGGTCCATTGCCTTCGTTTATTTTCACTTCTTCGTGCCAATCTGGGGTCATTTCTGTTAGAGGCACAAGTATCACATCATCTAAGTCGTCTGTTGATAATTTTTCGCTTGCTGTAGCTTCTTGTGCACATTGAATTTCAGCAACTTTCATGTCTTTAAAACTTGCAGGCTTGGGTTCAGAAACAAGTTTATCAATATTGCCACTCCCCTTCTTCTTTTTGTCCTCATGTTTTGTATTTTTTGCTGTAAGTTTTAAATTGTTATCATCTGCAGTAGAATACGATGGTATTGCAACCGCTGGGGCTTCTTTTATAATTACTTCACTAGAAACTTCAGAAACGTTACTCGGCATGTCTAAATTTTCCATCACTGCTATTGCAGAAGATTTTGTTCGTTCTTCACATACAGGCATGTCTTGAACAGCCGGCTGTTTCTTATCTTTTTTGTTCTTTTTTTTGTTTTTGTTAACTTCATCTTTTTGTACTGTTTCATGTACCTTAGTAGCTCGTGGTCCTATTTCCACTTCCTTAACCTTAGCGTATGAAATGCTGCTCTCGTCAGTGGATAGTTGAGCAATAGTTTCAACGTTTACATTTTCTGCCAATAATCTCTGGAACACAGACGTGCAGGATACTTCTTCCGTTTTATCTGACCTTTCAGAGTCACTACGATTTTTCTTCTTCTTGTTCTTTTTCTTAGCTGACTTTATATCTTGTTCTGATTCATCTTTTGGAACTACTGACTCTTCTTGAGGTTGTCCACTTGTCTCCGCAAGTTGAATATCTTTTTCATCTTTCTTTTCTTCTTGAACGGGCTCTTGCCCTTTTTTGTTCTTATTTTTCTTTTTACGTGCGGTCGGGGCAATGTTAGCATCATCTAATGTATCTTTTACCGGTTGTATTTCAGAATCCGCTATAGGTTCCTCAGTTTTAACTTCATCTTCTTTATCAGTCTTATCATCATCTTTCTTCTTCTTACCTCTTATTCGCTTAGGCTTCTTCGGAGTTTCTTCGGTTGATTTCACTTCCGCAGATACATTTTCACTGACAATATTAGGTACACGTTCTTCGACATTAACACTTTCAATTACGGCATTTATCACATCAGATGGACTTGACGTTTCACTCACTTCTTCTTTCTGTGGAAGGGTTGGATTAGGGACTTTATTCTGACGATTTTTATTCTTTTTTTTGCTATTCATGACTACTAGCGAAGCTAGCTTTCAGGTGACACGTCCGAGCAAATCTAAAATCAGTGAGAGTCTGACCGATTTGTGGACGGGACCGCTTTATTCCTGTCTCGAAACATTCGCATGCATGACACGAAATGTCAGTGTCCATTTTAGCATTGCATTCTAACTTTTAACTCTACAGCTTAGGTGTGGATATTGCTTGGGCATTGTTGTGTAGATGTTTGTTTTGCACTCCCGCGAGACATGAGGAAGTGGCGCTTGCCAAAACTGCAGCAATGCACACAGATACAAGTATATTTAGAACAATTGGATCGAAAACTCATTTAAATATGCAGTCCTTCAAAATAAATTATCCGTGAATACTCGTATTATGTTGTCTGCTCGCTTTCAATCCATAAATTCGTTAGGTATAAGTTGCCTTTAATAAAAACAATCGAGACCTCGCGAGTGTTTGCAGCCCACAGAGCCACTAGTATACATTAATATAAAGGTATATATAGGTGCATAATATAATAATGTCATAATACACGTACATTGCATTAATGCGAAGTTTTTGTCTAGAGATCCAGAAATAAAATAGTTTCAATACATCAATTTTATTTGAACCGAAGCGAAGTGGCATAATTAAACTATGCGAAGTACGCTTGCATTAAATCACGGTGGTTGACGTATTATTTAGTTGTTGCCAATTAGATGCTGATACTACATACGTAAAGCCCGACCAGAAATATATGACCGTGCGCCATGTTGTGGAATTTCATTGGAACTAATTTCTTACACTGACAATAGTAGTGTTGATAATTAGGTGCTTAATAATGCTGTAAGTAATTGATTAAAATCACCAAACCTTATTGTCAAGCTTTTCTTTAATTCAACCATCCTATAGTAGATTGTATGACAAGGGTCTAAAATGAGCCATATCACCACGAGATAGTTATTTTCCCGAACAAAGTGAGGGAAAATAGTTCGAGGGGTAATATGGCTTTTAGACCAGAGTTATACACTCTACTTTTCACTTCGATTGCGAGAAAATAAATAAACAAAGGTTAGCCATTCAAAATTAACAATTAATTCCACGGCGAACTTACATATATGTAATTAGGCAGCATGTTTTTTTTTTCTAAACTGCTTTCATGCTTTGACACACAAAATAGACACCGCGGTTCGCGCGCAACATTCACGCGCAAAAAGCTAATAACTCACCTTCCATTGAGCGCTTCAAAGCGTTGCTCGAACGAACTAATCACTTTTTTAATTATTGTGAAGTAGGGACTACTACAAACTTAATCTTTAGACTCTTTAGAGAAATGAATTCTGTTTTCTGATTGGTCGATTTTAGTAAAGCTGTATTCTGGTTTGTTAATACACAATACCAAATATTTTTTAAAGAGTTAAATTAGTGTTTTGTGATTGGTGGATTTAATAGGTGAAGTATTATGATTGGTCTAAATTGAATGTTTTGTAAATCATAAATATGTATTCATATTTTCCCTAGGGGTTAAATGTACTACTTTAGCCCCGCTTGACAAGTCTAATATGACACACTTTTCGAGCATACGAAGTGAAAAATTGTTTAATATTTAATGACTTTCACAATACTAAATTCAATTTTACCCAGCTAGCTACTACAATATACGCAAAATGACCAAATTCTAGAATTAATACATTAACATTATCCCCAGCTGACGTTAAAGGGGAAACAAACAAAAGTACTTTAAAAATACAATGCAAGCGTTATCTGACACGATCTGTCAAAATTCATGTCGAAATGACCTATATAAATCTTGCACGTCAAAATGGTCAGTCAAGCAACCCTATTTCATATCTTTTTCAGAGGGTTAGATTACCAAATTTATATTTATAACCGACAAACAAAAAAATGCGCGAATATTATCTTAAACGCGCTGGAATAAAGGGCACATAGGGCTGAAAAGATGGTATTTTATTGTAGTAAAAACTGGAGTGGGCCTAGTTTAAAAATGCTAATGTTAAGGGTTGTTACCCTCTCATTTATAGTACACTAGCTTTTGCCCGCGGCTTCGCCCGCGTACTAAAAGTAATTTTTAACCGTCTACAAAAAAGAAGGTTCTCAGTTTGACCTTCATGCAGATATGTATTGGATGTCATTTTCGTAATCGGCACCCAGAGGAACCTCGAAAATGACACCCATATTGATTTTTAAGAAAATTAATGTCGGCCTTCTTGGATTTGAAAATGGATGTCATTTTTGTAATTTGCACCCCGAGGAACCTCGAACATGACACCCATATTGATTTTTAAGAAAAATAAATCTCCGCCATCTTTGATTTGAAAATGCATGCCATTTTCGTAATCGGCACCACGAGGAACCTCGAAGACGACACCCATATCGATTTTATAAAAATAAATATCCGCCATCTTTGATTTGAAAATGAGTGTCATTTTCGTAATCGGCACCCAGAGGAACCTCGAAAATGACACCCATATTGATTTTTTATGAAAAATAAATGCCCGCCATCTTGGATTTGAAAATGGATGTCTTTTTTGTAATTTGCACCCCGAGGAACCTCGAATATGACACCCATATTGATTTTTAAGAAAATTGAAAATGCATGCCATTTTCGTAATCGGCACCACGAGGAACCTCGAAGACGACACCCATATCGATTTTTAAGAAAAATAAATGTCCGCCATCTTGGATTTGAAAATGAATGTCATTTTTGTAATCTGCACCCCGAGAAACTTCGAAGATGACACCCATATTGATTTTTAAGAAAAATAAATCTCCGCCATCTTTGATTTGAAAATGCATGCCATTTTCGTAATCGGCACCACGAGGAACCTCGAAGACGACACCCATATCGATTTTATAAAAATAAATATCCGCCATCTTTGATTTGAAAATGAGTGTCATTTTCGTAATCGGCACCCAGAGGAACCTCGAAAATGACACCCATATTGATTTTTAAGAAAAATAAATGCCCCCCATCTTGGATTTGAAAATGGATGTCATTTTTGTAATTTGCACCCCGAGGAACCTCGAATATGACACCCATATTGATTTTTAAGAAAAATAAATGTCTGCCATCTTTGATTTGAAACTGGATGTCATTTTCGTAATCGGTACCCAGAGCAACCTCGAAGATGACACTCAAATTGATAATTAAGAAAAATAAATCTCCGCCTTCTTTGATTTGAAAATGCATGCCAATTTCGTAACCGGCACCACGAGGAACCTCGAAGACGACACCCATATCGATTATTAAGAAAAATAAATGTCCGCCATCTTGGATTTGAAAATGGATGTCATTTTTGTAATCTGCACCCCGAGGAACCTCGAAGATGACACCCATATTGATTATTAAGAAAAATAAATCTCCGCCATCTTTGATTTGAAAATGCATGCCATTTTCGTAATCGGCACCACGAGGAACCTCGAAGACGACACCCATATTGATTTTTATAAAAATAAATATCCGCCATCCTTGATCTGAAAATGAGTATCATTTTCGTAATCGGCACCCAGAGGAACCTCGAAAATGACACCCATATTGATTTTTAAGAAAATAAATGTCGGCCTTCTTGGATTTGAAAATGGATGTCATTTTTGTAATTTGCACCCCGAGGAACCTCGAAGATGACACCCATATTGATTTTTAAGAAAAATAAATCTCAGCCATCTTTGATTTGAAAATGCATGCCATTTTCGTAATCGGCACCACGAGGAACCTCGAAGATGACACCCATATCGATTTTTAAGAAAAATAAATGTCCGCCATCTTGGATTTGAAAATGAATGTCATTTTTGTAATCTGCACCCCGAGGAACCTCGAAGATGACACCCATATTGATTTTTAAGAAAAATAAATCTCCGCCATGTTTGATTTGAAAATGCATGCCATTTTCGTAATCGGCACCACGAGGAACCTCGAAGACGACACCCATATCGATTATTAAGAAAAATAAATGTCCGCCATCTTGGATTTGAAAATGGATGTCATTTTTGTAATCTGCACCCCGAGGAACCTCGAAGATGACACCCATATTGATTTTTAAGAAAAATAAATCTCCGCCATCTTTGATTTGAAAATGCATGCCATTTTCGTAATTGGCACCACGAGGAACCTCGAATACGACACCCATATCGATTATTAAGAAAAATAAATGTCCGCCATCTTGGATTTGAAAATGGATGTCATTTTTGTAATCTGCACCCCGAGGAACCTCGAAGATGACACCCATATTGATTTTTAAGAAAAATAAATCTCCGCCATGTTTGATTTGAAAATGCATGCCATTTTCGTAATCGGCACCACGAGGAACCTCGAAGACGACACCCATATCGATTATTAAGAAAAATAAATGTCCGCCATCTTGGATTTGAAAATGGATGTCATTTTTGTAATCTGCACCCCGAGGAACGTCGAAGACGACACCCATATTGATTTTTAAAAAAAATAAATCTCCGCCATCTTTGATTTGAAAATGCATGCCATTTTCGTAATCGGCACCACGAGGAACGTCGAAAACGACACCCATATTGATTTTTATAAAAATAAATATCCGCCATCCTTGATCTGAAAATGAGTATCATTTTCGTAATCGGCACCCAGAGGAACCTCGAAAATGACACCCATATTGATTTTTAAGAAAATAAATGTCGGCCTTCTTGGATTTGAAAATGGATGTCATTTTCGTAATCGGCACCACGAGGAACCTCGAAGACGACACCCATATCGATTTTTAAGAAAAATAAATGTCCGCCATCTTGGATTTGAAAATGAATGTCATTTTTGTAATCTGCACCCCGAGAAACTTCGAAGATGACACCCATATTGATTTTTAAGAAAAATAACTCTCCGCCATCTTTGATTTGAAAATGCATGCCATTTTCGTAATCGGCACCACGAGGAACCTCGAAGACGACACCTATATCGATTTTATAAAAATAAATATCCGCCATCTTTGATTTGAAAATGAGTGTCATTTTCGTAATCGGCACCCAGAGGAACCTCGAAAATGACACCCATATTGATTTTTAATAAAAATAAATGCCCGCCATCTTGGATTTGAAAATGGATGTCATTTTTGTAATTTGCACCCCGAGGAACCTCGAATATGACACCCATATTGATTTTTAAGAAAAATAAATGTCCGCCATCTTTAATTTGAAAATGAATGTCATTTTCGTAATCGGCACCCAGAAGAACCCCGAAAATGACACCCATATTGATTTTTAAGAAAAATAAATGTCCGCCATCTTGGATTTGAAAATGGATGTTATTTTTGTAATTTGCACCCCGAAGAACCTCGACGATGGCACCCATATTGATTTTTAAGAAAAATAAATGTCCGCCAATTTTAATTTGAAAATGAATGTCATTTTCGTAATCGGCACCCCGAGGAATCTCGAAAATGACACCCATATCGATTTTTAAGAAAAGGAAAAATTTGCTCCCCGCTCAAACTTGGAACCCTCTTTTCACCCCTTAAAGGGAGCAATTTCGAAAAACGCTGAAACATGTTTTGTTGTATTTAAACAAAGAGTCTATATACGAAGTTTTAAATCTCTCACTTCAAAAAAGATTTGCTCTCCGTACAAACTTGGAACCCCCTTTTGAACCCTTTAGGGGAGCAATTTCAAAAAACGCTTAAACATGTTTTGTTTTATTTGAACATAGAGTCTATGTACGAAGTTTTAAATATCTCACTTCAAAAAAGATTTGCCCCCCGTACAAACTTGGAACCCCCTTTTGAACCCTTTAGGGGAGCAATTTCGAAAAACGCTTAAATATGTTTTGTTGTATTTAAACATTGAGTCTATGTACGAAGTTTTAAATGTCTCACTTCAAAAAAGATTTGCTCCCCGTACAAACTTGGAACCCCCTTTTGAACCCTTTAGGGGAGCAATTTCGAAAAACGCTTAAATATGTCTTGTTGTATTTAAACCTAGAGTCTATGTACGAAGTTTTAAATCTCTCACTTCAAAAAAGATTTGCTCCCCGTACATACTTGAAACCCCCTTTTCACCCTTTTAGGGGAGCAATTTCGAAAGACGCTTATATATGTTTTGTTGTATTTAAACAGAGAGTCTACATACGAAGTTTCAAATATCTCACTTTAAAAAAGAATTTCTCCCCGTACAAACTTTGAACCCCCTTTTCACCCCCTTAGTGGAGCAATTTAGAAAAACGCTGAAATACGCCATTAGTATATTTTAACACAGACTCTATATATAAAATTTCATGTCTCTCACTTCAATAACTACGGTTTTTCATACAAACTTTGGACCCCCATTTCACCCCTTTAGGGGATGAATTTTGAAAAATCCTTTCTTAGTGCACCCCTAGACCTTATAAGGAACCTACGTGCCAAATTTGAAATCTCTAGAACCAGCGGTTTGGGCTGTGCGTTGATAGATCAGTCAGTCAGTCAGTCAGTCAGTCAGTCAGTCAATCAGTCAGTCAGTCAGTTCCTTCTTTTATATATTTAGATGAGGCCTATCTGGTTTTTTAAATATTATTTGACAATTGGCGTTCTCTTTGCGAATTTTGGTAATTTAGTAAGCGTGGGAGCATTGATGCTGAAGGTATCTATAGAATATCAAACTCATGAAAGAGTTCATTAAACCGTAAGTTCCGTACAACTCTGTAGGTAGGTGTTGATTACGTGCTTTAAATAAAGACTTGTTTGATTAATTTGAAATGTACAGTTTTAAAATTTTCCCTATATTTCTAGTAGAAGACGATGTTACTTGCCAAATGCCCGGAACTTTACCCTACCTTACCTTTAGGGTACTTACCCTATAAATTATGATTCCCTTGAGTGTCGAAATACTTATACGTTTTTTGCGCCATAAATTGCCGCATGTATTTTTTTACGTTAACTTAGAAGTTTGATTTTTTCACAGCTTCAAGGGACTGTAGACCTGATGAGTACCTATATATATAGTTTTAATTTCATCTCGATACCACGTATTCCCGAGATAATGGTGTAACCCCCAAATTTTGACGTAGTAATTTTTATATGGTTTTATAATCATATTCTACGCCACAGAGTAAAAAACAACGACCTCCCTGGTTTTGGTATATTGGAAAGATATTGTGACATCGGAAAGGGTGCTGAGAGTTTAAAAAGCGTTGAACTTCTCCATAATATGAATACAGATCGAAAAAGCGCAAGATATCCCCAGAGGATATTGATTACGTAGTATTTTGAGGACCCCCTCACCCCCCTAAACCAGTGACGTAGTATGGGTACGTTACCTTACCACACTGTACTGCCAGCGATATCTGCTGCACCGGGTATAGAGTAAAGTAAAATTCTCTGTTATGTTCAAAATTAAGTGTTCCTTTTTTCTTTTTTTTTATAACCTCCCTGACTGCGACTGCTGACCTATAAAACGTTCCTTGCACCGCGTGCGAGCGAGACAAGGGACCCATTACTAATTATAAATGCGCGTGCGCTGCTAACGAGGGGGTACGTTAGTGTGGAGCTGGATTCAGCTTTTTAGACCATTACGGTGATAAACAAGCGCGCGGTGTGCCTGATAGTAATTGGTAAGACCCAGTAGCCTATACATTTTAGCGACTTCAGCGAAGTCACCAGCGCGCTTTCAACCTTTTATTGATTTATAGATTCTTTGTGTTAGGTACATAATAGGTATTTTTTGTTCAATTTATATGCCACCAGCTCGTGCGCTGTAACTTCGTCTTAAGTGAACGGGAAGAGAATGATTCCTTCTCGAGACACTTTTAACCCCTGATGGTTAGAGACATATTAGGCACTAGATCTCGCCCGCGACTCCGTCCGTATAGAACTCGTTCATCACGTTAGAATTTTATTGCTTTTCTTTTATATCAGGCGCTGGAAGTTTGTATGGTAGAGCTATCACTCTTCCGTACAAACTTCCACCCCCTTAAGGGATAATTTCTAGAACAAAAAGTATCCTATGTCCTTCCCCGGGGATCAAACTACCTCCATACCAATTTCATCTCAATCGGTCCAGCGTACACGTGAAGAGGTAACACACAGACAGACACACTTTCACATTTGCAATATTAGTATGTATTATATTTCTCTCAGTAAGTAAAGCCCCATTTACACATGTACACGAATCTCATGCAAATTAAACTACATTGCGTGTTACCAAGGTATAGATTACAGACTTTAATAGATCTACCACACCCCGCAGTTTTATACGACGGGACCTCCTTTGTCTATCAGTTTACTAGTTAATTATGAGTAAAAATCAAGCCTAAGTAGACTTACTCCCCGATTACGATCCTTGATTTTGAAGGTTAAGATAGGCTAATACTGTTGAGAAGCCACGTTTCTACTCCAGGATACACCTAGTACAAATTTCGGCTATGAATGTGAACTCATTTATTTATATTGCATTGCCATTCCTTAAACATAAAACCTAAACAGTAATTATTTTTTAAAAAGACAGTGACTAAATATTTAAGGCAATGATGCCTACGTGCATGGCAATAATTAGACTAACAATAGACTTATTCAGCAGAATTCGCCCAACTGCCACAATCAACAAAGGTTGCTATTTTTCGTTTTCAAGCCAATATCCTGGCGAACTGCCAACTCGACTTCTCGGCAAATACGACCAACTTTATGCTGTTACGTAAGATTTCACGATACGAAGGAATTTGACAAAATACGCAAACGCTGGAACAACTACTCGGATCCTGGCAAAAGCTTAGCTATTTTTGTGTTATTTCTAACGTTCTCAGTATAACCAAAATTTTATTATGTAGTTTATAACAAGTTTTTAATGGATGAGAATTCTTGTTTGATACTTAAGTAATATTTGTAATTAGTATTTATTCCCTTTGGATATTTTTTTTGTATCTAGATAGACTTTTTTTATACCACGTCGGTGGCAAACAAGCGTATGGCCCGCCTGATGGTAAGCGGCCACCGTAGCCTAGGGACGCTTGCAACTCCTGTCGTGTCACATGCGCGACTGCTGAGACTTGTATTTGTCGTATAAATCATATGTGAATCATCCTGTTCATACGGTTCTGTTTGCATGATTGTGTTGCCATATGTGTGTGTGTGTGTGCATGAGCGCATGGGATTAACGACATTGAGGCAATCTCTTTATTTAATAAGTTGCCAAGCGGGCTAAAGGTCATTACGGAGTGGCCAATCTTTAAACGTGAGCTGAAATCTCTCTTGCTGACAAGGTGCTGCTATAGTTATATTTTATTCTTGTAATTTTAATGTCATTTCCAACACAACGGGTTTATATTTTGAAAATAAATTGAATTGAAGTGATTTTGTTAATTGCAAAATAGGACATAAGTCAAATTGGTCAAATCAATCAAGGGTCGTCAACGTCAACTCTTTCATAGTTCCAAGCGTCCATAGGTGACGGCGTCTACTTTCTATCAGGCTGGCAATTACCTTGTTTGCCACCGTCGTAGTATAATAAAGTATTAGGTAAAACACTTCTCCATGCTTGTCGCCCGTGTCGTGTGCTGTCACATGCTTGGCGCGCGGCCCGTACAAAGTGCCATAGAGTAGGTACCTACTCTTTTTTCGACTATTATTATGTTGTTGCTTAAAACAACGATTTTACGGTGTTAAACTTATGCTTTAATGCCAACACTATATTAGTCGTAGTCATATCAGTAAAAAACTCTTTATTATAAATAACAACAGTTAAAAATGCCTACAAAAGGAAAGGGTATGTACAAAGGCGAACTTATCCCTTTAAGGGACCTCTTCCAGTTAACTTTTGAGTAAATTAGAGAAGAAATATATATTATTAGCTTTTTCCGCGACTTTATCTGAGTAAAACTCGTTCTCATCGTGATACAATTTTATTGCTATTTTTTTATCAGGCGCTTACCTAGTCATCGCTCTTCCATACAAACTCACCCCCTTATGGTATGATTTCCAGGATAAAAAGTAACCTATGATCTTCCCCGTGTCTCAAACCATCTCCATACCAAATTTCATCTAAATCGGTTCAGCGGTTTAAGCGTGAAGACAAACAGACAGAAAGAGACGTTTCCGCATTTATAATTAGTATATAATATTAGGATGGATGCAATATATACAATATTACGTAACGCCAAAAACGCACATAGTTACCAGGCATTTATTGATAGACATGATATTGCTATCAATCATGTATTTAGTTGTTGAGCACTTGGTGACAAGTGGTTACATATTATATTCGTAGATAGCAACTCATATAAACGCTATTAAACACTAGGTATTGCTGTACATGATTGCTTGAATATTATGTTAAATAAAATCTAAAACGTTCATCCCTTTACATACATATTTCGAATAACAATTTGTACTATTAGGTACTCTATACTCGCGCTATACTATATATACCTATATATTCCTGGCTTCATGCTTAGCAGCTGGAGTGGAATTTCCCAGCAAGTTTGCAAAAAAACGGTGACTTTGGTCAGACTCTGCTCCTCTCCTACTCTATATTAGTTGTAAAAAGGGTGATACAGGCTGTTGAATTATTCGTATCTATAGGGTGCGTTGCCGGGGGACGCCCCTTCTCGGGCAGTTGTGGACAGATCTGCCCCACGGGTCATACTAGTGCAAATTGGGTGCGGTTTTTATTAAACTGAGGAGAAACTATTGGTATATCTCAAATATAATAATGAAGAACTAGACATGTCTGTTTTTTAAACAGTCATCAATAAAAAGCGATCTTCTCAGTTATCACCTAATACATTCATTGCCGACGAGTGAAGACGAAAACTCTCTATGAACGGAGATCCCGACTATCGGGTCCTCGGCGCTGAATGATTATGAACCCTATATAACCATAACCACCTTTATGATTATGAACCATAATAAAGTATACAATGCGAGTACAACTTAAATAGAGACGACAAGACAGTGGCAGACTTTGCTTTAAAAATATACGTCGAATTAAGTTTATAGCCGAAGAGCTGATAACGTAACATTGCTTATATTGTTTTTGTTTTAATCGGGATGTTGACACAAAATAAGAAAGCCAAAAAGGATCAAATTCTTAATCAAATGGCGAAATAAGTAACTCAAAAGAACAAATAATTACGTAATTAAAAGTCTCCAAAGTTTTAAGAGGGGGCATACTCTGTCCCTTTTCCGGAAAACGCACCTTTGTATTGGAACGATCGTCATTTACTATGGCGCTCGTGGTCAATGACGTCACTCTCTCTCTCTAATTAGCAACATTAAATCGATAGTAGCTTCGTTATTTTTTGAAATATTTGAATAGGATTTTCACCATTTATCATATTTTTTGCCTTGTTTCTTTAGGAGTAGACAAATTTTGAGTCAACACCCCTATTGTTGATTGGATGGATTGAACAAGAACTACTAAAGCATACTCTTATCTACTTAAGTGCACACGACATAAAACCTGACATAATCTACTAGTTATGACATGCTTTCAGAAAACATTTATCTTCGCTCTGTTGTAATAGTTTCAACAAAGGCTGCTTTGGAGATAGGTACTGCTGATATACAACTACATAGAGCGTTTAAAATGTTCTTAAAAATCTATACCTACATCTTACACCAGCTGTGTTCGCGACTTCGCCTGAAAATATGAAGCATTCGAGAAGCCTTACTTTAAACGAGCATTATTTGTATAGATACATATTTATTTGTAGACAATTGAGTGCTTACAAAGGGCTCCAACGTTTTTTTCTGTTTTTTTTTAAACTGACTGTGGCTTTATAGGCCGGGCCCATTAAAGAGATAGGAGTGCGCGGTTGGATCTGAGTAAAATCCAGGGGAAAACCTTTGACACGATCACGCGAGTGGTTTTGAACACTGGAATACTCTAAGAGTTTGCGCTCCAGTGAGATTGATTGAGCGGATTCAACCGAATCTGAGGTGTGAGTGGACTCGAAGTACTGGGAGTTTTGTCGTTGATTCACTAAACCTAGCCTAGCTGACAAGAATCCAGAAAGAAATTGAGTTAGGCCCGACCTGGGTCGGACTGACTCTAGCCGGTATTCGGCGGTACCGGGACGAATAGGGACTATATGTGTCTGTGTTGTCGTGATCGCGCGGTGGATGTCCTTGCCGGGATCATACGATTTTAATGAAATTATAGGGGTTTAAGGGTCAAAACGTCTATTTAGTTAGGTCTCATTCCCGGGCAAACTCGTATTTTTAAATGTTCGACTAGAATACTCGTAGAACCAACACTTTCTTATTAATGTTATAAAGGAAACATTGGCCAACACAATATTAACCAGCAGCAAGCTTGGGCTCATAAAGCCTAATTCCAAAAATATACTCAGCCGAAGTTAAGCAAAGACAAACATTAGAACTTTTTAACTCAAATAATGAGTCAAGGAAATGGGAAAAGTTTCGAACTAATAACAGTTCTGGGTGTAATTGTTTTCCTGGGAGCTATAGAAGTACCTACGTCTATTGTTCATGCCTCACATTTGTTTATAGGTTCCATAAGTGTGGTACGTATTTGCCTTTCAGTTATATTAAGTTTTTTTTTTCAGAAGTCTAAGAAATCTCATTTTTCGTGCTTTTTCCACGAATTATATTAATAGAAAATAGAATAAGGTATTTTATACATAATATAATAGTTAGCAAACAGATAGTTGCTTTTTCATTTTTTGTGCTAAGATATGGTCGGGGCACTATTAAATGCAACAGAGGTACGCTATAACATTCTTATTACTCTTAGTGTGATTGAACTTACTGAGAATGTGGGAATTTATCCTCCAATTATATGAACAGACGAACAAAAACATATAATACAAGTAATATAAAGCACCAAAACATTTTACTGTAAAAACCTTGGCAAATTCAAAACGAGTGAACAAAGTATTATCCAGTTCAACAAATCATATTCCGCAAACGGAGTAGGTAGTTAGTGCAACCTGCGAATGTAACCTGACCTATAGTGATATTTCCCGGACCAGCTGATGTCGTTGACCCCCATTCCGGGCCCCCGGCCGGGTGTTCGTTCTCATCCGACATACGACTGTTCTATATTTTTAGTTTCCTTCATACGTTATTGTAAATAACGGTAGTTTTATAACCAATTTATTTATGAACTAACCCACGGACGGACATCCATGCGGTCAAAATTGAAAATATTCTCAGTCTAAAATTCGTTAACTATAAATATTTTGACATAAAGAGTAACATGGTTTTCCTCAAAATCAATATGTTGGTCGTGTAAGAAATCTATGTAATCAATTTTTGGAACGATATTAAGACTAAGGAACCCTAAAAACCTTTTTGTAACGCTAATATAGAGCTACGCTTTTGTAGATCCGCTACGAATATAATGCTACAGTATGGCTACGGATGGGTATTATGACAAGCCTCCTCGTATCTAGGATGTTATTAGCAATAATAGGTAGGTACAACTACCTACCTATTATTTCTTTAAAGAAAAAAACAAGTCTGATATCAAAATGGAAAGCAAGCTTTGAAAATTGTTCTGGTATGTAGTTAGTAGGTACAACCTTCAAAATCAGGGCGACAACTAGTTACCCTAATTAAGTAACAATTGCAATTTCTCTACAAAATTGAGCAGTGGAAACATACTATCCACCCTCAACTCAAAATGTACAACGCTACCCCTAATAAAGCCATTTACAAGCCAAAAACGACTTTTACCGCTTCACATTGAGTTCATTCTTCATCGGCAATTTATCACTTCGCTTGAATTAAATTGAAACCAGCAAATTTAAAATGCACCTTGGGAACTTCAGTTAAGGTTCAACTTTGTTTGACAATAAGTTTTGTAGGTAATACTTCCGTAAACATTTCCGCGCGAAAAGAAGCCTTGAGATTGCCGTTTTAGAGTAGGTTTTGGGATGCTGTCTTTGTGATTGTTCTTTTGCAGAATACACAATATTTGTCTTCGCTGCGTATTCTGAAGTGCCGTTGAGCGTCGTTATTTCTCACATTCAACCGAAGGTAACTTGGGGAAAGAAAATCCTTACACGACGTCGCTACAAATGTAAAAAAAAGTAGGCGACTATTCTCATTATTTTCAAAATAATAATTATTATTATTACAGTCCTATTCTGGCTTTCATTTTAGCTTTTTTAATCCAGTTGAAATTGTGTCCCTTATGACATTTTACCGTAGGGTTTGCTAGAATTCGTGGCCGGGTTCATTGAACCGAGGGCGTGACCTTGTTATAAGGTACCAAATCGTCTATGTATTTGGAGACAGAGGGATCATCATAAAAGGAACTCTTATTTCAGAAAATTTTCAGTATCGTTTGCGAGGGGGAAGATCCAAACACTTTTAAAACATTCGATTTGGAATAAATAAGCCTTTAGGTATGCTATGCCGTTTCAGTCCTATACCCTGGTTTTGAAACGAAATGTTATTTAAACTTGCTAAAGTGTTCTTTTTTCCGCGTCCCAAAGGTTGTCTGGAAAAGATCGCTCTTTAGCTATAAGACCGCCTGTTGTCTACCTCTACCTACATGTCTATGGTTTTTTTTTTAATTCTAAGTGTAACATTCATTTGTGTGAGGTGTGCGCTAAAGAGTATTTGTGTTGTATTGCATTGTAAAGTGTTACCAGCATACTATCTGCTACCTACACAGAGCGCACTTAAATATCTGACACAACTCTATTTATAGGGGGAGGGGCGTCATAAATGTACTTTTTCTGTCTTATACTAGACTGTACTAAGCTACTTGTACAACGACATAAACAGTAATAAGTATAAGGTTCTGATTGTTGCTCCAGCGCTGCATACAGTTACTGTAAATGTAATACAGTCAAGAACAAAAATAATAGGTACATTTTCTATGGAATTTTAATACGAAGTGTGCCCAGTATTTTTGCTCTTGAGTTTAGTATCACATGTAAGGCACTTTATGGCTGTTTTACTCAAATAAGAAATAAAATGTGATTAAACTCATTTATAATATGTACGTAATTTACTAATTATATATTACTATATATATATATTTATATTAACGCTCCTTTACGCGACGAATGAAATAGTAGATTGTATGACAAGGGTCTAAAATGAGCCATATTACCACGAGATAGTTCGAGGGGTAATATGGCTTTTAGACCAGAGTTATACACTCTACTTTTCACTTCGATTGCGAGAAAATAAATAAACAAAGGTTAACCCACCCAAAATTAACAATAAATTCCACGGCGAAGATATATACTTTTGCAGCATGATTTTTTTTCTATACTCCTTTGACACACAAAACATAGACACTGCAGTTCGCGCGCAACATTCACGCGCGAAAAAAGCTAACTGACCTTCCATTAAGCGCTTCAAAGTGTTGCTCGAACGATTTTACCACTTTTTTAATTATTGTGAAATAGGGACTACTATAAACTTAATGTTTAGACTCTTTAGAAAAAATATTATATTTCCAGATCGGTCGATTTTAGTAAAGCTGTATTCTGGTTGGTTAATACCCAATACCAAATATTTTTTTAAGAGTTAAATTAGTGTTCTGTGATTGGTGGATTTAATAGGTGAAGTATTTTGATTGGTCAAATTCAAATGGTTTGTAAATCATAAATATGTATTCATATTTTCCCTAGGGGTTAAATGTACTACTTTAGCCCCGCTTGACAAGTCTAATATGACACACTTTTCGAGCATGAGAAGTGAAAATATCAATTAAGTAGTCCGACATCTCGACATCCAGTAATAAAACAAATGCAATATATAAAAAATAAATTTTGAACATTAAAAAACCGTAATTTTTTAGTAATAGGTATTATGAACTTATAGCTTAATCAGTAAATCTAGCGACACCTCACATGTTAAAATGCATGCCAAAAACAAATTAAGTTACATATAGACTCGAAAAAAAATTCCTTCAGCCGCAGTTGGTATCAAGCTGCACTAAAATCTTGTATTCAATTATTTCTTGCGAAAGCTTACTTTTACAGAACACCGGTGTAATAACGTAGACAAAGGCGTGAATTACTTTCCGGAAAACATTTTCCTCTTTCATCTTAGCATTTCGGTCCAACCCACCTCGATAAAGCCTTTGCCAGTGGAATTAGCATTTAAATTGCCCCACAGGGCTGTGACCAGCGCTCGGAACCGGTTTTTACTATTTTTGAAATATCTCCTAAAGTATTTGTCATATCTCCATTTTTATTGTAAGATTTGTCTTTGTTAACCTTCATCTATGGAATAAATGACTTAAAGTACAAAATAGTATAGTAAAATGCAATTGACCAAAAATTTTAACCGGTTAATTGTATGAAGACGAAACCGGTTTCCGGTGGTAACACACCGGAAAACCTAAAAAGATAAAACAAGGTACGATAATATAAATTAAAATCAAACAAAAAGCTCAGTAAGCTTAGATGTACAGATGGCCATGGAAAAAAGAGCAATGTTTTTTTATACAACAAAAGTGGCACATAAGCTTACGGCCTGCCTGGCTGGTGATAAGCAGGCCGTAAGTCGTAGCCTATAGATACTTGCGACTCCAGGAGAATCACAAGCGCGTTGCCGAACCTTTATTAAGGATTCGTTGTGTTGACAGCTATAGAGACATATGCAAGTCCCTCACTCTCAACACGACGCATCCGCGGGAGCCCTGGCGACCTTACTCATCACCAGTGCCTTTACCATGAGTTTGCATGGCCGTACTCGCTAGCGACTGCGTAAACGATTTAGTATGCCGATTCTTAGCTCTTAGTTAGGCGCTGTACTTTTACCCATACAAATTTTTACGCAGTCGCTAGCGAGTACGGTCATGTAAACCCATGGTAAAGGCACAGGAAAGGAACACAAAACCCAGACCCCACATACCTAAAGAACCGGTAGTGGTGTTATGGCTGCGGTCTATGTGAGGTGGATGAACTTCCCCAGTTGGGCTGCTCCAAATGTCAGCGAGATGATGATGCTGATGTTCAGCTGGGCCTCCTTTACGTTAATGTTTTGTGGCAATTATTAAATCACGATCTATGTCATGTTTTCTTGTCACCATGTTTACGTAGGTACACTAAGCCAGAAACAAGCAGAAAACGAGTCGCCCGTTTTCTGCTAACTAGGTACTTGAATCTGGCAATTCTGCTTGCTGATCTAGGCCTATAATAGTTGGTATTACCAACCAAGCATGTGTGAATCAAAATGTTACACATATATATGTATTACATACCATGATTTTCGGTATATTTTTGCTAGTGCGAGCAGGTCTTACAACCGTTAAGAGTCAAAAAAAACATGTTTTAATAATAGTAAATAACGAAGAAATTAAAAAATCTGACAATTATTTTATTATAATACCTTGATGGTGGCAAACAACGATGCATGCCTGATAGTTAAAAGATACCGTAGCATATAGCACTATACATACATTCCTAATCTACAGAGTTCGTAGTGGTAATATAATTTTCACCTCACTAGCTCGGAAAGCCCTTTTTTATTCTTTAAAAACAGATAGCAAAACTGCATTTTATCCACAAGAGTGCAAAGAATATTTGAAATCCGAACGCGCTATTTGTAACTTTTTTAAACATAATCACATGTAAAGGCCAGTCCAGACAGTCCAGCAACAATAATTTTATATTGTGCTGTTGTGTTAAAAAACTAGTACCTACGCCAAATCTCGGAATTAGGTAGTGGACAACTATATATAGGACGAGGAGGAGGAAAAAAATTTCCTCGCTCCAGTGAGTTAAAGTTATTTTACGTCTCGTGTGTTGCAACACTCGCTACGCTTAGGATTCTATTTTTGAACCACTCGCTTCGCTCAGGATTCTATTTTCGAACCACTCGCTTCGCTCGCGGTTCAACCATAGAATCCATTCGCTAGCTCGTGGTTCAATCCTAGAATCCATTCGCTAGCTCGTGTTTCAATTCCACACTCGCGGTTAAAATACAACTTTGCACCCTTGTATAATAAATAACTATTTATTCTACATATTTCTCTTCTACTCGTTTCTCGCGGCAACGGCAACCCTGCCCACCTGGAGCGGTGGGCTTATTTGCCAGCTAACCGACGTGATAGCCGCTTGCATACAGCATGAACCTCCTTAAAGCTAAACTTTTTTTTTAATTTTTTACTCTACCTATAGATATATTTCTACTGTCATGCCGACCCGCATTATTTTTTGAACTGAATCCAGTATAATTACATTTGATCAACTCGCGACCAAGGATGCTGTGACATATCGGAAACGTCGATGGATCAAAAAGACTCAAAGGATTTTTACTCTATGTCTTTGTATTCAGTTACAATCTTTGGGAATTGGGTTAAAATTTGTATATATAAATTTTTACATCATAAAATTATGTCTACGTACGCGACAAACTCAAAAATTGCCGAACGCATTTTCATGCACTTTTCACCAGAATCAAAACAGCAACATGTAAGTAGAGATATACAGGCACGTAGGCAGGTAGGTACGGAGAATAAAGATGACATCAACTATGATTTTCCCTGCGAGTTTTGCCTTGCTACGGCGTAGCATTTCAAACCAGGTATGTTCCTCTTGTGATTTGTAGTAAACTCGGTTCTCACACACCCTGGGGCTGTTAATTCCCTGAACGCGGCTGACACCGCTGGACATTCAACTTACTTGTGTAAACACGGTACTAGCGACTGCGTTGACGAGCAAACGAAAATACTACTACTACCTAATTATATAAGAGTATAACAACAGAGCACATGTTATGCGTTAGAGCATGATTCTCTGTTTGCTTGACTGACAAATATCGTTTTTCTTTTTAAATAAAAAACACATATTCTGTGGCTAAGTTTCGAAAGAGCCTTGGAACATGCCAAGTTTACAGTTTAAGCGATAAAACCGAGCCCATATAACTTACCTCAGTGAAAGTTACATTTCCACGCTACCGGTATTATAACGGTAATGTATTATACAAATTTACATAAACATTTATGTATAATACTCGTACTTCTCGGCATGAAATAAATGTCAATCCGTTCCCTTTTAATTTAGGTATTCACATAGAAAGGGCAACTATACTTATGTATAGGCATTTAATTTTAATTAGATTATTTGTTTTATTATGTGTTTATATTATAAATTGAGGTGTTGTTACAAATAAATACATTTTTGTATAGGCACGACTTTGTCATGGGCATAAAAGATTGCTCAGGCAAGCTATGATTGTTTATCATTTGACATTTATCACTTATCATTAATCGTTTCTCACTATCGTATGCTTATCGTCTGCCTTTCGTCTACCTATATATGATTAGGTATTTCGTTGAACCTAATATTTTGAATAATTTGAACCTAGTAGTTCCCCTTGTAGATTGGAAGGTTAGTTGCTTTCACAAAACTTGTACTTGGCGCGATACGATGCACTGGATGCGATAAATCAGGATCTGAATCGTATATCCGATTGATGTTTGCGGAATAATCTAGTTTTAAATCCCAAGAAACCTAAGTTTAAGGTTTTAGGCACGAAGAAACAAAGGCAGAAAATTAACGAGTCTATCCCACGGCTAAAGATAAGTGTTACCATAATTGAACAGGTCACAAAAGCTAAAAATGTAGGAGTTGTCATGAACGATGACTTGAGATTCCATAGTCATATTTGTGAAGTTGCAAAGAACTGGTTCTACAGGCTTAAGGTGTTATATCAAGTTCGCCAGCATTTATCAACTGACCTCAGAATTACTCTATGCGAATCTCTTATACTATCGAAACTCAACGATGCTATCGTATACTAAGAGAGTGATTCAGCGCGTGCAAAATGCCTGTGCTTGCTTTTGTTTTATAATAATTCCACCAAGAACTCACGTGGCTCCATATCTTAACAGAAGCGACCTAATGAACATGGACTCTCGGTGCTCCCTCCACTTTGCTTGCTTACTGTTTGGGATTGTGAAGATCCAAGCAGAGCACCTCGATATTTGCATGACAAGCTCAGGTTTTTGCAACGCCAAAGAGTATCTACTCTTCTTTTGTGCCCCAAACACAGGACTGCAGCATTTCGTGGCAGTTTTAAGTACACCGCCACGAAATGCTGGAACAACATACCGCCACCTTATAAGCAAGCTACTTCGTTGCAGTCTTTTAAAGTTAAATTGAAGAACTATCTCCTTAATAAGCAAAAATTAACTACGGGGTAGTGTTTGTATTTAAATTATTTATCTTATTATATATACAGTATTATTTTACTTTTTATTACCATGCTATTTGATTCTGTTATTATTAGTTTTACTTGCTCCATTCCCGCTTCGTAGCATATCGTCACAATTTTTTAGCGCCAGTATTAAATACTACTCGGCTGCGCGCAACTGCGCTCCCTACAGGTGGGTCAATTTAGATAATAAGTTTTTCCATTGTTTTCTTTCTTATATATTGTATCACTGTGTTTTTCTACTGAAATAAATTATCTTCTATTATATTCTATTCAGTTGCGCCTATTCTTGGAGTTACGTAGATGTTAGAGTTCTTTAAGAAGTAACCGGGATATGTAGAACTAAGAAGGCAGTTTTTTTGACTTTAGAAGAAATCAAACGAAGAAGAAGCATTCTTGCACTTAAATTTTTCCTGAGATATCTAAACTTGGTCTTTCTTGTTTTATACCCCGAAAGTAGCAACCAAACAAAAGGCCTGCCTTATGATTAGCAGACACGGTATAAACAGTTACGTTAACGAAGAGATAAGTACAGGTCTCTCAGTATTGACAGCGCATTTTTGGGAGCTATAGCGACCTCTTACTCATCCAGGAACACAACACACCTTGCCTACATAGTAAGGTAAAATGAAGGCCACACAAAATAACTACTATCTAAATTCTACACTAACACTAATATTGAGAAAGAATCCAAAACAAAACCTTTTCAATACTGAATAATGCATGGCATAACATTGCCGCGTGTTGTAGGACATTTCGTTTTGCATATGGAAATCAGGAATATTCCAGAGGATGAAAACTAGACAACTTTACGAGTAGGTATTATATACATAATACGCTCTCATTCATATTCACGGTGTTTTATATATAGGTACATATAACAAGGTGTTTCTCCAGTTAAAAACATACATTAAGCAATGCGAAACTAATTCGAATTTACGCTGAAAATAGGCCTCACTTTGGCACTAGGGGCACTTTTACATGTCAACCGGTAAGTAATTAACTAAAAATAATCAAAAAGTAATAGATTTACAAACTTATCAGTCGTCTACCGGTCCCTGGGATCCCCGGGCTCATTACAAAAGATTTTTTCGCCCGCAGACGACAGCTTAACATACTTAACTTAAAAATAAAAGAATTAAAAAATGTTTAATATTCATTAAAAAAACCGCACAATTGCGAGTCGGACGCGCGCACGAAGGGTTCCGTCCGTTAGGTATCTATAAAAGCCGCAAAAAAATCACTTTTGTTGTGTGGGAGCCCCCTTAAATATTGATTTTATTCCGGTTTTTAATATTTTCTGTCGAAGGTCACTCCAAGATATTTGACTTCGTTGGCCCAGGAGATGGGCCGGTCAAACATCTGGCTGGACCTTTACGTGCTAACGCGGTCTGACGGGTGGAAGACTATCGCAGTGCTTTTTTCAGGATTGACCGATACGCCAAAGATTAAACCAACGACCTAGGTCAGTGATTGCCTCCTGGAGGTATCGCGGGATAAAAGTGGACTTACCAGTTGCACTTTAGGGTGCCTGGGAATGTCGTTCGATCTTAGAATTAAAACAGCTAACCTGAAATTTCCTGAGCACACATCGTTACAGCACTTAAGGTGCGTTATAATCTACGTTATATATTGTTTTCGTTAGATTGTGTATTTATTTATTTATGTTGTATTATTAGGATACAAATGTTTAATATATTTAATTCTGCAATCAAATTTCAACCAGCCAAAATCTTGTCTTGTGCTTCACGGGAGACGACTGATAAGATGAAACGCAGGAACAAACTCAACAAGAGAAAGAAGAAAAACGTACCTAGTGCTGTAGCATAAAAAAAAACACAAAAATAGGCTTCTAAGATAAGTGGATTCTTACGCGAACAAATCTGAATTTATAAATATTTCAATCAAGCTCAACGGTTGAATGAATTTGCCTTAGTTACAATGTTACGGCGTTGAGTAAAATATTCAGCGGAAAAGTGAAGGTACGACTACAATAGAGTAGATCAGTAGAGGGAAAGAGACGTATTTGTAAATTAAATTTGCAAAGCGTAATGTAGTAATAACATCTAACTTAGACCAACAAAATTTAAGGAATTTAACAACTTATTTTGTGTATTTTTTTTATATGTCGATCTGATGCCTTCCGGAGATGACGGTCTTGGAGGATAAATGCTACTATACGTGCACAGTTACAGGGGTTTAAGCTTTTACTTACTTACAAATGTTTTTCTGAACTGGTCAATTTCAATGGATGATATATAGAGGACGGAGGTTGATAGAGTATTCAAAATACAAAAAAGTGCATAAGGGAAATAAGTAACGTCAATATGAATGTCAGCTGTGTCCCACTTATTAGAAAGCTAATAAATATTCTGCCATTATCATGTTTGTACATTTAGTTTAAGAGCCGACGACACTGAACCTAGTTCGATAAGACTTCCAGATGAGATATATATTATAAGATGCGTCATTCCTGGGGGAACACGAAACGGCTATGCTGTCATGCGAAAAACCTGGTGGCCATAGTAAAAAAAATTTTCAAAAAAAATAAATTTTCCGGTTTCTAGTACGATAAGTTTCCCAGGTTTCGTTTGTTCCTCGATACAGGGGAGGGGTAGGACTATACGATAATGCAGTGCTGCAAGCCCCCCTGACTGGCCTTGTCAGTGGCAGCAGCATGATAAGTGACGCCAATATTGAGGTATCTAGTATGATCGGTCTCCTAAAAAAACCAAGGCTCATCTGATAGATCATCAATTTCTGTGTAAGAAAAACCACTGCTGCCTTTTCCTAATAGTGGAGAAGGTGGTGCTGCAGCGATTGAAGGAGCTCAGTACACTGAACCTAATTCGATAAGACTCCCAGATGATATGTATATTATAAGATGCGTCATTTCTGGGGGAACACGAAACGGCTATGCTGCCATGCAAAAAACCTGGTGGCCATAGTAAAAAAAAATTTTCAAAAAAAATAAATTTTCCGGTTTCTAGTACGATAAGTCTCCCAGGTTTCGTTTGTTCCTCGATACAGGGGCGGGGTAGGACTATACGATAATGCAGTGCTGCAAGCCCCCCTGACTGGCCGTGTCAGTGGCAGCAGCATGATAAGTGACGCCAATATTGAGGTATCTAGTATGATCGGTCTCCTAAAAAAACCAAGGCTCATCTGAAAGATCATCAATTTCTGTGTAAGAAAAACCACTGCTGCCTTTTCCTAATAGTAGAGAAGGTGGTGCTGCAGCGATTGAAGGAGCTCAGTACACTGAACCTAATTCGATAAGATTCCCAGATGATATGTATATTATAAGATGCGTCATTCCTGGGGGAACACGAAACGGCTATGCTGCCATGCAAAAAACCTGGTGGCCATAGTAAAAAAATAATAATAAAAAAAAAACCCGGTTTCTAGTACCATAAGTCTCCGGAGTTTCGCTTGTTCCTCGATACAGAGGAGGGTAGGACTATACGATAATGCAGTGCTGCAAGTCCCCCTGACTGGCCTTATCAGTGGCAGCAGCATGATAAGTGACGCCAAATCTGAGGTATCTAGTATGTTCGGTCTCCTGAAAAAACCAAGGCTCATCTGAAAGATCATCAATTTCTGTATAAGAAAAACCACTGCTGCCTTTTCCCAATAGTGGAGAAGGTGGTTGCTGCTGTGATTGAAAATCGCCTTCAGCGCAGCTGGATTCGGTTTTTCAATTCAGTTTTGTCAGCAATCACCCGGTTCCTTTCGATTTGTACTGATTTAATACGCGTGCCACGTACACTTAAGAATAATTTTGCTTGTCGTTGATTTCATAATACAAATGATTTTGAAAAGTTATTCTCCATTATACCGAAATAAGAGCTCCATAGAGAATCCACAAAACACTTTTTATACACTAGCTGAATAATTGACAAAATGTACATCAACCTTGTGTGATTTCAGACGAGATAAAAGCGGTAACTCAAAATGAAGCTTTTTAAATAAAATCAAGTACACCTATTCAGTTTCCATCTGTGTTAGTTAGCTGTAAAATATAACTGTATTTCCATTATATCGAAATAAGCTCTATAAAGAACCCAGGAAAAACTTTTATGCAGTAGCTGAATAACTGATTCATTTTGATTAACCGCTTTTATCTCGTCTTCAAATCACATAAGGTTGTACATTTTATCAATAACTCAGCTAGTGTATGTATTTTCTGGGTTCTCTATAGAGTCTTATTTCGATATAATGGAAATACAGTTATATTTTACAGCTAACTGACACAGATGGAAACTAAATAGGTGTACTTGATTTTTATTTAAAAAGCTTCATTTTTAGTTACCGCTTTTATCTCGTCTTCAAATCACACAAGGTTGATGTACATTTTATCAATTATTCAGCTAGTGTATAAAAAGTGTTTTGTGGATTCTCTATGGAGCTCTTATTTCGGTATAATGGAGAATAACTTTTCAAAATCATTTGTTTATGAAATCAACGACAAGCAAAATTATTCTTAAGTGTACGTGGCACGCGTATTAAATCAGTACAAATCGAAAGGAACCGGGTGATTGCTGACAAAACTGAATTGAAAAACCGAATCCAGCTGCGCTGAAGGCGATCTTCAATCACAGCAGCAACCACCTTCTCCACTTTTGGGAAAAGGCAGCAGTGGTTTTTCTTATACAGAAATTGATGATCTTTCAGATGAGCCTTGGGTTTTTCAGGAGACCGATCATACTAGATACCTCAGATTTGGCGTCACTTATCATGCTGCTGCCACTGATAAGGCCAGTCAGGGGGACTTGCAGCACTGCATTATCGTATAGTCCTACCCTCCTCTGTATCGAGGAACAAGCGAAACTTCGGAGACTTATGGTACTAGAAACCGGGGTTTTTTTTTTATTTTTTTTTACTATGGCCACCAGGTTTTTTGCATGGCAGCATAGCCGTTTCGTGTTCCCCCAGGAATGACGCATCTTATAATATACATATCATCTGGGAGTCTTATCGAATTAGGTTCAGTGTACTGAGCTCCTTCAATCGCTGCAGCACCACCTTCTCCACTATTGGGAAAAGGCAGCAGTGGTTTTTCTTATACAGAAATTGATGATCTTTCAGATGAGCCTTGGGTTTTTCAGGAGACCGATCGTACTAGATACCTCAGATTTGGCGTCACTTATCATGCTGCTGCCACTGATAAGGCCAGTCAGGGGGACTTGCAGCACTGCATTATCGTATAGTCCTACCCTCCTCTGTATCGAGGAACAAGCGAAACTTCGGAGACTTATGGTACTAGAAACCGGGTTTTTATTTTTTTATTTTTTTTTTACTATGGCCACCAGGTTTTTTGCATGGCAGCATAGCCGTTTCGTGTTCCCCCAGGAATGACGCATCTTATAATATACATATCATCTGGGAGTCTTATCGAATTAGGTTCAGTGTACTGAGCTCCTTCAATCGCTGCAGCACCACCTTCTCCACTATTAGGAAAAGGCAGCAGTGGTTTTTCTTACACAGAAATTGATGATCTTTCAGATGAGCCTTGGTTTTTTTAGAAGACCGATCATACTAGATACCTCAATATTGGCCTCACTTATCATGCTGCTGCCACTGACAAGGCCAGTCAGGGGGGCTTGCAGCACTGCATTATCGTATAGTCCTACCACTCCCCTGTATCGAGGAACAAACGAAACCTGGGAGACTTATCGTACCAGAAACCGGAAAATTAATTTTTTTTGAAATTTTTTTTTTACTATGGCCACCAGGTTTTTTGCATGGCAGCATAGCCGTTTCGTGTTCCCCCAGGAATGACGCATCTTATAATATACATATCATCTGGGAGTCTTATCGAATTAGGTTCAGTGTACTGAGCTCCTTCAATCGCTGCAGCACCACCTTCTCCACTATTAGGAAAAGGCAGCAGTGGTTTTTCTTACACAGAAATTGATGATCTTTCAGATGAGCCTTGGTTTTTTTAGAAGACCGATCATACTAGATACCTCAATATTGGCCTCACTTATCATGCTGCTGCCACTGACAAGGCCAGTCAGGGGGGCTTGCAGCACTGCATTATCGTATAGTCCTACCACTCCCCTGTATCGAGGAACAAACGAAACCTGGGAGACTTATCGTACCAGAAACCGGAAAATTATTTTTTTTTGAAATTTTTTTTTTACTATGGCCACCAGGTTTTTTGCATGGCAGCATAGCCGTTTCGTGTTCCCCCAGGAATGACGCATCTTATAATATACATATCATCTGGGAGTCTTATCGAATTAGGTTCAGTGTACTGAGCTCCTTCAATCGCTGCAGCACCACCTTCTCCACTATTAGGAAAAGGCAGCAGTGGTTTTTCTTACACAGGAATTGATGATCTTTCAGATGAGCCTTGGTTTTTTAGGAGACCGATCATACTAGATACCTCAATATTGGTGTCACTTATCATGCTGCTGCCACTGACAAGGCCAGTCAGGGGGGCTTGCAGCACTGCATTATCGTATAGTCCTACCACTCCCCTGTATCGAGGAACAAGCGAAACTTCGGAGACTTATGGTACTAGAAACCGGGTTTTTTTTTTTTTTTTACTATGGCCACCAGGTTTTTTGCATGGCAGCATAGCCGTTTCGTGTTCCCCCAGGAATGACGCATCTTATAATATACATATCATCTGGGAGTCTTATCGAATTAGGTTCAGTGTACTGAGCTCCTTCAATCGCTGCAGCACCACCTTCTCCACTATTAGGAAAAGGCAGCAGTGGTTTTTCTTACACAGAAATTCATGATCTTTCAGATGAGCCTTGGTTTTTTCAGGAGACCGATCATACTAGATACCTCAATATTGGCGTCACTTATCATGCTGCTGCCACTGACAAGGCCAGTCAGGGGGGCTTGCAGCACTGCATTATCGTATAGTCCTACCACTCCCCTGTATCGAGGAACAAACGAAACCTGGGAGACTTATCGTACTAGAAACCGGAAAATTTATTTTTTTTGAAAAATTTTTTTTACTATGGCCACCAGGTT
The DNA here is from genome assembly GCA_963556455.1 of Epiblema foenella. NCBI lineage: Eukaryota > Metazoa > Arthropoda > Insecta > Lepidoptera > Tortricidae > Epiblema > Epiblema foenella. The sequence goes on along the minus strand of OY747098.1, from coordinate 11,811,655 downwards.
TTTTGCATGGCAGCATAGCCGTTTCGTGTTCCCCCAGGAATGACGCATCTTATAATATACATATCATCTGGGAGTCTTATCGAATTAGGTTCAGTGTACTGAGCTCCTTCAATCGCTGCAGCACCACCTTCTCCACTATTAGGAAAAGGCAGCAGTGGTTTTTCTTACACAGAAATTGATGATCTTTCAGATGAGCCTTGGTTTTTTTAGGAGACCGATCATACTAGATACCTCAATATTGGCGTCACTTATCATGCTGCTGCCACTGACAAGGCCAGTCAGGGGGGCTTGCAACACTGCATTATCGTATAGTCCTACCACTCCCCTGTATCGAGGAACAAACGAAACCTGGGAGACTTATCGTACTAGAAACCGGAATTTTTTTTTTTTTTGAATATTTTTTTTTACTATGGCCACCAGGTTTTTTGCATGGCAGCATAGTCGTTTCGTGTTCCCCCAGGAATGACGCATCTTATAATATACATATCATCTGGGAGTCTTATCGAATTAGGTTCAGTGTACTGAGCTCCTTCAATCGCTGCAGCACCACCTTCTCCACTATTAGGAAAAGGCGGCAGTGGTTTTTCTTACACAGAAATTGATGATCTTTCAGATGAGCCTTGGTTTTTTTAGGAGACCGATCATACTAGATACCTCAATATTGACGTCACTTATCATGCTGCTGCCACTGACAAGGCCAGTCAGGGGGGCTTGCAGCACTGCATTATCGTATAGTCCTACCCCTCCCCTGTATCGAGGAACAAACGAAACCTGGGAGACTTATCGTACTAGAAACCGAAAAACTTATTTTTTTTGAAAAATTTTTTTTACTATGGCCACCAGGTTTTTTGGATGGCAGCATAGCCGTTTCGTGTTCCCCCAGGAATGACGCATCTTATAATATATATCTCATCTGGGAGTCTTATCGAACTAGGTTCAGTGTCGTCGGCTCTTCTACTAATTAGGGATGTTTGTGTTTAATCAACTTACAAGAGTATAGTTATATAATCATTTGCCAATTGAGTTATACGTACACTATCGGACCAAATATTTAAACGCAAGATGACGCCATGGTTACTGGAAAAATGTTTTTACAGTGTCAACCCATTTAGATATTAAACATTTTTGACATATTGGATACCTAATTATAATAAGGTACCATTTACTGTACAAAATTGAAATGTTATTGGCTAATCTGAAGGTTCTCCTTTTTTGGATGTCGGTTGTAAAAGAATATAAATACAAAATATTAAAGTAACAATCTCAAAACCAGTTGTAGAACGCGTTATGTTTTACTACGTTCGTACTTTCATTCAAGTCAGAGTCAATGAAAACAACTCGATAATGAATACGAAAGCGTACACCTTAATTTTGGCAATAACTTTATGCAGCGCCTAAAAATGTGTCGAAGCTCGTTGTTACGTGATCAAAAAATAATGGAAGGTGCTAAAGTGGAGGAAATCCACGTAATTACAGTTATTGAGCGTTCCGGCAGTCGGCACGGGGCTAAGATGGAGGGCAGAGCGGAACCCGGTTAGGCCAGGATCCCGGGCGGGTCGATGCGGGGTGTATCTGGTTTTTTCGGACACTATACCAACCGGGAGAGGGGTGAACGAACGGCGTTACATAACGCGGTCGATACTGGCCTGCGCAGGCCTGCGCGGGCCACCCCTCGCAATATCGCTCGCGCGCGCTACCCACTCGGACGTACGCGTGTTATTTATTTTACCGCGTTTTTCGTTTCCCTTTCGTTCTTTACGTTTATGATTTGAGGCCACCATGTCGAAAGGCGACAGCGAACAACAGAATGGCTCCGGCGAGGAGTCCAAAACCAATCTCATCATCAACTACCTGCCTCAGAGCATGACTCAAGAGGAAATCCGAAGCCTGTTCTCCAGTATCGGTGAAGTGGAGAGTTGCAAGCTGATCCGAAATAAGGGGGCCGCGTTCCCTGATGCTCTGAACCACGCGCTGCACGGCGGCGGCCAGTCGCTGGGCTACGCATTCGTCAACTACCACCGGCCGGAAGATGCAGAAAAGGCCATCGCCACGCTCAATGGACTCCGCCTTCAGAACAAAACCATCAAAGTATCATATGCACGACCGAGCAGCGAGGCCATCAAAGGTGCCAATCTCTACGTGTCCGGGCTTCCAAAAACCATGACTCAGAGCGAACTCGAGCGACTCTTCAGCCCATACGGCCGCATCATTACATCTCGTATTTTGTGCGAAAATTCAGGCGGACGGCCTTTCACAGGTGGCGAACAGGGTTTGTCTAAAGGCGTTGGATTCATCCGATTTGATCAGCGCGTGGAGGCTGAAAGAGCCATTCAGGAACTGAATGGAACTGTACCTAAAGGAGCAACAGAGCCTATCACAGTGAAGTTTGCGAACAACCCGTCCAACAATGGGAAAGCTTTGGCACCTTTAGCGGCGTACTTGCCGGCGGCGCTCCGGTTCCCCGCGCCTCTCGGCCGCTTCAGCTCCGGAAAGTCTCTCCTGGCTATCAACAAAGGATTACAACGCTACAGCCCACTGGCTGGGGAGCTTCTCGGGGGCGTGCTGCCGGGAGCTGTCGGCTCCGAGTGGTGCATTTTCGTGTACAATCTGGCGCCTGAGACCGAGGAGAACGTGCTCTGGCAACTCTTCGGCCCGTTCGGTGCCGTTCAGAGCGTGAAAGTCATCAGAGACCTGCAGACCAACAAGTGCAAAGGCTACGGGTTCATAACCATGACGAACTACGACGAGGCCGTGGTGGCCATCCAATCGCTGAACGGATACACGCTGGGCAATCGCGTGCTGCAGGTCAGCTTCAAGACCAACAAGATCAAGACGATCTAAGCGCCGCGGGCGCCGCGGCCGGTAGGACGGCACGCGCCAGGCGCGCACCCATACATACCAGAACATCAACAAGAGTTAGACTGTCTTCCCGACTAGACCGGACAACGTCCGCAATTTCTACGTTTACTGTAAAGCGAAGCCACCGGCCCTTTGTCCGAAGCCGCTCCGGTGACATATATATTACACGTACGTATACCTATATACCGAACTGGGTTAAGTGTGTTTCAGGAAACAAAATGGCGGCTCGTACGGGGCGCGGTGCGCAGGTCCGGACCCAATCCGGCTGCACCGACTAGACACGACCTAGGCCGGCTTGAGTGGCATGCCACACGGCCTGACTAACCCATACATATTGGTAATAGTCAATAACAAAATAATGATATTAAACTTCGCTTATGAACGGTTGTGGTTAACGAGAAATAGTTTTCGAATATAATGAATAATTAGCAATAATAGCCTAAAATTGTGTAATGCTATGCTCCATTTTATACGCGATCATAATATATCGAGTGCGTGTCATGTCTCCACTGCCGCGGCCGTCACGGCAGCGGACGGTCCGGCACGACACGGGCCCGGCCCGGCCCGGCCCGGCGCCCGGTCCATGTTTGCCAAATATCGATACACATCATTCTGTCGCTCACACAACGTACCTAGCTGTTAGTATTATATCGGACCGGCCAAATGTAATGGAACGAAGCTCGCGCTTCTCAGGCACTTAATCGAAGTAAAATAGTGTTATATTGTTAAAGATTGGAAAATATATATTATCTATATGTATATTTTAATCATATATTAATATAATTAAGGATGAAAACTAATCAAAAACTGTGATAGGTTTTGATAAAATTTTAAAAATGATTGAGATCCGCGGAGATGAGTTGACGTCCCGGGCTCGCCCGGCACAAAAGGCGTGTAGGTTAGTTTTTTGAGAAAATTTTGATACAAGGAACTAGGAAGCGGGTTACGTTACGGTAGTAGATACCTGTAACGCACACTGACAAGGATCTGACACACTAAGCACGGCGCCCCCCGCAGGGGGTGGTCCAAGGCGCTCGGGGCCGCTCGGCCAGGCGATCGATCGAGCCCGGTCGAGCGCGCCGTCCCGCTCGCGCGCACTCCCTCGCCGCACGCTAGAGGGAGACCACACGCGGAGCGACGGAGGACGACAGTCCACCGCGGAACTATGGTGCATACTCTAGTCTAACGATATCGTTTCCAATAATAATCGATGTCTAAACATATGATCGGTACCTGCTATAATAATAATGTATGGATGCGAACCTGCGTCTATTCGAAGTAGGCTTTAATTGTCTTAGTTTAAATGAAAATTTGTACATAGGAAAAATGTTTAAATAATCCGCCGCGTCTGACACGTCTCAGAACCACTTCGACCCGACAAGACCTATTGAAGAACATCGAACTTGAATAGATTATATTATCGTGCCGTCCTAACGACCCTACGATTTTTGTAAAAAGAATATATACTTAATATATTATGTATAAAACAGTTTTGTAACATTTCAGATATTAACTAATAGGTACTCATTACATACCAAAGATGGAGATTAAAATTTACAAGTATTTATATATTTATTATAAATGTAAAACGTGCAATAATTAATAGCCATTAATTTAATAAAAATATATTAACAAATGAGTCGAGGCGTCGGGCTAGGCCGACCGCAGTTTGTTTGTCTATTTATTGTAATCGCGGGGAAGGCGATGGCCAATGGCCGACTTGCTATTTATTCATTTAATATTTTTTACTAAAATTCGCTTATTTTACATACTTACAGCTTGACTTGCTTGATATTCGAATTTTAGTCTTAATACGTTTCATTATTAATAGGGCTACTTACTGTATTAATTTAGAGAAATTGTGAGTTACCACTCCCGTTACTAGGCCTCGCATTGGTATTGGTACTGGCTGGAGAAAATAAAAAAATAGATTGTGTCCATAATGTAGGCAGGAAGTGTAAAAGGAAAGTATTTAATTGTAATTCTAGAAAATACTTTACCGAAGCGAGGTGTAGATTTTGGGTATAAAGTTTAATTGTAAATTATAATTTAAATTATTGGTAATTATTACGGATCGTACGGTTGGCAAGCGGTGGAGTGGTCGCGAGCACAACTTTTGCTAACCTACTGTAACTATACTACGTAGTCGTCTTTAGGTTGTAGTGGTTGTTGTGTTTGTGTTGTTTTGCATCAGCATATCAATTTCAACTATTCTAGTCATTAATTACCCTTTCATAAGGACTGTATTCATAATTGATCATTATTAAGAATAGTTGGAGTTAATGTTGATGATAATAACCGTAATGATAATTTAAAATTTTGTTAGATTTAACGACTCATTAATTTAGTGTACGTGCAATTATTGTATTTTACGTGTATAATGTAATAGGTGTGCATTTAACTTATTTAATGTCTAATTTATATTATAATACCACGGTAGGTTAAGCTTACTCAGACCGGCTTTCGCGCGCTTTTTTTGATCACAAGATGGCGTGGCGGCTTAACGAGGCAAGTCTTGTACACCTATGGGATAATCGATATCGAAATTCCGGTTTGAGTAAAGCTAAATTGAAAAACTAAATTGATTTATTTATTAGGAAATTACTATAATGGGCGATTAATCGGGGTCAGGGAGGTAAAGTTTGATTAAATAAAACAAATAATTATTGTTCAGGGCAACTTAACCCTAATATGGTTTCAAGTTTGGGATTACTTTTCGCGTAAATGTAAGATTTAAACTGTCGTTTGAATCGAAACGAAAACACCAAAGTATTCACTGAAAACTCATCGACTTTTTAGATAATAAATAATAATAATAATGGAAGTAAAAATTGCAAAGTATTTTGGAGCGGTTGTTCGTTAGGTAATGTAAAGTGACAGCGTATATTAGTAGAATGTTTTGTACGTCAACCCTTCTTTCGGTATAATTAAACAAAATAATAAAAAGATAATAATAAATTAATAATAGTGCTCAATAGCTTAGTGAGTCGAGTAGTTCGTGAACATGAAAAGCAATAAATGTACTTATTGTGAGTTAAGCACGCCACGGTACACATAATGTTAACTTAATATTTTTATATGTATTTTAAAAATATACTGTAATTCATATCTTCATAGTTGTAAGCGGCGGTCGGCAAAACGTTCTACTAATAGTGTAGTGTGGACACTGTGGATGTAGGTAACGAACCCAGCCAAGGTAGGAGCACTCCTATTATCAATACCATACGGCTACTTTTTGAAAGGTGTTTTGAAGCATTTTTAATGAAAATAAGAAAATATATAAAATAAAATAATTAATTGGCAACACAGAAACAATACTCTAAATACGCATAGGCTAATTGACATGAGGCTGTGAAATTAGCAAAAAAATAAAAGTAAATAAATACACGTGACGGTCGATCTTAAATTATATTAAAGATTAAGGAAGAGGGATGATGCAGTCGTAGGTTGATGGCCCATACCTAATTAATAAGTAAATCAATTGACATGAACGCAGCTAACATTAATGACTGTCCAGCAATCGGTGATAAATAGGAAGGCTAAATAGCATTTGTACGCATCGGCGTGTAGTCTGGTAAAGAGCCGACCTCGGGCAAGCACAAAGCAGAAGTAATGCCAGAGGAAGGAACCGTAGTTAAGTCACAATGAAGAAATGAAATCTTCCATAGGACATAAATCTACGTAAGTTTAACTTCTCCGCGTCAAAATATTTCAATAATATACATGGCACTTTCGGCTGTATTCTAGTCAAATGCTCAATAATTAAAAACGCCGCTTGTGCCGGATGCGTATCGACAAAATATCATCGATAAATTGGAATATTTTAACGTCGCAGAAAACTCGAGACATCGACTAAATGTGTTACTATAAACGTCATACGTCAAAAAATTTGCACAACACCTACTTCAAAGCTGCAACGGCTATATTATTCTAAAATTATTGTATAAATTCCATTTGCTCAGCTCATACTTCCTCTTTTGGACCTGTTTCTCTAGCATAGCTCTTAGGTACTCTGATTGGGTAATTTTATAAAATATAGCCCGCGGCGTCTTATCGCTTCCCTTTGCGCATTCGCATGACCACTTGGGCGGAACCACCGGCGCTGTGCCCCGCCCGCGCCGCGAACCAGCGAAAAACAACCATAAGCAATATAAAATGTCGATAAGAGACAATAAACTAAGCAATATTTTTAAACGGATCTTTTTGATCCATATTTCTGCATTTCACAAGTGGAGACTTAGTCCTTATTGCCTGAAATGCAGCGCTTTAATACCAGTTTAATTAAGCTTTAATGGAGTATCTTACATTTAAAGTTGCTCGAAAGCCGTATAACGCTGGTATTCGGTCGCCGAGCGCTGGCGGGAATCAGGACAGGACCGTGTGCTGCCGTGCTGTAATAATCATTATAGACAGTGAAAAGGCCGGAAAGACACTTGCATTCAAAAACCCTAGACTGCGTCGAAAGATGGGTCGATTATACGCTTAGAACATTCGCTAAAATGGTTGCAATAAATATGTAAATATAACAACGGCATCGGATCAGCTTCGGAACGCGAATTGTGAATAAATTACCAATAGTTTCGAATTTAAATAATAAAAAAGTAATATCATGTAATATCAATTTCACTGTCTATTTATTAGAAGTTCGTTTTCGGTGTTGATTCCTCTATTAACTGCATAGCACAATGGTTCGTTCCCATTTCTCAGGGGATCGAGGAGCAGGCCCATGCCTCGGCTCGAGGCGCCTGGCCCTCGGAACCCACTATTCATTTCAGGTTAAGTGATAGAATGGGGACAAACACAGAATCGTGCAGAGTAGCATGTGATACTCCTAGTACGTAAACGTAGGCAATATTCATTCATATTCCCATATTGTTAGAGACCTGAAAGTATGGACCGTATCATAGATACTTTTCGAGGTCTTTGCGAGTATTTAAAACAGTAAATCATCCCGACTTCCAACAGACTCTAATAAGGATAGGAAATAATTAGACAAAATGCATCGTAAGATAAGTGTCTCAAAATAAAGTATTGAATAAGTATTTTACCAACTTCAACGTTAAGGTGTACTAGGCAATGAAAGCAATGATATTTATAATTAAATGAGATTATGAACAGTCAGCCATTCCTCGTTCGCTAGCTGACTCCACTTTGATACAAATACGTATTTTATAAAACTAATGAAAAATTCGAAAAAAAAGTTAAAAAACACTTAAGATCTTCCGGTATTTAAAAATCAATGTTGAAGTTTCTTTTCGTCTTTTATGGTTATATAAAAATTAAGAGGTAGGTGTCTGTGTTGATCGTATTAACCGATTTAGTTAATATTGTACCTAAAGGTTAGGTATTTCTATATACTTATTGTGTCGGTTTAATAATTACCTCTACTTCATTATAGCTTTTGTGGGGAGTTTGATTTGCACAAGAAATAGTAGATGGAATTAAGACAACACTAAACCTGGCATCATTGTCTCTGGCCGGTTTCCTGCCTCGAACATGCTTCGCCTCGACTTGAACGCCAGGCAGAGCATGGCTCCAGCTAGGGAACAGGCGAGGGAGTGGTCGCTAAAATTCCAAATATTGATTCAGTTTTAGTGTCTTAGAATTAAATGTTGTTCCCAATAATTTGTAAGATCGTTTAAGGATTTTTGAATTATTGTAAAGTTTTCCAAACACCAAAAAGGAGCTTAAACGCTCGGTTCCAGGGACCGACGCGGTTTTTGGAAAATTGCTACGCGACATCCTTCAAGCGGGATAGAATTTTTAAAATACTCATTCCTATTGTAAGCATTAATAACCAAATATTTACATCAGTAGTGGTTACTTGGCTGTTTTAAGTAATTTATTCATTAATATTTTCAAGTAATTTATGTGTCTATAATTATTACTTTATTGGAATTAATTATAATTGAATAAAAAATATGAAAAAATGTCACATTCTCTTCACTTTATACAATAGTTTTTACAATATGATATTTAATATCCTCAATGGTTGTAACTATACATTTCTTGTTCTAAATATATAAAAAACCAATGACAGTTGCTTTTATTTTTATTCCATCCCAAAACACAACACAATATAAAAAATATCGATAAACATGACATTGACTTCACTTTTAAATCATGTAGAGTGTGGGATTAGTCAATGGGCAATTGGCCATCAATTTACTAAAACGCCATATTCAATCATGGCTATGTACGGTTGACAGAGGACCAAATTTAATACAAACAAATACACTTTTTTATTATTAACCTTTATTTTGTATAAATAAGTAAGACGCTTTTATCCGTAAATATAAAATCATTATTCCGGTCTAACACGGAGTTGGGTTGGGACGTGTTAATGTTATGAATGCAAATTTCCAGTTGTGAGCGTTTCGATAAACTATACATATTATTTTGTGTGACAATTAAATTGCCATTCTTTACCTATTTGGCATGTATTATGTTTCAAATGCAAAATGAATATTAAGGTTCTATGACCATTTCTTTGGTTCTATGGTAATTTATTTATGTGTGCTTTAAAATATAACATTCACAGTATTGTCACTAATGTGCATTTATCCAATAAAAACGTTGTATTCGTATTACTAACGCATATACTATGTCAACTCTTCCACATGAAATCTGATGCAGAAGAGTTAACAGTGACAACCAAATTTTAGACAATGGATACTACATTTATAACATTAGATCAAAAAGACAATCTAGCACGGTCAACTGAATGCCAAATAGAAGCCGTAACTAAACATATTAGTATAAATAAATCCGATTTTACCAACATAGAAGAAATGCACTCGGCTAACTTTAATAATGATGTTTTAATACTGAGCGAGAAAACCCTTACCCATTAATAACAACTATATTTCTTTTTCCACAACTAATCACCTCAATCAAAACGATGGTGTAGTATTCTATATTAAAAATACTCATAAAGAGATTGAATAGGGATATTGACTCAAAGTTTAACTACTCCATAAAACTACTTCAAAAGAAACAAGGCAGAAAAATATACCAAGTGGTGAATACCCTATCCAAATATCTCAAAAAATAACGAAGTTAGAACCGTTTGAATGTTGCTGACTCGGCAAGCCTCGTGGTCTAAACGCGGTTCCCGACTAAAAAAGCATTCATTATGTAACGATTGCATAAACTACTATTTTCTGACTGTAGCCGAAACATGATTGGTTTAAATTTTCTCAATAGAATAATATCCAAAGTTGAGTCTTTATTTTCCTTGTTTTACTCAGCCTAGGTACTAAAACAAAGCATTATTAAACGACACAATTAAGTTAAAATGATGGTACTTTACCTCGTCTTAACTCTGTCTCTAGAGGAAATTTAGTAAAACTGCATATTTATCGAGATTCGTCTAAAACGCCATTCCCGAAGAGTGTAGCATCCCATTTTGTCGTGCGCAAAATACATAAGCGTGTCTCTTTGAAAGAAAACGAAAACAGTTATCAACTTACAAAAAGCACTCGATAGTTTATCCAAACAAAACCTTTCCTACTTAAGTACGTACACAGATCCTAACCAGTTAACCGAACTTTTGACAAGTAAATTAAGAAATTACCTTATAGGAAATACCATTACTTCTCTAATCCCTAGAAATAACCGTCGATAACTCGGAATGAATAAATGATATTACTAATCGCAAACCGACGAAAATAGAAAATAATGAACTTTTACATATTACAAACTCCCCAATAGAGAAAAGACAAAAATTTATGCTGTAAATCCAAAGTACAGCATAAAATCCGAGCGTTCAAAACGCCCTCAAAACTCCCATACTAATTGAGCATAGTGTGTGACGTCATATATTATGCGCCCGTACTACCAGTGTATGGAAAAACGAGTAATATGCTGTTTTGGTCGTGGAATATTGCGTTTAGGTACATTATGTTCTCATACAATATTTTAAATCATAATAATCCTGATGGTGGTTTTTAATTTAATTTTAGTCTATAAAAAAAATACATCAAGTTTCGAAGTTTTCAAGTGTCATATCTTTTTAATCTTTTGAATATTTTATTAATTTACTGTGTTTTGTCATAATTTGATAGTTTAATATTCATATAGTGACATCTTTTTATTATTCATTCCTCATGCATATTCTCTATTGAATCAGTCAATGCCGTTAACAACTATTTCGCCGATGTAGAAAACCAGAAATCAGAAAGCTTATATGGGTCTTTAAAAATCTAAAGCATATCGCCACTCCGGAGCTTCTAAAGTAAATATACGTAACTCTGGGACAGACAGCGAAACTATAAGGGCTCCGTTTTCGCCATTTTGGCTACGGAACCCTAAAAACACGTAAAGTAAGGTCTTATTACTACATGTTTGACGTCATGTAAACATGAAGGCAAGTGATTATCTCTGGCAATTCATAAATAGAATCGATTAGCGTTTGTCATATGAAATATAATATACAGTTTGCTGCGTCCAATTTTGGCCTCCCTACACCAACCTATACCCCTAGGCCTCCCACCACCCACCTCCCTTTACCCCTGAGGGGGGTGATCTAGCTTACTCACATGATGCGTTCATGTATTTCATATTTCGACAGATACAATTTCCAATAAATGGCGACAGACGATTTCGTTGTTTTCGCGACACCTTGTGTCTATGACAATGGGACCCTCGTATTATTTTAGGGACAAGTGGCACAGCTCCTATTGAGCCGACCCCCTGTATAATGGAAGGTGTGATGTGGGGAATATAGGGACATACGCGATGCATAGTATAAATCAAATTTGTATTTTGTTCAAAAAATTTGCTATTGTTGTTTTTAATGGACATGTTTTAATAATTTAAAGGGATCCTATAAAAAATATGGCTAATTTATGTCTGTTTCTGCCATACACTTTAGTTTTTTTTCTATCACTTATATCTACATTTCTAACATTTAAAAAAACGGTCAAGTGCGAGTCTGACTCGCGCACCGAGGGTTCCGAACACAGATCGTGTACCCGTCCCGACCCCATTTAATTCAGGAAGTTCTTAATAGCGCGATGTACAAAATACAAATTGAACGCCGTGGGTACAGCGTCACAAGTCATTGTTGTGACTTTAAACAAAGCACTCTAACAACTCCATAAATTTTAGTTGACCCATAGGTTCTTAACAACTACGCTAGGCAGATATCAAAGCGCAATCTATTTAATCTCCTATTTTAACATTAAAATTATTACGGCTCGATGGGTCAGCAGGTTTCGCTTATATTTATATCGCAAGCGCTTTAGAGGCTATGGGTCAGTGTATTAAGTAACTCTAATCTATTGTTTTTTATGTGATTATGAATGTAATTGTTAGAACGACTTTAATTGACGACTTATCGTCGGGTTACAAGCAAAACTCACTATGAAATTTGTCACTACTCTTAGAAACCTCGTATCTCAGTACTGAAACTAGCTTAATTTTAGGTAGGTATTTGTTACTTAGTGACTTTTGCTTCTCATCCGACGATAAGTCGTTTTGGTTTGGAGATCATTTAGCTCTTGTAATATACACACACATGTCACAGATATTCGAACTAAATCAGAAGCGAAATCGATCGAATTGTAACTACGATCGTAAAAGTAAATACTAAATAATGCGTAAATCTGCTTTATCCTAGCTACGATAAGACTCAAAGTAGTAACGTGTATAAAATTATGTTCATTAGCCTCAACTTCACCTAATGTCATTCGGTATAAAATGACACACTAATGCAATCTAGAGTCGTCTCACCATACGTCCTTATTATATCTTGACCCTGAGATTCGTAACAAAGATGAGCATATTCGAAGGTCAGCCTTATACTGGTTCTTCTGAGACGAATTTCGGCATTGTAAATATCTACATGACTCTGGTTTGGTTTATGGGTTCAACTCCCAAATTCATCAATTTGAGGGATTTAAGGGATAAAAAGTATCCTTCATGTTAATCCAACATGAACATGAACATGAACATAGGTACCACACCCAGCCAGGAAGCAAGCCTGACCCGGTCGAGCCGGATATACCAGGGGGCACAAGTTTGTGAGGAGTGACACGCTCTGGGATGGGAAAGGAAGACCGACCAGCCGCAGCCAGTCGGCCACAATCGACCGGCTGTGCAGCCTTTAGCCAATATTGGAAACGAGGAGTGGTAGGAGCCAAAAAATAGTGTACTGCCTAACACTATTGATTCTATTTTATTACTTCTAATGCATTAATTAAGCCGTGGTCTCCCGACGAAAAAAATTAACAATAGCATTCTTTTGTAATGAGCCCGGGGATCCCCGGCACTCGTAAAGAATACCCCGTACCACACTTCGTAAAGCATACATATGTAAATAAGTAATACAACAATAGGGTATTTTTGTGTATGAAAATTAAACAATAAAATTGTAAGAATAAGATACATTTTGTAATAGGAAGTCGAATTGAGTGAACATTTAAAACTCATGCATATTTTAATTGTGCAAAAAATTTGCAAAACGGTAGCCGCCATTACGAAAGTCAAGTGTGACGTCATACGACACTAAAATGCCCGAAAACACATTGGGCGATGAGGGCACAACGTACCTGAAAATATGTCTTTCTCCCTTTAATGCATAACGGCGTCCTGTACTTTGGGTATAATTCTCTTTCTACGTAGCCCATTGTGTGCATCCGCCTTAACAGCTCTGTTTGACACTTGTGGCAGACACCATTAGTGCCGGTCAATCAAAATCGCATACTGTGTTTTTGGATAATCGATATGGTTTACGAAATAAAGATAATCGATTAGATTCGATCGACATAAAAAAAACAATAACGTAGCTACAATCTAACATAAAATAATTCTAAAATATTTGAGTTAACAAAAATACAACCAACTACTCATATAGGCAGATGCAATATTACTCAATAACTGACACGAGTGAAGGATATAACAACGCATCGGCTGAACTGCGATTTTGTAAATCACTATGTGCCGTATGACGTCACAGAAATGGGGGCTCGCTCGATTCATCGATTCCATAAAACAGAAATAAAAATTCCACGTGGTAATTGAAACGTACGGATTAATTTAGGCTGCCTTTCAAAAATACATATAAGACCTTTGGTAAGTACTATGTATTTATTTCTAACCCCAATATAAACTCAAAAACTTTCCCTCAGTGTTTGCTTTTTTTGTATAACAGGTCACCCCAAAATCCGAGGTGAACGAACGCGGGGGCGAGGTCATTGACCTGGTGACGTCACGCGTCAATTTTGGGGTCCGATGGGGTGATATGACAGGGGATAGGGACTATGGGATAACAATAAAATGAGCTTATAGTTCAGTGGATAAGCTACTTGATTTATGACTTCGTAGCAAAAAAGTATTGAACAGTAGCTTGACTTTTCAGTGTTTTACGCTTAAAGCGGACTTGTATAAATGCTTATATGTAAAGTGTAAGTTTAACATCCAACGCTCAAAGTATAAATATTTCTATAGAGATCCTATGCGCGTGCCAGCAAGAGTGACGGAAAAGGTCTTATACAGATAAATTGAGAATTTGTTTTTAAATGGCTGACGGTTTACGATAAATTACCTCCTTAACTTGGGCGGGTAATCGTGTGTCTGACGTAATAGGGCACTATTGTCACATCCAACAGGTTGTGCTCGACAAAAAAATCTCTCGCTCTTATAAAAGAATGTATATGACCGTCTCGCTCTGTATGGTATTATTATTTGCATGTCGCGTGTGGTAAGTCTGTGGTCCAACGCGATTTAATTGCGAAAAAACAGCAATGAAACAAACATAAATAAAATATATAAATAAATATTTGGAAACAATTTTACACAAATCGACCTAGTCCCAAACTAAGGAAAGCTTGTGCTATGGGTATTAGGCGAAGATATACGTTAGGTTTGGTCGAATTTCATGAATTTCGGAGTACCGTAATGTAATAGGGCTCAAAAGTTTCTGATTATTCTGTAGATTACAGGAAAAATAACTTAAACAATCTAGATTTAGAATTTTAATTTTCACTTCATATTAAATATTTAATTCCAAATTATTTAAATTATTAAATAACACTATTGTATTTCAAAATTTATTATTTTTTATTATATTTTACCCATGGATCATATTTTTTCGTCATGTAGTCAAACTAGAAAATTAGCCTTTTATGTAAAATGCATTTTGGTGTGCTTAAAGCGGCAACGCTTTAAGCACACCAAAATGCATTATGATTTAAAGCTATTAACGGATCATCAGTGGTCTAAACACAGACAACAGCAACAAAAAATAAATCGATTAAAGCAACACGAGGAGATATTAATAACATATAAATACCGTACGTATGACGAAAACAAATCTTTCCTGTAATATTTAGATTAGCTCTTTCATTGGTGCTTGTATTTAAAAAAAATAGCAGAGCGAATTTATATAAATATAGCTTTTTGCTTTTTTATGCCATAATATTTTATATAATAGGTGTTAAAACTAAATAAGCAAATCAATATGTTTGAATTTTCTCGAAAAAGGATCAAAACGGCGAAGAAAGTAGGTAACTCAAAAGAATAAATAATTATAAGTCTTCACAGTTTTAAGAGGGGGCATATTCTGTCCCTTTTCCGCAAAACGCACCTTTGTATGAGAACGATCGTCATTTACTAAGGCGCTCGGGGTCAGTATCGTCACTGATCTGTAGCGCTTTCTCTCTCTAACCAGCAAAACTAAAACGGTTGTAGCTTCGTTATTTTTTGAGATATTTGAATAGGGTTTTCACCATTTGGCATATTTTTCAACAGCCCTATTAATTCAATGTAAAGTATGTACCACATGGCGTTACATGTAATTACTTCACCCCTTGTTTGGGCTCAAAATAAGGGGAAAGCGATATTGATTCGGCATTTGGAATGTTTAATTACGTTGAATAAAAATATTCAATGTGGCTCCCTCGGGATGACGTCACATCGAATTCTGCATGATTGGTAAAAAGGGAGGGACAAAGTTTTTTTGCCAGATGAAATTTTAAAAGCATAATATAGTATGTAGTAATATGATTATTCCTTCATGTCAGTTGGAGCTATTGCACTTAAGTTATGGAATAGTACAACCCGTTCGCTTCGAGTTGGCCGCTGCCTCGTGACGTAGGTAGGCGCTGGGCGGGGCGTAAGCGGGCTGCGGTATGGGTACCGGGACGGGAAGAAACGGCCAACTCGAAACGGGTAGTTTTACATATGTAGGGCGCTTATGTGGACCAAACTGGAAACATATCATGTACCTAGCCATCTTTTTCTGAATGAGCCAAACAGTGGAGACAGAGACAGTGAGCGATTACTTCCAATGCGAGTTACAACAGTTATAGTGCAAACATCATTGGAGTAGTACCTACTAGCTACCTACAAATCTGGGAATAGTCCGACACTTCACTCTTTTCCCCTATATTTGGTACAATGCGCAAGAAACGAGTAAGCGTAGGGTAACCAACGTATATTCGGCACCCTTAGTAGTATAATTAACAAATAAATAAAATAGTAGGGTACAATCTTACACTTGACGAAAGCAACTAAGCTAAAATTGTACAGTCAACAACATTTAAAAATACCTGTACTGGATTATATTACTTACTGCTAACATAAGGGCGAGTACAGATATTTTTGGCGACATATTATGTTCAGATATTAATGCTTCTAACTGTACATAGGGCACTACTTAGACGAAAGCACTTTTACAATATATGCACACAAAACTACTATCAAAATGACTGTATACCGTTACGTATTCGCAAGTTGACAAATAAGGTGCCTGTTTGGTATTTTGGGTAACGATGACAATAAATGATATTTTTACCCTATTGCCACTAATGATTCCCATTTTTTTCACGAGGCTATTCGAACTAGTGTTTAGAGGCGATCAAATGCTCGTATAGGACCAGCTACATTTTTATTAGAGCACCACAAAACACAAAATGCGTGACGATACAACATAGCAGCCGAGGCATTAAAACGGTCTATACTAAGTGACAGCTAAATATGGCGTCAACGCGACAACAATTGTACGAAAAATAGATATGTTTTTTTACGATTATGATAAAAAAAAACTACTTGTTGTGATTATTTGATTGATGGTTTACTATTTATATAGTTACACTACAGGTATATATAAATTGTAACATGAGGAAAGTACCCTGTTGAATATAAGTAGGTTTTGTGACAAAAAGCAGATTTAAATAATAATCGTGATATAAATCAATTCAAAATAATTTTATTACAATCTGTACTTAATCGAAAAATGTCACTCACATTGCCGTAGTAGGCGTTCACAGTAGCTACATAGTAAAAGCACTCTTAATCACTTTGTTGCACACTTCACATTGGAACTGCTCCAAACCTGAAAACAAACAGAATTAATCAGACTTTCATACAAACAATCAAATCAAATAAATCATTAGAAGATATATAACTGCAGACAGACAAAAATAATCAAAGGAGAGTCAAATTTGTACAGAAATCTCAAGTGAGTTTCAGACATATTGATAAAGAATGAAACTGAGTCACTCACATCTTTAAGGTCGAATATCGCTAGCTTAAATGCTCGCGAGTATTTTAATAACCACGTATCGATTTGAAACATGTCGAGCAATATTCGGCCTTAAAAACCGAAAGTGACCAGTTTCATTGTATTTCAATAATGACTACTCAACGTCAATACCTACAGTTCGTTCAATCCACTAGTACGCTCCCTGTGTTTTGCATTACATAATAGGGTGGATCACTCAATGCATGAAAAAAAAAATTTTTTGCTTCAATCCTTTTCAGCTGCTAGGAAAAAGTTGTTATCTACCTAATATTCATAATATAAAGTATGAAAGATTCATATTTAGCACTGCTCCAAGCTAACGGCCCCAAGTTAATCAATAATCATGCCAAATAAGGTTTTTTAGCTTTGGGCCGTACTAAATATTAATGTATCGCCTTCGTATTTTATATTATGAATATTAGGTAGGTGTAACAACTTTTTCATAGCGGCCGAAAAGGGCTGCGGCAATAAAAATTTTTTCATACATTCAGTGATCCACCCTGTTACACAAAGAAGAATGAACGCTTCGTCGTGGGTTGAACAAAAGGTTGTGTGGAAGAGATCGCCTTTTTGTTGACTACCATATACTTATGTTTCATTTAATCTTGGCTCCTTTTGTGTAAGGTGCAGCCGGCAATCTAGACTGCGGGATATTAAAACTATTCGAAATATTTTCCGTGTTTTACATCATTTACTAGAGTGGCATCTTGGTGTAATTGTGAAAGCGTTTTTCCGCTATCCTGGCATAGATAGCACTCTAGTAAATTATGTAAGATACGGAAGATATTTTCGATTACTTTTAATTTCCCGCAGTCTAGATTGCCGCGCTACTTACAATTTTTGATGATTAGTAAAGAATATTTATATTGCAATGCATTGTATATCGTACTGTAGGTATTATTGTTGCAATAATTATATAGAGCGTACATTTTGAATTGAATGTTTGTCAATCAGCTTGCCAGAACTGGCTTCCCACTCAGCGCGACAGGGCAAAACTTTTCTGCCTCTCGATCAAGAGTTTCGCTGCCTAAAGATAGGACACAGCACTTACTTTGATGGGTGAGAACGTGTCTTCGGAGATCCTTGATGCTCGGACACTTCTCGTTGCAGATTCGGCACTTATAGTGGTAGTCCACCACCTGTGGAACGACACGGGCGTATTTAAAATTAATACATACTTACCTAGACACTCACTAGACCGTATCATATGTATACAGTACAGACAAACAATTGTATGAATAACAATGAATGTTCAAACACAACGGCAAATTATTAGTGTAATGTACATATAAAAATTTAACATTTTCAGTAAGTCTAGTTAAGTGGCAGTAACGCGATAATATTAAGTTTCCGCCCTTACAGCGACATTACATTGACAATTGATTTCACGGTATCATACTTTCCGTATACATACGACCCCTCGTATGTATACGGCAAGTATGTCAATGTCAAAATGATGCAGTGATCGCCGCAGTTTAAGATTTTTTAATGGTTCAGGATAAAGATTTTTTTTAGAAAAGAAATTTTATACTAACGATATTGTAAGTATATGCTCCTAAAAGATGACTATAATGAAAAATGAAATAAGATTTTATTAAAAAATACCTGCGTCATTATCATTCTCATTACTTATTGAACACCCCTCGTACATACAAGGCTCGCAGAATAAATTTGAGTTTTGAATTATACAAGTACCATGATGAGGTCAAGGAAAATCTATCGAGTGAACCACTCTCTGTTGAGTAATTTTTATCATCAGAAGTCTCGGTCACGACTTGGAGCGGCAGCGGTTAGGCTAGGTAAAAATGTTATTGGATTTTGAACCTTCAATTTTGAAAGTTTAGGTAGCTTTTGGGACGTATTATTTTGATACGGATTTCAACATCTTAAAATTATTATCATTATTTTATTTTTGATCAATGAACAGATAAATCGCTAGCCGCGCCTCAATTCGCGCAAAATCGTGTCCGGGCCGTAATGCCCGGTGGCGTCTAGATCCTAAAGGTCCATATCGTCGGTTGACAACCAAAACTCACTAAATAACAAATACCTACTTAAAATAAAACTCGTATCTCAGTATCGTTTCACTACAGAGATACGAGGTTTCTAGATTTAATGGCTAGCGAGTTTGATAACCGACAATTATAGCTCCTAACTCACCCCGGCCAGAGTACTGCAGAGCTTCGTCTTGTAGCGGCGCACGTCGGTCGAGCTGTGTGTCTTCACGTGGGCTAGCAGATTGTACACGCTCACAAACGAGCGTGAGCAGATTGCGCAGACTATACTCTCTGAAAAATATTTTTTAATAATGTGAAAAAAAAACCATGAACCTCTATTGGGAACTTGTCTCCAAGGCTATCAAGACAATAAATAATTGAACTTCGTATTCAACCATTAATTTATGAATGAAATAAATGATCTTTATACCCATCTCGGAAAGCTCGGAAATACATCAAAGTACCTACAATTTTTTACTAACCATATTTTGTATGATACCTGTACTCTGCTCTTGTGAACCAGTTATGCGCAAAAGAAGTATTTACCTAGGGAGGCACATCATGCATCCAGAGATACAACAGATTGCGGCCCAAAGAAACTGGAAATTTTTGGAGGCAATGAGTATAAGCAAAGACCTTTAAGGGCTGCCACAATAGACCAATATCTGGTTGAAGCAGCGTAGAAGGCCCACAACGAACCAATAATAATAAATAAAAATAATGATACCTGTATATTTTATTGTTTCTTAGTTACAAGGAAAGTCAATAAATTGAAGGATTGAGCCATAGTCTCCCAACAAAAAAAATAATCAATAGCATTTTTTTGTAATGATCCCTGGGATCCCAGGGACCGGTAGACGACGGGGTTAATGTCTTTTAATAAATAGGCCTCACTTTTGGTATTATCAGTCTTCTTATAACCCCGCCATGAGCCCTGGTAGCACGGTGAACATACTTTGCACACAGTCAGCTCCTTCAGGTATTGCTTCTTTTCTTCTTCTTTACCAGGTAAATCTGCTTCTCCACTGCAAGAAAAATATATCAACCATAAGCCATAGGGAATATTCATAATTTCTGTAAAAACTCATTTTGATGGAATGGTCACTATGAGGTTAGACACAGTAGTATATTAAAACTGTTTTACTGTAATAGGTATTTGATTTTATAGAATACAGGAAGTTCTAAATTATTAATTTCTGGTTTCCATTTTCATCATTAAGTTTTCATCATCGTTTTTTTTATTTTCTAACAAACTTGGCCATTGAGGCAGCAATGTATTGTTGAAGAAATAGGTGTGGTATAGTCAACTAATTTTATTTCTGGGTCACTTCATACCCTGTCACAGTGGCATTAATATGAGATCTCTAGGGGCTTTCAAATTGATTTTCACTGTGACTTATAACTTAAAAAAATCCTTTGTTATATAAGATTAATAGTTATTGTCAAATAATTTATGTTCATTTCTACAGAAATAAACAGTTTAAAAGTTTTTTCAACCAAACTGGTTGACTGTACTTATAAAAATACTAACTTATTTTCCTCAACAAGTGTATACACAGCACTAAGCGCCTGCTTTGGCTTGTAGACCACCAGCATGTCCCCCTTATCATCCTCCTTGGTCAACACAACTGTCTCCACATTCTGCATGTGCCTAGTCTTCCTCGCCGTGGTCACTGGGAAGTCCAGCAGCTTGGATTCCCGGTACTTCGGCAGGACAGATTGGAATACTTCAGATTTCTTGTCAGTTTCACTTTGCGCTGTTAGCTTGCCCCATATTGTTGTTTCACTTTTACCTAAGAATAAAGATAAATTAAATAGACTATTGTTGAATAGGCTATTTCATTTTTATGCATAACACTCTGTATCTGAAGTACTTGTTAGCTTGTGTACTGCAGCATCAGCTCAGGTTTAGTGGGCATGTCCTCCATATGGATGACTACAAGGACATGCTCGAACGACACCTGAGCCCTCACACTATTAATCCTGAGCACTGGGAGGAGTTAGACACCAAAAGGGCAGCTTGGCGTTCTACCATCTTTCATGGTATCAAGTACTTTGAAGAGAATCGTCTAATAATGTTAGATCGAAAACACCAATTAAGAAGAGGTCTAAACCCTCCTACATGTACACATATAACATGTTCTACTGCAATAGTTTGGCTTTGCCAGCCATGCTCACAATAGGACAAATCCATCATTTGTTAGGGTTGCCATCATTGAAATCTACGAGGAGAACCATATATATACTTGATAGGCAAGAGCATCACCTGTTTATAATGGTAATATAAGCGGCAATCATGTTTTTAAATTCTTATTTACACAAGCTATCAAATGATTTTTTCTGCTACTTTCTTTGACTACTGAAATAAACGCATGTTTACCTGTTAGTTTGTTTTTAACATTCCTCAGCACTACAGTTCTCTGAGAGCTCACTGTCTCCCCAACATCGGGCTTCAAAGAGGTGTCATGATTCCTGAAGTGATTCAAACACAAATTATTCCAGTTCTTCAATTTCTTTGTGTCACTTTCCTCCCTTAAAACAGCTTTTACAGGCAAGCATAGAGGGTCTTCGAAATTTGGAATTTTCAAACCCAAAACTCTTCTAAACTTCAACTCCTCTTTTTTAGACATGGTGTGAGTAAGCTTTAGTTTCCGGTCAATTGTAGGCGTGGGTCGCGGGGTTGACGCAGGCAGTTTCTTCTTATATTTACGAGGACTTGGCACCTCGATATCTTCAGTTGGATCATAATCAGAGTCGTCGTCTTCTCTTGCCTTTTTTCGCTTATGTCTAGTGACAGGCGTTCGCTCTACAAGCAGAGAACCCGAACTAGCCTCCGGTGCTGGCCTTTCCACTACATATTTAGGAGACACTGGTACTTTACTCAAAGCAACGGGCACAGAGGTATCTGCGATTTCTGATCCTTGGACGCATTGCTGAACGACTTCTTCATCCTCATCTAAATATTCAATCTCGAAGTCAGATTCCGTCATTTTTACTTTTGTTTATATTTACCAAGACTGAATGAAATGTAATACCGAAAGAAACGTTCCGTGTTACTGGCAGTATAATAAACTTTTAGGTTACAATTTACATTATTTACATCTAGTAGGTACCAAAGAGAATATCAAAGAGAATATAATCACTACGTTTTAGGTACACCACTAGTACACTACAACCAGTGTTGCCAGATGGAATCTGAAGAATTCAGTAGAAAAAAAGATTTAGCAGTAGATCGAGGGAAAAAGCAGTAGATTACTAAAATAATAGAAAATTCGGGAGACGAAAAACCGCCAAACCGCCAGCGGGCGACCCCAGGAGGGCTAGCACCAGAGGGGCTACCGCGAACCGAAAACGAACGAAGTTCTCCCTCTCTATCGCACGAATTAGCAAGTGCGACAGAGAGAGAGATATTCGAACTTCGTTTTCGGTTCGCGGTAGCACCTCTGCATGGCTAGCACATACTCGCCTCAAGCTACGCGTCTCTTTTTGATAGGCGCTGTTAGAAAGTGACGGATAGCTCGAGATAAGCCGACAAACTAACGTTTCCATCATGCGCTAGCCCTACTGACGGATGGATAAGGTTGATACAGATAAAAAATACCGCGAATTCACAAAACGTGATAAACAAACGTCACGTCATAAAGGCGCGTAGACACGACACGACGACTAATACAAAAATAAGTACATATAAAATCTGATTTGGAAAAAAGCAGGTAGATTTCTTAAATAATAGCAACCAAAGCAGTAGATCAGTAGATTTTTTGAGCAGATCTACTGCTAAATCAGTAGATCTAAGTTCGAATATCTCCCTCTCTCACGCACGAATAAGCAAGTGCGACAGAGAGGGAAAACTTCGTTTGCTGTTCGCGGTATTGCCCCTGAGGGGCTACCGCGACTGAAAACGAACGACATAGAGGGAGATATTCGAACTTCTTTCGTTTTCGGTTCGCGGTAGCCCCTCTGGAGTGCTACCGCAAACCAAAAACGAAGTGTTATTTATACCCTATATGAGTAGGAGTAGGAGCAGCCCCTCAGAAGCAAGTCTGAACGCATTACTGGACTTCAATAGCAGTCATTATGTAAATATTGTAAAATGCTATAATTAATGTGTGGTGGTAAGGGCGGGTAACTGTTGCAACCCTTACGCACCAACGTTAAACAGCAAGACACGAATTATGTACAGAGTTCATTTACATTAGTTATATACAAATGTACAAAATAATAATGATATATTAATATGAAATTATCAACGCGCGCGGGTTAGGATTAGGCTGCTAATGACACAATTGTTATATAGGTCGCTAGACAACGGCGCGCTGCGGCGACAAATGATACATTTGATTTTTTGTTTCATATAATTTAATACTATAATGTACATTTTTACTTGATAGGTGTGAAAAAACATGCTTTTATTCCAAAACGGTGTTTATTCTTGATACTCGAAAGTGCTTTTGGACAAGAGTGCTGTGGCAACACTGATCCATCATTCCATTCCATTCATGGAAAATATTTTGTCAACATGTCGGATAAGTTAGTAATTGATTTATTTTTCGTTAAATTAATATTACCCATTGGTTTTGTAAATCAAAACCTGTGCATTAATATTTTTTGCCAAAAATCTGTTTTAATATAAAACATTGGTACATGTAATGATAACTCATAGATACAAGGTATCAGTGACCACGCGTGCTTGGTATTAAAGATGTTATTTAATTTCCAGTGAAGATTTGTTAGCAGACGATTTAGGGGACCATAGCCTTGCTGACTACAATCTTGGCAATGAAGAGGAAGATCAGCTCTTAGCTGACGATTATGAGAGTGGTCCTCAGAACGTTCCATCTTCGATTGACCCCAACTACAATGATGGAAGTGATATTAGCTCTTCAGAATTCTCCGGACATGTCATGACTTACAGCCAAGTAAGTAACCACGCTTCAAGATAGGTATTCAATGGTATCAGTCTGAATTTCACAACTTGTGCAAATACCTATGCTTAGGTCTGGTTTTGACCTACTTCTTGGGATATCTAGGTATTCTCTCTCTGATTTTTTATTCCTTTCTACAGCAACCACTGCCATACCAACCTCCAGCAGAAGAATGTGTGGTCCCCAATATAACAGTGGAAGTGCCCAACACACCTATCCAGGACCACTCTACCTATGCTCCATATGAACCTCCCGTGTATGAGCCCGAGCATGCTGTGCCACCCGCAATAGTAAGCCAGTTTACTATGTTTCGTCCTTGTCTTGACATCCTCAAATGTACCCTTTAGGCCCTAGACAGTAAGCATTGTACTTGTGAGTCAGAATTGGAAAACTTTTATTATGAAGCTAATTCACCTACAAAGATATGTTATATTTATCAAGGTATAACCCTTGCTCAATTTCGAAAATGATCATTATCACCCTGACAGAATAATATCCTCAGGTGTTTTCTAAGAGGAAGTCTTTAGAAGGATGGAATAATTTAGTGTTTATTTTCCAATTATGGTTATATTAGTACAGCAATCTTATTTTCTTGTTTACAGCCTGCTGCACCTATTGAATCTCCACAAATAGTGCCATCAGAACTAAATGCAGCAGTTCCTAGTAAGTTTGTTATTTCTTGTAGCCAACAAAAATTGCTATTGAATTGTATGTTTAAATACAATGATAATATCACTTATTTGCTTACTTATTGCTGATATTACAATACTGGTGTTGTTAAAGTGATGAATATATAGTTGGTGGTATATTTTTTTAAAGATGGTGAAAGTCGCAATCGTTTCCTATCGGAGCGGCCGCCGGGCTCACACCGAACGCCGCAGCTCCGTGACATACCTGACTCGCTAGGTAAATACTCACTTAAATAATGTCTTGAAGATGATTAGGTTAGGTTCATGTTAAGTTTTTGTTAAGTTCATGAAAAACAGCCCCACTATCACCTATGCTATGGACAAACTAGCATGTAAGGGAATAGAATGGAGCAGTTCCTCAGGGCTTGAGAGATCCTTCAATAGTGCTAGATAGACTATCCCATTTTTTTTAGAGTAATGTTGACTTTTATATTAAATCCAAACTATTTACTCATGTTGAGTCTTGGTAAAAGCAATGTCTATGAGATAAAGAAATTTAGATAAAAAAACTGTCCTCTCCAAAATAACATTTTTTTGTTATGCGCCAGGAGATCTCCATCACCGGGAGATAACGGCTTGGCTGCAACTATGTGAATTTTGCTTTTGGTTCTCCTTCAGTAAATAACATCTCTTAAATGAGACCTCATGAGACAGCAAACTTTATCTGACACTTTAGTGTTGAAAAATATAGTTAGGTAAATTGAAATCCGTCGGGTTATTCAAGCCAATGTGTATACTAATTTTTTATAGACAAGGTGTTCGTCCCGCGCGGTGGCTACGGAGGGCGCGGGCGCACTTCGTGGCGCAGCGCGCAGTTCCAGGCCCGCTTCCAGCAGCCTTTCAACCATCCCTACCGCCGACACAACGTGCACCGGGTCAGTACACACATATAACAATGTGATCAAAATACCCGGTATCCCATAACCAAAGAATGTCTAGTGACTCCATATACACGTATAACAATGTACTCAAAATACATGATTTCCCATACCAAAGAATGACTAGTGACTCCATACACATGTATAACAGTGTGCTCAAAATACCTGGTATCCCATACCAAAGAATGTCGGACTCCATACACACATATAACAATGTGCTCAAAATACCTGGTATCCCATACCAATGAATGTCTAGTGACTCCATACACACGTATAACAATGTGCTCAAAATACCTGGTATCCCATACCAATGAAAGAATGTCTAGTGACTCCATACACACATATATTATAACAATGTGCTCAAATTACACAGTCTCCTATAACCAAAGAATCTCTAGTGACTCCATACACACATATAACAATGTGTTCAAAATACCCAGTATCCTATGTATGACCAAAGAATGTCTAGTTACTTCATGAACCAATAGAAATGTTCAAACTGCTAGGAATCAAAAGATGGCAATGGACGATTGTCTCCCCACCTGTACGCGTTTATAGTAGCCAAATAGCTGGGCTGTTAGTGTATGAATACTATGATATCATAAATAGATGAAAGGATGCTCTGCATACTTACAGTCTACGACTCAAAACATGGTAATCATTTTGAATATGTAAAATATTTATCTTTATTTCAGGGCAACTTTCTTCAACAGCGTCCGTCGTTTCCCCAGCCCCAAGTGCGACCTTCTCCCCCGCAGATCAGACAGGAGCAAAGGCCAGAACAAATTCGGCCAGATATCCGCCCTGACCAAATGCGGCCGCCAATCCGTCATGAACAAATTCGGCCAGACATCCGCCCTGACCAAATCCGACCGCCTATCCGTCATGAACAAATACGTCCAGAGATTCGGCCTGATAACAGGCCCGAGCGAAGGCCAGAAATGCGGCCTGAACCCATGCCGCCTATGGGCCCAGAAATATCACCAGAAAGGCCTATGATCCAAGAACCTTTCAGGCCCATGGAGAACAGGCCTCCGTTTCAAAACTTCCAAAGATTCCCATTCAGGCCAAACATGGAAGAGCCACATCCGAACTTTGGTCCCATGCGACCCAACTTTGAACCTAGATTCTTCCAACAACCGCCATTCAACCCCAGACCATTCGGGCCACCAGTGAGAGAAGTTGTTCCTAACAGTAACCACATGCCCCAAATAATCATAAGACAACCACTGCCAGGCTTGCCACTGCCAGCTAATGTACCTAAACTGGAAGAATTCGGGCCGAAACCACCAGGTAGAGAGCCCGAAGTGAGAATGCTGCCAGTTCAACTGCCACCTACTTTACCCGGAGCACTAGCTGGGAAGAAAGTCCTTATAAACCCGCATTTCAAGGGAAATTTCCAACCACCAGTTGAAGGTAAGTGTTCAATGTTTTTTCATAGAATGCAACATGCAATACAAAATCCAAGCTTGTAAGAAGGTCCTGGTATTCCTGGTTTAAACTTGCTCACATATCAATCATTAATAAAACTATTAAATAGAAAAGTCACATTGGGACATGATTTCTGCCATAGCCATTTACTTTTTGAATGGGAATTAACCCAACAGCATAAGGATAACTCTAATTATTACTTGCTAATAATTTCAGATTGATATTCCATGAAGTTATGTTTTATAAAAAGTTAAATTTTATAGTACAGTACTTTTATCTCACGAGCGTGGGTTCGCTATAGTTATAGTTGTGACACATACGAACACATAGCTATAACTTCACAATGTGAAGTCATAGCTCCTACGCTGACGCACACATGGAAAATGTGCATGTATATCTCAACACACAATCGTAGCTCACCCACGTTCGTGAGATAAAAGTATTGTAACGAGTTAATGATTAGATGATTACCGGCGACTCATTGGGTTAGTGAGTACTTATAAGCGTTAATTTGTTCATTAACGTTGTCCAGTATTGGGTACTGGTTGCTTATGTGGAGTTTGTTCTGACTAGCCACGATGCGCGCAGGGCTGGCGCTGCCCACGTACATTCCGACGCGTATTCAAAAGTCGCCACCTCTCAGCCCTACGCTGGAGAACAAATTCGGTAACCGATAATTTAGTGCATGTTGTGTACTTTGTAGACTTAGTTGTCCCTTCTTTTTATACTATTTGTTTCCTGGAGTCATTCATCATATGGATCTCTGTAATGGAGACCACACACGTGTATACAATGAAATGTGTTTTTTTTGTTTTATCTGTATTTGTTTAATTGAACATCTAATAATTTAAATGTAGTTATCCTATACTTTCTGTTTTTCTTGTTTTGTATTTTATGCATGTTGTGTTTTTTGCTAATAAAGTTATGTAAGTTTATTCCGATACAATCTTATTAAAATATGTAACTTCTTTCATAATGCGTATATTGCTATTCATGAAGCATGCAGAAAATATATAACTAAAATAATGTGTCATAATGACATTACGAGACAGTATTTTGTGTAGTATGTAGTGAAATGTGTTGGATACCACGCCAAACTATAGTAGATTGTTAACCAAGGGTTGAAAGTCACCCATTTTTCGAAGAGATATTTTGGCGCTCCAACGAAGTGAGCGTGCCAATAGTTCGAGGCTGAAATGGGTGGTTGCACCCAAGTTAAACACTTGTTTTTCATTTCGAATACGAGGAAACTAAAAAAATGCTAAAAGATGCACAATCCAATCAGCGAAAGAACCATTTTAGCGGGAACTGTTGAGTGACGTTAACAGCATTTGTGTATGGACCATTTTATTTATTTACTTATAATTAAGAATTTATCGTAACAATGTTTGAATAGGTTACTGTCTTTGCCCAATCTAAATACGATTCACCGTACTTTTTTCATTTCAATACTTTTCTGCTCTAGAGTAGAAAAGTGCCACTTTCGGCACGCCACCTAGATGAACAATGACCCACTTTCAGAGTATGAGAAATGAAAAATAACTATCATGCTGGTCCGTCCTTCGCACCTCAAACGTAAATTCGAATTATTGACAATTAAACTGAAATCGTGATTTTGATTATATGAAATTCTGGATTTAGCAATTAAAGTGCAAAGCTTGATTTGTGCAAAACTTGGTTTTTGTTTCGAATGTTAACGTTATTATATGTGCTCTATTCTTGTCAGTTGTCCGAATTAATTTTACTGGTAATGTTATATGTGACTCAGAAATTACGAAATTTTTATACGCACTTTACATGGTTAGACAATATTCTGCCTTAGATATATTTTTTTTTCTATAAACAATTTCGTCAACTATTACTTCGTAAAGTTGCGTAGATTCGTTTTATTTATTATTTTCAGTTGTGTATCCACAATTTTGGCAACCGCTTCTTAATTTTAGAATTGACTTCATTTTCTTGCTAAAAAGAAGAAAATCTAATATAGTTTATTAAATTTTTTTTTATCAAGAGAAGGCTGTGTGTGTCAAGTGATATTTTGATTAGCATTCAACTTAGTTTCCAATTTTGTCTATCGTTCGAAAGTTGATAATGGCCGTTTGCTCAGTAGGTCCCATCAAAGACATCGACGATGCGGCGGAGCGGTTCATCGCCGAACAAAGGAACGCACTGGCGCGGGCCGCCGGGAGGAAGTTCCCCAGACGATCTCCTCAAAGGTATACCATGCTCCTAGCGTTGTCCCAGTACATTTGCATAATTTTTTTGTAATTCTAAATATATTATAAAGGCTGCCCGGGGTCCGCTAATCCCAAGATTTGGCGGAGGCACTAGTTTTTACGGAAGTGACTGCGATCTGACCTTCCAACCCGAGGCGGAAACTAGACCATGACGGGATTGTGATTAGGCTTGTCAAGTCTAGTGGATTAGGCTTGTTAAGTCTAGTAGTAGTCTTTAACATGACTGTTAGAAGTTTTCAAGCCGCCCGAAGGCCTCTAACTTGGTTTAACGACTGCTATCATAGACAACAGCTCAGTTATTAACCACTCTAAGCGGTCACCCATCCAAGAGTTGACCCCAACTGATGTTGCTTAACCTCGCATACCGCACGCGGTACGCGGGCGCCGCTGGGCCACAAGCGCTCTAGGTATTCTTCTAAATATCCTCAAAATAATACAGGATCACACCGAATCTCCGAGCCACTATCGATTAACTTGATATTAAAGAGCTGGTTCCCACTTGTCAGATGTTGGGCCCAGATTTTTATGGGTGTCGGCACCTCAAACAAATTGATGCCCGGCAAGTGGAAATAGCTTTATGTGAAATGTTCTGCCACTGGAACATCCTATTAAAATCCGGGCCCAACATCCCATCAGTGGGAACCTGGCCTAAGTCTTATTAGTTTTTGTACGAATTTTACAGATACATAGAGAACACCACGATAGAGATCGAGAACGAGTTAGCGCCGGAGTCGAGCACGTGGCGTGGCGACGACGACTTGTTGCGGCGGCAAGAGGAGTTCATCAACGCCAATCGACAGGGGCTGCGCCGACGGTAATACCGCCATTTTACAGTTATAGCTTACTGTTCAAATTGCGAAGCATGTTTCTATTTCTTTTTACGCTATAGACAAAACATGAACTAGTTTGTAATAAAAAGCAGAGGTGCTTGTTCGTGGAGTGAATGATTTATATTAGCGTTTTGTGTAAAAGGTTATATAGGTCAAATCAAAGTGACGACGAGGCCGTGATATACAAGCTTTTTATTGTATTTAAGATGTTCTAATTGTGATATTGCGGTACGTGTTTAATGCATTCGAACTACGGCCTTCTCTCTCATACATGAGAGGGGTCGCGGGAATATCAGTATAACGTCTCTTTTTTTGATGATAAAGTGGCGTCTACGTGTTTTTTTATCTCTCCTGTTCGGAAAGTTCGATTTTCATGTGTAGCCGGGTGGAAAATTGTTTTGTGTTGTGGAAAGTAATTTTTTAAATAGTTCTATAGGCTGCTGGTGGCTGCAGCAAGTGTTTTTATTACTGAATCTTTCGAATATCTTTTACTTCTCTCCTACTTTCCTTATGCTCGAAATGAAAAGTAGATTGTTTAACTCGGGTGAAAGCACCCATTTCACCCTTGAACTATCTCGGGTGAAATGGGTCACTTTCAACCCTGCCGGGACATAAATATGCTGAGGTGTTGTTGTGGCGCAGCATGCGGTCGGCGTCGCCGCCGGCGCGGCGCTCGCCGCCGCCTCCGCCGCCGTCGCCGCCGCGCCGCAGCCGCAGCCGCAGCCGCAGCCCGGAGCGGCGCCGCCTCGAACGCGTCGACCGCCGCCCGCCGGACGAGGTACTACATATACACACTTACCTCCACCTCTATACCTTGCTTTTTTAAGATTAGAAATTAGGTAAACGATGAAGCGAAGAAGGATATGGAAGGGCCTACTTCTAGGCTCAGTCTTGAGCCCATTACTTTATTGCATATATACGTCTGATTTAGACCATGCCATTAACCAACATTGCAACGTTCTCCAGTTCGCGGACGACATAGCTATATATTGTAAGCACCCCAACAGTAGTGAGGCGGCAAACTTTATAAATAATGCCTTGAACTCCCTCGGGCTTCGGCTAGATGCGCACGGTTTGGACTTGTCTCCCTCCAAGAGCTCCTCATTAGTGTTTTCAAAAAAACGAACTCTCCCTCCTGTTGACATCATGTTTCGTTCTCAACCCATACCGGTCAGGGATAAAGCTAAATTCTTAGGGGTTATTTTCGACTCGAAATTATCAGCATCCGACCACATCAATAGCGTCGTGTCAAAATGTGAAAAGAATTTGAATATCATTCGCGCCCTGTCGGGGGTATGGTGGGGAGCCCACCCATATTCCCAGAAATTAATGTACAACGCTTTGATTAGGTCACACTTGGATTTTGGCTCCATTATCTTGGAACCGTGTAACAAAGTAGACCTTAAAAAACTAGATAAGATTCAAAGCAAAGCTCTTAGGATAGTCACAGGGGCAATGAAGTCTTCCCCCATTAGAGCACTTCAAGTGGAATGTGTTGACCCCCCCCTTAGTATCCGTCGGCAATACCTGGCGGATAGATATTTGTTTCGATGTGCCCAGCTAGAGAACCACCCCCTTTTTTCTAAGTTGAACATGTTAAAGGACCAGGTTGAAGTCGATCGAATACTGGTTACCAAAGCGAAGCCCAATTTGTTGATCAGCCTGACCAGATTAAATAATATAGATGCTCCTTTAACCAAATTTCCAAAGATTCCCATCTATACAATCCCTTTTCAAGCTCTTACTTTCCAACCAAAATCAGCTAATATTGGGGTCAATAGAAGCTCTCCTTTAGCAAATTACAAATTCCTTGTCACAGTAAGAGAAAAATGGCAAGACTGGGACCTACTTTATTGGGATCTTCAAAGTCCAATGACACTCCCGTCGGCTGTGCATTCGTACACGACAATTCTAACTCTATTTACAAATTCCAATTACCAAACATCTGCTCTATATACACCGGAGAATGTT
Organism: Epiblema foenella; assembly: GCA_963556455.1. Lineage (NCBI taxonomy): Eukaryota > Metazoa > Arthropoda > Insecta > Lepidoptera > Tortricidae > Epiblema > Epiblema foenella. Next base: position 11,779,311 of record OY747098.1, on the reverse strand, counting down.
TTGCTATTTTAAAGGCAGTCAAATTCGTAATGGAACATGAATTGACTAAAGCAGTAATTTTTTCGGATAGTCTCAGCTCCATCCAAGCCGTTACAAGCAATTCCATAATACACTGTGCAAAATCACCTTTGGTCTGCCTTATTAGGGAGGCCCTTTTGTCCTGTAAATCATTGGACTTAGAGGTGCTCTTATCTCGGATCCCAAGCCATAAAGGCATCCATGGAAATGAAATCGCCGATAAAGCTGCAAGAGAAGCAGTCGAAAATGGAAATCGATCGATCTACCAATGTTTTAGTAAGGACCTGGACGCGATCTTCTCCTTAAAATTATACACAACATGGTCGGAAATTTGGGCTTCTGACAATAAACTACAGTTCTACGAAATTCAGAGAAGCATACCTGTCAGACCGTGGTTTTTCAAATTTAAATTTAAAAAAAATGTAACTAGCTGTATAATTCGTCTTAGGCTCGGTCATGTGTGTTCTCCAGAATTCCTACACAAAATAAGGATAAAAAATAGCCCGGAATGTATGTGCGGACATGAGGTTGGCTCAATCAATCACATGTTTTTTGAATGTCCCTTAATCCTTTCCTGCCTCTATGACATATTAATTAACTTGAAAGTTCAACTTCCCGCTAATGCTAAAACTCTATTGACTAATACAGATCCTAGTGCATTTAAGGCGTTAGCTTATTTTATTGATAAAAATAATATTAAATTATAATATTTTTTCCCTCCCTTAGACTAAATATGTAAATATCATTATGAAACTATAAAAGTAAATACTATAAAGTCCTCTCCCCTGGGCAAAATTATTAGGTGCACTCCACAGATTTCGTAAAGCCAATCCCCCCACTTGACATTGGCAAAGTGCCTAAGCAGCAAAAGGCCATCAACAACGGAAAAAAAAGCGAAGAAGGTAATTAACCTCGTGAGGCCCCGTGTAGTATAGGTACTACATTAAAACAATTGATTTGATGACGATTATTCCGTTAATTTTTGAAGGCCAGGCCTCAGGATAGTGGGTTATTTAGTGTCGTATTTGTATGGAGCACTAAACTTGTGAAGAAATCGAGCTCAGAGTGCAGCGCGGTAGATGGGGTTTTCACCCCCCTCCAGCCCCCACCACCATGGACGAATTTCGTGGGTACAGGGCTAAATCTGCTCAGATGACCATTAGGTACAACTGTGCCAAGTGGCGTCCTTTGTTGAAAATCTGCAAGGTTGATGACACTAAATAACCAGCTAGGAGGTTAATGTATAAAAGATTTTTCATTAAGAAATGTCGTTTCAAACATTACTACACACAATAAAACCAAAAAAGGGCTGTGTTACTATCTAAATCTTAAAATCATCGTATCCTTTAATCATTTTATTGATATTATCAACACTTTAGTCGTAATTTGAAATCAAAAAAATTTATAACTTGTAAAGCCTCTTAAACTGAATACCAAACACCTTTTTCGGGTTTGTCCGAAATCGAATTATTTTTGTTTTCCTGCCCTTAGAGTATTCGCCAGAATGAAAATTATTTACAGGCACAAATAACTTGCATTTCCGCTGTCAGGCCGGGTAGAGGATACGAATCCTTGAATTTCTGTTATGTTCTCCATAGTTTGTTAATGTGACGTCTGTTTCACCGAAGGCATCGAAGGGCGCCAGAAACTAAGAAAGTTCACTCGTAGCCTCACCTAACATAATTTATTTATTATTATTCTCAAATCTCGCACGTTACGGCAGGTAATCAAACTGGTCGCTTATTACACAATTGTTTTAATGAACTAGTGAAGTTTGGGAGTAGAAACGATGGTAGTAAAGCAATAATGTATGATATTGTCTAGGAGAGCGAATACCGAAGACGAGTGCGTGAACAAGAGAATCTGCGCGAGCGCGTGTTGCGCGCGAAGGAAGTGCGCCGCAGAAAGAACGCTGTGCAACTACACAAGCAGTTGCAGGACAAGTATGTATACAATACAATAATTCTTTATTGTTCACAAAAAGAGTACATTAAAAGAAAAACAAAAACCGGCCAAGTGCGAGTCGGGCTCGCGCACAAAGGGTTCCGTAGCAGCAAATATAATAAACTTATTATCTCAAAAACTATAAGAGATACTTTGATCAAACCAAAAATCGTTGAAAGAGTTAATTAGCATGCATCACCTCTATTTTTTTTAGAATTTTATACCCCGTAGTTATAAAAATAGAGGGGGGGGGACATACTTTTTACGACTTTGAGAGCTGATATCTCAAAAACCGTTCACTTTAAGAAAAATGTTTTTTAGAAAACTTTATATCATTTTAAAAGACCTTTCCATTGATACCCCACACGGGTATGTACATCGAAAAAAAAATTTTCATCCCTCAGTTACATGTATGGGGGGCCCCACCCCCAATTCTTTTTTTTACTATTTAGTGTCATAATTTTGTAGCGGTTCATACAACACATATTCCCATCAAATTTCATCACTGTAGTACTTATAGTTTCCGAGTAAATCGGCTGTGACAGACGGACAGACGGACAGACGGACAGACGGACAGACGGACATGACGAAACTATAAGGGTTCCGTTTTTGCCATTTTGGCTACGGAACCCTAAAAATGAGTACACCAATGATAGACAACAGGCGGTCTTACTCGTATCGCTAACAAGCGATCTCTTCCAGAAAAATATCGTAAATCTCTTACATGCAGTCAGCGGCAGAAGTAGTTAAATGACACAAACAAGCTCTTATTGTCTTACGGACGTGTGTAGATAATTTTGACTTCTTCGCATGCGTAATAGCCACATCTGCTGCTGACTATAGGTACAGTAAGTCATCGTACAAGAAAATAAATTGAAATGGCTTCAGCATTGGTTTTTTTTTATGTAAATGCGCAATTGTTATTAATTAGCGGCTAGATTGAGACAGTCCTTTGTTGTGCCTCGAAAATTCCGGGCACTGTTAACTAGTGTCGAGATATAGGGGATGTCAGTTACTGCCGTAAGGAATTTCCGATCTGCTGTCTATGATACTCTCAACACAATTAAAAAAATAACTTTTCAGAGAGCGCGAACGCAAGGAGCTCAAAGAGCCTGAACCTACCCCGGATACCAAACCGGTATCTCCGGATAAACCAACTACCACTAGCCCGGAGCTTGACAAGCCAGACACAACACGTTCATCACCGGAACGGGTTGAGAAGACTGAAAATGTTGTGAAGAGGGACCGGTCGCCATTGAAGGAGGAGGCTGCGGAAGTCAACTCCACTTGTGGTGAGTGATTTTTATATTTGGTTTATAGTTTTTATCCCCCTTATTCATAAACATCCATCAAACCTATTGTTCATTTTCGTCATACGTAATTTCAAGTAAATTTTAATATTGATGTAGCAACACTATATTTTTGTAGAGGTTAGACCGACGAACCGCTATTCATCTCTTAATTATAAGATTTAGTTTTTTTTATTACCGCCAATATTCTTGTTCATCTCTCACCCTCACACAAGTATCCGTTTTCGATTACAGTCCACTCTCTCGTTATCGCTCACCTATATAGCCACTAAAATTCGTTTATCCTTATCTGTGTCATTTAATATAATAATAATAAATCTTTATTTAATTTATTTGAATAAACATGTTTAACCATGTTGTGGAGGCCTCCTAGTAAGTGTTTATTCACCTGTGTCAGGAGGAGTGAGTGAGTGTGTGTGTGTGTGTGTATGTCTCGTGTGTGTGTGTGTACTGAACATTGAACATAATAAAAATGATTTTTAAATAAAAACTCACGGTGATGATCAATAGGGATGTTGACACCAAATAAGAAAATCAGTAAATTCGAATTTTCTCGAAAAAGGATCAAATTCTTAATCAAATGGCGAAAAAACTAACTCAAAGGAACAAATAATTACATAATTATAAGTCTTCAAAGTTTTAAGTGGGGGCATACTCTATCCCTTTTCCGCAAAACGCACCTTTGTATTAGAACGATTGTCATTTACTATGGCACTCGTAGTCAATGACGTCACATCTGTCGCGCTTTCTCTTTCTAACCAGCAACATTAAAACGTTTTTTTTGTCCACGTGCAGCTTCGTTATTTTTTGAGATATTTGTTTCTTTTGGAGCAGTCTTATGGAGTAGTCAAATTTTGAGTCAACATCCCGATTCATTGTTTTAGTGTAATATTTGTTTTTGTATCGGCATCAACCACTACACCGAAATAATATGTTTGTATAGGGGAATAAGGGTCACGAATGGCAGTTTATAACTGTGTTGGTGTTTGTTCATTCAGGCAAAATATACTAGGTGTTGTATACAATATTATTTGTCTGCAAAAATAGAATTGGAGTTGAGGGTAAACAGGCAATTTTTTATGTTTTTTTTGTCATTCTTGTAATTTTGTTTTTTTATACGTTGTTTAATATGACTTATATCCGATTTTTTTAAGTAAGACAACTATTTTCCCCAATATACAAAGTTTGAGAACCATGAAATGAAATCATTTGTTCTTAAATTTAGGCATGTTCCATGCACTTATGAATGTCAAAAAACGACCACCGGTTCATAAAATAAACATCGATAGCAGTGTGTCACCCACACTACTAACCGACCCGTTTGCCATACCTGGCGATGTATATTATTGTATCATGAACAAGGGTAACCCGGATGCATTGAACATGATTTTTTTTAAATATTTTTTTTTATTATACAGAGAACCTGACTCCCCCGCCCGTGCGTACGTCCCCCGAACGCGCCTTAACCCCACCTCTGCCCGACAAGAGCAAAGAGCGGCGTTACAGCGAAGACGATGATCTCGCCTTCATACTCGGAGACATCGACGATATGCTCAGTGACGACGAGGACAGCGGCCGGTTCAAAGAGAAACCTGCAAAGTGAGTTGCAACAGTTACACCTTACCTTACGTTTCTAATAAGTACCTGGACACCAAATAAGAATATCAATAAGTCTAATTTTCACGAAAAAGGATCAAATTCTTAATCAAATGGCGAAAAAAGTAAAAAGGTTAAATAATTACATAATTATAAGTCTTCAAAGTTTTAAGAGGTGGCATACTCTGTCCCTTTTCCGCAAAACGCACCATTGTATTGGAACAGTCGTCATTTACTATTGCGCTTGAGGTCAGTTACGTCACTGATCTGTTTTCTCTCTAACCAGCAACATTAAAACGGTTGTAGCTTCGTTTTTTTATTTGGGATATTCGAATAAGATTTTCACCATTTGGCATACTTTGTGCCTTGTTTCTTTTGGAGTAGTCAAATTTTGATTCAACAACCCTATACCAGAGTAGCCAGTCGCAGATAGGTCAGAGCTTGACTCCTTTCGGCAAATGGCTTGGCATTCCGTTTCTAACTAATCAGAGTAGCCAGCAGATAGAGAACTTGACTCCCTTCGGTAAGTCTCGGAAAAAATGGTCACTAGATCTATTGGCACCACAATGTAGACTGTTGCAACTGCTGTATCGGACCCGAGAAAAGCAAGGAGCGGCGATACAGCGAAGACTGGTTTTGTCTTCATCCTCGGAGTCATTGATGACGTGTTTGGACACGACCATAAATGAATAGCATTATTCCATTAGCGCTACGTATCTTTCGTTCACATTGAATTCGATAATTACAATATATCTCCCCAGCTGTCGGCAGTTCATTACCGGGATTAGGTACGCGAAATAGATAAAAAAAAACCGTGCTATGTTGCGTCGCAGTCTGAAGTGCATCACGGAACTTGGTCAGTGTGAGATTCGCTTGATGAAGGCCGAGTCGAGTTTGATATTGCAAGAATAAAATTAATATAATGTTAGGTTTGTTAGGTCAAATGACTACTCGTGTCATTTTTACTCATGCCATAGGAACCAGTTTTTAGAGACGATCAAATTTTTTTTGGGACCAACTACAATTAAAGCAACCCAAAAAACGAATGTGAGGCAATGTATACCATATCAATGAAAACGCTCCATATTGATTGACAGTTAGATGTGACGTCACACTTTCGTAGCCTACTACTACCGTTGTATGGAAACATGGAGAATTTGCCGTTTAGTCGTGAAATATTGCGTTTATGTAAATAGTTGCCGTACAATTTTTTGAAAGATGAGAATTCTATTTACCTTTGGACTAAAAAACAACATTTTTACGAGTCTCTATAGTCACGTATATGGTTTTGATTAAGTTGTCTAATTTACTCTATTTATTGTAATAATTTCTATCTATATAACCAAAAATTGCAGGGTGGAGACGCAGCCCGCCAAGCCGGCCGTGGACCTGCGCTCGAAGCTGCCGCCCAAGCCCGCCGCGCCGCGCGCGCCGAGGCAGAAGATAGTCTTCGCCGACGACAACAAGCAGAAGAAACGGAGAGGTACGTAGTGAGCCTTGTGTAATGCTCATTATGGACATTGCAGCTATTCGCATGCGCATCCTTACAATTTCCGCATCAATTTTGGCGACACGCAAAAGTCTGATTGCGGAGATTTTGCGGATGCCGGTGTGGTGGGTAGGCAAAAAGATTATTTATTTTCTTTGTATAATATGATGCCGCATTTGGTCGGGTGACAATAATTGATGCGTTTGTTTTGTTCAGTTACAACATCTTTGATTCATAATTGCTATGCAATTTTTCATATCCATTGCTTGTTTTTCTGTGCTTACCACGAAATCCGCATCAGCTTCCAAGAATGTCTAAAAAATCACATAAGTGATATACCTGATGCTTTCCCATCGGTCTCAGGGCCGAGACTGCTACCATTTATAGTCGGGAGATCATTAGGGCTGAGCCAGCTTTTCTTATCAGAATTACATTAAAAAGTATACCCGTACCTAATGTTGACCTCTAGCAACTAACCCAACTTAACGTAAACCATTATTTTTTCAGAAAAATCACCCCCCACTAAGAAACCGGCCGTGACTAGCTCAACCAAAATAGAGACTCCCGAGAAGAAGGCTGCTACTAAGGTAAGTGTTGGATCAGTCATTAAAGCATGATAAACTCTCTTCTCATCTATAACTATATAACCGGGTATTATCTATAATCCAGTTGATTTTATTTATAGTTAAGTATTGTTTCAGCCAAAACAGACGACGGAATGGAGTTCAAACAAATCTCGACCAAGAATAATATTTGAGAACAAAGAGGTAAGAGTAGTTTTATTTTTCTAACTTACTTATAAAGCAGCCCTGTGGAAAGATTCATTTGCATCGTAACCTGTCTTACAGTACCTTTATATCACTAACGCGGCGGGTGAGCCACGGTTGTGTGTTGAAATATACATACACACTGTCTACGTATACGTCAGCGTAGGAGCTGTGAGTTCACATTGTCTATTGTGTTCGTATGTGTCACGACTACAACTATGGCTAACCCGAATTCGTGAGAAAAAATACTATACTTATTGCCACTCTCCTCTGAACAGCTCGAAAAAGAAAAAGACGACAAATCCAAAGCAGTCCCGGCCCGTCGCGTCGTCTTGCAGCGAAAAATCACACAAACCAAAGAGAAATCAGTGTTCTCTCGCATCGAGGTTAACGACCCCAGCAAGCCCAATCCGGGTATATTCAGCCGAGCAGTCCGCACCGCCATCGGATCGGACAAACCGCGCATCGTCGTGAAACGTGACGAGCCTGAGATCGAGTACGAGAGCGAGTCAGACGATGAGGATAGAATCCTCAACGAGGAAACTGGTCTCGTGGCCTCCGTCACGAACCTTCCGCACGGGATCACGGACACCAGGTTGAAGACTTTAGCGGGGAGTGAAGTGCAGGTAATTCTTATATTCAAGTATCGACTTGGTGTGGAGTTGAGGCAGTTATGACAGTTGAATAGTGTTAGATGAGTGCAGAATCATGCATTTGTATGTATTTTTGCCGGTATTCATTATGCTTACTATACATTAGTAAGCATACGGTAGTATACATTACTATACATTAAAAATTGGCATAATCTTGAATATTAATCAATATACCATATTTAAAAAGTAGTCGGGTCAAAATGGTCGGATACTTACACGGCTCTCTTACCATACTCACGGTAAACAAGAGAACAACCGTAAACAAGGTAACAAGATATAGCCTACTTATTACTACTTACGTGTAGCGTCGTATGTAAATGAAATGTTTTGTACTGTACTATTTGTAAATTTCTGCCTTAACAAATTAAGCTACAACAAAAAAGGATACCGCCACTACAAAAGTAATTTACTCATAGTAAAAATGCTCCATTTTTGTACTTCGCTTAGGACATTTGAGAATGTATATGGCTGGCATGATGTACATTTTCAAATGAAAAATGCGTTGGTTACTACAATAAATAGCTAAGTCATTCATATGAGCCGACGATATGTCGATTTCTCTAGGATCCCATGCTTACCTCGGCTACTGTACCGTCAATTCCACTTCAAAATGTAATGTTTGATGAACATTAGTTGCGACGGAAACTTAATACCATCGGAATCTGTGGAGAACCAAATCATTGAGGAGTTCCTTATGTCATTTGTGCTCATCATCATTAGCTCTAACACATCAAATTGGCTGTGTCCAAAATCAAATGCTTGGTTTAGTATAAAAATGTCGAAATGACCATACGCGTGCCTAACTGCCTATCAATTTTGAGGAGTTCCTTCAATTTTTCCGGGATTCAATCGTCAGACCATCACCAAGTTTACTTCGGATCATCTCGAGGGTATCTGCTTTCGAACAAAAGAATAATCATCAAACTCGGACAACATGATAAAGAATTATCTCTGAACATACCCACATTAAAAAACCGGCCAAGTGCGAGTCGGACTTGCACACGAAGGATTCCGATCTATAAAAGCGGCAAAAAAAATCACGTTTGTTGTATTTATTTATTTTATTCTGTTTTTTCTATATATCACGGTTCATGAAATACAGTCTGGTGACAGGCGGAGGGACAGCGGTGTCTTAGTAATAGGGTCCCGTTTTCCCCATTTTGGGTATGGAACCATGGATAAAAACATGAAGATAACCTTTTATCGGTGTCTGTTAAAAATAACCTCAACTGCAGAATTACGCCCTGTGTGTGGTATTGTAAGTGTAGGTTTTTTTTTTTTATATAAGTACAATTTGTTAGGGTTGCAACTGTCATAAATGTCCTCACTCTACATCAGGCGATGAAAAGCGCTGTTGGTGTTGTAGGTAGAGTAACCAGTAGATATAGCAGCCTGATTATTTCTACATGTATCATAACAGAGCTCTAATCGAGAATCTGTACCAGAACATTCTTAGTGTTAATTGAATATCTTAATTTAGAGATTTTCTTAAATGTTATTTGGGTGACACCTTTTAATTCTCAGACTTGCGTACTTGTTTACAATGACATGGAATGTAAAAAAATTGTTTAATGACAGCGGTTCATTCTGTTTTACTCGATACATCAGTTTCGGACAGACTTGGAATTTGTAATGGTTACATTACTGATATAAAATTTAAGTCCACTGGCAAAATCCACGAACCTACCAAAACAATGAATTAAGTATCACATGTAATATGAGGTTGTATTATCTAAAGCACCAACAGCTCACGAGTTTTATTTTGTACATGTTTAAGATAACTGAGATGAATTTACTTTTCAACACTTTATTTTTACTTACAAATATGAGTGTTTTACATTCCGTGACAAGAACTGTGATATTTATTTATGTATTTTACTGTATGTGATAAATAGGCCTGTTCCGTAATGTTCAACTACTAATTATTATTGCCTTATTTGTTCAATTAATTCACTCTTAATTCGCGCAGGAATTGGGCTGTACTGTCTTACCCAAACTGTATACATGTTTGATTGAGCTTTAGATGCTCTTAATTATCAGTCACTGTATGAATTGGATGGAATTGTGGAAATTTAGCGTAATTCGAGACTACCATTATTCCCAATTTTCTCTTTGCATGATATTATGTCATTATTTTAAAGGCTGTTTAGAATAAGAAGGAATAGAATGAACGTTTATTTGTGAGAATGACAGTAAAACACGTCAAAAGAATATGAAATAACAAATACTTATCTGAAAACCGCATCATAATCGATTCAGCCAAACCCGAGATAATCGCGGAAAAACATACATACAAACATGGTCAAACTGAGAACCTCCTTTTTTTGAAGTCGGTTAAAAAGGAGGTGAGAGAATGCACTATAGAAATACTGACTGATATTACCACGTAATGGTTCCAATTAAGCATAACGCTGTTTGGCCCTAAAGTAATGGGATTATCGCTTCTATTTATGGTGAACAAAGTCTTTGTGTAATCATGTTTTTGTGGAACAAAACTTTACGGCACAGGTCTAAAGTATATGGCTAAATAAGATTTACGAATATGCTCGTATTCTGAGCGTACCTACATATTTAGTAATGTTTAATAATAATAATAGGTACACTTAATTTGCTCTCTGCTTATTAATAGAAAATGTTTCATAAGAAAACGCCCGACCTTAATAACAGACTGTTCGCTCTATTATCATCAATTGTTTGAATGTTTGCACGTCATAATTTTGTATTTATGTTATAGAGCGAAAATTCAACCATTTGTTACGAATTTCAAATTCAAATTAACGATTTCTAATTAACAGGTTTGATCTAATCAGTTGCCAGATTTTTTTATTATGTATCCATGGTACAATTGAAGTACTGATTTCGACACAATAGTGTTGGAAGCCTAATTAAACATTCGAATTAATACTTTTTCAAAAATCTGACTGAAAAAATCCCCTAATCTAAGGCCATATTGGCTGATCATTTTTATGTATTTCATATTAGTACACCTTGTTATAATAAAATTATAATGTGTACAATTGCCTCTGTGGCATTACATTCTGTGATAGATAAGTGTGATACGTACATTTGTATCTTTAAAATACTCGAAACTAGATGTCTGAAAAGTATACAATACTTTATTATCTGTGATATATGCATGTGTTATTGTTACATTTTGTATCATGCAATTTCAACTTGACTATGGAACCTAAAACTATTAAAAGTGAAATTAACTATTAGAACTAGATTTTATAAGTGTTGAACTCATCCAATTAAATTATTTATATACCATGTTGAGATTGTATCCTGGAAATAGGAAAAGTGTTAAGTGGTTTTTTTTTTACTTATGTAATAAATCACGCGCCTTTTAAAGCGCGGCCAGGTTTAATGATATAACGTGTGGTATTGTCAACAACATCTGAAGCAAAGTGTTAACGATGACGTTCAACAATTAGGAATGGCCTAGCTAACATGATTCCGTTTATGTCGGAAATATAACATTCGCAAGGGACGAATGCTATATGTCCGACATAAACGCAATCATACTAGCTAGGCTGATATGGACATAGCTATGTAATTTTACAATATTGTCTGCAATGTTCTACAATGTTTAGCTACCTGACATTTTTCTTGATTTCCTGTATATATGTCTAGTCAAATATAAGAAAATAAGTTCATAAATACTAAGTACTATTTAAGAGATATAAGCTCCACGAAATCCTGGATTAAATGTTCCAGAGCTTAATTTTGGACAAAGAAGAGCGCAGCGCCAAGATTACTTTCAAGAGCACAGTCGCGGCCGGCGCCTTCCGCAAGAAGTTTAACAACAAAATGGTCGCCGCCAGCCGCCTTACCGTCATCTTACTTTAGTTACAGTTTACCACTTTCAATTCGATTTATTATACTGTCATTTATGTGTGCTGTTTGCTTGTAGTTAATAAGTTGGTTATTATAGTCGTAAAATACATAGAAGAACGAACACAGAATCGGAACCCAAAAATGTTTTAACTTTAATTATAAACAAGTGAATTTATGCTTGTGTTAAACCAAATGCCGGGAAATTATAAGGTTGTGAGACCACCATAAACATAAATTGTAAAGAATCGTTAGACGTGTCTGCTTTTATTCTTTGTATAACTTCGAACGGCAATTTTATTATACATATATTTAATCATATATAAAAAAACAGCATCACGGCGTAAGACTTGTTTGTTCCCTAAAAGACGAATTAATGTACCCGATTATAAACATTCAAAGCCCACTAAACATAATTGTTTGTGTCCCAAATGTTGTCGAAGACTTAGTGTTTAAGGTGTGCAATTTAGTTCAAATAAACAGTCACACGATCATGTAATAGGTACATTTTGTCATAGTAAGTTTCTGCATTGTTTTTTAATCCTATGAACACATTTAATATAAGTTTCGCGCCATGTATAAACATCGTTAAGCATATTATAATAAAAGCACAGTTTGACCAGGCGTCTGTGTAATATCAGAACATTGTCTTGTGAGAAAAACTACCTTTCATTTATGATAATTTGTTGATGAAAAAATTGAGTATGTAATTTCTGACTTTTACTGTTGTAGCCCTAATTTTATGAATATTTCTTGTTTAATACTAATGTTAACTTTTTGGACGGTATTTAGAAAATAAATTGGAATGGATGTCATTAGATATGTTATCAAACTTGAGTTACTTGTAAACCGTTATCCCAAAATAAATGAAATGCTTATAGAAACTGATATTACTTATGTTACAGCGAGCATAATCATGGCATCTGTTGAATAATGACATACGACATGACTATATTATTATATACTTCCATTAAGTATACTGTAATGTATCGAAACAATGCAAAATAAGTGCAATTAGAAACAGCTATTATAATGTGTGTCCCTTAATTATTGCACATTCTTAAATACCTTAATGCACTCGTATTATTTGCATCAAGAATACGCATTTGTTTGGGATTCCTGTGTAAATAATTTGCATATCGCAAATACTACTTTATATGTTTCAATGAATTTAATAGAAACAATGTTTGCTGCATTTGTGTTAATGATAAAGTATAATCAGAAGGAGAGAACTATTAGATAACTATATTGTTTAAGATTTTTATTTAAGCCAATAGAAAATATAATACTATTAGTGAATTAACTTTATTGCAATTTGTTCGTAAGTTTACAGTCAACATCATATAGAAGCAGACGAAGTTCACAAATACATATTATTGTGCAACGCATCTTTATTACTATTGGGGCCCTTACCCCGCACTTCCGTGTTACCTACATTACATTTGACCACGCGCATTAGTTATTATAAGACCGTGACTAGTTTGGGAATGGAATAGCTGTCAATTCATTTACACTTTGACGTAAGTATATGGAAAAAGTGTAATTTCAATTAGTACCCAATCGTCGCGGTGCTCAGATTGACACTGCGTATCCGGCATGTATTTGTGCTATATTTCAGTAGAAATGACGCCTAGTTTGGTAACAGCTTGTCCGTTTTGCTGAAAATACTAATTCTTATCTCTAGTCTAGTTGATACGCGGCCTGACTGTCTCACGCGCTAAAATTACAATTTTACTTTGTTCCTGGTACAAAATTATCTGTCTTAGTTCATACAATTACGTTATTATAAAATCATCAGCAAAAACATGTACGCTAACAATACTATCTAAGATCTCGACACTGACTCTATTGCAAATGCATTTAATTAGACTAATGCATTTGCAATAGAGTCAAACATCGCATCCTTGGCATCGACTATAATGATTGGAGTCGATGCCAAAGCATTTTTGGCCTCGTTACCTATTTTTACGAAACACTATTTTAGATTTAAAATAGAGAATATTGTTTTGTATCCGCATCATAAAACAGATATGATGAAAGTATTTGCAGTGCTGCTTGAATATTTGAAAACTTTTGATCATGACAAAAATTGTTTATTAAATATTTGGACTCGTGAGTGATAATAATTAAGCTTGTGCTATTTTACAATTAATCTTTGAACGTGTTCCTGGCTTTTGGCCAAATACTACCTTTGTAAATGTCCATCTAAGTAAAAAATAATGTTATTTACTAGAATCTGCAGTGGCCACCCATACTGTTCAGTGTAATTCTATTTAATTGTACAAATTCTAAGTTACTAATAATGCAATTTACGGTTTAGGGATACATTGTTTTCTTTTTAAAACTATATCGTTCCTGAGAAAGAGGAGCCTAACTCAATTTAATATTATTTTCCAAAAGCCAGAATCATGTTGTATGATTGCTTGTTAAATGGGACTGTTTTAATGGAATTTACCATCAGAAAAAGTGCAATTAGGTATTTTCATACACTTTACCAAGCATTAAGCAAGCTATTGGGTTATAATATAATTTATATTAATATCTTAGATTTTAAGGCAATAGATTTATTTAGTTTTAAAGCGTTGTTAGAAGTTATTAACGCTAAAAGTCTAGCTGAGCACAGAAACAAGACTATAATTACTGTGTCAAGTAACTTTGTATTGCATTAGGCACTTTTCATATATGCAGTTGCTTCCAAGTATTAGTGATGCTGATGTACTTGCTTTAGACATTCAATAAAACTTTATGTTAACGAAATTGTTATTTTAATAACGTCTAGGTTCTGCACACTAGCGTTTGTTGTCGACGTAAAACATGGGCTTGTTGAGGGCTAGTGTGCCAACCTTCGGGTAAACTATATAAATACAGATCTCAAATAAAAGGAGCAGTTATAAATCGTGTTTTTATTGTTACTTAACCCTGTAAATATGTATACATATAGAATTTAGGTTATAAGGCTATGTTATTTCGTTTTTGTATGCACAAAACAAAATATGATCTTGCAATAAAAGGAACAATAAAAATCAGTTTTACATGATAAGTTTATTGATACCTTAGAAGCATTTAATTTGAGTCAAAACAGTCTGAAAAATAAAATAAATAAAACTTAAACATTATCTCGACTTTCATTTCTTATATCCTTGCCACAATTATTTACAGCAGGGCTGGTCTCATCACCCGAGAATAATACCTATCCATTTTTAATTCGATGATACAGTCAGCCAAGAAAGTGCTCCCTCACTTTGAACCTTACTGAACAAATAATAATACTGAAAAATGCTTACTGTAAATTTTCGTTGACCAAATCTGACGTAACATGCATTTAGGGTTGGCAAATTGATCGTATTTATTTTCAACCTTAAGTCGAATTCATTGAATCCTATCACAAATTTGAGCAATTTATTTTGATTTTAATGGAACTTACCTAGATTTTTAACCTCAAGGCATTTGGATTCGCTTTATGATCAAACATACAAGATATAGCGCAGTTAGAGCTCGTTAGAGTGGTCAATTCAAATGATTTTAATTGTGATCTTCAGTTAGGTACTAACCAGGGACCGGAACCGGTTACCCTAATCAGGGTTTTCCATAGGCTTATTTTAGAAGTGGTTTTAAAAACCCTATCCATATTGGTAACCCTATGATAAGGTAACCCTATTGATAGGGTTACCATATTGATCGAGTTAACTCAACTAACCACTAACCAAAATCAAAACCCTATCAATACGGTAAGCCTATCAATAGGGTTTTTAACCAGTTCCAAACAAAAGTGATCTTTACGCACACTTCAATTAGACTCATTTTTAGATAACCGCGGCTGGCAGGCAGCTTGGCACAGACGATAAGCTCGCTGTGAAACCACTCCCAGTAGAAACCAGTTTGATTTACCGAACACACTCCTTGTTTTTAATGCAAATAACTTTGTACTTTGAGTCCTTATGTTAGAATCGTATTTACTGTGCATGCAAGTATAGATTCCTAGCGGCGGCTTGGACGAGTCGGCCGCGAGCGTTTGTTTGTTTATTTTACATTTTGAACATCTATTTTTAACTTTCGATGCAATGTCAGAAACAAATTTGATTTGTCATACATACTAGAATAGCTCTGTGAGCTGTATACCTCGCCTGTTTCTTTTTGTTTTTTATAAATGAAACTTTAATGAAAATTTCCAAAATCAGACTCGATAAAAAATCTATATAAAAAATATTGAACCTGCTTACAATGTTTCACAAAAATCGGTTGACAAATGCTATCTGTTGAGGAGACCAACCCGAAATCTGGAAAGCTGAAGTGGAAGGAAACTCGGTCAATTCTGTCAAAAAAAAATTGACGGTTCATATGACAGTCATTTATTTATTTAAATATTCCGAAATAATAATTCGTTTTGACAGTACTAATCGGAATCTTTACTATATACGAGTATTCCTACAGTTACAACTATTACTTATCCTACTACCTCGACCTATGGAAACAGCAAATACGCACGAACATAGAGTTGTTGAACCGCCCAATTCCGGGATTATAAAAAAGTTTTTTAGAAATCCGGGATTTTAGTAGTATATATCTTTATTCATATATTAATACTTGTATTTTTGTTAGCATATTAATTAGGCGCATATACGTATAGAGATTCATTACATTATTAGGCTGTGTAGGTACCTTACGGAAATTGTTAAAGCTTTGTTTATTTATACCAGCACGGCGATGTGCAAACGAGCCGAAAGCTGATAAGACTTGCTGTTTTCTATTGTCTTAGGATTAGCATGATGGCGGTGGTAGTCTAAATGGTAAAATAAACTTGTTTATTTTATAAAGACATTTATGCCGACGTTGTTATCTTTTAAGAACTTAATACAAAAGAGTGTGCCCATGCCTAAAGGCCGTGGTATTTGTCATTGTTTTCAGAGTGAATCTACACACGGTAATTGACCAAAAAAAACAATAGCATGAATTTTCGTTCGTTACTTTCCTTAAATGTGCAGGTCTTGCTTCAGGTATGTTTTTAGTGCATTCTCATAACCATCTAGTTGAGGACGTTTGAGTGTGACAGTGGATTTTATTGTTAACGTTATTTCTTTTATTTTTGTTATTTTTGCGTTTATATCAAATTTTGTGATGAATATGGCTATTATTTATGGACACTGATTTGTGCATTTTGATTGGATTGAAAAGTTAAGCGGGTGTTATAAGAAAGGTGAGTGTGTAACGTATTATTTTTTACTTCAATTAGGTACAGTTAAAGTTTTTGGACAACAGTGAAGATTGACTTATAGTTAATATGGGTAAATATCGTGTAACGCATTAATTAATTAAATTGTAAACGAATTAAAAGCCTTCACTATGTTTGTTCCAAAAATGTGAACTTTACCCAAATATAAACACCAAATCTTTAAGGTACCGATTCAATTGGCATAGGGCCCGTACATCTCATGTCGTTGTCGAAAAATTATGTAATGGCGTGTACAGGATGTTATAACACTACAAATGAGTTAACTAATCTATTGGCTAGTATAAAAATAAATACGTGATACATAAAACGTAAATGAAACAATTTGATTTGTATTTTATTTCGATACGTTTTCCATCTTATTCAATAGTATTGTATCCAAATCTGTCATTCAATGAAATTGATTATTTGCTAGTACACAGCAAATAGATGTTAAGAGGCCTTACATGTTTTAAAATATTTTGATTTAAAACTATGACAAAAGTATTGATAATAGCAATAAAGTGATTAAAGAATACAATGATTTTATTAAAGTTTTAGATAGTAACGGAGGGATTTTTTGATTTTATTGTGTATAGTAAAATTTAAGCAAAAAAAGCAGTTTTTACATTGAAAATGGTCGATTTGGAGTGATTTTAGGAACGACATTTGTTAATGACAAAACCAAGAAATACATTTAAAATTTATGAAATTAGTAGTGATCGACGTTTTGGTTGCCACACCGCGGGATATGAAGTAGAGATGGTAATATGGATACGCTACAAAACCGCAATACCAATTAAACTGTTCGAGAAAATGTTGTTAATATCTATAATTATGAAATAGTCGAAATTACATTGAGTAGTGTTGGATATAATAAGCATTACATATTTATATAACACGGAAAAAAAATTAAAAATTTAGGTATCCAATGAGTTATTTAGGTGTAACATATTTTTTTCCCAAGTGCGTATTCTTTTTTTACTCAGTCATATCGGGATGTTGTTTGTTACATTTGGCACGTGTTACATATATTTACTACACTAATTAACGGTTGGACTTCACAATGGAAAACTTTTGTATTGTCATTGTGATTTAATACAAACTCCTTGGCTATCTAACTGTAAAAGTTTTTTACCTATTCATATTTCTTTTGAAGTTTTGCACCGCCTTAGTTGCCACATATTACCTACTTGTACATAAATATGTCATCTGTAACTTGAACCACAGACGAATTTATACAACAGTAAAGATATTTATATTATGCAATGAAATCAGACAAAACTAACTTTTAAATACTCACTTTGTCCTAATTGTAATAATACGAATCCCGTGGTATATCCATACTAGCATAACGATTGAGGTCATTCACTCCGAATGGCATCTAAAACGCCGATAACTAGAAATTAGGTCGCAATAGCCCTGTTCTAGATAGTAACGGGGAGAAAATATCAAGACATGTGTTAATTCACACAAAAAGGGCCTCAATGGATGACCGATTATCAACTGATAAAAAATCTTAACATAATATTTTATCCCACAGTGAGTTCAGCCCAGAAATGGGAATGCAAATATTAAATAAGAACATAAAATAAATTGGACATAATTTTAAGAAAAATCAAGCAAAGATTCGAAGTTGAAAATATTTATTGAAATTGGCAATATTCATTAAAAAATATAAAATTTGTCAAAATATGATAAACAATGAGCACTAACAAAAATAGGTAAAATATCGAACATATTTTTCTGTATTTGTGTTTGTAGTTTCATTTGACAACACAGCATTAATCATGACACATTATACAATCTACAAAGAAATAAACACTTATTAAAATACGTTATGCCTATAATTAATAACAAAAATGTGAAAATCTATTAAACATTTGTATCAGATTCTTTATAAATCTTAGGCATAGATATTATTCATTGTTTGCTGTACCTGGCATTAGTAAAATGCTATTTAGTGTTGCGCGGCAAAAAAACAATGGGATAATCCTACCTGAAAGATAAGTTGTTCTATTTTTTTGGAGGTGTATTGAGCTTATTACAAAGAGATAAGACCAAAAGCACCAATGCATGTTGTAAAACCAAGGTTCTTTTGAATGAAACACCTGCACTTTTTTATTATCTATGTCATGTATTTTGTTTTGCACACGATAATGCCATTTAAAACACTTAATCCAATTTTGTTATGAACTCTCAGTAGGTATAAATTATTGTACGTTTTCTTTGCGCCAGTAAACATTTAGACAAGACAACACTTTATTTATCAGCACTATTGTCAATACATCGGAGCGGCAGCGAATTGATTGATCAGGTTAAGAGGGCTTTCAGATTACTTATATGTTTCTGGTTTCGATATATTATAGCTACTAGTTTGTTCAAGCATCAGAGTTGCTCACCCTCGCGCCGCAAAGGAAAATATGACAGCTTTTCGTAGTAGCTTCACTAAGCATAAGTATCTTTTTTTGTATTACTTTTTAGGTCTACTTTCATTATGTAAAAACAAGTCAAATATGAAGTCAAGATATTTTTTTGGTATCTCATTTAGAGTAAAGCAAAACATGAATTATTGCAATAAAAGTACCTACTTACCTACCTATTGTTGACATTACCAATCAATCAGTTAAAATTGCAAAATAATCGTATCTTCCTAATCTCTCACATTTTTCAATCGTATCTCTTATACGATACGTAATCGAAACTTACTTTTAATTTGTAACCTTCATAATCCCGGGATTGGGCGGTTTAGCAGCTCCATATTAGATGAGCATGCAATCAACCTCAAAGATAACCGTGCCGAACCGTGCTTTTGTTCTAATATTCATTGATCTTTTACCGACTACTCGTACTCTGCAAGTATTTGTTTCTCTTTTTTCCAACGAAATAAATAGAAGTATGTATTAATTGTAAGTCTCTGTAATGTGTCAAACGTATCGTGTGATCTCCAGTAAAAAATATTAACTTCAACACACCGGTGCAATTAATTGAAATAGAAAATAATTTTTAGTAGTAATATTGATATATATATTTTTAATTCTAAGCACTAAGTAGTACCTATAGAAATAAGAACCTGTACTTGTGACTTTCATAAGGATCGATATGTCAGTAAAAGCAGGCCAAGCGTTACTCGTGCGCATGAGGGATTTCGTTCATTCGACCTAAGTATCTCAAAAACTGTACAACATATCTTGATCAAACTAAAAATCGTTGAAATTAGTTATTAATGCAAAGCATCTCATTTTTTTTCAATTTTTAATATTCATACTTTGGTAATTAGAGGGGTTCCGTTTTCGCTATTTCGTCTACGGAAACTACGGAACCCTAATAAAAAGCAGTGTAAAGGAGGAATATAGTCGTAAAATGAGAAGGTTTGCAGTGTTTTTTTTTAATTGGAGAAAGAAATAGGAAAAAACATTTTAATTAAAAGTATACAAAATATTATTAACTTTATTCATTTTGTATTAAGCAGTAATGCTTCGAACGTAAACTACGAATTGAAATTAGAGAAATAATAATTTATAATTGCTCAGAGCCTTATTTTTTCTAATTTTCCTTAAATAAACTAATTAACTATAATATTATTTGATTTGTGAAACCTTTTTGTAATTAGACAACGTAATATTTATTAAAAATATATTATCTTTACATACGATACATACGCATATTTAAATAACAGAAATATATTATTGAATATTAATAATTCTTTCATTAACTGTACGAGGACCAGCCGAAAATTCACTTTAACCCAATGCGTCACCAGCTGACGTTAAGGTTACCATAACCCAATGAAAACCCTAAACAAAAACCCTATCGCGATAGGGTTTTAAGCTTAACCCTATTGCGAGTTAGGGTTAACACTTCAATAAGCTTACCTTTACAATACGGTAACCTCATGATAGGGTTAACCCTATCATAGGGTAAGCAAATTGATTGGGTTACCGAATCGATAGGCTTAAGCCTAAAGAAGGGTTTTCCGGTCCCTGGTACTAACTAGTAGCAGACAAGTGTCAATCACTGTCAGATGTATACGCTCTACTAAGAAACTGATTTACGTAGCATAAACTGACTAACTGTTTCGTACAATCGAATCATGAAATGGTTCGGCCCTTTTCGACTTTATTTCTAAGCCGCTCCGGTCCAAGAGACGAACCTTTTCATTCAGTTTGTAAATATTGCACGTTCCCAAAGGTTCAAATTATCAGAGAAACCTTAAAAATGAAGCCGTGATCACATAAATTGAACACTTTGTCCGTGCACATATTATCGAACTCGACTGTACAGTCGCGAACCCGGAATGTTGAGCCACTTGCCTATTCGTAATTTAACCGTGTAATGAATGATGTTACAGTTCTTGCAACTCACGAAGGCGAATGGAGTGGTTCCTATTACTATCACGTTAAAGTCTAATTTCGTCCAACCCGATGTGCCGGTTTCGATTTGCATTACACGTTCAGTTGCGAACATTGGCAATCCCTGTTCGCGACTGTACGTACAAAAGTTAGTTATAACAGCGCAACTCGAATTAAAATACCCTAATAACGCCACATGCTGGTACTAGAAGGCGTAGTTAGTCCGTATGGACAGCGAGCTGTCGATGTTGAAATAGTCCGGCATGGCGTCCAGCAGCTGCCGGTACTCGCGGCTGAACAGCTCCGGGTGTTGTTTCTTGTGCGCGTTGTGCGACACGTCCACCAGCACCTGCGACTGCTGCTCTGCCGGCACCTGCACAGGTAACGTAACGTCGTGGGATGGCCAAATCTATCGTAACACTACATCCTTATTACTGTAGCAATAACAATGTGTTACGATATATGTGGTGCAATAATAGTCACCAAATTACTACATGAAATTTTTAATATAATATTTCGTCCTTGTATCTTTATGTCGAATATTATTGTTTCACAGAATAAAACGTGTTCCGTAGAAAAATAATTCAATTAATTTTAATATGTCGTACATGTATTTCACAAACTTGGGTAAGTATCAAATTGAATAGGTACCGTCGTCGTGGCAACTTTACGACATTTTTTTCTCAAAAACGTTATATTGGAGCGGTCTCCAAATTTTCACGGTTTAAAGCATCGTGTTGATCCAAAGCTATATAAATAGTCCAAAAATATTTTGTACAGGTTTATAAGGGGGGAGTACGAAAAAAATTGACCAACCCCATCGAGTGGGGTATCGTTATTTAGAGCTCTTTGAGTGCATAAATACTATTTTTATTGGTTTTTAAAAATACTAAAAAAATATTAGAATTAACTTTAATCCACTTATAATTTCTTAGAATTAACTTTCCCCCTTTAAAATCGAATATAGAAGGTTTTTTTGTAGAGAATTGTATGTAAATTACTTATGTCTTTATGTCTAAGCTTTGCTATGGGCCACCGTTTACCAGTTTTTTAGGGAAAACCGAAAAATGGGACCTTCAAACCAAATAAATAAGGTTTTTCAGAATTCGTGTCATCGGCCGTTAATACTGGCAAGAGGAACTAGGTCTCAAACAATAATCAACCTCTTTCGACAGTCCTCCAAGCTGGTGGGCACAGTCCCACAACTTGCTACCAAGGGGGTAGACTTTTATCTACTCGCGTCGCTTCCACCAACAATTGTTCTAGCGCTGATGGCATTCTACAATTCCCCCATTTCGATTCCACTCACACCTCAGAGTCGGTAGAAGCTGTTCAAACAATCTCACTAGGGCGCAAACTCTTACAGTATTCCAGTGTTTAAACCGCCCGCGCGGTCATGTCGGAGGTTTCCTCTGGATTTTCCCCAGGCCACACTCCAACCGCGCACTCCTATCGCCAAGCCAAGTCTGATTTATCAATACATTAGTATTTGTTGGTTCAATATCATCATCATCATCGGCCCACTGCAGTCCACTGCTGAACTGCCCCCAAGGCGCGCCACAAATCCCAGTTCTCTGCCTTAGGCATCCAGTCGCCTCCCGCTCTCCTATACGAGTATATGTCGTCTCGCCACCTGGCCGGCGGCGGCGGGCGACACACACTACGCTTGCCGAGAAGCGGTCTCCAGTCCGGAACACGCTTACACCAGCGGCTGTCAGTTCTGCGATATCTGTCGCACACACACATGACACATCTGTGTCCACTTGGCCAGCCCCCTGTCACTTCAGTTTGCTTAAAGCTATGTCGGTTACTTTAGTTCTCTCACGGATTACTTCGTTAAGTATTTCATCCCTGAGAGAAACTCCAAGCATAGCGCGCTGAGCTACTTTTAATTTGTGAACTAGCCCCATAGTCCGTGTCCACGTCTCGACGCGTGAGTGACAGAAAGCCGTTTGGACCCTTCGGGTACGGAACCCTAAAAACATTTCGTAGATACTAACTTCAACAGTGAACCAGAAGTAGACCGTGTCGAAGTGCTCCTTGTAAGTGGGGAAGCCCTGCACTATCGTGTAGACGGGGCGGCCGTCCTGGTCGAAGGAGGGCAGGTAGGGCGCGTCGAAGGACCATGCCACTATGCGTCCGGAACGAGGCCAGATGGTAAACGTGTTGTGAGCTGGCCCTGTAAGCAGCATTAACACTTAATAAGGCTCTAGTTATACTAATATATGTTGACTACGTGAAAGTAAAATATATACTACTATGTTTGTAATCACTGGGAAATACACCTAAGGCAAAAAAAAGAAATCAGTAGAAAAAACATATGGTCAATATATATACACTCTACCATGTATGCACTCTGCCTGTTAGTGCACTTGAGTTTCAGATAAATCTGTGACAATAGTTAATTATAAATGGAAAACAGTGACAATAGCTTGCTTCCATTTACCACAAAAGTAGATTAATTAATTAGACCAAAATTCAATACCGACTGAAAAAGTAATAATCGATTTTTGTCATAGGTAGTTGCGTTCGGCGCTCGAGGTCACAAACTTGGATTATTCATTAGGCCAACGTCATAAACAATTCAGCAGAAAATCAGAACTACTGGATTTAACGCACACTACTTCATAATTTCAA
Organism: Epiblema foenella; assembly: GCA_963556455.1. Lineage (NCBI taxonomy): Eukaryota > Metazoa > Arthropoda > Insecta > Lepidoptera > Tortricidae > Epiblema > Epiblema foenella. The sequence goes on along the minus strand of OY747098.1, from coordinate 11,755,505 downwards.
TCGATAATGTTACTGGATTATATTGACTCACCATCAAAGGAGAAGCCGAGAGTGCAGTTGTTCCCAGAACAGATCCTGCTTTCGAGCCGCAGGCTGGGCAGCGTCGGGAACGCGGTCGGCCCCGGCATCTCGATGAACAGAGCTTGCGAGCTGGGGATAAGGTCCGAAATCGAATAGCCAACTATCGCGTGATACTACGGACATGGCAAATCGAAGTTCGTGCCATCTCTATAGCACCTGTATAGTGTATCGATAAAGAGCCATACGAAGGTAGATTTTGTTATTCGTGTCATCATCATTACCTCTAATCATTTAAAAAGGAGACTTCTAGATATCTATACGCACTTAGTGATAAAATAAGCGAAAATGGCGTAAAAACGCATAGATATATTAGTCAAGTTGGTAACGTACAGATTTATATGAGTTCGACTGTACATAACTTAATAACTCTAATCAAAGCAAATGAACTAGCATAACAAATAAAATTAACATTTCATTATCAAAATCACTCGGGCAGGCACACAATATTACATGCATATATTACATAAGTATGCAAATTTCCGTACAATCGGTTAAGTATAAAATTCAGTTGCACGATTTGACCCGATCATGCCTAAATTGCTATTTAAAAAAAGCTTGTAAGCATGAATGTTTAGAAAATATCGGTAGCATTGCCCTCATAATTCTAATAAAAAACTATGTATAACACAAAATACACTAATTACATACAACAAATTACAATGACAAACAAACGGACTATTTTATAAGCAATTTAATGAATGACTTGCAATCAATTTAGCAGCTGTGAACCAAATTAATGATGATACACTCCAATAGATCGCTGCGTTCGACAGCGACCGATAGATTGGTGTAATAAAGCCCGGATATCGAGGTACATTTTATGTGTTGCAAGCTTTCGAATGTCTTTGAATGAGGGCTACCGCGTATGAATTCGCCGCTAGAGGCGCTAGTGTAGCGTGACTAGGTACTTATTTTTACATGCAGGTGGGTTATGTGTCGTAAGATAAGATAAGATAAGAAATCATTTATTCAAGTAGGATTCATTGAACCGCTTTTGCATCGTCATCTGCTACAACAATCTTGAAAAGGTACATTTAGGTCTGCAAATATCTTCAACTATAATTATTAATTACTTTCATAATAAGGTGCAACTATTTTCACATATTTAAGAATACATTTTAAAATTTTACATTATAATGAAACAGATAAAATAGTCAATAATTCAGCTACGAGTAAGTGCATCGTCAAAAAGAAATAATAATAATAATAAAACCTTAAGTATTGGCATTAAACAAGTTTAAAATTAAATAATCACAGATACAATTAAATTATCGCAATACTCACAGTTCATTCAATAATCAGACACATAATGTAATATCACAGGTAGTCAATTATCACAGCTTGAATACATGTATATTTATATATAAGAGATTCCCGATGTTCACACTTTTTCAGTTAAAACTAGGCCAGGCATTTTTATCATTTAAGTAGTCCTGGACAGTATAATATCCTTTTTTCAGTAAAGAAGATTTTAGATACTTTTTTAAAGCAGGTAATGGCAACTCAAGTGCTCCAATAGGCAATTTATTGTAAAATAGAATACATTGACCCATAAATGATTTATATACTTTACGCACGCGAAATTTAGGAATTGCAATTGTATGTTTATGTCTAGAACTGTTCATTTTTTTAAAGGACTCCATATTCTTCAGAGCGTAAATAATACAGTCGTAAATATACTGAGAGGCCACTGTCATTATATTTATCTCTTTAAACAGATCTCTGAGTGACTCTCGTGAACGCATCTTGTAAATTGAACGAATAGCCCTTTTTTGTAAAACAAATATTGATTGTATATCTGCTGCTTTTCCCCACAATAAAAGGCCATAAGTCATTATACTATGAAAGTGGCTAAAATAAACCAAACGTGCCGTTTCTACGTCAGTCAATTGTCTTATCTTTCTAACAGCATAAGCAGCTGAACTTAATTTACATTTGGTAAAGTAAATCGAATGCATTTTGTTTTAACAGAGTTTAGTAATAAATTATTCATTGTGAACCAGTGTAAAACTTTTTTAAGGGTGTCATTAATAGTATCAAAGTCCTTTGTGTTTCGAGGCACTTTAAAGACCAAAGATGTATCGTCTGCATATAGTATAATATTGCAATTATTTTGCACAATGAACGGCAGATCGTTCACATATACTAGGAAAAGAAAAGGCCCTAAAATAGAGCCTTGCGGCACTCCTAGTTTGACAGCCGCTCCATTAGATTGCGTTCTATTTATGAATACTGTTTGTTGTCTGTAACTGAGATAAGATGAGAGTAGACTTAATGCATTTGTAGATAGCCCATAGTGGTTAAGTTTTTGTAAAAGAGTTCTATGTTCAACACAGTCGAACGCTTTCGAAAGGTCACAAAAAATACCTATTGCATCGCAAGAATCCTCCCATATATTATATATACATTTTATTAGTTCCGAAGCGGCATCAGTCGTGGAACGCCCTTTTCTAAACCCAAATTGCTGGCAGTGAAGCAGGTTGTTGTTTATAAAATACCTTTGTAACTGTTCTAACAAAATTTTTTCAAAGACCTTACTTAGGACTGGTAAAATGGATACAGGACGAAAATTCGTGACATCTTTTTTTTCACCTGATTTATGCAATGGTACAACTTTGCTTAATTTCATAAGATCAGGGAACACTCCCTCTTTAACGCAGCAATTAAAAACGTGTGTTAAGTAAGGTGCAACAATGTCAACAACTTGACTGATAATTTGTACAGATGTCCCCCAAAAATCCTCGGTCCTCTTTCTACTTATGGTTTTAAAAGTCTTTATAAGAGTTTCTGGGGTTATTAAGTGAAATTCAAAGTCATTTTTGCGTAAACCTATACTCGAGCACATCAAATATTCTGCTTGCTCTGGAGATGATTTAACATCCTTAGTAATAAGACAAGCTATGTTTGAAAAATATTTTTCAAATGCTGCTGCTATCTCAGATTCTGAATTTATCTCTTTTCCATGTAGTAATATGTTAGAAATAGCACAGTTTTGAGGTCTACATTTGCCACTCTCATTATTAATGATTTTCCATGTAGTTTTAATTTTGTTATCAGATTTCAAAAGATTAGATTTTATGTAATTTGACTTCGCAGCTGTACATACTTTTTTGAATATCTTTGAGTAATTTTTAACATACTCATTAAAATTACTATCTTTATTCAATTCCCTTAGGCTGTATAGTTCGTACATCCTATCCCTACTTTTGCGTATGCGTCAAAGTTTGTATTTCAACAAAAATTAACTGTAAAATTAAGGGCCTTACTCGAAAGTGGCGCCAACTGGTGAGCACAAAAACGGTAGCCCTCATTCGCTAAGTTTCCTGACAACATACCTTTCTTGCTCATGGAGATCTCGTGTTCTGTCAACAGCCGACTGACTGACTAACAACATTGACATTAAGGGCTATTGTTTCGACTGCACAGTGAATTATGTGACATTGCCATAAAAATCCATAAGTACTAATATTATAAATACGAAAGTGTCTGTCTGTCACCTCTTCACGCTTAAACCGCTGAACCGATTTAGATTAAACTTGATATGGAGGTAGTTTGAGTCCCGGGGAAGGACATATGCTACTTTTTATCCCGTCGCTAATCATCCCTTAAGGGGGTGGAAGTTTGTATGGAAGAGCGATAACTAGGTAAGCGCCTAATATAAAGAAATAGCAATAAAATTGTAATGCGATGAACGAGTTCTACGCGGACAGAGTCGCGGGCAAAAGCTACATAAATATCCAGCTTTAAAAAAAAACTATTTTGATCGCGGTCCACACAACAATTTATATCTACCTATGATGTTAGATGGTTTCTAGAAAGTTGTCGTGATTTAGATATAAGAATTACGTATCACCACCACCGTAGACTAAAGTAACCGACCAACCTTAACCGAACAATCACCACTACATGCCCACATGAACTAAACAATTTAAACCCCTCGCAAGGGAAGCCCAATTACCGAAACATTGCTTTGTTTGCTACTACTTATTACGAAACGAAAACAATATACAACAAGCTACAAAACCAACTGCAAGTAAAATTATAATAAAATAAAAAACAAGCGCGCCCTTGGATCGATAAGCTTCAATACGGGTCATAAAAAAAAAATTAGGTAAGAAATAATCCCCCTGTCGCTGCAAATTAAGCCTGTACTCTTACCTCCTTATTCATAAAAATTAACAAACCTCTGCTAACTAAAATGTGTTTTGTCCCTTTCCCTCAAACACAAATTTGAAAGTGACAGATAAGACAAACGTATATTAACGGCATTTGAACTAAAATAGGTTTGATTAACGTTTATGAATAAGGGCGTTAGCATATTAGGTAGGCAGGGCACATGAGCTGGTTTAAAGAAAGATATGAGGTATTAAAGTCAGATGTTGCTAGCCCATGGTCTAAGAAAACAAGGTCTGACAATAAGGATCGTGACACGAGGTCGAGTTGCCACTTTATAGTAACAAAACGGATAATTAAGGGAAAAAATCTGCCGTTATCATGCAAAATAAATTGTTTACGCATTAAAATTGGCATTTACTTGTTTAAGCATACAAAATAGGTCAAGTTGAACATGAATGTACCTAATAATTTAATAAAATACTCATAGAATACATGAAAGTCAGGACTCCCTGATCATAATATACTATTGGCAACACTGCTTACTCACACATACGAGCGTCATGTCAGTCTCTTTGACGTTAACTGCGATCTCGCTCCGATGTACTGATTTGCATATATCGCTCTCGGTCGGTGTCAGTTAAAGCAGTAATTGCCAAACTTTTTTGCGGTGCGGTTGCTAATAAGAGTTGATGTAGGCCAGATTTTAAAATGGTTGGCTGTTCTATTCGGAACTGTAAGAGTAGAAGTGTTAAAGGCGGAACCTTATTGTTTTTCCACACTTCCACAAAACGAGTCAGTAGCCAACGAATGGCTTCACTATTGTGGAACGAAAACAACGAAAAAAAATGGTACACCGTACTACGTAAAGTTATTTGTTTTCTTAATTTGTGCATTTTAATGTTGTTGGGGTTCTTTTTATTCAGTCAAAATATAATTTTGACACTAAATGATAAGAATAGTGATGTGGCTAAGCCGATACTTGACAATTGGAATATCAACCTATTATTTGCAAAAAACCGCAATCGTTGTGTCATGTTGTTATACTGATTGAATATAGCTGGGCTGGGGTTGGTATAGATGATTAGAATTCATATTATTTGGCAGGAAGAGTATGTTCAAAGCACTTTTTACCTTCTGACTATTACGAGCCACTATCGCAAATTCTCCTTAATCACAATGGACGACATGCAAAACAATTAAGACCTGATGCCATAACTTTTTTTGTAATGGTTGTAATTTTGTTTTTTCTACAGTCGTTTAATATAATTTATATCCTATTTTTTAAGTAAGACAACTATTTTTCCCCAAAATACAAAGTTTGAGAACCATCGATAGCAGGGAGTCCGAAGGTCGTGTCACCCACACTACTAAGCGATGTTTCCGTTTGCCATACCCGGCGAAGTATATTATTGTACCATGTTGCTAGCCCATCACCCGCAACACACAGTCTTCCATCAACTCGGGTTTAATCGGTTCTTATGACACCCACGGGAATGCCACCCAGGCTCAAATCCGGCCACGTACCTACCTACCGGCATCAAACTGCGTATTCAATACATCTTGAACTATCAGGAACATGAAAGACAAGTCTAAATCTAAATTATAATATGAATCGATCGACCTCGGTATGTGCCCTGCTCGGTGTTTCACCTACTGGTTACACCGTGGTGGGACCGCTAGGTGTAAACTCACCAAAGTCTAATCGTTTGCTTTGGTTCTAGTTTTAGACAGCTAGATCCCTTACCACAATAATGCCAGCTCGTTATTTAGGTATCAAGAAAATCGTTGTATTCATACAGGAATGTTAGAAGCATACCGAGCCGTGGGCGCGCTAAGTAAACGAGTAGTGTATTGAGTGTACATACAAGAAGCCTTGGAACCTGGTCCTGTACATGGGCAGGTTGCAGAATACCCTCCGCGCGCACTCCTCCGTGAAGTTCGTTTTCACTGGAAACAAATACGGTATTCTATGATTTCGTAATATTAGCATTGTTTTTATTTATTATTAAAAACAGAGAAAATATTTCAAATATTTACACTGGTTATGGCAAATGACAGCCGCTTTAGCCTAATTGGCCTGCCTACGAAGCTGTATGTCCCGGGTCCGAAATTTCAGCGGAAAGTCGTCTACTTCTAGACAAAGTCCGGCGAGGGCCGGTCTTGGTCTTTATTAGAACTATCTAACTACGAGAAGTATTTTATTATTGCATAAGAGCAAACTTACTTGTAATTTAATACTTTACTGTTCTGAAACTAGAATAAATTATAATGTTATACTGAAGAGTTAGGGAGGAAGCAAAACGGTTTAGAATCTGTACAATCTGTACATGTTTCGGCCATACACCAGTAATCATCTAATGGACGATTTTTCAATCCCCAGATAAAAGTATCTGTCAGATTAATGTTAGCTCTGTCTTTTGCTTTCATATGATATGACATTAGAAAGTGACAGCGATAATTTTAACTGACGGATAATTTTATCTGGCTATTGAAAAATCGGCCTTTGGCATATATAATATTTATTTTGTATTTGGGGTATTTTTGCTCGTTTCATTCTGTCAAATAATTATTGTAATTTATATAATATTTTATAATTCATAAGTAACGTATATATATTGCAAATATATTTTACTTGAATGAGTGAATTAAGATCATTTTTAACCAAATTTGATGTTACTACGGCATTTAATACTGAAGATTCATTATAACAATATTAGTTATTTGTTATACAAGGGTGCAAAGTTGTATTTTAACCGCGAATGTGGAATTGAAATACGAGCTAGCGAATGGATTCTAGGGTTGAACTACGAGCTAGCGAACGGATCCTATGGTTGAATGAGCGAAGCGAGTAGTTCGAGAATAGAATCCTGAGCGAAGCGAATGGTTCAAAAATAGAATCCTGAGCGTAGAGAGTGTTGCAACAAGTGAGATGTAGAATAAATTTGCAGCCGTGTATAATACAAATATTTTCACCTCACCAGAGCGAGGATTTTTTTTTTGCTCCTCGTCCTAGCGTTATTCCAGTACAGTTGCATCCTAAATATAGTTGGAAACCCGGGGTCCACTACCTAATCCCGACATTTTGCGTAGGTACTAGTTTTTTTTAACACAATAGCACATTATAAAATTATTGTTGTAGACTAACCTTTACATGTTATTATGTTTAAAGGAGTTACAAATAGCACGTTCGGATTTCCAATATTCTTTGCACACTTGTGGATAAAACGCAGTTTTGTTATCTGTTTTTAAAGAATAAAAAAGGGCTTTCCGAGCTAGTGAGGTGAAAAATAACTAATATAATGCAATCTCTTCAGTGTTCACTACAAAAAACAAATAACACGCTATAAGCTATAAACATAAATATAAGCTAGTAAACATAAATCTTTAGTAGGTACCTAAACAAAACATCGAATTTTGTTTAAAATTGCGTAAACACACTGGAGGCGCGTTCATTATAAGATTAGTTTTACTCTAGTTAAAATTGTACCTGCGTAGTTAAGGCTCGAGTCGTGTAAAGCTCGAATCACTCGCGTTACACTGTACGGGTCCTGCTTGGACACCATCACGCCCGACACGCGGCTCGGGGGTGTCACGTCGTAGTTTATAATATCTACGTGCTGCAAATACAATACATAGCAGGGTAAATTGCCAGTAATTGGCGAAAATGACATTCAGTTACTAGCCACAATGAAGTCAGCTCTAAATCAAATTATTAAAAAAAACACGTCGGTGTCAATCAAGCCTGCGGCCTGCCTGATGGTATTTATTAAATTGCCGAAATGCCAACAATTGGTTTGCTCTGTGGATATTTTTGCGATGTGGCCAGTTACAGGCAATTTACCCTATAGGTAACCTTAAATAGTAATTAACTATATTCGGACAGTCACAATGTAAATGACACCTTCTTGATTTATGACAGAGTTGGAAATTGCGAGTAACTTTTAAAAGAGAAAATATGGGTCGATCAACTATTGTTTGTCGCTCGATGCCATGGTAACATTTTATTTATTTTTATTTATTTATTCATCAACATCTGTTATTCTTTAATACTGATTTTATAGGGTTTATATCTACCAAACATGAGTTTTAGCGATGAGCATAAATCCATTTCGACATGGGTCATCTCTTGAGCATGCTTGAAGTCCATATTATAAACAATTTTCTAAGAAACTCGGTTACTGTTGTCTCCTCGATGACAGAGCAGAATAACAAGAAAAAGTTGATTGACATAGGTCAATCAACGTTTTGACATGAGTGTGCGTATATATGGATAATGGATATACCCACAATCATATCAATCAAACTTGATATGACATACTCTTAGTTAAATATGGAAACCTCACGTTAAATCAACACCAAAAGCTTCACCATGACAAAATACCGGTGTTATTATTTCACGCTTTTCATTCAGAAACGAATTTTAATATAATGACCGTTAATTTATCATTTAAATAGCCCCAATATTTGAATAAAAAGTATTCTATACAATCATTCATTACCAATGACTAACGCGTTTAAGACACGAATCTTAAAGGGCGATGACTACCTATTATGTAATGAGTGTGGCTAAACTCACCGTCGCGAGAACAGTCAATGCCAGCCAGACTAACAACAACAATAACGGCTCTGATAATATGAAGATACTCACAGTCAACCTGACTGTGGTATTATAGGCCGGGCACAATAAAGCGATAGGAGTGCGCGGTTGAAGAGTGGCCTGGGGAAAATCCAGGGGAAACCTCCAACACGACCACGCAGGCGGTTTAAACACTGGAATACTCCAAGAATTTGAACGGCTTCAACCGAATCTGAGGTGTGAGTGGAATCCAGCTACTGGGAGTTTTTGTCGCTGTTTCACTAATCCTTGCCTAGCTGAGAAGTCCAGCAAGAAACTCAGCTAGGCTCGACCTGGGTCGGACTGACTCTACCCGGTGTGCGGCGGTACTCACAGTCCAATAGTGCCTCTGCAGGCCGGTGCCGGAGGCGTCATACGGCTGCAGCGGCAGGAATATAATGACTAGCGCCGCAGCACCCACCAAACCCGCCGGCAGCCACAGCCGTCGCCGTGAGAAGAGCAGCTCCATACCAGACTGACAACAACAACAACGCACAGTCGCACATCTCTCAATCAACATCACATGTCTAAGGATATATCCGTACCTCTAGTATATATTTTTTCGAAACAAAACAAACGAACGCCTTTGCGTTTAGTCTCAATTCGTATGGGAAAAAAGTTACCATCTAAGGCTACCAGAGGCGCTGCTCGCGTTGCCATATAAATTGAGACTAAACGTAAACGCGTTCGTTTGTTTTGTTTCAAAAAAACTTATACTAGAGTTACCAGTAGTCAAAAAATACCCCAATATACGAGGGCATAGCAATAGGTACATTGTTGTAGAGCTTACAAAGTAAAAATTGTAGCTTTTGATTATTTTTACGGTTCCGTCCAAAGGATAAAACGAGACTCTATTACTAAGATTTCACTGTTCGTCCGTCTGTCACCAGGCTGTATCTCATGAACCGTGATAGGAAGACAGTTGAAATTTTCACAGATGATACAGAATAAAATAAACATTTAAGGTGGATCCCATACGACAAACGCGTTTTTTTTTGTCGTTTTTATAGATAATGGTATGGCCGGTTTTTTTTTTATTTTCTTTCTTCGTGTTTCTATGTTTTTAGTTTTTCATGCTCATCTCAAAAAAAATCGATTAAAATCGATATAACAGTAAAAAAGAATTAAAATACAAAAATACACAAAAAGTGTTTCGCCCAACGTGGGGCTCGAACCCACGACCCTGAGATTAAGAGTCTCATGCTCTACCGACTGAGCTAGCCGGGCTGTAACAAAACTGTCGAAAGTAACAGTGTGCTCTCGTTGCGTTGATTGGTAGATATTCTAGTTTTATTTTTGGATAATCACATATAACACACATTTTCCACATCAATGTGGAAAAGTATGCTACTAAAGTACGTGTATTAAATAAAATAAAAAAGAAACTTCAACATAGTTACAGATTCTAGCCATCTGAAATCTAGTCGATATCCAAACTATATAATATTCTAATATTATAAATGCAAAAGTGTGTCGGTCTGTCTGTATGTCTGTTACCTTTTCACGCTGAAGCCGCTGGACCGATCTAGATGAAATTTGCTATGGATATAGTTTGAGTCCCGGGAAAGGACATTGAATACTTTTTATCCTGGAAATCATCCCTAGGGGATGGAAGTTTGTATGGAAGAGCGATGACTAGGTAAGCGACTGATATAAAATAATAGCAATAAAATTGTACTAATCCTACGCGGACAGAGTCGCGGGCAAAAGCTATATATTGATGACGTCAAACCAAATAGATAGCAGCAGTAAAGTTTTGACGGAAAAAGTAGTTACTGTACTATTAAAAATTCATGGACGGCATTCCAAAATTGTGCTCTCATGAAGGCAGGTTCAACCCCAGAACGAGAGAGAAAGGGATGAAACTGGAGTTCCACTTCCACTTGTAGCATTAGGGGTCGTCACTAGGAGACTCCTATTACACCAACTAGACAATTGTCACCTGGCAATGACGACTAGAAATACACCTTTGTGTCGATCACTAATGATGTCTAATAACCAACATGGGAGTAGATGGTGCATCTGGAGGTACGTAATCGGTTCCATCTGGAACAACCTGGAACAGTGTTCCACTTACCACAGCGGAAGTGACCATCACGGCCAGCAAGAAGTTGAGTCACGATCGTTGACTCCATTACCAATCGTTCCAACAGTTGATATCACGCTGGAACAGTGTTCCACACACCACAGCGCAAATGATCAGTAAGGCCAGCGCGAGGTTGAGCATGCCTGCGATCGTTGACTCCATCACCAGTCGTTCCAACATGAGCTCACGCTGGAACAGTGTTCCACCACAGCGCAGGTGATCAGTACGGCCAGCGCGAGGTTGAGCATGGCCACGATCGTTATCTCCATCACCAATCGTTCCAACAGCTGATATCACGCTAAAACAATATTGCAATCACCACAACACAGGTGATCAGCACGGCCAGTGCGAAGTCTAGCATGCCCACGATCGTTGATTCCATCACCAATCGTTCCAACATGAACTCACGCTGGAACAGTATCTCACTTACCACAGCGCAGGTGATCAATACGGCCAGCGCGAAGTCGAGCACGATCGTTGACTCCGTCACCAGTCGTTCCAACAGGCCCAACAGCTGATGTCACGCTGGAACAGTGTTCCACTCACCACAGCGCAGGTGGTCAGAACGGCTAAACCGAGGTTGAGAATGCCCACGGTGAAGTCGGGCCGGTCGGCGGTGCTGCGGCCCATGACGGGTAACATCATCGCATTGATGCGCAAGCACAAAGAGAACAGGAACATCACTACTGGCACTGATAACAGCATTTCTACCAGTAGCTGCTGCCATGCTGGAACAAATATCATGCACTAGAATTAGATCTTATGGGAATTTAAAGCGGATGGTCATTGAATATGGCTTGATTTAAAAAAAGTAACTATTCATGATACTGATATTTTTACTGTTGTTAAGGGTTCAGCATGGTGTAAATATTTTGCATGGTATTAAAAGATTCAATTCGGAACCTTAAGGTTTTTGGAGTGATCCATATTATATTTTTTAATGCTAGTCGACTTACGAGTTCAAAACTGTTGCCGGTTTTTTTATTGAGTATCGTTTTCAAGAAATATTTTTTTGAATCTTATCTTTGACATACCACACGTTTCGATGCATTAATAGGGTCGTGCCTTGGTCTGCTGCGAAACAAAATATAAACATGTTAATTACTATCAATAAAAAATATAATATGGACACTTCAAAAAAACTTAAGGTTCCCAATGATACACTGCCGTACTAAATCGTGTAGAGGTCCAGCTTTTATAGGGATGAGCCGTGTAGAGTCGGGTTGAGGTCCTGATCAACAGGAATTCTAAACGAAATGGACATCCGTCCAATAGTTAAGAAATGTGTCCTAAATCCTAACCCAGCGTGACATTATAAATGCTACGTGAATTATTCCGCTACTGACACTCTTCTCGAGCGACAGTGACCGTAGTGACTCACCTGGCACACGCGAGTATCTCACAAGCGCGAGCGTGACCACAGAGAACACGGATATAAGGAACAGCGGCACGGACAGAACATAGCGCACCGGCGTCAGCGAGGGGACCGCGGTCATCACCAGTAACACCAGCGCCAGTATACTGCGAGTCGCCGCCGCCGCTTCTAGCGCGCGAAACGATCGGTTTAAACCTGACTGAAGAAATATACTGTGTTACACGTTTAGCTCACGAACGCGGGTTAGCCATAGTTATAGTTGACAATGTGAACTCATAGCTCCTACGCTGACGCACACTTATACAATGTGCATGTATATCTCAGCACACAGTCATGCCTCATCCGCGCTCGTGAGATAAAAGTACTGTAATTAAAGGGATCGACAACTGGCAGGCAACCGCGTCCGTAAGGAGTAACCACCTTTATCCTACACGCGACCCCTGGTCGGTGCTAAATGGTTCAACAAAAACTGGCAAAAAAAATGCCATATGATAAATAAGTAAATGTGTCAGTGCATCTGGAAAGGTACCTAGTCACGACATTTAGTTACCGAGTTATATGAGTTTTTGTGGAAGCTGGTGAAAAAGTGCCAAAATGGGTTTGTGTTATAAGTGGGTTATTTACATCCTAAGGAACACGTGTGTAAAAGAATATCAGTAAAATTATGTTTTTTTAGTATATTTCTCCGACTATAAAGTTTAGTAGTCAGGGTACCTTGTCACGCCATGTCTTAAAAGCCTTTAGATTTTGAATAATTTTGTCAATATTTCCATCGCGGGTAGTCAAATAGCTCTTTCTAAGATAGGGTATAGGATCAGTCTATAGCAAAAGGATTTTTTGAACAAAAAAAAATACTTACGACTATACGACTATGCTGAGGATAGATTGAGGGAAAATACGATACGATTAGGTATATTTCTCCTACTAAAACCACACCAAGGTCGCGTCACGAGGTGTTTCTGTATTAATAATAATTTGTTGATCTCGAATTTAGTCAATGAAAAATTGAGCTGTAATTTTAGTTGTTTGACGTATATAATTAGTATTATAATATTGATTGAAAGACTGATAAATCATAAATTAGGTGCAGTTATGTACCTACACAATTGAGTTATTAATTTTTCTAGTTTTATTCCATTTATGTAAGATAATGACTTAGCGTGACAAGATACCCAGTTTAGTAAAATGCTAAACTTTATGTCTTACACGACTAAAACAGAAATTTTTATAAATAAGAATACATTGATTTCCGCTATAATTATCCTAAATAACATTTTGTTACAGATATTTCTTGCATTATAGGTACTAAAATAGTGATCTTCGAGTTTAAGTTACTAAAGCTTAGTAAATGTCGTGACAAGGTACCCTAGTTACGTTTCCATACCATTGTTATTAGTTTCTTAGTCTTATTTTTGACATGTAACACTACATTTAATTAATGATACTTTGATTATTGTATTATTTTTATTTGATGTACCTAGATAGATTTTGACTTGTAAAAGTGCCCTTGAGGCCTATTTGCAGAATAAATGTTTTGATTTTTTTTTTGATTTTTGATACAAAAGTTTCGACCGAGTCACTAAACTTTATTGTTCAAAAAAACTGCTTTAACACCATTTCTATTATACCATTGTGGTACACCACGCTAAATACCATTTGATCTTGTGATGTAGCATGAATATACAAATTATTTTGTTGATTTTTAATATTATAAGTGATCTTTTTTGTAATTGTTAAAAATGCGGTAATTATTAAATTTCTTTATGATTATGGAGTTTTCTTTCATTCAATTGCCCCAAAATGCCATAGAATATGTAACTATGATGAGAAACTAACAGTTTTAATCTCATTATTTTATAAATTGGGTATAATTAACACTTTCGTGTTTCTTCCACCTTGGCATGTTCAACCTAAGAAATCAGAATAATTAACATGTATTTTTAGACAATTCACCTTTATTATAATTCTTTAACATCTAAAGATTATGATTATACCCTTCACTATGTAACTTCGAAGTAGAAGTGTGTTTTTTGCCACTATAAACTTTAAATGCAATTTTCTCAACTTGTGCATTTTGGAAGTCGAAAATTCAAAAATTTATATAAAAATAGTGGTTCCAGCTACAGTCATTATTCTTTTTTGTATTGATAGCAAATTTAATCTACTTTTTGGAACTATGCATAACTCAATACCTGCACCAAGGTACTTTTCCATGTGCACTGACACAAATACTGGCTGGCGAATCAAGCTCACCAACTCTTCTCTTTGTCGCATCGTGAGTATTAAAAACAGGAAAGTAGATTTACTCATATCGCGTCGTCAGCTATGATAGCCCCGTGATTGGACCCATAATTTTTAGAAATATACCGATACTACAGCAGATATTTGGGTCCATTGATAAACGACAAGATAAAGCATAAACAATTTACATACAAAAGCATAAGCATAAGAAGGTACGAACCTTTTTACTGCTCCAAGAGTCATAGAGTTGAGACATTACAACGACGACAACCACGTAGGGTATCCAGAATATCGGCACGACTATCCACTGGTGAGATAGGTACCTGAAATTTGCAAATCAACAAATGGTTTTATACTTAGTAACTGACTGTGATATACCTTTTATAATAAGATTCTTTTCAAAATTTTTATATTTTCCAACGAAACGAAATTTGATTTAAGACTATGGTATTGTACTCTTTGTATTAGCTTAGCATGTTTGTTACATTCACCACCGGTAACACCAACCCGGTGAACATTCGCTACTGACGTATAGTTCGAACAAAACGAACGCGAGAAAATAACGACTAAGAGCTCTTACTATAAGGTAGATTCTTGCTTGCGTTGATTTGACAGGATTTGGCCGTACAGTTTCCGACGTACTGTACCTGAGCTGCGTAGTGGAGGCGATCATCACCAGCACCAGCAGGAGTCCCGCGATGAAGGCGACCGCGGTGTTCGCCACTCGCCCCAAAGCTGCCCACGCTAGACCACGGAATGTTGACTTGCCTGCGACATAAAGGTTACTATTGTTTGACAATAGTACATTATTGCCGTGGCCGAGAAGGAGGCAAGCTGAGTTTTTGTTTAAACGGACGAGCTTGCGACTTTCAACTTCTTTTGCGTACCAGGATACATGGAGAATGAAAGCTAGGCCGAAATAAGCGTGAAAAGAACGCGGCAACGCTTGCTCTTCAATGAGTTGACCTGCACTTGTTTCTGTAGTTTTCATTTTTTTTGACTGATTTAATATCAGTTCTAACAATTTAATTTTAAAAGTAGAGCAATTAAAAAAGGTTACTTTAGTACTTCTGAATGAATAACATTTTCTCAGAGGCGTTTTTAGGGGGTGGGCGACGTGATGGCCCACGTCGCCTACGGCCTCGCGATCCGAGGAGCCTCGTGCCTCATTTTTCAACTGTTTTTTTAATTTATAATATTACTTCTTGCGCCATCAGAGGGCCTCAGATGCCCACATCAAATTTTGGTCCTGCCCCGCCACTGCACTGTATAATACTGTATACTCACGCCCACCGACGATATGCACGTAATAGCCCACACTGGCAAGTGCCACAAGCACCACCAGCGCATCCACTATGTACGAGGCCCAGAACGGGTATGTGATGAGGAAACTGTTCAGGTAGTCGTAGTACACTACCGTGGCTGGCTCCGCCTGTTGGCAACCAGTTACGATTAGCCGGTTAATATTTTTTTTATGTATGACTGAACATCGATTTGCCTAAGTCTCGCCTTATGGAAAGCGATGACAAAGCCTAAGATGTAGCTCGCTGGTTCAGTAACAGCCTATCCAAATAAAGCCCGCTAAACGAGATATACTACATCCTTGTCTGATACGTGATTATTAGATTTATTCTCGCACCTTTTCTCTATCATACCATAGCTTGTCATGTCTCATTGACGGTAAGTCATCTACTGAACGGAAAGATCTACAACAGGATGAATTTTGGGCATTGTTAACAATCCGCATTGTTCTGCCGCGAACGTGACCAATGCAACGCGTCACCCGTGTCGTCAGTAATATAGGTAAATACACAAATACCCGTGTAAACAAATCTTTTAAATATTGTCAACAAGTTCGTGCATGTCACCAGTAGCCTGCAGTACACCCGGCTGGTAATACTGCAGGCCGAGCTAATACTCGGGCCAGTCGTTGCGAGTCGGTGCCGCGTTGTACTGTACCTTTTGAACAAGTTCTGGCATGTCGGCAATGTTGCTGACGAGGTTGAGGAACATGTCACCAGCGGCTTGTAATACGCCCGGCTGGATTAGTTCCGGCCTGTCGTTGCGAGTGTGGTACACGTTTCCCCATTTCACGAACGCCATGTCGAGGCCTGTCAAGATGAGTGTATTATTTAGTCTAGTTCAGATCTCCCGCTATTAGAATAGGATTAGAGATTAGAAGCGACAGTTTTTCCATATACTCCCGGTCTTGTAAATATGAGATTGGCTCCCTCATTCAAATTCGTACATTTTTCTAGTTAAAGTTTGCCCACCCCTGGTCTAGTTAATTAACTGATCGCATTTCCAATGTTTTCAATTGATATGTAAATGAAATGTCTGGCAACAACGCGCGTGAGAGCTTATAGTTACGCACGACATGCCGAGCGAAGTCTGGCAACGTTGCGCCACATCATCCGATATAAGGCGATTAAGTTGATAACGAACTTTCTGTGATATGATTTCGGAATCTCTTTTCCTATGATGAATATATATACAATCAGAAAATTTTCTGTAAGTCCCTCGATTACAGAACTGGTAGCTATAACCGTGACTATCCTTCATCGGCAATCAGTCATAATCTCCCTTCATTGGAAAAGAGAAGATTATATCTTGATGTTCTATTTTTATTTAAAGTTATTAGTAATCGTATAGACTCTAACGAATTACTAGAAAAAATCTCCTTAAAAATTTCTCGTTTCCACACACGTTCTAAACCTACTTTTTCTATCTCATCCTGTGGTACAAGGTATGCCCAAAATTCTTTCTTTAGGCGCACTTGTAATATGTATAACGAAATGCTTAATGACATAGACATTTTTGCTCATAGTTTGTCCTCTTTCAAGAATAAAGTTCGGCAATGTTTGTTTTCTAGATAATATGAAGTGAGGACATTGTTTTTAATAATCTCTTTTACTTTAGTTAAACTATTTTGCATGAATACACAACTTAATAGGTAATTATAACGGCACCTGTAACTTATTTAGTCAATATTTGTTACTTAGTAAGATATGAAACTTTAGGCCCAAACCAACCAACCAACCAACCAACCAACTTTAGGTTTAATCTGCGTCCATTTTTGTATGATTTTTTTTGTACATGGCTGTTTGTTTCCTAAATAAATAAATAAAATAGTCAACGGGACAATTATATTATTTGACTAACTTTTCCACCTTAGCTCTCCAAATGATAAAAGTGGGTAAAATTGCACTCATGTTGCGACTGCATTGTTTCATTGTTTTTAATACCACATGCATAGATGAAGAGTATTGAGAATCCATGCTGTATATTCTTACCGTAAAACTGTCCGAACTCCCGCCATATCCTAAAGTCGGTGTCGGAAGGCACCAGCCCCGAAGAGAACAGGAATTCTCCGAAGGATTGCGCCGAGGGGCGGCTCGTGGACCGAGCGTACGCTTTTATTAGCCGAGGGTCCAATACCTACACGAAAGCATAAACCTATGTATTTAAATTTTCGTATTTTTAAGGTTCCGTATCTCAAAAGGAAAACGGAACCCGTATAGAATCACTTTGTTGTCCGTCTGTCTGTTTGTCTGTCAAGACCCTTTGTCTCGGGAACGCGTGGACGCATCGAGTTGAAATTAAAACTAGTACTCAGACAGAGAGAGAGAGAGAGAGAGAGAGATCAGAGAGTACACTCAGGTCTACAGTCCCTTGAAACTGTGAAAAACTAAACTAACACTTCTAAGTTAAAGTAAAAAAAGGATTCGGCCGTTTAGGCCGCAATAACCGTATATTTCGACACTCTCAAGGGAATCAAAACTTATAGGGTACTTTCCGTTGACCAAGAACTATGAAATTTGGCAAGTAATATCTTCTTATACTACAAGTACAGGGAAAAATCTGAAAACTATTACATTTTTAATTAAATCATAAAAAAATATAAGTAGTACATGTATTTATTTAATGTACGTAATCAATACCTACAAATTTGTATGAAACCCTCGGTGGGCGATTTCGATTCGCACTTGTCCGGTTTTTTTATAAAACGACGATGGCTAACATGCTTAAGGCTTGCCTGGTTAGTAGACCCCGCAGCCCATAGACTCCTACAACACCAGTATCACAAGCAACCCTTTATTGACTCAAGGATTCCTTGTGTCGAAAGCTGCAGGTTCCTTCACTATCAACACAGAGCATACTCGGGAGCTCTTGTTCAAAATAACAAACAAAATTCATCAACACCACAGACTTACCAGACGCGACAAGCAAATAATAATACCACACCAGAACGAGACGGTCATATACATTTTCGTATAAGAGCGACAGAGAGTTACACATCGTGTGTTGTCCCCGTCACATTTTCACTTTTTTTTGTCGAGCACAATCTATTTTATATGTCAGTTGTGCCCAATTACGTCAAACAAACGATTACCCGCACAAGTTAATGCCGTAATTAATTTATGGTAAACCCTCAGCAATTTTAAACAAATTCACAATTTATCTGCATATGATCATTTCCCCCCCTCTTGGTGGCACGCGTATAGGATCTATATAGAAATATTTATACTGTAAGATCAACATGTAATAAGAGGACGTAATTACTTGGAAGATGTTCGCCTTCCCGTTCATACCGGCCGCGTCCAGGTTGATGACTGCAGTGATGTTCTTGGCCCACCGGTGCTGAAGGAACGCGTGGCTGCCCTGCAAACGGAACGAAACAACGTTTAACTTGATATGAGAAAAAAAA
Source organism: Epiblema foenella (assembly GCA_963556455.1). Taxonomy (NCBI): domain Eukaryota; kingdom Metazoa; phylum Arthropoda; class Insecta; order Lepidoptera; family Tortricidae; genus Epiblema; species Epiblema foenella. Next base: position 11,736,283 of record OY747098.1, on the reverse strand, counting down.
CGAACCGTGTACTTTTTGGACGCAGCGGCATTGCATAGGTTAAACGCCAACGACAGATTTATTCGCCAGAGAATACAAGCCAAAGCATAATCATCAATCTCAATAAGTAAAATGTTTATTCTTTAAGTAGGCCTGCTCTTTTACAAGTATAATAAGAACATTTCGTATAATATGGCATTTTATGACATGACAACAGTGGTAATGAACAAAAAATTATACCTAGGCACATACGTAACGGGATAAGGCGCGTCTCCATGAGAGGTAGTACTGTAACGTTTACATCTCAATAGTTACGTCAGAGGAATATGACTCAAAACTGTGTATACATTTTACAGTTGAATTTACCTGGAGAGGATTCTCCTCAGCGCCGTTGAACAGGAAAACTAGGTTGTGTTTGAACTTGGTGGTGCGCTGCGACAATCTGTGCAGAGTTTCAGCCATAATGGAGCAGAACGCCAGGTTATCTGACGCCCCTGCAACACAAAATGACTCATTATCATCAGCCTAAGAGTTGGTTGCACCAACTTACGATTATAGACCGATCAACGTAAAATATAGCGCCGGCAGCTATTATCCCATTGGAACTTGTCAAACTTGCCATGCAATCAGATTTTAACGAACACGGCTTACGATTACAGACGGTTTGGGACAACCCACCTAAAGTAGGTTGGACGTGGATTATTTTGATCTAGATGGTGTTAAGACTAAAAGAGGTGATCAGTTTTCATGTTTCCTACATACCTACGTCGGTACCGAATGACACGGCTGACGGAATCATAATATACGCAAAATGTTCATTAAATGTGAGAAGTAGTGTGACCAGCTCTCCTCCCAGGGACTAGTCTGAAAACCAGCGCTGGGTAACCTATGCCCATCAGATGAGATTGGGACCCATTACCCCAACTTATAATTTTTTCTTCTATTACTCTTGGTATTTGGTAAAATCTTTTAAATATGTTTTAAGCTTAAATATGTTAATTATCTAAAAGCAATGGGATTCACATGGCGGATACCATCTCCGAACGCACAACATGATACATCCGGAGATGGTCCCCACCAGGTGCAAAGACTATTGGAGTGCAGATTTCTACGAACACGGCTTACGAGTACATTATTACTTATTATTATTTGGGTCATTGTCAGTTGGAAAAACAAAAATTGTCCGTTCGGTGGTCAAAAATTTACAGATTATGTGCATGCAAGTTATGTTTTAGTACATGGATTTATAGTAACGGAGACACTGTTTTTGCGGGTTACTCGACCATTCCAAAATTAAGCTTTGTCGCTCTTAACTTTTGATATGTCCACCGAAAAGACGCGAACCTAAATCTGACAATGACCCATTTATTATAAGGTAAACGTCCATGTGTGTGCTCATTAACCCAATACAGAACACTTTGAATCTTATATCATGATGACAGAGGTGATTAATCCGTGTCATCTATTGGGCACTAAGGTGTCGAGCACTGGGACGTTTACTTTACGTTTTTGCAACTTAAAATAGACTTTCTTACCTAACGCGAAAGGCACGGAATCATAATGACAGTTGAGCAGTATTGTAGAACCAAGATCGCCATTCGCCTGCACCCCGCTCTCGCCCTCTAGCAACGCGACTATGTTGGAGGCGTTGTAGTACCAGACCACGTAAGGAATTTCTTGCCCTAATCTGTAGTCACCTGGAAAAGGAAGGTTTAATGAGTTTTGCCCTAAAATGAGGGAGCAAAGTTATACTTTTCGTTCCTCTTTTGAAGGTAAGAATGCTTTTTTTTTTAATAACAGATGTGAAAAGCAGTATTCGGTATAGTGGTATTTTTCTAATATGTCCGAAAAGCCATAAAACGCTTATCGTTACCAGTTCAAAACGGAAGGAAGTATGATAAAAGATATTCCGCACAAATAGCTACCTTCCTGTCTAGATGATAAGGTTCAAATTGTAATGACTTGGCAATAAAACAGTCACGGTCAACGGTCGGAGCTTGCCCAGTCGGCCGGCGTCGCGCGTGGCAAATGCCGCTACTGTTTTATTTCCATGTCATTACAACTTGAACCTTATCATCTAGAACGGGAGGTACCTATTTGTGCGGATTATCTTTTTTTATACTTCTTTTCGTTTTGAACCGCTAACGAAAAGCGTTTTATGGCTTTTCGAAAAATACCACTACAGCAAGGTTGTTTCCGTCTTGGGCGTAAACACTTGAAGCCCTCGCTACGCTCGGGTTCTGTTGTAGAATATTTCTCTTTACTTATTAGCTATAGGACCATCGATTGGTGGTTTACTCACCAGAAGCAAACCACCAATCGATGGTCACTAGCAACCTACTGTATCTGATATTTTTTTATAGCATGTAGCTCCTTATAGTCGGTCGTAGAATGGTACTCTGTGATGCGACAACCTACTTTCAACATGACTGTAGTATTAGTCATCAGTTGCAAATTACCTTATCGATAGCCATTGCTGGTATCCCCGTGTCGCTGGTAACATATACCAATATGGTAGTATAAATGGTAGGTGGTCCAATAGAATCTGTTTACAACAAATCAGTGCACTAACCAGTAGCAAACTGCCAGTCGATGGTCACTGGCAACCTCGCGTCCCTGGTAACATTGTACAACAATGCCTGCAGTTCTTCCGTTTGATGTAGATGGTACTCCGTGCCCGACACGCGAGGCTTATCACCCATCATTTGGTAGAGATACCGCTTCGCCGATTCTTCGCTGAAGGCTATTGTGTTCTGTCAACATAAGAATATATTAAATGTACATATGTTGCCAGCCATTTTTTACTGTAGAAAACCCTATAATTTGGGGTCTATTTAGTTAAATAAATATCATGAGGAGTTGAGGACTAGTATCATAGTCCAATAGCACATTAGTGAATATTCAGTGTTTCAGATGCCTACTTTGTATGGCATCATTTATGGTAAAGTTTTTTTAAGTTTTTATGACATTTCCGGTTATATGATAGAATCCAAAAATATTGGCATTTGAAACGCTCTGATATTCACCATATTAAACAATAGTCGTCACGAGAAAGCAAGATGATTAATCTCACGCGAGAAGTTGAGGTTTGCGGATTACATAACGTCGGCTATAGTCGAAAATGTTAATTATGCGTTTTACTCGTCGACCTTTTTGATATGTAGGTAGGTACTTTAGTTAGGGCAACTACATCTTCTTGGTCGTAACCTCATGTCTGAGGGACGTGACGACTATGGGTCACTCTCTCGACCACTGCTCTCTAGGTCATTCGGGCAACTAATATAGCCGTAATATAAAGATTAACCCATAAATGAGTACTCACGTCTCCAGACAGGTCAGCATCCGTCACTGGTCTAGGCATGTCATCTTCCACCAGCTGAGTCGAATACGCCATGAGAAGGTAGAACCCCAGCACGATCACGAGGTACAGGCTGGGCACCTGTTATATACACAATATAAAATTACTGGATATGTAGAAACATGAGACCTTCTATACCTAAACATGATGACATAAGTAGTTACATTTGCAGGCATAGATAGGAGCAGGCGGCTTCGAGCTGCAAAGCAGTTACTGAGATGCAACTAAACATGCAGCATGCTGTATATGGGTTAGAATAGAACACGGATAACATTGGTTAAATCATTCTGTAGAAACGGCAAAAGCCTGTTAATTTAGAGACCGCTGCGTTATTCCCAAACCGATTTTGTCTCTTGCGACTCGGAGCTTTGTTGTGGCACAGTATTGGTTTTGTTGCTAACTTTTGTGTAATTTCCATAATAAGCTGCAATAGCTCCGAGTCACCATTCAATGACATTGCGCTAAGTAAAGATGGTTCAAAAAAAGAAAATGTACCTACTTATAATCAAGCAAGATACGAAACTAAGTAGCCTATAGACCAAAACATATCCTACAGACCACCTAAACTAGACTTACCTAAAGGATAACCAATACCTTATTTTAATCTTACCTCTGATCTTCTCACGAACATACTTAAGATCCACAACAAAACAAATTAAAAACCTATTTCAAGTTCTAGGAGCAACCAATTTCAACCTATATATTTTTATAAAACTTCCTTATATTTTTAATGTTATTCGTTTTACTGAACCCTATATACGCGTAATTCTCGGAAGAATTAGCAAGTAAACTGAAACACCACTTAACACAAGACAAAATGACATCCGAAACCCGTGGTCAACGTACTAGCGGCCTTACGAAAATAAATAGGTATACATGACTTAACATGAGAAAATCATCTTAAATCCCTGTGAATAGGGTACATAATTATTGTAACAATGAGACTGCAAATAAAATTAAACTTTATTGTGACCACATATGATCAAATATGGTTTAGGATTGCGGTTATCAGGTAGCTATTAATTTGGCGAGGTAGACCATAACACACCATAATAAAGCCCACGCAAATTCGATCCGTTCAGTGCTTCAGATCAGCTTGCTTATGCACATACATATTTTGTAACTAGCTTTTACTCGCGACTTCGTCTGCGTAGAACTCGTTTATCCCGATAAAATTTGCATTTTTTTATATCAGACGCTTACCTAGTCATCGCTTTTCGATACAAACTTCCACCCCCCTTAAGAGATGATTCTTGGGATAGAAAGCACCCTATCTATGTCCTTCTTTTTTTTTTTTTTTTTTGAACCTGACTGTGGCTTTATAGGCCGGGCCCAATAAAGCGATAGGAGTGCGCGGTTGGAGAGTAGCCTGGGGAAAATCCAGGGGAAAACCTCCGGCACGACCACGCGTGTGGTTTGGAACACTGGAATACTCGAAGAGTTTGCGCTCCAGTGAGATTGGTTGAGCGGTTTCAACCGAATCTGAGGTGTGAGTGGAATCGAGCTACTGGGGGTTTTGTCGCTGGTTCACTAAACCTAGCCTAGCTGAGAAGAGTCCAGCAAGAAACTCAGCTAGGCCCGACCTGGGTCGGACTGACTCTACCCGGTGTGCGGCGGTACCGGGACGAATAGGGACTATATGTGTCACTGTTGTCGCGATCGCGCGGTGGACGTCCCCGCCGGCGGGAATGCCTAAGTGTACGCGTCGTGTCAGAGTTGGACGCCGCAAGCGCAGCGTTCCATCTTTCGATAGACGCTGTGATTACGTCGTCCGGGTCCGTAAGTGTGTGCCTAGGACGCCGGACCGTGCGGCCCCTAATCAGTGATCGCCGGGTAACGACAGAGGGGGGAGGGATGGGAACGTAGTCGACAGCCTTCCTAACTAACGGATTCCTATGATGGGGAGCGTTGTCAAAATAACGTCTGGCAGTCTGCTTAAAGAAACCATACATAGTGCTAATCCCCATGTCGTGGTGCAGACTGAGGTTCGACTGGTACCACGGAGCACCAGTCGCCCTACGGAGAAAACGATTCTGAATGACCTGAAGCGGCTTGAGCGATGTCATAGGCACGTGAGCAAAAGCTACGCTTGCATAAGACATGATTGGACGAACACAAGTTTTGTAGAGTGTCAGCTTATTTCTAAGTGACATTTTACTAAACTTGTTAATCATCGGCCCAAGCCTTCCTAGCACGAACAACGCACGGTTGCGTACCCTACTGATGTGGCTACGGAAAGTCAGTTTTCTGTCGAGGGTCACTCCAAGATATTTGACTTCGTTGGCCCAGGGGATGGGCCGGTCAAACATCTGGATCGGAGCCACACGCCTTTCCGTGCTAACGCGGTCAGACGGGTGGAAGACTATCGCAGTGCTTTTCTCCGGATTGACTTCGATACGCCAAAGATTAAACCAACGACCTAGGTCGGTGATTGCCTCCTGGAGGTATCGCCGGATAAAAGTATACTTACAATGAGTCGTAAAGAGCGCGGTATCATCCGCGAACAACCCCAATTGCACTTTAGGGTGCCTGGGAATGTCGTTCGTGAATAACGAATAAAGAGTGGGAGAGAGCACGGAGCCTTGCGGGACTCCGGCCCGGATGGGGTGTGGGTCCGAGTACGTTCCCTCCAGTCTGTATCGAAAGCTTCGATCCCTGAGAAAATCTCGTATGGTGAGTACGAGTCTGTCAGGCATACCGAGATGATATAACTTGTATATCAGCCCGTTATGCCAGACCTTGTCGAATGCCTTCGCCACGTCGAGAAAGATTGCACCGGTCCTGAGCCCCTGGAATCGAGAGAAACCGTCCAGCACGTGCTCCGTGACGCGGTGCACCTGTTGGACGCACGAGTGCGCGGATCTAAAGCCGAACTGCTCGTCGATGATGACGTTATTCTCAGCCGTAAATCTGAGAATCCTAGTGAGAAGGATCCGCTCATATAGCTTTCCTAGAGAGCTAAGCAAGCTGATCGGCCTATAAGAGGCAGGCGAAGTCCGGGGCTTACCGGGCTTCGCTATCCCTATGACCGTTGCACCTTTCCACGCGGCTGGAAAGTGAGCATTGGTCAGCGCGGCATTGAAGATGCCGACCAAAATGAGGAGGACTATGTCCTTCTACGACATGAACATACGAGAGGAACATGATACGTAGACACTCGTCTCCTGTCCAAAGACGACTATCATTTCATTTGTATACGGGTCGTCCCACAAACCGAGGATGATCCATTAACAGCTGATCGGGCTGCTAAAAACCTCCATATCTAATTTTAGGTTTTCGTTATATTGGCGTTTTTGTAAAAATCGAAAATACTATTTGCGATTACAAAGCATCGAGGGGTAGTTATTAGCTTACGTATCAGCCGTTCACGGATTATCCTGTTATGGGACAGCCTGCATGATACCTATACTCGATTACTCGACAAAGTTTAATAATAACGGCCATTGTTCAATCATGCATAGAGTAAACAAAATATATGTGTACGCCTCAGAAGCGCAATCAAATAAGCGAATAAAATCACAGTGATATATTTCTCGACCTAGAGTTACACAGGAAACCACGTAGTCTGGCAAGTTTTGGAGATGTGAATGGATGGTGGAAAGTTTTATTGATTCTATTTTATATTTAAAAATACATGAAAACTACTCTACTTCACTCTACTTCCAGCGACTACTTTAATGCAAGTTTGTAATCTTCACCAAATAGTGACCCCTTAAAACGATAAACAAGTACGTTTGTTTATCTTTTGTGACTGTCTTACTTAACCTTATATGACGAGGAATCATTTAAAATCACATAATAGCTAAATAATATGGGGAATCCACCTACTACTCTAGTCTATTGCCACGCATGTAAATATTGCTGTTGACTGTATGTACCGAATTCATTTTTTTTTATATTTAGTAGCACATCAAAAAATAAGCGGTTATAGGTTGTTGGTTTTTTTTTGATGTGCCTTTAAATGGGTGCCCCAATATATCAACGATTAAGGTAACTAACGAATAAGAACTCGCCCCCACCGATTTCGTATCTAAGTGCCTAAAAGTAGAGCCAGAGGAATAAAATGATTCCCCATTATGTCATCACCAAGGGTCCCAAGTGACCAACCTTTATCTACGTACCCTACATAGGAGTAAAATGGAGTAAAATACATGCTGAACAATTTCTTATAATAAATATTTCAACTAATATTAGGCTACTCCGTAGAATATTGCTGTTCCAAAAGGTGGTGTAGATTTTCTTTTAAATTGTGTATATGGATACAAATTAGTAAATATCATAAACTTCATTTTTTGACCATGGTTTTCTACTATATCGCTTGACTGAATTATTGTTTTTGTACTCATTAGAGGCTAAATTTCATGTTCGCTAGGATGCATCGTAAATAATATATGAGCTAGAAACCGAAAAAAGTCCGAAAATTTCGAGGTTTGTCCCAAAATATCTCGTGCTACCATTTTGGATATTTGCTCGGTTGCATCAATATACACACACTTATTATAAAAAAATAAAATCTCCCCTCACCACCTTTTGCAACGTTGCCCCCGACTTTGAACGTCTACGGAATGGCCTATATTGTCACTACTAAAACACTGTTGAAACGCTCGAATATGCCAATCCAGACTACACAAAACGTCTGAAGGAAAACATGCAACCTACATTGAACAATGACCACATTGTAAGACAACCACCACCGATGCATATACGTGGACGAGCACAGTAAGCGCGGTATCAGTCAGCTAGTACCGTATTATAACATGATGAAGCGTTATTAACCCGATGCCATGGCTTCTCTTCCCGGTCCTCCAGCTCGGGAACCTCATAGCTAATGTGTGGACGGGGCTGGAAAAGTAGAGCTTGTCATCTAGGGAATAGAGTTGAGTCATTAACTCATTAATACTTATTACAACCATAGATTGGATATAAAATTCATTATGTTAGTCCTGTAACGCTTCTAATAAGTACAGAGCACTAAGAAAATTCATTTCCATATCTGTACAATAGGGATGTTGATTCATGTTACAATTTATAACAGTGTGGCTATTTGGATAGAAAACCATCAAATTATCACAATTCACAATAAATGAGACAAATTAATTAAAATCGTAAAAAATATGGGACTGTAAAGATTCGCAAAAATGTTGTTTTTTGTTTATTGGCCAAATGTAAATTAAAAGTTGCAAATAGAATTCTCATGTTTCAATAAAAAAGAAATTATATGGCAACTATGTACATAAACGCAATATTTCACGACAAACACACCAAATTCTTTTCCCTTACAACGGTAGGTAGTACGAGGCCACGCAGGCGTGACGTCACACCTGCGTGTGAATCAATATGGTGCGTTTTTAGGGCTCGTTAGCGGTGCTTTGCCACTCATCTCTCATTTTCGCCTTTTGTGTTGCTCTAATTGTAGTTGGTTCCATACAAACATTTGATCGAAATGAAATCATTTATTCTTCAATTTAGGCATGTTACATGCACTTATGAATGTCAAAAAACTACCACCGGTTCATAAAGTAAACCTCTGCCTCGAGAAGAACCGGCGTAAGAAACTCGGCGAGGTGTCATTTTTTCAAAACAATATACAATGTATATAAAATAGCAGTAAAAATAGTACAAAATTCAAATGCTACAGTATAAACATACATACATATTTTTTAATATTAAGGACAAAATATTTCTGTGTTAGATTACTTGTGCGGGACGCTATCACTGCCAGACATGCCTATCCATGATGTAATCGTTTATCTTATAATATGCTTTTGAAATAAGTGTCTGTTTCACGACAGATTTAAATTTAGAATCCGTAAGTTCAGTAATGTGTCTTGGAATTTTATTGTAGAATTTTATACAATTTCCCAAGAACGACTTTTTCGCCTTCACTGGTCTATAAAAAGTTATTTTGAGTTTCCCATTGTTTCTGGTAGTTATTAACTTATCAGTATTCGTTGGGAAATTGTATAAATTCTTCCTAACATACATGATTATTTCAAATATGTACAGCGACGGCAGGGTTAGGATGTCTATTTCCTTAAAGATTTCTCTCAATGACTCATGCGACCCCAAGTTATAAATTGCTCGTATAGCCCTTTTCTGTAATATAAATACAGTTTCGATATCTGCAGCTGATCCCCATAAGATAAGACCCTAACTATCGTCTCTAAAAACTGATTGGAATGGCATGAACAGTTATTTTGTTAGTGGAGAGTATGGAATATATAGGACAACACGGTGGATAAGATGGCAATGTGATCCTAGTTAGTATAGGTAGGTACTCGCCGCCAACTAGGCACCTACATTCACTTTCATAGAATCACAAAAACTTGTCATTTCTAAGAATGAAAACACTATACATGGATCTGAATTGATATGAAAATGACGTTTACTTGGAAGAACCATGTATCATACAGGACATGTTGTTTAACAAATAGACACGTCATATACCAAACTCAATGTAGTTCCTTGAATTACGATTTAATTTAGTCACTCGTATGGAAAACAGTATTAAAACGTTACGGAACTAAACCAATCATTCACTAAAATTTAATGAATTCTAATTAAATCATCATGTGGAAAATCACAAATCACCATACATTTTTGTACGCCTTGCCCATTTTTAGACGCGATAACGTTAATTGTACGGTCTTAACGGCTTACACCCACAAACTAACTCTATGGCTTTATCTTAACTTCCTAAAATCTGATTACGGAACGATATCTTTCAAACCAATATACGTGTTCTGTTGGGTTATGTGATATTATTGTTTTGATTGGTTATACGTTGGTACGGTAAATTTAGTTACCTACTAAGTAATGTCTGAAACTGAAACATCATGTGAAAATGATAACGCCTTTAGTTTTGTACAGCCAGCTAGCACGATAGGTTAGGTCCATCGAAATATAATAAGTATATAAGCATAACTGTCGCTCAAAACTGGTGCCACCAAATCTAGTGCCGAAGGCGGAGCTTATACTTTCAGTGACGTTTCATGTCGGATAGCCGACTGAGAAGCGATCCGGCAGCTTCTCAGTCGGCTATCCGACATTGACTCAATCGGTTGACAATTTGTCAAAAGAAAATAATTAAATTAAAATGGTTAGTGGTTAAAAATATTACGATAATAATGCCGGCCTGCACCGTAAATTAGTGTACAAGCCACACAGATGGAAAAAGGGATGACATTTCCTTTCATTAGTAAGTAAAACCAATTAGGCTCGGTTTTATAAAGATCCGTCAAACCATATGACGGTTCGTTATGTCAAAAAATGTACTGAGTTACTGAAATTTGATCTGACATTTGATCTATCGGATCTTAAAACCCGGCCTTAATATATTGCCATACTTTACTGCCGTGGTTGATGTTATGCAATATAAGTTATTGAAAATTGAGTATATCCCTTTTTTACCTTGATATTCTTTAACTAAGACCGCACTAGTTAAAGAATATCAAGGGAAAAATTATGTATGGAAGCGGACTTTTTTCCTCAGGATATTCATAATGATACGAGTAATATACCTAAGTACTTATAATGTGGATCTTCATTCATGTATTTACAATTACATATGATAGAATGCTTAATGTATCCAAAACGGAGTAAATAAAATTATACATCATGTTACTAAAAAAGTGAGTTGGAGGTAAATAGTAAACTGGTAAACCAATTGCACATAGTTCACAATAGTAGTAGTACCACAAAATTTGGATATTATTCGTTATTTTTGAAAAAGCGATGCGGTTGTGTACCTATATATTTGTAAAAAGCTATTTCAATAAACGTTTAATAACTACACAGGTATCTTTCATTTTCATGTATTAACTGTTGATTACGCAATTGAATTGTTATAGAATAAAACCATCCACGTTGAAAGTGGGGCGTACTTAAATAAGTTCAACTCGAACGAATATGTCAAACTATTGACAAATCAGCAACTCGTGTCAAATAGATTCTAACCAGTCACATTACATAATACTTTTCTTATTTGTGAATTTAGGTGAAATGGTATAAAACCTTTGCGAAAATTAGGTCTACTCAAACTTCAAGTGAATGTTGATTGGATAACGACTTATAAGACATTTTGGTTTCAAAGACGTCGTAAATAAATAAATAAATAAATATTAGAGCACAATCTTACACAAATCGAACTAGCCCCACAGTAAGCTCAAGAAGGCTTGTGTTATGGGTACTAGACGACGATATATTTAATAGATATAGATACTTAAATACATAGAAAACATCCAAGACTCGGAAACAAATATTCATGCTCATCACATAAATATTTGCCCTGACCGGGATTCGAACCCAGGACCGTCATCTTCACAGGCAGGTGCACTACCCACTAGGCTAAACCGGTCGTCAAATGGGTCAAAATTTAACGTCAGGTTTGTTAGGCGTTATACTTCTATACTTATTATATTTTGATGGTTAGGTCATGTTTTATGTAACGACTAGCGGCCGCCCGCGACTTCGTCCGCGTAGATTTTAGATGGTAACAAAGATATAAATGAGGTTTATTTGTTTCTGTCAGTTGTCTGATGCTATTAATCTTTTGTGAAAAATTACTCAAAAGAAAAAATGAATGTTCGCCATCTTGGATTTGAAAATGGATGTCATTTTCGTAATCGGCACCCCGAGGAACCTCGATGATTACACCTATATCGATTTTTACGAAAAATAAATGTCCTCCTCTGGGATTTGAAAATGGATGTCATTTTCGTAATCATCACCCCGAGGAACCTCGAAGATGATACCCATGTCGATTTTTAAGAAAATAATTGTCCGCCATCTTGGATTTGCAAATGCATGTCATTTTCGTAATCGGCACCCCGAGGAACCTCGAAGATTACACCTATATCGACTTTTACGAAAAGTAAAGATTTGCTCCCCGCACAAACTTGGAACCCCTTTTTCACCCCTTTAGAGGAGTAATTCCAAAAAACGCTGAAATATGTTTTGTTTTATTTAAACAGAGAGTCTATATGAAGTTTTAAATCTCTCACTTCAAAAGAGTTGCTCCCTGTACAAACTTGGAACCCCCTTTTCACCCCTTTAGAGGAGCAATTTCAAAAAATGCTGAAATATGTTTTGTTTTACTTAAACAGAGAGTCTATATACGAAGTTTTAAATTTCTTACTTCAAATAAGAGTTGCTCCCCATACAAACTTTGTACCCCGATTTTACCCTCTTAGGGTTAGAATTTTGCAAAACGCTGAAAATACTTTCTTTGGATTTAAGTTCATAACCTTTTTACGAATTTTTAAGTCTTCAGCTCAAAAAAAATTTTTCTCCCATACAAACTTTGCACCCTTATTTAATCCCCTTAGGGGTGGAATATCCAAAAATCCCGTCTTATCCCTTGCATACGTCATAAAAGTAAACTCTGGACCAAATTTGAAGTTTCTAGTTCCAGTAGTTTCGGCTGTGCGTTGATGGTAGATCAGGACTTCTTCTTTTATATATATAGATAGATTAAGATTATTATTATTATTAGAAGATTAGTACATTACTTACGACCGTAAAATATTGTCATAAAACTAACCGTGCTATAGCAATAGAATCTAATATTATAATAATTGATTGAATCGGCCGCGGACCAGGGAAAAAATGATGACTGACGGATGGTGGTTTGCAAACACTTTGCAAGACAATAATAGGAATACGTAGAAAGAGGATTAGCGAATCACCAAGGGGGACGGACTTATGATAGGCCTACTAAATTGAGATGTATCAGAAGACTGATATGCATGTAGTACAATTCTGACGTCTCATAATTAGTCGTGCTGTATATACATTGGCGCCAAATTTAAATTAACACGTTCACAGTCCAGTGCCCCATAGATGGGTCACGACGAACTATCTCCACAAGTCCGTGCCCCGTACATGCGTCACTATAGCCGACCAGGTACGACTCAAATCACTACTATTATACTATATAATTATATTTTTGTTTAGATTGTTCGATTTTGTTATATTCTTTTGCCTGACGATCATGATGCGAATTATTGTGTACTGATCATTGCAGTGCTAGTCGAAGATACGATACACTTCCTACTGCATTCGATAAAAAGCTTATAAAAACAATTCTGATTTATCAATTCATATTTTAATTAGATATGAAATAGCATTCTATAATATACCAGGTAATTTTTAAGTCGTGATCTGAAGTACCAGGGGGTAATGGGGATGATCATACTGAGCATCTTTCACTATGGGGCCAATGACGAAATCATGAAAAAAAAATTAGTTGTTCCATACATTTAGGATAGTTAGCGATCAATTAGCTATCAATTAACTCTTAATTTGGTGTTTTTTTTTTCGCGATTTTATGGTTGGCCCCATAGTAAAAGTTGCTCAGTGTGGTCCTCCCCATCACCCCCTGGCACTTCAGATCACGACTTAAAAATCACCTTGTATATTGTAATAATCCGAGTGCGTACCTGGTCATTTCATAGTGACCCAAACGTGGAGCACGGACGTGTGATGGAAGTATTTTTTTTATACTACGCCGGTGGCAAACAAGCTTACGGTCCACCTGATGGTAAGCGGCCACCGCAGCCTATAGACGCCCGCAACTCCAAAGGAGTCACGTACGTGTTGTCGACCCTTTATAAAATTTGAGGATGCACAGTGTTGACAACGGAAGGGACAAATTTAGGTCCCTCGCTCTCAATACATTGCATCCTCGGGAGCTTTGGCAATCTTGCTCACCTCCAAGAACACAACACTACATACTTGTATAGTAGATAATTTAATTATGGCTGTGATCTCTTGCAAGGCGGAGGTACTTCCCCAGTTGGGCTGCTCCAAATTCGAGCAAGATGACATTTTGCTGTGCCCTACCTCTCTTAAAGAGGTGCAAGTAGTAAATATTGATCACATATTTAAACAATACATATGTATATGTCTAAAATCTTCTACAGTCGTCGAATCACAGCTTAAGGCAGAGTAGTCAAATTAATAAAACATTATTTTCTGAGACAAGCTCTGACTAATTTTAATTGCATATTCGTATACAAGAAAATTATTCGAAAATCCCCAGTCCATTATACTGTTTGTAACATAGTGAAACACCTAGCTTAGTTTTAAAATGAATAAAAACATTATAATATTTATCAAATAATGTGGGGATGATCAATACGATCATACAAAAAATCTACCTAGTCCCAAACTAAGCAAAGCTTCTACTCTCTCCTATGGTACCCGACACTTATACGAGTAGGTATATATAGATAAATATATACTTAAATACAAAAAGGGGTTGCCGTAGTTACTTTAAAAATGAAATACGGTAAGCGGTTAAGCCACGGCACTGATCATGTTCACTAAATAGTTAAATCAAATACCCTATATGTGCTCAGACACCGATATCCCGCGTCACCTCTTAATTTCTTGAAAGAAAAACCCTTGGTACACTGAACTACCTTTTTTTTTGAACCTGACTGTGGCTTTATAGGCCGGGCCCAATAAAGCGATAGGGGTGCGCGGTTGGAGAGTAGCCTGGGGAAAATCCAGGGGAAAACCTCCGGCACGACCACGCTTGTGGTTTGGAACACTGGAATACTCTAAGAGTTTGCGCTCCAGTGAGATTGGTTGAGCGGTTTCAACCGAATCTGAGGTGTGAGTGGAATCGAGCTACTGGGAGTTTTGTCGCTGGTTCACTAAACCTAGCCTAGCTGAGAAGAGTCCAGCAAGAAACTCAGCTAGGCCCGACCTGGGTCGGACTGACTCTACCCGGTGTGCGGCGGTACCGGGACGAATAGGGACTATATGTGTCACTGTTGTCGCGATCGCGCGGTGGACGTCCCCGCCGGCGGGAATGCCTAAGTGTACGCGTCGTGTCAGTTGGACGCCGTAAGCGCAGCGTTCCATCTTTCGATGGACGCTGTGATTACGTCGTCCGGGTCCATAAGTGTGTGCCTAGGACGCCGGACCGTGCGGCCTCTAATCAGTGATCGCCGAGTAAAGACAGAGGGGGGAAGGATGGGAACGTAGTCGACAGCCTTCCTAACTAACGGATTCCTATGATGGGGAGCGTTATCAAAATAACGTCTGGCAGTCTGCTTAAAGAAACCATACATAGTGCTAATCCCCATGTCGTGGTGCAGACTGAGGTTCGACTGGTACCACGGAGCACCAGTCGCGCCCTACGGAGAAAACGATTCTGAATGACCTGAAGCGGCTTGAGCGATGTCATAGGCACGTGAGCAAAAGCTACAAATACAAAGCTACACTTGCATATTAGGACATGATTGGACGAACACAAGTTTTGTAGAGTGTCAGCTTATTTCTAAGTGACATTTTACTAAACTTGTTAATCATCGGCCCAAGCCTTCCTAGCACGAACAACGCACGGTTGCGTACCCTACTGATGTGGCTACGGAAAGTCAGTTTTCTGTCGAGGGTCACTCCAAGATATTTGACTTCGTTGGCCCAGGGGATGGGCCGGTCAAACATCTGGATCGGAGCCACACGCCTTTCCGTGCTAACGCGGTCAGACGGGTGGAAGGTGGAAGACTATCGCAGTGCTTTTTTCCGAACTATATGTAACTTACTCTATAGTCGGCAAGAAAAAAAATAATGTGAGTATAATAAATGTGTAAATCAAAGGCGATTTTCATAAACAAATGAAGGCAAAAAATGAAAGGTATGAATGTATCGCATGGCATTTCTCATCTCTTCTCGATGAACGTCAAATTTCGAAATTAGAATATTGGTTTGTTTACAGTGCAGATACTTATGAGCTTTGCATGTTTACATATTTTTGTCCTCTTTTATGCAGATATAATTGTGTTTGTAATTTGCCAAGATATTTATGAAAAAAGTTTGTTTAGATATTCGTTTCTATTTGCTGTCTATATGAGATTGGAAAAAAATGTGTAGATTTTTTTGACCTCTGCTTTGTTCACATGTATATGAAATACATATGCATAGATAGATACTTTTGTCTACGTGTTTGTCTACATATATTTGTTTGTAATTGTACGCATATTTATGAACGTATTAGAGTACACAATTGAATGACTCGATTAATGTTCACATATTTGTGATCGAAATTGTTGTATGGATATTTTTGGCTAACAGATAGTACAAATATCTTTGTCGCTTTGAGAACGTGTATATATTTATGACCTTGACTGTACAAAATTAAATCTAATGGTTATAGAAATCCTTTTGTCCGGGTGTGCCTAAGACGTTTTATGACTAAGTCGCGTTTTGCCTAAACTTCAATCTTCAGTGGCATTAAGACTATATTGTTTGCTGTCTATTTCGCTTTTTGTCTAATTGGTTGACTGCCTGTTTCGACGAATGACTTAAACGTTTTATGACTAAGTCGCGTTTTGCCTAAACTTCAATTTTCAGTGGCGTTAAGACTATTAAGCTTGTTGACTAATTCGCTTTTTGACCATTATGATGACTTGTCTAACTCTCAAACTGGCATTTTCGCGTTTTGCCTAAAAGTTGCCTAGTTTTAGTTAATATTATATTAGTTAAAAACAATGGATCCTATCCATTGTTTGATATCTGTTGTAAGTCAAAATAAATGATTTTTGAACATTACGTTGATTTTTATTTGATATCAATGTCATACCTATGATAGATTGATCAATAATTGGTAATAGCATGACAATATAGTCATACAATTACAAATTATTGACCAAACTTATACAAACTCTACTTGTAATTTATTTATTATTTTAGGCATAGGGCATAATAGGCATCAGACTCTATAGACCTACTGCCTATTAGTCTCAATCCTATAGTAGGTCTAATGTGTTTGAGACCCATAGCGATTTAGCTCAAACAGTTTTAGTCCTAATGCTTTTTAGGCTTGAGTCTAATGTATAGGTTGACCAAACGCGTTTCAGACCTAAAGCGATATAGCTAAACCAGTTTCAGTCCTAATGAAAATCGGTACAACAGATATGAGGGCATAATGATTATTAGGAAATTAGAGTTTTAGACTAAAAGCGACTTAGATTACTTACTTACTACTACGTGTACTTACTTAGATACACCCGGACAAAAGGGGTTTTCTACAGAACTGAACCCGAAAGATTACAATGACTTGTAACTAATACTGATAATATTCATCTAAATGCGGACATTACTTCGCACCGAGTTTCTACACGCGTAGGGTTATTGAATGCAGCGCCCGCCCCCACGAGCCGGAAAACGAAGTTCGTTCGTGTATCTCCCTCTCTGTTAGCACTTGTTAATTTGAGCGACAGAACACAAAAAACCTCATCGAATTAAATGGCGTTAAATATACCACTATGACGTTATTTCTATAAAAAGAGAAGTTTCGCAATTCGAACGTGTCTTTTTTGAGATTGTGAATCGAATTAAGAAAAAACTTTTTTGTTTATTGTCAAGAGACAATAATTTAAATAAATTGACAATATAGTCGTCTGAGACGTGAGGAATCGACGGAGTCCCGGAAGTACTATTAGCACAGGCATGTGTATTCAGATACCTACCTATTGTCAAAACGTAGCAGCTACTCAGGATTAAATCTGATGGATGGATGGAAGTCGGTTGCCGTCAATATCTAATTAGAGTATAAAAGTAGATAGATATTCTTTACTTTAGACGAACTAAAGAAATCGGATCCCGTGTCAGAAATTTCACGGACTCCACTACTATCATCATCTGTACTTTACTTAAAAACTATAATCCAGGTGTAATGTAATGTAATGCATGGTAAAACAGGTAACATATTAACATAAATAGTGCTTAGTAAAAAATTTACTCAATTTTCCTGATGAATGTCTCAGGACTCCCATCGGCAAAGAATCATCCACTAAAGTGGAATCCCACAAAACAACATCATGGTTTATTCATCATTTAAGGATTATTGAGTGGGTAGGTTATGTGAATGACCAGAATTATTTACTGAAAGTATTGTAAAGTACAAAGTACCCAAGAAAGGGCACACGTGACGTTTGTTTATTTAACCTAAGTGACCTGACGCTTGCATGAGTGTACAGTCAGTTGCAGAGCAAAGTGGCTATTTCTTTGTCTTCTCTTACGTCTATCTAATCATTGCATAATACAAATTTCTATGCGGAGGTGCGTACCAATTTCAAACTTCTCAGAGCAATTAGTCGAGGATCCCTTCAGAGACTGACTTGAAAAATAATGTTGGAAAAAAACAATTAAAACAATACCTTTTGATTCTTAATGTTTTGTTTCAGTAAAATAGGAAATTTACTATTACTATGTACCTAAACACAGTTTTTCACGATCAAATAGAAACGTTACTGAGTCAAACTTATTTTCCAGTTTTTCCACTGCAGTAGGAAGATCAAACTTGGATGCATGCGATGGTGCGACTCCAGCCGTCTGTCACAACTATGTATCTCAGCACCTAATACTGCAATCGATTAGATATTTAGAGTAATTGTAAATAAAGCCAACCCAAGTTTATTCTAAAACCGTTTTTTATAGCGGTTAAATTGTGGTTTATGAAAAATACCAATATAGTTTACCAAACCAGAAATTTGAAAGTATTACATACGACATTGATATATGTGTGTAGGTAAATATTACAAGAAAATTATTTTGTATTTGTCATCAAATTCCTTTATCTTAGACTAAATTTGTGCGGAACCCTAGGCGCGCGAGTCTAAGTCGCACTTGACCGGTTTGTACATCTCTACTAAACCTGAACTTGAACTAGGAAGTCAGTTAACTAATACCTACTTAAACTTTTACAACGCTGTCCAAAACCTTTCCCCACACGGATGTTTTTTTTAATCATTTACAGCGGTCGTAAAACAATAAATACTATCGAAAGGATTATAAAACGTAAAGTCTGGCTGTCGGTGATTGGGTGACGGGCGCGGAAACAACAAGCAAACAAGTGGATTTGATGAACATTTACTTCAATGGAATTTGTTCATAAACTATGATTAAAAACAGTTTAAAATTGGTGCTCATTACCAGTGATCGGATTTAGGATGCAATCTCTCGAGGTTTCAGTCTGTTGTCGTAACATGGATATGACTTACTATCCCGTGTTTCTTCTTGTCAACCAACTTTTAAAAAAACATAAATAACTTTACATTTTTTTAAGTAGTTTACATCATAAAATAACAAAATAGTAATAACAACAAACAATGTAAAAGGCAATTTTAAGAACTGATCAGAACAGAAGCAGAACTGACCGTAACTTGTACGTCTTATCTTTTGTGGTATTTATTATTTAAATCTGTTAACTAGTGTACCTACACAAGTAAACAAAATTATTATTATTGAGTTTACTATATAACTATTAACTTTAAATAACGTTGGGTATAAAAACCCATTACCAGTGATCGGCACTACGGGTGCAAAACTTCAACAAAAAACTTCAACGCCTACAAGAACGCAACACATCAATAGTTGACGCATTGGTAGAATTCGATCAAGTGAGAATAGTTGTAAATTGGTGTAATAGTTTACCTATTTTAAACAAATTAGAAGCAGTTATTAATCGGAACCCTGACCTTGACATTCTGATACGCAAATAAGATTTCAAACGAAAATACAAATGACGACATTTCAATCTACAAATTCGCTCCGCTTACCTCAGTAGAAGTCAAAAAGGTCTTTTTTCACTTACAAATGGATGTTAGGTGTTAAAAGAAATCGATTAACGATTGACAATATTGAACAAATAATAGTATGCTACTTTAATTCTATAAAAACGACTGACTAAACCATAGTAGTTTTAATTTCATTTTATTTTTAGGTTAAGTTTTTGTAACGTAACTAATAGTTTGGCTAAGTTTATTATTTATTATTATGTAAAAATATACCTAGATAGTATGTTGTTCTGTTGTTTTATATGCCATTAAATTGTTTATTTTAAATTTTGTTTTAGAAAGTAGTAACTCGCTTATTTATAAAATTGCTTTTCTTCTTAAGTTATTTTCTGTCATTTTGTCTATAGTAATTTTTAAAAGTATATGTAGTTTAAAAATAAACCTATTATAGCTAGCGAACATTTTTATTTTCTTTATTTAACATGACCGTCGTCGATAAAAGTTACTAATTATAAACAATAATCAAACATATGATTTTAAACTAACATGGTCGCGAACATAACAATTATTACTGAAAACGGGATATTAACTATATATCGGGTACTCGATACATCTAATATAAATGGTAAATATCTCGTTTTTAGTAATAATTATTAACAAAAATTCATTTCTCAAAATCCCGGGAACTCACGAGTCATTTCCAAAATTGCATCCTAGATTCGATCACTGCTCATTACTTTTATTAAGCTATCTTTTAGGGGGCCAGTTCAGACACCTTTTTGTTTTATTATTCTTATTGCCAATCGCCCTCGTGCCCACGACGTGCAAGGTGTAGGTAATACCCGTTATCAATAATTGTTGATGTTGCAGTTAAGCTGTTAAGACACCTTTTTGTTTTATTATTCTTATTGCCAATCGCCCTCGTGCCCACGTGCAAGGTGTAGGTAATACCCGTTATCAATAATTATTGATGTTGAAGTTAAGCTGATAAATTCATTGCATAAAATATTTATTGGTTCGTAAAGTAAATTATTTCCTACTATCTATAATTATTTATGACAGTCCTGAGATAGCTTATATAGTTAGATAGTTAGACCGTCAGTAGCTCATATCATTCTTCGTACTAGTTTTGTACTTCCTGCAAACGCAAAGCTTGATTCAGCGACAGTCAATCTAATTCGCATTCGTTTCTTATCTGATCTAACCGATGCGAGAATAGTGTCCACTCTAATGGGAGGCTGGTGAGACACGGTATAGAGTAAGTAAAGTACAACTCCGACTTTCTCATTTCAAATCAACCACTTTTGGAATGAATATCTTTGTACGAGCTACTCTTGTACGGCTCTATGAAATTTGTTATGTGGGGGATTTTCGGGGCGAACAATCGATCTAGCCACAGGTCTTTCACGGGAAAACGCCGAGCAAAGCTCGATCTCCCATGTAGGTACTTACTGCTTTTAATGTACATATTGAATTAAAATAATATGTGAATAATTTGGAAAAGAATATAGTGTGTGTTGCCATAATCGATGAATATAAAATAAACTTAACTCAAATCGATGAATATAAAATGTATTTAACATTAAAAACAACACGTAACCATTTTGAATGTCAACGTTAACATTTTGAATATGCTAAAAAAACAAGCCGAACAAATTGAAACCCATGAGATGTAGGTTGAATGGATAACAAGTTATCTCAGACTAGTCCCTTCTTACTGACAGTGCCTATTTTCAATCTTTCAGTTATCTCATCAATATACCTTTTAAAAATATCGGTCAAGGCGTGTCAGGCCATATGCAGTGTAGGGTTCCGTATACTAGCCGCCCGTCACATTACACGAACTTAAAATGGGGGTTATTATCAGTAACTATGGACATATTGATTTAACAAACTGAAAACAACTTTTCAACACATTTTTCACCATCTTCTCCACGTGATCGATTTTTATACCCATGCCAAATAACAGCTTTCCAGTAGCAAGTCACTGCATGAGCTAAGCCGCGAGCGGACGGACAGACGGCGAAATTATAAGGATTCCTTGTTTACTACGGAACCCTAAAAACGAAAACGTAAATTATATATATTGAATATACTCGTGCCTACTACCACATTTAAAAAAAACCGGCCAGGTGGGTGTCGGATCACACACAATGAAGGGTACCGTACCAACACCTACAGTCCAAATTTAAAATCACTATCCAATACATTGAATCTAAAAAGGTAGTATCTTCATTGGGAACTCACGAAACTTGTTTGGGCACGACAGTTTTTCAGCGAAAACTCAAAAACCGTATAAACCTATCATGTCCAAACCAAAAATCGTTGAAAGTATTTATTAATGCACACCACATCAATTTTTTTCAAATTTTTAAACTTCATAATTTGGAATTTAGAGGGGGACACACACTTCTTATGACTTTGATCGCTAATATCTCACCAAAAGTTGACTTAATGGGAAAAAATTTTTAGAAACATCCATATCATTTTTAAAGGCCTATCCATGGATACTCCACATGACTATGTGAGTGGATTTTTTTTTCCATCCACCGGTTACGTGTATGGAGTGCCCCCCCCCCCCCCCCCCCCCTAATTTTTTTTTGTAATTTCACATTACTTTTATGTAGCGGTTCATAGAATACACCTCCCTACCAAATTTAATAATTGTAGTGCTTATAGGTAGTCCTCAAGTAAATAGGCTGTGACATATGGACGGACGGACGGACAGACATGACGAAACTATAAGGCTTCCGTTTTCGCCATTTTGGCTATAGTACCCTAAAAAGATGTAAGTAATATCATTGGTTGTCAGAATACATTTAAATCAAATAGAGATTTATTTTGAACCTTGCTGAAACGGGATATAAGCCAATTCTAATTAAACTTAATGCATTTTGCAAAGATAAAGTAACACGTAAATTATTGTAAGAGACATTCCAGTATTAAACATGAACAACTGTATTATAATTATTTATAATCCTCTCCATCAATGAAACATCAAAATTTCAAACATACCTATCACTACATAGTATAAAACAAAGTCGCTTTCTCTGTCCCTATGTCCCTATATCCCTATATCCCTATGTATGCTTAAATCTTTAAAACTACGCAACGGATTTTGATGCGGTTTTTTTTAAATAGATAGAGTGACCTCAAGGGGAAGGTTTATATGTATAATACATGCATCAGCATTGCACCCGTGCGAAGCCGGGGCGGGTCGCTAGTCCTATATAAAAAAAACACCAAAGTTTTTTTTTTACACTTTTGGGGAAAAATCATAAAGTCCTTGTAGTGCCATGTTCTTCCATGTGTCGCGATCACAAATTGGTATTATTAAGTGTAAATACATAGTGGGAAAAAGACATAGAGGAAGACCAAAAAAGAAATGGACAGATGACATCAACTCAGTAGCAGGAACAAATTGGATTCAAATAGCCCAAGACAGGAAAAAATGGAAATGTGATGAGGAGGCTTTCACCCGAAAGGGATCCACAACCGAACTGAACAATTAAACTATCTCTAAATAGTAACACTTATAATAAGGAACAAAAACTAACAATTTTAACAAACCATTGAAACAAAGAACATGTACTAATTCTATTGTGGAAATAAAAAAGCTTTATTATTATTATTTGTATGTCTTTCCCGTTCACGGGACAATGGTATCCCGGACCTTTGGGAGGCGTGCGCGGAGCCGAAGTACCGAGGCACCGAAGTACCAAACGAGTACCACATAGCCAACACGTAGAGGCCCTTTTGACACTTTAATGAAATGCAAGGGATACACCGAGCGGATACTGTCCCTGCCCGTGTCATGGGACGCACACAGAGACAGCACCCGCCAGGGTGTACAGGGACTATTTCTGGTTGATGGAGCCTAAATGAACTGGGTTATTGGGTGAAAATGATGAATTAATGGCTGGGCTATTGCGTGAGACAACGGACGCCTGCCTAATAAAACTGTCTCAGATATTTATTTCCGGGAGACGGTGACTCGCTCTCTGCTAGATGGGCCCCCATAAAATAGCGACATCATAAAATGGCCTAAGGGCAACACCGGTCAGAGAGCTGGGGGTGGAGTGGTGGCACTGGACTTTGAACATATAGCCAACTCGCCACTTAGGTGACCACATCCACCCTCGAGCATCAGCTCTTGCGACTCCACTCTGGACGGCCGGTTAAGGCAAGCCAAAGGCGGGGGGGCCTGTCCCACCAACCACAGGCCACCCCCAGGAGGACTCAGGTACGTAGGGCCGCTACTCCCTAACAGCTCGCCACAAGCCGCCTTACGTTGACTGATTGCACTGGAAAACCAGTGGGCGATGGGGTCGTCACATCCCTACGCCTTTTTAAGTGTAAATATGTCTCACGTTAGTATAAATTTATGGTCTTATGTGCTAGACTGCCTAGTAGCATAGCATCATGTTTTAGAAATATGAAGGTGTTTCACTGTACACCAAAGTTTCTTTGTCGGATATCTCACCTCTACTCTACTCACCCGACTAGCTGTAATATAAGCAACTGAATACTAGCGATTTTGATCACTCTGTTTAATTTTAGTAAATATTGCACAAAAGTAAGTAAAATAAAGCTTAAAACTATGATTTTTAAATCAATTTGCACATAGGTACACAAAACAAATTGATAATTTTGACTTATAGACATTTTATTTGACTTTATTTTTATCTGTATTTTGACATTAATGACCATAGTATACTGTATTGCGGGAGTATATACCTCTCAATTTCAAATTCCATTTATGGTAAATTTTAGTGATACTAAGACTACTTCTAAGATCTCATTGTACCTGAAATTATGTGAAATAAATTATTTGATATTTGATAGCTTCTTAGAACATATTTGTCTGTATTACAGATGTAGAGATCCAACTCAAGAAAGCAAATGAACTTACATCAAGGTACCTAGTAGCCGAAATTAAATTTTGCAAATTCCACTTTAAATGTACTTATCCAAGGTGTTGTATACCTAACTTTCTAGACTTAAATTATTGTTAAATGAATTCTAAATATTCTGTTATTATATTTTTTAAGAAGCCAATGTTATCATTTTTGATGCCACTTCACTTGAATATTATTCACATAGAAGATATTCCAGTTCAATATTTTTAAACTTATATATTAGGTATTAGACTCACCCGAGAGAAGAAACAGTACTGACTCATTTATAATTTTAACCTGTATATATCAGTTATCCACAGCCAAAAGAGAGATATAATTAAGCCGTTGTCTCCCGGTGAAAAAAATAAACAATAGCATTCTTTTGTAATAATCCCTGGGACTGGTAGACAACGGCTTAAACAATAAATACTTAAAGATAAACAACAATGCAGTTTCAAGTAATTTCAATATTGTCACTGTCAATTGAATGACAGAGGATTTAACTAAAAATTCAGACATACAATAAACTTTTTGCAATACAGTAAAGTCAAGAATAATGACATGAAGCATGAAGTACATTTGTGAGAACGGTAAGAACAACTAAAGACATTAACACCCCAATAAATAATTTGTACTTGCCCATCACTGCTATTGGATTACTAAATTGTTTATTACCTTTGTCCTTCTTTTTAGTTTTAAATTATCATCTTGGTCCACTTCAAACTTCATTATATTGTTTTAAGGATAGCTAAAAACACTCCGGTACTTTACAAAGTATTTTATAAATAGGAGAATTATTTTTATATGTACTTTATTTTTTTATAATTATAAATACATGTACTTAGTTCTCGCACTTTATTTTAAGGCATATGTGCGCATTATACATCGCCTAAGACTGGATTTGCCGCGCTAAATCTGTCCAATAAATTAAAACTTGCTTATCTTGATTGTTATCAAACGAAAACTTTATTTGAGTTGTGAGAACGAATTCCATTTGACACCGCATCGCATGATTCGCATGACAATTGACATAGACCACTTTATAATCGGCGTTCCTACCAAAAAAGTGGTCAGAAAACTACTAAAAAAATTAAAAAATACCAAATGAATTTCATAATCTACTAGAAATTACTAGACTAACTAAATCAAGCTTGGTTGTGTTTAAACCGCAATTATTTGTGTATAACGTGTCTAAATCTTGTATATAGTAGTTCAGAGCAAGTATTCGTCCTTTGCTAGTGAGTTAGTGAGTGCGAGAGGGAGAGAATGTCAGTAAAACACTCAATCGTGCATAGTGACAGTTTTGTGAAGGCGCGTCCACAAGCCTCGAGATAGAGCGAGAGAACCAACATATTCAAATCCCTATCTTGCAAATCTTATAACTTGCAGTATTGCTATGATCTCCCATAGGGGTCAGCTACACGGTAATTATTATCACAATACTGGTTTGTCAATATTATCGTGATATTTATGAATGCATTTTGCTTTAATATTCATGAATACACGATCAATACGTATTGTGATATGAGTGTATCGCGTGATAATAATCACTGTAACCGATCCCATAGAGATGCGCCTGAAAATTGATACCTTATAGAATATTAAAAATAGTGTATGGGTCCAGCCTAGTAGACTATAGCCTATAGCTAATAAATTTAGTACATTTTGGCCATAAAACGTGTCGTTATAGGTATCGTGCTAGCTGCCTAGCTAGGATGATCGCTTATATGTGGGGTATGATCGAGTGTAATCGGTCGGTTGTCAGTACATCAAAGGTTGTATCAAACTTGACAGATGTAACTAATCATTGTAAAACGTATTGTTAAATGTAGCTCATAATTCCTAGTTCCGAAATAATTAGTTGCATTTCAATGAAAATCATTTAATTAATTAATATGATTTGAATAAGTTTAAGTATTTCTTATCTGTGACTAAAATGATCAAAACGATGCCATGTTGCTAGTGAAGTCATGCCGCTAGAAACAGCTGCTGTCAAAACCGTTTTACTTGATATAGGCGGTTGCCACACTGGGGCGCTACCGCGAACAGCAAACGATGTTTTCGCTCTCTGTCGCACTTGCACGTTCCGGCGTAAGTGCGACAGAGAGGGAAAATTTCGTTTGCTGTTCACGGTAGCGCCCCTGATGCGGTTTCCGCACGACGGTACGGTGTGCGAGCGAGACATCGCTATGCAAGTCTATAGCGGTGTCCCGCTCGCACGCGTTCCGAAAACGCATCAGTGACCACTGCTATATTATTCTTTGCAGTGTCACGCGAAGAGTTCATTTATAACAGTTTATTTATAACTGTATGACGATAAAGCACTGGGTCGTGTTTTAGCGCGAAAATTTAAATGAAATTTTAAAAGTATGGATTTCATAAAAAGCAAAACAAAAGTATGTTTTGTTCAAAGCTGAAACGTTTAATTTACAACATTTTTAACATATTGAAACAGATTTTCAAAAATTGTCAAGTAGCCAATTGTGGATTGCTATAAACTACTAAAAACTACTAACTTATTTTCTCTAAAACTACTACTAAAAACTACTAAAGGCTTGAAAATTTTTCCTTAAAACTACCAAAAAAGTAGGAAACTACTAAAAGTGGTCACGCTGAATAGAATGAATTCTGAATTGACAGTTTACTTACCAGCCAAAGTTTTACTTACCAGCGAAAGTTTCAAACACCCCAAGACGTATTTAACTATTTATTTATAGCGTACTGTCACAGACTACTTAGAAGATACTACGTATCAGAGGGGCTACCGCGAATCGAAAACGAACGAAGTTCGAATATCTCCCTCTCTGTCGCACGGATTAGCAAGTGCGATAGAGGGAGATATTCGAATTTCGTTCATTTTCGTTTCCCGGGGCGCTACCGCGACGCAAACGAAGTTTTCCCTCTCTGTCGCACTTACGTCCGAACGTGCAAGTGCGACAGAGAGTGAAAACTTCATTTGCTGTTCGCGGTAGCGCCCCGGTAGCCCCTCAGACGACCGACTTCTTAAGGTTTTATTATGAATTGTGTTATCTGTGGTAGGGAAATATAGAAGCTGACCAGTGTTGCCAGGTACCCCGCTTTTCCGCTTTTTCCCCCGCGTTTTTGCCATTGTCCCCGCTATCCGCGTTAAGCAAACGCGGATCCGCTTTTTGAAATGTTAGCATTTGCTCAGTGAAAAAGGCAAGGCAATTCAAAAAATCGCACGATTAGAACTAGCTAGAATAACTGCAAGTAACATTTATAACTTCTGCCGTCAAATGCACTATAACATTTGACGGCGTAAAGCACATTTCTTTCATTGAAACATAAAAATAAACAAAATTATTAACAAGGAATATATTCCGCGTTTTCATTCAGAAATTCGCTTTTTAAAACGCACCTACTACCGCTTTTTGTGTTTCGGCATCTGGCAACTCTGAAGCTGACATTGAATATTTTTCTGAATGTATAAGTTGTAACTGAACGAAGGGAATGTTTTATGCAGCCAAGGTTATATAACTGTGACTACTAATGCTGCCATCTAGTGTTTGGGATCCAAACAATTACTTCTTTTTTTTATATTCTAAAATGCCTATAAATCGTAAATTGAAAGCGCCTCCAACAGGTGTATATAATTTTACACAATTAGCTGTTACTATTAAAGATTTATTATAAATAGGTATACCTACATAAGTAACCCACATTATAAAATACTTCAACCTTTAGTAATCACAACAACATTTAATGTTGTGTAAAATTACGTAGGTACCTACACACTTTGGACGCGGTTTCAATTCACGATTGGTATTAAAATAGGAAGCAGTATTTTGAAATTTACTCGCGCACGTGCAAATCCGCTCAAATTTGTGTATACCTAGGTAATTAATTAAATATTAGGTACATAAAGCAAAGGTAATTATTAAGTTGAGCCTATTTAGTCGTCCGGGAGTATATCATTATTCAAAAATGTGCCGGGGACATACAAAAAGAAAGGCATTTATAACAAACAGATCGGATCAAACTAGGTTTATTGACGTAATATACATACCTATTCATAGATACACACTTAAGTTTGCGTTCATACGCGAAATGGATTTCCGAGGGATATTTCGTGATTTCTTTTACAATTTACTCGTTGTAGTAGCTTCTCACAAAAGGAGCGACGGAATAAAAGCGTAATTGGTATTACCAAACTTTTAGCGCACTTAAATAAGAATTGGGCAGGTACGTCATCCGGACCGGCAAACTTAGAAGGGTCAAGCTTTAATAAAATATTAGTTAGCTCATCCGGTTTCTTTTCGATGGCAAACAGAGTAGCAGAAGAATCATCCGAGTGACCAGAAGTTGCATTAAAATTACTACCATTTGATGCATAAAAACTTGCTAGAAAATATTCTGAGAACGCATTACGTATGTCAGTACCCGTATTTATTGCGCTATTGCCATATTTTAGACTACTGGGTATACCATGAGTGCCGGACCGCGATTTGATAAACGACCAGAACTGCTTCGGATTTTTAGCTATATTGTTTTCCGTCCGTGTGACTCGAACAGGAATGTTTTGACTGGTACATACTAATCAAAACATTCCTGTTCGAGTCTCCGCACCCTATCTCTCGACAAGTTAAAAGAGGCTAAATCCGATATACACAATACAAGACAACAGAAGATCCAATAGCTTACCGTAAATATTTAAAATACCGCTATATTGAGAAAGACTATGCGTGATCAAATTATCAATCAACACGGAGAGAAAAATTTACTAGAAACAAGTAAAAAATATTAATCATTAGTAAAATTTTAGTGAATCCCAGGACAAGGAGATTAGGTATACTAACGGTTATAAACCAGTTTTACTAATAGTATTTACTAACACCAAAAAAATGGTCCTATTTGGAAATACAATACCTACTGTTTACTAAAAACAAGTAACTTTTATTTGAATCCAAATAATGTAACATACTGGCTTTTAAAAAAATCTTGTTGGAAAAACAATACTGTTTACTAAAAACAAGCAAACTTTTATTTGAATTCAATAATGCCACATTCTTGCTTTTAACATTAAACAAGAATATTTTTTTAATTTCTAGTAGCTTTTTTTTGGGTCTTACTATACCTGTTACTAGGAATTATTGAAGTCATGGAATTTATTAAGCAGAGTAGTTTTATCTAGTGTTTCGTTTCTTGGTTTTACTAATCCCATGACTAGAATTCACAATAGTTTACTTGGAAACAATAAAGCAGCACTCTTATTTTCAGTATTTTATAGGATTCATATTTTTACTAGAAATTACAAATCTTTAGAATAATTCATGGGATTCAGTAAACTGCGATTTAATTTCAAGTTAATGGAAGAACTATATATAGTAGCTGTAAAAACAAAACAGGCATATACATTTTAAATAAAATATCAAGTGTTTTAAAATTAAGTAACTTTATTTAAAGTTAAATGACATAGTTCTTCATCTAGACGTCAAACATTAGCAAATTAAGACGAATACGGTAACGTTACAAGACCGATTGAAAACAGTACCATTTTATATAAATAAATAGATATAAAACCTATATAAAAAAACATCTGCCCCTCAGTGCATAAATAAATTTATCTTTAAGTTGGACTGGCTTTTCAGACAGCCGTATGCCTAGTTCCTTTGAAACTTTACATTCTTTTTAATATTAAGTACTTACAATAAATTTAAATAGAATCAGCTGATTGCATAAGACACTGTAGATAAAGGACTCATTCCGTTACCGAACGCAGGCATCAACCGCATGTTTCGCCGCACTCTAAATGAATGACACTTTCACAGTTTCCCATAAAACTATACTTATCTATATTAATATCCGATCAGCTGATTATAATTAAAATTAGTTTAAGACCCTAAAAAACAAAGACACAAAACAAAACATACAGAAATAAAATATCTAAAATTATAAAAAAAAAAAAAAAAAAATATGTTCCTATTTTCGACGCTTCCAATGATTGACACAGGCTATTGTTATGATTTCCAGTTCCCACCTATCTCATTTATTTGAAAAGGTACATGAGATGGATATTAAAACTGCGTCGAGGACCGGTTCAATTTAGTTTAGTTTGTTATTAGTCATAATATTATGTTTTGTTTAACAACTTGTACGGAAAAATGAACCTCCAGGTCTTTGTGTTAATGTTTCTTCAACATTCATAATTACATTATGCGACTGTTTGTGTTCTAAATAAATTAAATTAAATTTTATACATCATCGATGATGTGATGATCGGAACTTCGGAAGAAACCCCACGACTTTAGCAAGTC
This sequence comes from Epiblema foenella, assembly GCA_963556455.1. NCBI lineage: Eukaryota > Metazoa > Arthropoda > Insecta > Lepidoptera > Tortricidae > Epiblema > Epiblema foenella. The sequence goes on along the minus strand of OY747098.1, from coordinate 11,705,244 downwards.
CGCCGTTAATAGGTCCATGCCCGTTCGTTAACAATACACCACAGCACCACACATTCTTTTTTTATTTTGACACAATCACAAATTGCTATATTATTTTTGTCGTTTCGCCGACCTACCTATTTGATTCCGGCATATTAGAACGATACAAATTAAAGCAACTTAAATTCCTTAACACCATTCATTACCTTCCATAATCAAGTAATGGCATTAAATTAAATACACGCCCGGAAGAATCAGTCTACTCAATGTAACTCTGAAATCCCTGAATACCAATATACCACTGTAATTAAATTTAATAGTACAAGTATTTAAAATAAAAGAAATAACTATAATGAACTATTAAACTACGTATATAAATAATTCTTACAGTTAAAATAATAAAATAAAAATTCGACCATACAGAATGTTATACATTATAAGCAAATATCTCTTACTAAATTACTGATATACAAGATTGATTCACTCGAATCAATCTCGATCCGTAATTCGCGACGCAAAAGAGCGCGACGCGTTGCTTCTCCTGTCAGTCCTGGCGAGAGCTACTGATCGACGAATGTCACGGATGCATACGGATATAAAGATATAGAAGATTGATATATATCCCGAGTACCGAAAGATATGTTTCACTCTTTTCTTTAAAGTGACACATTTCGCCCATGTCTAGTCAAGGATGGATACAGGGCACGCGTGCGGGGGAGGGATGGCCGGTGCGTTTACAAATCTTGTTATTAGTACACTTTTCTAATGTCTATAAAGCTATTTTATTATTTACGGAAATGAGTATAAAACTCATAAGAATAAGAAAGGGATTTGTTATTCCAAGATTACCAATGGTAGATATCAGAATTGACTTTTAATTATTAATATTCATTTGTAACCACCGACTTTAATATATCCCAATTGTATTATCTAATAATCTTTACGTACTGGTACTAGTACACCATTTATAAACCCAAGGAAAGTTTTATAGAATTTGTAGAACTCTAGTTATTCCTAGTAAAGAATATTAATTTCAGGATGAAGTAAAACCGTTTTGTATTTCCTATACTATGAAATTAATAAAATTTCCTTAAAATTATATTATTTGCTAACGCCTAGATTTAAAAAAAAAAATTAATAGAATTTGATATTTCCTGCTTTTAGTTTAGATATCAGGTTTTTAAAACGAACAATATTTTTTCTCTCAGTGAAGTTACACTCGTCACTACTCGCGTAATTGGAGGGAATCATTGAGCAACCCTGTATACCCTCCACGTAATATTGCTCATATTAAAGTCACCAACCACTAATGTCTTATCATTAGGATTATTCAAAACTATGTAGTTTAACTAATTTAAGAAAATTTCCAGTTGCTCGAAAAGGTATACCCTTGACCTTGTTTATATAAAACGCAGAAATGAACCAAGCCGTCGTCTCCCGGCGAAATAAGTAAACAATAGCATTCTTTTGTTATGCACCCTGGGATCCCAGGGACCAGTAGACGACGGGTTAATCGGTGTACTGCTGCTGTCCCTAAATTCGCATCAATCGCATCACTGGCATCATTCGTCAGCCGAGGACATATGGCTCACTTTGGAGCCATTTGTCCTCGGCTGACGAGTGATGCGATAGTTGCGGGATCACCATTAGATCCTTACGAGTAGCAATGATGACGCCGCCTCCGCGGGTCTGCCCGGTTAAAGACTGGTCGCGATTATACTTATTTTATGAATAATAAAAAAACTTATATTATTTTTTATAAATGCAGTTGCAGTGTTTATACTGGTGCTAGGATTTTTTCACATTTTAATAAGTATTAATGATTGAAAATAGACGATTAATATGCAGTGGTACTTAAGAGAGACAGTACTTTTGCATTGATATTACTTATAACATGTTATTTTAGATTGTTAAGATTAGGTGTTTTTTTCATTTATTTACCTTATTCTGTTAACGTTATACGGTCTTCTAATGTAAAAATAAAAACGTAATTAACTATAAATAAATATCCCAAGGAGGAAAAAATTAAGGTACCTATGCATTTTAAATATCCTAGTATATCACAGAGCTAAAGCATTAGGACGATTAGGAAGATGGTTAAAAAAAATCAAATATATAAGTACTCATTGTTTTTATTATTATTCTCACAATCTAAATAGGTACATTGTATAGTTTTATTAACTACATAATAAATTAAAAGTTGGTAATCTCTATAATATTGTTTTATTGTACAATTGCATATTGCAACGATAAAAAATACAATTGCAATTTTTTTTCTGTGAAATACGAAATGTATTATTTGGCAGAATTACTTAAGGACTGAAAAAGTAGATTTCGGTAATGGTTATTGACCTACTTAGACCTTTTCTTTCAAAAATATAACAAAAATATAGCAGAGGTTCATTGAATGTTTGCATCATAATTGCGATTAAGTACACTCATTTTAATAGATTTTATAATAAACACGCAGTTATTCTTGAATGTTTAGACTATTTATATCAGCTTATTGAGTAACTAGTTGTAATTATTCAATTATGTATACTATATCCAATTTATACATTATATACACAGAGAATTTATATACATGACAACGACTAACAGATCTTGACATACGTAAAAAATACAAATAGGTTACATAGTTAGAATATAGAAAAATATAAATTATTACTAATAAACTAATGGTAAACATCACATAGAAGCAGGTTATAAACTTATAAAATATAACAGAAAAATGTTTCTAGGCGTTATAACTAAACATATATACAATAGTATATATGCATAGTTTTAAACTATCATAATCGATTTAAACCCGCGAGTAATTCAGATACAACTTATATAAACACGCGTAATTCCAATAACTTGAATGTTCTGAATCCCTGCTTTGATTGGTTATAATACTAACACACGTCTTACCAACCAAGAGGATTTATCGATTGCGAACCAATAATTCTTAATGAAGAAGCGCGTGATATGTGGTATGTATGTTCATTATAATCTTTATGTAATTTGCGATAGGTATGTTGCATACTGAATTAAAATGACAATTATGAATTGCCAAAAGTAGAACGACTGACAATTTCATGAATTATTATTATTACTATCACTGACAGAAAACACTGAAAGATCAATATCTTTTTTCAATACAGTAAAAAATGCACTATCCCCTACATTGAATTATCATAAATAAACTTGAAAATTTTACACTGTGTATATTCCTGCGTATTCCAAAATTCTATAGTCCATTGAACTCATGCCTGACTGAAAACTAGCAACGCTAAACGATTTTTTTTTGGTGCTGCCTAAGAAATATTTGTGCCAATGAATAAACTTCCGTTATATATCATTGATATCTTAACAGATGTCATGGATGACATGTAAAAAACCATGACCAGTGTCAGCAGTATTTCCTGTATAGAAAACGTTTATTTTCAGTCAGGCGTTATTAAAACCCGGGTCCTGAGGACATTACGTTAGGGTACACTAGGGCGAGGGCGGTAAGCTTTCGTCACTCTCGAGGTATGTTACGTAATTGTCCTCCCCGTGCGGTGGTCGTGGTGGTGGCAGCGATGGAACGTCGTAACCGTGCATCTGATGAGAAAAGAGCACTTATTAACAATCAATACGCAAGTGTAGAATTTTTGAAATATGCACAAAGTTAGGAAGTAACATTTCTAATTTGCTTTGACATTAAATACACTATAATTGTATCGTTAAATTTTCTCTTTTTTCGTACGAAAAAGATTTGAATAGCACTAAGTATACATGTATTTACCTGATTAACAAGTTGCTGAAATGCCGCACTATGGTGCGGCGCGCGATCCAAGTCTGCGTGCAGCGCGAAATCTGACAATGCCTTCCAGGGCGGCTGATATGCTGTCACCTCGAGTGCCAGGCTGCCCGCGGGCTCGTGCCGCACCGGTGACCCCGCTACGAGCGGCACGCCCATCGACATGTACCCCATGCGGCGGCCTTCCTGCAGTATAGGGACAGTTGATGAATTTGGTGCTTTACTGCCTGTCTAGCTGCAGGATCATATATTTTGCCACACAAAATATAAAAGGGGTTATTATTTAGAGTTTTTTTAGTTTTGTAGTCCTAATCTAGTCATTTTATTAAGTATTTCTGGTGCGCACAAAGTATTGCAATAATCTAAATTAACTGATTGACAAATCTAATAGTCTTACGTATATGTCGACTTAAATTATTAGTTTAAAAAGTATACCAAATGATAAATTACCACCTTCTCCTGCTGCATCTGCATTTTCAACTGTATAGTTTTTTTCTTATCTTTACAACGCTTATTCTGGAACCAAACTCTAATGACTCTGGGACTGAGTCCCGTCATTTCTACAAGCTGTTCCTTCATCAGAGCATCGGGGCGCGGGTTGGCTGCATAGCAAGTTCTGAAATCGTGGAAATAAGGAATTAAATACCCACATAATTATATAAATATGTAACTTTGTGGGTAATTATTAATTTCGTCCAACAAAATGTCTCTTTTGAGATATTGTGACAAAGTCAATACAATACAATTGGGAACCTAAAGTTTTTTGGAGTGGTCCATATTATATTTTTTATTGATAGTAGACTTATTACAGAGGTCAAAACTGTTGCCGTTTGTTTCGCAGCAGACCAAGACAAGATCCTATTAATACCTCAAAACGTGTGGTATGTCAGACACGATTCAAAAAATATTTCTTAAAAACGATACTTAATAAAAAGAAATCGGCAACAGTTTTCAACTCTATAACAAGTCTACTGCCAATAAAAAATATAATATGGACTACTCCAAAAAACTTAAGGTTCCCAGTTGCGTGAAAGTTTTATATTGTGGTACTAAATTAAAAAAATGGGTTCCTTTTATTTTATTTTAATAATAAACAGCAAATATAATATTAATTGAACGATTGGCAAAAATGTACCTGAGAGTATGTAATTGTTTTTCGTTAAGTACAGTGCGAACTCTCGTCGGTTTTCCATCTGCCGCAGTGCTAGTTCGCGCTCTTCCGCTTTTGTGGGACCCAGATTCACTGCCTGAATCTGAAACGCGAAATTGGAACGGATTAAAAGATATAAGATTGTTTACGATCATAACACATGAAACGTATATATATATATATTACCCAAATATCAAGGTATTTTTTTTACTGGCAACACCGATTTTTACGTCAAGGTCAAACGTACGTTTACGCGTGGATCCAAATTCAAATAAAATTACTTTTTATCTCTTTGATACCTCGTTTTTGTCGTAATAATGTATAGTTATTTGATTTATTTGTTTACAGTAAGTAAAAAAATAATTGCAGTAATTGGCTCCTAAATATTTAAAGCCATTCTAATTGTGAAAGGGGTCAACAAAGGGTCGAGTCCGTTTCACACCTACGCTAATCCTGAACGGACAGGGGTTAAATCCTCTGTAAATTTATTATTCGGCGACTCGTGTCCGAGAGATTACGAATGTGTAGTCAAAGTGAACTCGTAATCATACTGCTACCAATAAACTTGTTGTAGGTACCTAAATCCATCCATGATACAATAATATAGGTACTGCCAGGTAAGTATAGCAATCCGGTACATGGGTTTGTAGGTAGTGTGGGTGACACGAGCTACGGCATCAGCTTATCGATGGTATGCGGACGTAAGACTGAATGTGTCGTAGACAACTGTGGCGTGCGACACTTGTGTCACGATCGGGATTGTCAGAGGGCCTACTCCGAACTTCGTATCGTGCCGTCCCTTGCACTCTCGTGTTATACACTATATGAGTGAAAGGGACGGCACGATACGAAGAAGTTCGGATTGCGAAGTTCGGAGTAGGCCCTCAGAACTTGTTTTCTTAAACCATGCCTAAATCCTAGTTTTCTTTTTTCAAGTTAGGTACCTACCTACATCCTATACCCACTTACTTTTTAGGTTTACCAAAACGGTAACAAAGGAATCCTTGTGGTGTGACTCTATGTCCGCCTGACTGTGGCTTGAAAATTGGAATGGTTGTAAATAAGGCTAACCGATGTGTAGGTACTGTCCATACCTACACAACGGTTAGCCTTATTTACAACCATTCGAAATGAAACATTCTGTAAACATTTTTATTTTCTTTGAAAGTTATCATGCAGATTCTGAAAAAGTTAAATTCTACCTATTGTTAAATCCTAAATAAACTAAGTTTGTACGAAGCCATCGGCGCGTGACACAAGATTTGCGCGCGCTAGACTTCTTTTGTATTAGCAAAAATACTCTTAGGTTAAATATAATTTACGCAGCCAAAATCAAGTAGGCGCTCTTACCTAGATAGGCATTATCCGTACTTAATATTCTAAATGCGAAAGTGTGTCTGTCTGTCTGTTACCTCTTCACGCTTAATTAAACTGCTGAACCGATTTAAATACTTAGATGAAATTTGGTATGGAGATAGTTTGAGTCCCGGTGACTTTATCCCGGAAATCATCCCTTACGGCTGCAGATAGTGGAAGTTTGTATGGAAGAGCTTTTAACGGCGCAAGTAAGCAAGTATAGGTACCTACTCTTAAAATAATCTGTGCAAGTGGTTTCAATCACGATTGTAATGTGAAATTAGCGACTTTATTTGTTTTTGCAAAGGACACCAAATCAATATGTTTTATACTTACAATAAGCATGTTTGTTGTTTTTTATTTTACAGTCAACGAACGAAAGCGGTCAAGATTAAAAAATCTTTACAATATTAATCTAGGTATTATAAGATGACCTCTCCATCAATAACTATGTAGGTATAACGCATTGCAGTTGCATGTATTGATACGATCAAGGATCATTTAATCTAAGATGAACTCCAATTAGATTATATATTGACTCAGTCATTGATTAAAGAAAGAGATTTAGATATCCTGAAAATATAGAAATAGAACGAGATGATGGAGATTATACCTAAACTTATTTGCCACCGGCGTTGTATAAAAAAAACATGTATTTTGTGTACCTTGCGTCAAATAGCTAGCTGGCTCCCAGCTTACGGGTTAACGAATTGGACAGACCTTTGGTGATGATTGATGATTAACTAAAGTATATAGGTACTTTTATTGTCACAAATAGCACATCCTTGCTAAGCATTCGTCCTACAGTAACAACGATGCTAGTGAGAGAAGGATGAATGCTTTATGTCGGACGTAAACGCGACCATACTAGGAGTACAGGTTATACCGCATTCCATGCGTCTGTGACACAATTTTGAGCCCTGGGCATTCAAATAACAATATAGAAATCTGATATCAGTTGGGCCGTTACGCACAAGCGTAATTTCGCGCGGCACGCAACACGCGCTTGTCAATCGCAATCAATCTCCCATCTTCATACATTTTAACAAGCCGCGACGTCGCCACGCCAGAGTGTTGTGCGTGAACACGTACTTAGAGGTATACTGGTCAGTCTACAGTGCAGCATAGACAAGTCTGTGTGAATAGCTTCTCCGGTTCTGTTGAATAATGTGTAAAATCCATTTGCATAGAGTTGGTAGTAGACATAGATGGAGTGCCTATAAGGTTCCCCCACACGTGTCGCACACGCGGCGTTAATCCCACATCTAGGAATGTGTGAAGTGGCTTTACCGCTCATCTTTGACTATCATAATAATTAATAAAGTTAATTATGGGTATTGGTAATCAATCAAATTAACTGCTGTGTTAGTCATTTATAGCTATCATCATCGCTTTTATGTCGGACATATATCATTAGTCCCTTACTGTACCTACTCATGACAAATAAAATATTTTTGATTTGATTTGACTATTAGCATATAAATGTAAGTGCGAGACGGACGAATGCTGTATGTCCCTATGATATGCTAGCTAGACAAGATCTCCATTCCAGTACGCGTAACCAACGTATTGAAATTCGATTGAAATATTAATGGCCAGTGCGCTCTCACTTACACCAAAACGAATTTTTATTCAATAATTTACATTAAATTCATATTTGTTTTCACCTTTTTTCAACCCTTTCAGCATTTAACCGCTTTCCGTTCAACATCTACCAGGAGCCTTGCTACATAACGGAACAACAGTGCATTTCAGGCTACGGCGCGGCTCGCTAAATACTTTGTAATATAAAGTTTAATTGCAGGAGCCACAGGTACGACATCTATCTAGCCCAACTGTGGGAATCGGTGTCGGCGAGATGAAAGCGCGGCGCGCGTTTGTCGGTTCGTGTGATCGCGATACACCAATCACTGCGCCATCGCGCTATCGATAGCCACTTCAGTAAGGGCTGACACTCAATTTGCCAAAATATATTATTTTCTATTAAACGCCGAAATAAACTTTTCGGCGTTTCAACCGCTGGCTGTAATCCGACCGAAAACTACCTGCTTCTTAATACAGTAACATTTAATCGCAATTAAAGTCAGTAACAATACGTATTGATTCGACTTGGGCACTGGATTTCGAGGTTATCATACATAGTTGATCACCATCTCTACGCAGAGCCGGCAGTACTGTGATTCTGACAGGCGAAGATTATCATTTATGTGAAACAAATATTAACAAAACCTTAGTGTTAATTATTGAATGGCTAAATAAAAACAATTTGTCCTTAAATAAGCAAAACGAAAATAATGACATTCAAACAAAGAGAAGAACTGGAGTTTAATTTAAAGATATCTTACAAAGACCAGAATATTGATGAAACTGACGTAACGACGTTCCTAGGAGTAAATCTAAATAATAAATTAAAGTGGCACAATCACGTAGATATAGTGTGCAAAAAATTAAATACATACTCTTACGCTTCATATAATTTGCGGAAATTTGTAAGTCAATCAGCTGTTCTGACTGTCTATCACGCTTATGTGACAACCACGCTGAGATACGGGGTAATTGTACTGATAGGGAATTCGTATTTAGAGCTCAAAAAAGTGCGTGCGATCAGCGTGTGCTATGCAAACTATGCATTCAAGTAAGCCTCAATTTATTAAGTTGCAGATTTTAACTTTATCGTGTCTTTACATATACAAGGGCACGTTGTATGTAAAACACAATATGGGACTATTTTCTAGATTTAATAGCCATCGCCAGATACATAAAATAAACCATTTATCATTTAGGACAGCGTTAGTATCAAAAAGCGCTTTTGGAATGGCATCAAAATTTTATACTAATTTAAATGATTTGAGACAATTTAAAATGAAATTACACGAATTTTTAATAACAAAAGCATACTACTCTGTAGATGAATTTCTATCACAATCCTTTTAATATCTTGACATTTTAAATCAATCATATATATTCATATTCATAAATTATTGACAACTTAAAATTGTTTTCAATTACAATTAATTTAGTGGTCTAATTTATTTTTGAATTTTAATTTATGTTGAATTATGTCTTTGGATTTCATATTATTTTGAACTTTTATCTGAATTTGCCGTGTGCCGAAACATAGTGACTCTATATCTCTCTCTCTCTAGAATAAGACCTACATACTTGTAAATAATTTGAGTTTGAGAGCCGAATGAGCAGCTAAAAACGAAATATCATTTGATATTTATGGCTTTTCAATGAAGCGGTCATGGCTGATCGCATCGATTGGCTGCTTTGAATTGTAGCCACTACTGAGCGCTCCCGTGCTTTGAGGGCTTGTTAAGCGGATTATCCCGCTTGCTGTTTATGACATTCCTAATGTGTCGTTGATCCAACCATCACTAAATGTTTATTTTCTTTCTTACATATCTATCATTTCATTTCAAGCATGATACGAGGAAGTAGGTACATGGATATATTGCAGAAACGTTCATTAATTAAAACTTTTAGGTTAAACCGCCTCATGGGAACTTCCCATTTGGAAACCAGTCCTGTTAATCTGGTCTAGATTGACAGACATTTAGATGTACTCTTTGAGTAATGATTGCAAGGATAATCATCATAGGCCTTTACGTCTATTGCAGACGATTCAAGCAATGGTGTGAATATACAGTGCAAGGATAATTGATAATACAAGTCACCTAAAACTTTTTTAAGTATCCCATGAAATATAGCTTGGCAACCCTACCGCAACAAATCTGTGGTATCACCAAACCGCGCGATAGCTGTCTAATTACTCGTGTACCGATAACTCTATCCCTGCGACACTCTAACCAACTAATTTATATAGAATTCCTTTATTGCGGTTACATGAGGTCAAACAGTTGATTACTCGTTATAATTGAAAACTAATAGTATATAGTATTACAATGATGCTGTAGTAAAAAGCCTAAGTTAAGTAATAATTTTATTATTATTAGAATGACTTTGCGAGAAATGAATTTTCATGTTTTTAGGGTTCCGTACCAGAATGGTAAAAAAGGAACCCTTATGGTTTCACTTTGTTTGTCTGTCTGTCTGTCACATCGCTAAATATCTCAACAACTCCTTATGCTATCGATTTGAAATTTGGAATAGTTATAAAGAAGGCTTACCTACATACATAGAACATGACCTTTTTAAATATATTTTTTGTTTTCTGTGAAAAATGACATTTCTATAAGTACTAAGTTTGTAATTTAATCACCTTTGCATGTATTTTGAAATCGGTTTACGTGATAAAGAATTATCCTTGAAAAACTACCATAAATACAGTTATTCAGTGGCTCAAATTTGTAACAAAAGTCGCCGATAGATGGCGCTATACCCATGGCGTCCAATTTCCACACCATGTTGTTGAGATTTTCCTGTTTTAATAGGGTTCCATATACAGATGTGTACCGGACATCTGTATACGAAACCCTCGGTGCGCGAGTCCGACTCGCACTTGACCGGTTTTTTGTTTTGCAAACAAAGTTGGTTGTTGCTCTCTACACCGCTGCCGTTGCTCGTGCTCGCAGTCTGTAAGGTGTCTTTAGCATGCTTTAACTTCTTATACTCACCAGACATGGAGCCCAGCTCGTGCGGGTGGTGCGAGTTGTTGTTGCTGAGGGTCGTGTTGTTGTTGCTCTCTGCTCCGCTGCCGCTGCTCGTGTTCGCAGTCTGGAAGAAGACACTTCATTAGCTTCCATGTGTTCTCGAAATGTCGCTACTACATATCGCCACGATTAAAAACTCACAAAAATACAATATGATTCTCGAATCATTATTAACTGCCACGGAGAATTCACGCCCAACACCAATTACGATATTGTAATTTGGCTGCAGACATACAGCCGAGCTAAGATTCCGTTAGTATCATTTTGGCATGAAAATCTGTTTACAAAACAATTGCATTCGGCCATATTTAACCCCGAGCCTTGTAGTAGCAATAATAGTGGCTTGCACGAAACTGCAGTCTCTAATCAATAATCATAAGCGGTGTTCGTTCTGATGGTACTTAGATACCTATATGGGACATAGGTATTATCTATATAGAAAACACGATATGTTTCCACGGGAACCCCGGAAGTACTAATATAGTAAAAAAGGATCTTATTCACAAACTTATCAATTAAAATGTTAGGGCAGTGAGGGAGAGTGGTTGCGATCCCAGGTCCGGCTCGTACCTGGTAAAGCAGATCTCGCTGGCGGTGCAGCGCGGTAACGCCGCCAGCATACTGGGCACGTTTGCGCCAGGTACCAACCGTTGCTGGGATCTTTTGTTTTAGTTGGTTTAGATTTAGTTCGATTTTTATTTTATTGGTTATTTCCAGATCCTTGTTTTGATTATGTTAATTTTAGCAATAGTGTAATTAAGAAGAATGCATGGCTTACCACATACGTACCTTTTCTAAAACATCATGGTCTTCTCTACAGTATAAAGCACCGCCTTCTCTTAACGCGAATTCATCTCCTGTAATTAGAAATAATCATTGTGGTTAATTCAAAAATAGATAGGATATGAAAATATTGAACGAACATTTTAAAGTTGGATATACGAGTAATACTTACACAAGAACTGTTTGACTGTACGATGATACCAAATCTTTGTATAAAAAAGTATAATAGCTATCTATATGCTACACTGTTATCTTTATAATATCCGAGATTCTTCATAGATATCGGATGTTTAATCAGATTTTTCAAACCGCTGCTGAACTGAACTTCTATTGAAAACGTGGTAAAGAATTTCTGAAATTACATAATATACAGCTATGCGTGTTACCTCGTGTAATTAACGTTTTAAAAGTCTCACTCGAATTTGCAAGTGCGACAGAGAGGGAGATATACGCGCGAATTTCGTTTTTGGTTCGGGGTAGGCCCTCTGATATGTAAAACCTCGACATCTTAGGGAGTTTAAATTGCGGCGAAATTTGGCACAAATGTGAAAATAAGTATTGGGCATACGCGTATTTATCTCCCATCACAAACAAGCCGCAAATACTTCGCGTCAGGACCTTTTAAATCGTCGCCATCTTGGAAAATGTACTTATTTCTCTTGTATGGAACTAATGACGCTATAAGAGGTGGTTATACTGACCAGGTATGAGTTGTCTCGCACATGCGCAGCAGCGGAAGCAGTCGATGTGGTAGATTTTCGTCTTCGCGCGCATCACGAAGTCGTTCTTGCTGAACGAGGACCCGCACTTGTCGCACTTAGTGCCGAATAACCTGCGAGATAGAGACAACACTGCGTTACTTCGGACCATCGTTAAAGACTGGTTATGGGACTTATGAGGAATATTTAACCTATGGGCATACTTTCGAAAAACGGCCCTATTAAGTGGGTTTTTGAGATTTGCTTCAATATATCCACGTGACACTGCTTCAATATTCTGTGTGTTGCTTTATAATAAGGACCATGTAGGTAACCGCTTCCATAGATGTAGAAAAACACCATTCTATTCGGAAGTACGTATCTACCATGCAGACATTCAGCGCTGGTCTGTGATGTGAGAACTAATCTGGGACTCAGATTCGTAACAACTCTAACGACATTATAAGATGTTTATACAATTTGGTCCGTCCGACAATGGGTATCTGAGCACTATGAATTGCTCCCAAAGCTATCCTAAGTAGTGAAACCGTGATATTTTTACACCACATCAAGAGGTACATCAAAATAAGGAACCCCATTGTAAATTCTCGTCAGCTACGGAACCTCAAACCCCTAAGCACATTTTGAGCGAGGTTATTGACCGGCACTTAGCGGATGAGGCCGCCCCAATCTGGCTAAAAGCATTGCTCGCTAGGGTTGCCCATGAGGGGTAGGTTTTAGGAAAAATACGAGTATTGTAATAATTGTATTGAAAATTGAAATCGTTAAGCGTGAACTGTATTTTGTATTTTTCAAATTTTAAATGTGTTATCTAATGGTATATAACATATAGGTACCTACACAGACAGTTTTCTAGTTTCAGTTTCGTTACTAAATTTTAATTTAGCAGCTCTAGCCATCCTCGAAGTCAGTCAAAACGAATATCTATAGGTACACAACGTAAAATTAACACACGTAGGTAAGTGCTACGTATGAGTAATCTACTTAAGAGGATTGTGTAACAGAATTATTCTATACAAAAAGCGGCAACGTTTTACGCCTCCTAATCCTGAACCTAAATGCATGATTTTTGGAAATGTTGTAAATATCATTAAATACTAGCTTTATACGTTTGATTTTATGGCAAAATTGCCTACAGGTGAAAATATGGACCCTTGAAGATTCGTTTTTTTTTATTCGAAAACTTCCTCCATGTTATTGTTTGTTTTCTCACCGGGGAGCAACAAGCAACGTAGCAGTGCCTTTACCATGGGCAACCATGAACGTACTCGCTAGCGACTGCGTAAACGATTTAGTATGCCGATTCTTAGTTCTATTGCGTAATCGCTAGAGGCGCTGTACTTTTGCCCATACAATTTTTTACGCAGTCGCTAGCGAGTACGGTCATGTAAACTCATGGTAAAGGCACTGGTGGTTAAATGATTAATTAAATAAGTATAAGTAGATTAAAATGTATTATGTTAGGAAAAACAGATCTATTTCCTGGATTTCGCTTAACATCGGGCAGGTCTTATGCTGATTTGCCACCGCACCTAATGGTATGAAAAATATGATAAAGAGTAGGGAGGGTTCCGACAACCCTAGCAAGTGACGAATTTCAGGACAAAGGCAGAAAGCACGAAAGAGTTCCAAACGCTTCGTATAAATAGGAACGGGGCGCGGCATTATATTCAGCCTTCAGTATTCGCTATTGGATCTTTTCGCTTTGGACATAAAAAAGTTCAGTTAAAAACCTTTTATTAACGGACGAAGGAAGAAAAAAAGTGAAAAACTGTTATAAATTAGGTATAGAAGAAGTAAGTAAGGTAGGTACGATGATTTTTTTCACAAAAAAATCCCGTAACTTACTCATCGACATAGTAAACAGAGTGCAGAAATCCGTTTCAATAAGAATAATACGTAAGGATGTTAACGGTGTTACGGTATTATTTCGTCAATGAGGCGAGACTGCGATAAAATTTCAAAATGGTTTTCTCGGTAGGGCGACTAGTGCTCCGTGGTACCAGTCGAACCTCAGTCTGCACCACGACAAGGAGATTAGCACCATGTATGGTTTCTTTAAGCAGAATGCCAGACGTTATTTTGACAACGCTTCCCAACATAAGAATCCGTTAGTTAGGAAGGCTGTCTACTACGTTCCCATCCCTCCCCCCTCTGTCGTAACTCGGCGATCACTGATTAGGGGCCGCACGGTCCGTCAGTTAGAGTCAGTCCGACCCGGGTCGGGCCTAGCTGAGTTTCCTGCTGGACTCTTCTCAATTAGGCTAGGTTTAGTGCGCCAGCGACGAAACTCCCAGTAGCTCGATTCCCCTCACACTTCAGATTCGGTTGAAACCGCTCAACTGGAGCGCAAACTCTTAGAGTATTTCAGCGTTCCAAACCACACGCGTGGTCGTGTCGGAGGTTTTCCCCTAGATTTTCCCCAGGCTACTCTCCAGCCGCGCACTCCTATCGCTTTATGGGCCCGGCCTATAAAGCCACAATCAGCTTAAAAAAAACACCAATGTTATAAAGGAGAACATCAGTTTAATACGTATCCTTAAGACTAACTTTAAATAATTTGTAGGAACAGTTACTTATTTTACAATCTTAGATTAATTTTAAAACTAGAGCCTCAGTCTCATGGTAATTCAGCGAAGTTAGCCACTTGAAGAGTAATTTTGTGTACGACGATATCGTCAAATTTATCGACTACCTAAAAAAATTAACACTGATTTCTACTCCATTGGTCCTGTTCTTTATGTCATTTGCACTCAATCGTGTGATCCCAATGAGGGCTATCGTTTTTGTGCTCACCAGTTGGCGCCACTGTCGTGTAAGGTCCAGCTTTTTATTGGTTATTATGGGCATGAGAACGAATTTTACATTTAAATCGTTTCGGAGACCCCACGCTACACTAGCGCCTCTAGCGGCGAATTCATACGCAATAGCCCTCATTATACGTAAAGTCACTCCCTAGATAAGAAAGACTGTATATAGTCACTCTTAGTAATGGGGTTGTAAGTACATGACATTGCCCAGTGTGATAAAAAAAAACAAATACAGTTACTATCAACTTGGAAACTTACTTATTGAAATAAAAATGTATTATTAGTTAATGTCAAATAAATATATAAGTAAGTATACAATAAATAACTTCCTTTTGTTGTAGCTTGGTAAAATCACACGTACCTGCTCTTAATATGTTACGTACTACTCCGTGGTACCTTTTTTTCTAATAGGACCTTATGTTTATCTAATTCCATAACGTATTAGATATCGGATCCAACATTAACATCTGGCCAAATACGATAGGTAATAGAAATTTAACCATATTTTTATTTCTTAACTGCAACTGTAATATAATACTTCCATATTGTGTGTACAGTTCTGCCAAATGTCAATGGATGACATGACGTGTGAGTCGCAGCTGCGAAATGTGACCACACACATTGAGAAAAATTGCTATTGTAAGGTACCTACTGAGTGAGTAGCAGAGCTGTACGTTTTTCAAACTACATCTATATATATATATATATATATATATATATATAAAGAAGTCCTGTTCTGACTGACTGGCTGACTCATCAACGCACAGCCGAAACTGCTAATGCTAAGAGAGTTGATTTTTGCACAGTCGATTACATTTATAAAGTAGGCTAGGGATAAGAATGGATTTTTCGAAATTCATCCCCTAAAGGGGTAAAACAGGGGGTGAAGTTTAGCAATAATATTCCTCCTTAATGTCTATGAATGGGCTACAAATAAGCCCTAATTTGTACTGATGCATACTTACTTTCTTGAAATATCATAAAGTGTTCGCGTTCACGGGCGGTTACGGCTATAGCCGTAGTTGCAATTCAAGTTTGAATTTTGCTGTTTTGCAGTAGTTAGGGGAGACCTAGGAGATTTGTGACAGAGGAGAGTTGTGACAGAGACGATATTTCCCTACCTATGATAGTTACCGAGCTGGAAACAACGCTCGTTTGCCGCTTTAGAGACGTGCTACTTGTCTCTGTTTCCGATGGTAGCGCACGAGAAGCGGTTGCGTGCAAATAAACGCGAAAAGTACCTAAGTTTTTCTTCAAAATTTTGGTCGACTTTATATCATGTCTTATTACACGTGCATTGCTGTGTTATATTTACTTAAGTTGTATTGCCTTCAGTTTTCTGCTGGGTTATTTCAAGACTTTTTTTAAATTAATTTGCGATGTATGTATGTATGTTTGTACATTATAAAGTCCGCAATAAAAGCTTGTCTCAGTGTTCTATTTTGATAAAAAAAAATATTTGGTCTTGCGGTGTGTTGCTGTATACTAGATGACTACTTTTTGTTTCAGAATGCCTAATAACTAGACACGAAAGACTGATAAAGGCATTGCTAGTGTCGAAATATAGGAACTGTCTAAATACAAGGCTGTAACATCTTACCTCGGTGCCCGTCACAACTTACCTCGGTGATAGGTAGTTGTGACAGAGGGAGTTGTATTACTTTTTGTTGATTTTCTCGGAAAGCGTAATACTTTAATTAATTTTGATGATTGTTTTGGATAGGGAAAGAATGGTGTTAAATCAGTTCACATAGGTCATAACTGTGGAATGTTTCTTAATCGAGATATGTCCCTTAAATTAAAAATGTCACTCCTACACACTCCTAGGTCTCCCCTATCTAAGTACGGCCATCACTATATACCGTGTTTCTATTAGATTTTATATCTTTGTATAATAAAACGTCGTATCTTGTAAATTGTAATATTAAACATTATTGATATTATCGGCTCCGTTATGAATTTATTTTAACACTAGAGCCAAAATTATAAGTAGATATTCTATCTTCCCTTATATACCTATTTCACGAAGTAGAATTAATGGCTAGCTAACTTTTGATAATTAAACGAATATTTTATCTTATATCAACAATCTCCTTGTTTATCAACGAAGGGCAGAAGTAACATGTAAATTATCAGTTTTTGTGATACAAGTTTAAACCAAGCCGCTATTTACAAAAAGAAAGTCGCCAAAACGGATCGAACCAACAATCCGTCAATCAGACCGCCGGCGCCTCTTTTTACTCAACACCAAAGATGAATTCACTAAAATAACCGCTAATGTTTATCTTTTCACCCTTCCATCTCTCGCGGGTAAAATATAGAATTACATATCAACAACCCAATATTGTCTATGGTATTACTACTTTACAAATACCCCGACCTTGTTGCGACGCAGTAAGGTATTAAATTGAACGTATAAAGTCAGAAATAGGTTTCTCGACGGTGGAACAATATTTGTAGTCTATACTCTGATGTGCCGAAGAGAAAACAAACGAGGTTTGACTGAGCATTATGTATTTTGGCGCCAAAACAAACGTCAGTTTGACAGCACGGCGGGCGGCGGGAACCTGATATGTCTATGGTATGTTTGTTCCCGTTTACATCGACCGGATAAGCGGGTTTTCGATTGCTTTTTTTACCTTGTATTTTATGTAAATAAGTTGTAATATAATTATATTGTATTACTTTACTTCCCTACGCGTTTTTTTATAGGTATGCGTCTTTGTGCATGTACGACGACATTTTCCGTCTTGTGAATGTGTTATAGCAGATCATTGAATACAGTAGTTTATGAGAATAAAAGAATCTTTAAACCGATATACACCAACTAAGACCAAAAACCCGGTAAAGTGTGAGAGGAAAGAAAGTTACTGGTTTATTTTATTTTATTATCAGTGAAATATTTCCTGTTTATATTATTATAACACAGATTATTCACTTTGACCTTATATATGTTGCATCGCAATTAACAGAAATTGAAGGGAACACGTTGTATAGAAAAATCAATCATGTAGAGCGTTAGAAAGTCTTTCATCCGCCATATTTTGTTTATTTTTTCCTCTAATCAATCATTAACTAGCAATTACAAAAATGACGGAAGTACTTGACTGGTAAACGTATAAATAATATCGATTGTAAATTAGTATGTTTCCGTTGTTTACCCGAGTCCTTCACTAGCGGAGATGGCCCGGCGAGAGCAAACAAATGTTTCCGCTCACTGTAACGAAGGGTTACAGGAATATTGATAATCATAATTTTGCAGTTTTCTGTGGAGTCTTTTCTTACGGAATGTTGGTTTTTGATATACGAACAATAATTTGCTAAGAAAAGGATAAGGATAAAAGTATTGAACAGTTCTATTTCCAGAATGAAATAAAAACCTTAACTAACACGCAATAGTTCCTATTGGAATGAACTTCTTTATTTCATTTGCGAAATATAACCCTCAATCTACAGTCTAGTCAACCTTATTTGGTATAATTTACTAATAGATTCTAGTAGACATAAAAAAATGATCTACTACTAATGAGCACAAAAATCTTGCCATCGCCTTTAAGTATATCAATAACAATAAAGTCGATGTGAAGATGTTTTTGAGCGGGTTAGAAGAAAATATATATTTTTATATAGCAAACTTACTAAAACTCTACAGGGCTTAGCAACCAGACGAATAAAACAAATATTTAACTAAGGAAAAGCACAAAAAAAAAACCTAAAACTGCTGATTTGCACGGTAATGATATTTATTTTTTCTGTGCAAATCACTATTTTTTTGAAGCGCAATCAATGTTTTTTGATGTGCTATTAGATAAATATATCCCATAAATTAAATTAATTCAATACCTACTTACATTGTTTTTACTTTCAACCTGAAGTTCCAGTTAAAACTAGTGCGACAGTGTAAACATTTAGCTCCCTTAAATAGCTAATTCCCAGTTGTAACCCAAGATGGCAGAATCAGGTTACGCTAATAGCGGGCCGGGGTCGGAAGTTACGGCGCAGGGACGCCGGGAAATCTCAACCTACTCATTCAATTTGGAATTTCGCTTTACATTGCTTGCAAAATGTGACTATTCATGATTTTTGTTATTCCAGTAGCTGCCCTTTATGACATATTGACCTATTTTACTTTTCGCCCCGTATAAACGTACCTACGTATTTATTAAATAACCGAACGTTTATCAATATATATTCACTATCTAACACAGAAAAAAGTTTTGAATAGTTTGCTCAATGTTACCCCTTCAATCAAAGTAACCTCGGTTTATATACCTAATAAACATAGTCTAAAATGAGCCACATTACTACGAGATATTAGTTATAGTTAGAAAATAACTATTTTCGAGGGATAATATGGCTTTTAGACCAGAGTTAAAAAAAATACTTTTCACTTCGATTGCGTGAAAATAAATAAATAAAGGTTAACCATCCAAAATTAACAATAAATCCCACGGCGGACTTGTACAATTTGGCAGCATGTTTTGACACATAAAACATAGACACTGCGGTTCGCGCGCAATATTCACGCGCAAAAAAGCTTCTGACCTTCCATTGAGCGCTTCCAAGCGTTGTTCGAACGATTTAATCACTTTTTTAATTATTGTGAAATAGGCACTACTACTAACTTAATCTTCAGACTTTAGAGAAATTAATTCTGTTTCCTGATTGGTCGATTTTAGTAAAGCTGTATTCTGGTTGGTTAATACCCAATAGCAAATTTTTTTTTTTTAATTAATGTATTCTGTGATTGGTGGATTTAATAGTGAAGTATTTTGATTGGTCAAATTAAAATGTTTTATAAATCATTAATGTGTATTCATATGTTCCCTAGGGGGTAAATGTACTACTTTAGCCCCGCTTGACAATTCTAATATGGCACAATTTTCGAGCATGAGAAGTGAAAAATCTTTTTCTTTGAATATTCGTAACTTAGGTATTGAAAATATTTTGTAATTTGTATACGAAGTACGAAATACAGCGCGCCACTACCAGGCCCGCTACCACCTGAAGATTAGGCTGAAAGTTTACTCGCCTGCTGGTATAGTTTCTCTAGCAGCAGGTCTTGTCGTTTATGACGAAACCAATGCAGCTCTCGTCCAGGAACTGACTACACTTGTGACAAATGAGGCAGGCTGGTGCCAATCGAATTAAGGTGCCACCCTGAGTAGGTACGTAGTCGTAAGAGAACTAACCTAGTATAGTCTCTTTTGCAATACGTCTTGCCGTCTCTGACGAAGCACGTGCAGCTCTCGTCGAGGAACTGGCGGCACTCCTGGCACTTGAGGCAGGCGGCGTGCCACTCGAGATCTGGAGCCACCCTGAGGATATACTGGTCGTGGATTTGCCCGCCGCAGCCGACGCATAATGACAGTCGGAGCTTTTCTGAAACAAAACAAATGACATTGATAAGAGGACAGATTCCTTGTAGATTAGGTATTCAAATTGTTTTCAAGCAATGTTTAAATTGAAAACACAGGAAGAACTAGTTCATAAGAAGTCCTAATTTAAAGGAGAAGTTTTTGTGTCAATAAATATAGCTATTTAACGATACCAATTTAATAATCTTAAATCTCTACAAAACATATGAAAAACAAAGAAATTATAGCAAACATCATAATACGTCAATAATAAAAGAATTATGAATAAATTATTCGCCTGATCGATAATTTGAAGGGGCGTGGCGGCCGCGCCCACGGACGGGCTCGAGCGAGAGTGTGGTGTCTCTATCACACTTTGGGCGCTGTACAAAGGTTGTATTAGGTTATAGTATCATAGTTTATTTTATAAAAGTTTACCGCTCGCTCCTTCACTTCTGTTTAATGTTTGTTTCTGTACTTAGGTAGTGTTTTAGTTACTTTTGAAAGCTTGTAAAATACATCACATTCATATCACATTGTACAAAATAGAATTTAGACAATTTACACTAGCACGTAGGTTCCTAAGTACTACCTACGCTGTCTACTAGAAAATATTTTTGTCACTATAAAAAATCACAATGTAAAGTACCTACTCAAGGGGTTCCGTTGTGTTCTCATCGTTGAGTGTTTAATCGGAAACTTACGGGGATATCACTGACATCCTAATCCACAAATCTATGCACTCCCATTCAATTCAAACTATACAAACTTATACTTACTCCAGCAAAAATTAGACCTGCGAAAATTGGCATGGTATTGGTAAACTTAATATAATTATGCTACGAATGCAATGTAAGCCTTGAAACATGATTTACACGTATTAAGTTGTTAAGTAATTTACTAAATTTTAACTTAATTTTAAGTGACAAAGCTTACAAACAATCAATTTAGTAATCAGTTGTTAAGTTTATTGAAGAATAATAAAACACGATTGTTTGTGGCTGTGGATCACCTCTCTTGGCTTAGCTAGAAAACTTAACTAAAGTTAAATCCGTATGCCGTGTACACTTACTAAAAATTAAGCTATTATTTAGTTAATTACTTAACAACTTAATACGTGTAAACCATGCTTAGGCCAAGTCCGGGAACACGCTTGCGGCCCTTTGTAATTAAATAATATTATAATCAAGCCAACAATTTGTGTTATGCATTCTCTCTCGCTTTAGTGCATAGCATAGCAATTGTGTCTGAGCGCGACGCAGTGATAATCAGGTTAAGGAATAGAGTTAGTTAATTGCGTAGTAATTAGGTAAGCCTACAATGTACATAATAATTATGTTTGCTTAGTTTAGGTTTAACCGGCCAGCAAACGCTGGGCCGAGGCTATTGACCGTGGTACAAACCAAGTACAAACAATGCTCTGCGCAGAGGTCGACGATTCGCACTGCGCGGAAGTGCAGCGTGACGAGACGACTTTGCGCGCAACTGAACCACGCACAATAATAATAAAGCGTAGGCAACGCGCTTTCGATTCCCTGAAGTTGCACAGAGTGCGTAAGCCGCTCAGGTGGGTCGGACTCTTATTTACCACCGACGTGGTATTAAAAATAAAACAAACCATTAGCTGTTATTATCAACTCATATACATACATATAGATGTGCAACTTATCTGAGATTTTCTGATGGGTCTGATTGCGAATAGTCTAACGAATCTTGGGATCAAAATTATATTTGGCGTGCGAGTAGGGTGAACTGAGCAAGCTGTGAATAGGAGAACAAAAAGAATATCAGATTTGTTTATCACACAGGTACATAAAAAAAACTTGTGCCATTAGGTAAATGTGTATGACACAAATATCAAAGTCAAAACTATCTGTACAGGAATTTATTAATTCTTTAGCGTAAGAGCGTGTACAGATATCATTGGTATGCATATTGTTGATATCAAAACAAAGCAATAATTAAATTAAAACATGCATGCTTTCATTATTAAAATTTCTACTTGACGTTAGGGGAATTTTGGTCCGAAATCTCTTGACATTTCATGTTAGATTTTCGTCATATTAAATCACGGCTAGAACTAATTGGTTCCGTTGCGCTGTAACCAATCCCTCGTAAACCTGCAACGGTGCAGTAAAATGCTGAAACCCGGATAATTATTTTAATTATTAAGTTTTATTTGCAAAATCTTTGCATTGTTTTAAAGGATGTCGTAAAGCAGGCATTATAGCTACGAGATAAGTTAATGCCAGGAAGCTTTAACTTTAAGTTAAATTAAATTAATAATAAGCTTTTTATAAAACTGATATTAGTCACGGAACAAAAAACCGATAATAAACCGACAGACATTGCACAGATTCTGAGGTGTGGTTCAAGTGTTTGGTAATGGTGCCAAGCAGTCGAAAGTCTCCTTAAGAAGTCCCTAGTGACTCTCAAAATTGGGTTTTACGTCAAAACACTGTCAATTACTGTCAAAGAGAATTTAATCACTACGTTTTAATTACTGTAGCACTTACGGTAATAAGAGTTCTTTTGCGCCGTTTTCTAAAACAATTTCAACTTCATCAAAGTAACCTCGTTTTTATCTAGTCACCTAAAATTAAAATATATAAATAACTACATATTAGCAACATTCAGTAATTTTGTATGTCCGGGTTTTGACGACCGGTTTAGCCTAGTGGGTAGTGCACCTGCCTGTGAAGCTGACGGTCCTGGGTTCGAATCCCGGTCAGGGCAAATATTTGTGTGATGAGCATGAATATTTGTTTCTGAGTCTTGGATGTTTTCTATGTATTTAAGTATTTATGTCTATTAAATATATCGTCGTCTAGTACCCATAACACAAGCCTTCTTGAGCTTACTGTGGGGCTAGTTCGATTTGTGTAAGATTGTCCTCTAATATTTATTTATTTATTTTATGTCCGAATGGTCTCAAACTTAATATAACTGTAGGGGACGGAGCAAAGAAAACGCGTAATTTTGGAAATATAAGGCAAAACTATAGTGCGAGCGAGTAGCCAAACGTGGCGAATACGGTTTTGGAAAATCACTGACTGGCGGTATACTATATGTTCTGCGTTTGACTTGCTCTCGCTACCCACTAGCGTTTTTATATATCTTTAATATCTATATGTTACACCAGATGGCGTTACAAGTACCAAAATATAAGAATTCGGAAAACTATACTAAAACATAATATCTAAACCTTTGCGTCGCCTACAATAACAATCCAAGTTAATTATCAAAAATTACTAAATGCAGGTATGCCAAAACTGCAAAACACTAAAAATATTCTTAATGAATGCATGTACCCTGTCCAATAAAACCTCTTTTAAAAGCGCCGCCAGATCTTATTACAGTGAAAAAGCTTAGTTAGGTATATACTAATGAATAACGTAACGATAAACGTTCATGAATCATTAAATTTAATGATTAATTTAACGATTAACATGGCTGGGCGGGGGCGACTTACGGTTTCTGTTTTTATGTTTTGTAAATAAATGGCTACAAGGTTGCGACTTGCGGGTCTTGCTGATTAGATTCGTATATCTTGACTGTTGAGACGGGCATGACTGCGCAGGTACAGTCGGAAACATTTATGTCGGTGAGAACTCTACTTAAAATCAACACTATAAGTAGGTAGGTATTCATATTTTTGAGAAACTGATGATTTACAGTCAGTTACTTTGTCTGACAGCTTGACAAAGGCAAGTGCCAACTTTTTGCAGGCTTTTCATTCCTTAGTTTTCCAATATTATTTAAAACAAAACAATACAGTATTCATTTACTCAACGAGCTCTAAAGAACGATACCCCACTCAATGGGGTAGGTCAATTTTTAGGGTTACGTACCCAAAGGGTCAAACGGGATCCTATTACTAAGACTCCGCTGACCGTCTGCCTGTCCGTCCGTCTGTCCGTCTGTTACCAGGCTGTAACTCATGAACCGTGATAGCTAGACAGTTGAAATTTTCACAGTTTTATTTCTGTTGCCGCTATAAACAACAAATACTAAAAACAGAATAAAATATGTGATTTTTTTGCCGTTTTTATATATAGATAATGGTATGGAACCCTTCGTGCGCGAGTTCGACTAGCACGTGGCTGGTTTTTTTTCGCGCCTCCTTTAGCTGTACGGGAGCCCCACTTAATAGGTAACATTTAAAATATGTTTTGACAATGTGTATGGCTTTGGGTCAGCTGGATGCTTATACTGGTGAAAATTTGTAGACTGTAGCTCTAACCGTTTGACTGAAAAACTTATGTGACAGACGACGGACGGACAGATGGACGCGTGAGTGACGTCAATAGGGTTCCTTGCACCCTTCTGGTACGGAACCCTAAAAGGGCTGAGCCAGCTTGGGACACCGGCCAACACTGGTGCGCTTGCATAATGATACGTACGCCTGAGGGCCTACTCCGAACTTCGTTAGGTGCCGTCCCTTTCACTCTCGTATTAATATTAATACCTACCCATATGGGTAAAAGGGACGGCACGATACGAAGTTCGGATTTCGAAGTTCGTAGTAGCCCCTCTGACCTTTTCTCTTCTGGCATGGTTAGCGGAGACAGGTTGCCAATGTAAAGACATATGTTGGTTGGAAATTTCATGGGTGTTCGATTGTACTTTAGATAGTAGAGATCTTCTACAGACGATTACCTTTGTAGCTTCTTCTTCTTTTTCTTTCTCCTGGCAATTATCCCAGATCATTTGGGGTCAGCCCTCCTAGTAATCCTGCGCCACGTCACGCGGTTGTGGGTTGCCTCTTCTGTTGTGTTTCTCTCTCTCATGTAGTTTTTTATTGTTTGCATCCAGGTCATTGGTGGTCGTCCGCATCCTCTTTTTCCTTCTACGATGTTCACCAACTCTCATTGTTTTATATTAAATACTTCCTCGCCAAGTGCTACATTTCAATCCAGCCAGCAACCATACATAGATGCAACTTTAGTTGCATGCTTCATAACAAAAAATTAAAATAACAAACCATAAATTTATTTACTTCTGCTAACTATAACGACGAGTAAAAACATCGCCATAAACGACGCCAGGTGGTTAAAAACATACGTACATGACATTAATTATCTTTATCATTTGCATCAAGCAACCTATATGATCGTACTTATAAAGGTATTACACATGTGTTTCTCGCATAATTAACCCTAAAGGTATGTAAAGATAAACCTACTCATTTACTAAAAAACTAACCAGCTTTTGCCCCACCCGTCCGTTAATCAAACTACCATCAACATTAACTACAAAATAATATGCTAATCCGGAATCCACAAGTATTCTTTTTTAGCAGTATAGAGCAGCGACTCTAACTTTAATTCAGCACCGTTATTTTAAGCAACGGCTGCATACAACTTCCACCCCAATTACACCTTATTAAGGACTAGCGGCCACCCACGACTTCTTCCGCGTAGATTATAGATGGTAACAAAGATATAAATGACGTCAATTTTTTCTGTCAGTTGTCTGATGCTGTTAATTTTTTGTGAAAAATTACTCAAAAGAAAAAAATAAATGTTCGCCATCTTGGATTTGAAAATGGATGTCATTTTCGTAATCGGCACCCCAAGGAACCACAACGATGTCACCCATATCGATTTTTAAGAAAAATAAATGTCCGCCATCTTGGATTTGAAAATGCATGTCATTTTCGTAATCGGCACCCCAAGGAACCTCGACGATGAGACCCGTATTGATTTTTAAGAGAAATAAATGTCCGCCGTCGTGGATTTGAAAATGGATGTCATTATCGTAATCGGCACATCGAGGAACCTCGAAGATGACACCCATATCGATTTTCAAGATAAATAAAGATTTACTCCCCGCACAAACTAGGAATCCCTTTTTCACCCCTTTAAGGGAGCAATTTAGAAAACGCTGAAATACGTTTCGTTGTATGTAAACAGAGAGTCTACTAACTAAGTTAAAATCATTATGCAAACGTTTGAGAGTGACATAAACGAGACCCTAAATGCGTTAGTCAAGTGGATGGAAAGTAATAATCTATCAATTAATGTTAACAAAACCAAGTATCTACAATTTCGAACATGTAAACGGCATAGTATAAAGCTAAATGTAACTAGTCGAGGAGATCTTATCAGCGAAGCCCAAAGCATCAAATTTCTCGGAATCGATTTGGATGAATTCTTAAATTTTAAAACTCAAGTACATAATGTTTGTAGCAAGCTAAATAGATTCATATATCCACTGAGAAAATTAAGACAAACAGTGTCGCTAGAATCAGCACTACTAGCATATCATGGCTACATTATGTCCACACTCAGATACGGTCTAATTATTTGGGGCAACTCTGTCGAGGCAAACAAGGCCTTCCTAATGCAGAAAAAATGCATAAGAGCTATCTTCTCACTGAAACCGATAATCTCATGCAAGCCGGTAATGCAGAGTAATAAACTGTTAACTCTGCCTTCTATGTACATTTTTGAGATAGCGATATTTGTACGACTCAACGAGCATCATTTTAAAAGAAACCATGAGATGATCAGTTACACCGACCGTATGTCTAGACAGCGCAACCTACTATTTATGCCAAAATATTGTCTCAAACAAACTGCTCGAAGTCCTTTTTACATGTGTATAAAAATATATAATAAATTACCTTTGGACATCAAGGAGCTTCCTTTGAACTTATTTAAAAGAAAATTGTTTCTATGGCTTTGCAACAAGTGTTTTTACTCTGTGAATGAATATTTAAAACTATGACATTTAATTATTATTTATATGACTTACCTATACAATGTAAATTAATTTAATAAGGCTTGACATCTAGAAATAAACAGTTTATTTATTTTTTTGATTTAACCTTAAAAATCTAGCATAATATTATGTAACATTGCTATCTTTTAAATTAATTAGTTACGCATAGTTCTCACTAAAAAATTTTGCATGCTACCCTAAGCAGAGTATGGCTGATCTCAATCCTAAGATTAACACCGATATGTAATGTAACCTGTACTCAGCAAATAAATTCATTTCATTTCATTTCATTTTCATTTCATTTTCATTTCATTTCATTTCATTTCATTTCATTTCATTTCATTCAATTCAAATAAGATTTGATCCCCGTACAAACTTGGAACCCCCTTTACACCCCTTTATGGAAGCAGTTAAGAAAAACCCTGAAATACGTTTTGTTATATTTAAACAGAGAGTATTTACGAAGTTTTAAATCTCTCACTTCAAAAGAGATTTGCTCCCCGTACAAACTTGGAACCCCCTATTTTTATCCCTTTAGGGTAGCAGTTTCAAAAAACCCTGAAGTGTATTTAGTTGAATTTAAACAGAGAGTGTATTTACGAAGTTTCAAATCCCTCACTTAGAAAAAGATTTGCTCCCCGTGCAAACTTGGAACACCATTTTCACCCCTTTAGTGGAGCAATTAGAAAAGCGCTGAAATGTGTTTTGTTATATTTAAACAGAGAGCCTATTTACGAAGTTTCAAATCTCTCACTGCAAAAAAGATTTGCTCCCCATACAAACTTTGAACTCCTTTTTCACCCCTTTAGGAGAGCAATTTAGAAAAACGCTGAAATAGGTCATCAATAATTTAAACAGAGTTTATATACAAAGTTTCAAATCTCTCACTTCAATAAATACGTGTACATACAAACTTTCATCCCTTGTTTTACTCTCTTAGGGGATGAATTTCGCAAAATGCTTTCTTATCCCCAGCGTGCGTTATAAATGTAATCGACTGTGCAAAAATCAACTCTCTATCGTTAGAAGTTTCGGCTGTGCGTTGATGAGTCAGTCAGTCAGTCAGTCAGTTTTTTCTTTTATATATTTAGATGATTCTTAGTATCAGTATTTTAAGTATAGTATAAGAATAATTCGCATAAGAGATGGCAGGTGGACTAACAGTGACCGACTGGACACCTCGCAACGGCCATAGGAAAAGAGGTAGACCCAGGAAGCGATGGGAAGACATATTCCGCGAAATATGTGGGCCAATGTGGAGAAGACGGGCTATGAACAGAGAAGATTGGAGAGAAACGGGGGAGGCCTACGCCGCTCAGGCGACTCTCATGAATAAAGTAGCACAAAACCCTAAATAGTGTAGTATATATTTTAAAAGTGAAGTATTTTAAGTTTAAGTGTAATACTGTAATTTTATGATAGATTAAAGGCTTTTTTTTATTTATTTTATTTATGAGAATAGTTCTATTGTGCTGTTACTGGTGTAAACCTGTAATTGGCTTTTTGTATTATATGTCAAAAATTTATGTATTGATAGCTGTTGGTTCTCCAAATAAATAAATAAAATAAGATACTCAAACTACATACCATATCTACCTATACACAGGTTTAGGATGGTTTTCATTCATGTCTGTTAATTTCTGTTACACAAATCGACTTAGTACTATGGGTACCAGGCGACGATATACGTACTTATATAGATAAATAGATATTTATATACATAGAAACATCCAAGACTCAAGAACAAATATTCGCACTCATCACACAAATAAATGCCCTGACCAGGATTCGAACCCGGGCCCTTCAGCTTCGTAGGCAGGGTCAGTACCAACTAGGCTAAAGATATCGTCATAATAAAAGGACAATATAATCAAAGCATTACAAACAAGATTTACGATACGAGTATAAAGCGACCTACCTATATAAAATACCCTACCCAATCTGTTAAGACATTATGTCGGTAAGTTACGTCAAAAATGTACTGATTTACCAAATTATGACATTTGGTCTAACGGATCTTTATAAAACGAAGTAATTAAGTATTGTATAGTAATTTCCATATCTACATCTAAAATATAATCTCTTTTGTACTGTTCCGACACCCGCGCACTTCGTAGTTGGGCCAATTTTTTAATAGGTACCAGTCTTTTTAATTTGCATTCGTAATTCCTCATTTTACGCTCTTTTTTATATCCAGTCTATTTTAATTTGTCTGACTTGACCAGTTATAGTCAATGTTAGATCAAAGAGATAAAAAGTAAGACTGTGCTTTTAATTTATTTGTTAAATTGGTAGTAAAAATATTTAAGTGAATTTGTAGATTCAGACTAATCTTTGGTCAATGTGCCCTTGCGCTTAACTAACACTTGGTGTTAAAACAGTTATTAAATTTACGAGATTTGGTTAAAAAAATATTTTTATTTTATCTAGCCTAAATAAAAACAAATAATATAATAGACCAAGAGCGCAGCGGCACCTAACGTAGATCATCGCATACCAGCAAAACGCAGTCAATAAATGCAAAATGTGTAAAAATTAAAAAAAAATACTAGATCCCCTGATCCCTTCATCGTCTGATGACATATCAAACTAGCCAGATTAATAAGCACGGTACCCGCACCGTGATCCATAGATCTTGCGTGCACACATGTTTGTGTATTTGTAATTTTGTGTCTCCATGTGTGTGTGTAAAGCTGGTTTTAAAACGCGTGCGTTAGAATTTATTGTGTCAATAATGAGCTGACCGCCGCCGCCGTGTCGCGGCCTAGGGTTGTCACCACAATACAAGTGAAAATGGAATATTGAAATAAAGTTGAGACTGAGAGAACCTGATTGTACGTGAATTTATATGCAACACTAATTTACGAACTAACTTTAGTTTGCAAACTGTCATACAATTCTTCATTTTACGATAAATTAACAAAACATGAAGCAAACAAAAAAGAATAAAAATACTCCTAATATATTAAACCTTTCATAGATAGAAATCAACCCCAGATTGTATCCACTCCTGTACCATATTATTGTTTACTCCATATGCTTCCTATATTTCATACGTATTATTAACCTACCTACTCTTCTGCGATAGTAACTCAGATCGTTAATAACCAGTCTAAGATAAATAAATACGAGTAGGTACATATTCATATTCATTGACCGTACCATTTTTATCGTAGTTAAAGTATCTAATTCTGAATGGTAACCCTAGATCCAATAATCGAATCAGGAGGCGGCTCTCTCAAAGACGCCGCTATCGGCTTATCTCCACGACCATTATATGTGTAGGGCGGTCAGAGAAGCTACAGGTGAAGTGCAATTGTTGATTAACATACATTACGCCACGTTCCCTTTTGTGTAAGGTAAGGTGGGATAAATTCGCAATAAAATATAATTCACTCATCACGTCAAAACCAAACTGTATAAAATACAAGACGTAAAATAAAAATAATTCATGGTTAAAATTATGTATGTCAGCGAAATTGCCCAAGACCGAAGCAAATGGAGGGAGTTGATTCGAACCCTACACCCCAGCAGAGAGAGGGTAACGGGATAAAGTAAAGAAGAAGTGGACTGAAAAGCAAATTTTATGTCCTCTGCCTACCTCATGTCTTTTTAAAAAAGGGTTCTTTTGCCTTTTGGGCATGCAGACGAGAGTTTATGTATGTGTACTTATAAGTACCTACTCGTCGTACTAATATATATATCCTAATCCTAATAATATTATAAACGTGAAAGTTTGTGCGGATGGATGTACGTTCCGCTTAATCTCAAAATCTACTGAACGGATCTCTATGAAACTTTCCAGTATTGTAGCTTAGACATCAGAATAGGACATAGGCTACCTTTTATCTGCGGGTAACACCGCAGGGCGCTGCTAGTATATATATATATATATATATATATATATATATATATATTCACTTAGTATGAGAAAAATATTTATGTATTTACAAGCGGTAATAGTAGTTAAATAACAATTACTTAAATAATATTTAAACTGGAGGATGCTGGCGGCATTTCCTGGCTGTATCGCAATGCTGATACGTTGTGCGAGGAAGTCGCCAGCTCTTCTTCGTTAGTTTTAATTTTATTTATATTACCTATTTAGGTTATTTTCGTTACGTACTGTTTATATTTTCTTGGTACATAAATATAACTTCCGTTTTACTTATATGATATATTTAAAAGAAAACTATATAATCTAAATACCAGTAAATGACTATACAACACTATTAAAGGCGTTAGTAGAGTAGGTATTTTTGCAGGTGTTCGGAATCAAAGCGTGTTACGTATAAGTTGGAGTGGAATAAATTAAACAGGGTAAAGAACTGACAAACATTACCGGCCTTTGATAAGAATTCGCCGGCAATAATATAATTAACATAAATAAATAAATAATACCCAAATTAGGAGATAAAATTGACAGCAATCAAATAAGAAGGATAATAAATTAATAACATAAATGTCCCCAGGTATCCTAATCGAAACACATTCCAAAAGTTATACATTTTCATGTTAGGTACATAAAATTGTAGAATGGACTTATGTTTTTCACAAGCCTTATATTAACTTCATCTGTGCCTTTGTATGTTAGTATAGTTTCACAATAATGCGATTCACCACAATTGGCCTGACAAAATCAAATTAGACAATTATGCATTATCCACGAGGTGGGTTAAATTCGACTTGCACTTGCACGATATGATTATCTTATGGGTTAATTCAAGAGCATGTGAAATGACTACAACTATACTTATTCCTATCGAAGAGAAGATTACGAGAAATGTTTTTTTAATTTATTTATCGTATGGCAATTATTTGGTACCGTGAGGTATTTGAGAAGACTACGAGAAGACAGTACGGTTGTCTGTTTGTTTGTTGCACTTTTAGCACCACCCCGGGGTCAAGTGTAGGGTAGCGGTGGGTAACTCCCTACGGACATGGTGCAACTTCGACCCCCTTCTCAAGTGGGTGGGCAACTTGGCTGTTAGAAGGTCTCAAGCCGCTCGAAGGCCTCTGTAACTTGGCTTAACGACAGTTGTAATAGTAGCCGGGATCAATGGCTTAACGTGCCTTCCAAAGCACGGAAGCGCTCAGTTAGTAGCTAACCACTCAAAGCGGTCACCCATCCAAGAGTTGCTCCGGCCGACGTTGCCGCACGAGGCCCACGAGCGTTCTGAAGATTAATGATTCGACCAAGCATATACGTAGGCTTTGTGTTTTTTAGGGTTCCGTACCTCAAAAGGAAAAAAATGGAACCCTTATAGAATCACTTTGTTGTCCGTCTTTCAAGAGCCTTTATCTCGGGAAGGCGTGGAGGTGTCGAGTTGAAATTAAAACCTTATACTCTGGTCTACAGTCCCTTGAAGCTGTGAGTTAACGTAAAAGAAAGATACGGGCGTGTATGTCGCAAAAAACGTATATTTCGACACTCTCAAGGGAATTAAAATTTATAGGGTACTTCCCGTTGACCTAGAACTATGAAATTGGGCAAGTAATATCATCATATACTACAAGTACAGGCAAAAATCTAAAAACTATACATTTGTAATGAAATCATATAAAATATCCTACTTAATACATACGAAATTTAGGATGTTTGAATAATCTTTGGATATGATGATGAAGATTCTTTTTATCCCCTTAAATCATCCCTCATATTTATGAATTTGGGGGTGGGAGTTGAACATAGGAACCAGATCAGAGTCATGGAGACATTTACAATGCCTGCTGATGCACGGAAAATTCGATTCAGAAGTACTAGTATAAGGCTGACCACCGAATAAGCACATATTTGTTATGAATCTCAGGGTCAAGATATAATAAAGACGTATTGTGAGGCAATTCTATAGACAGTTGTCAATATCACGATATTTGACAACGTCATTGGCATTGGCGTGTCATTTTATATCGACGACATTAGGTAAAGTTGAAGCTAATGAACATAATTTTACACAATTTACTACTTTGGGTCTTATCGTGGCTAAGATGAAGCAGGTTTTCGCATTATTTACTTTTGAATTTTAAGATCATAGTTACAAATAGAATATTACGCTTCTGCTTGATTATGATGAGCTATTATTTTGACAGATTTAGTTCGAATATCTGTGACTCGGTATTACAAGAGCTAAATGATCTCCAAACCAAAACGAATTATGACAATTAAAATCAAAGCATTTCAGCCTCTAACGTTCTAGCAATTACATGAATAATCGCATGAAAATCAATAGATTAGAGTTACTGCCTACACTGACCCATATTAGCCTCTAAAGCGCCAAAACATGCGGACCCAACGAGCCGTAATAATTTTAATGTTTAATAAAAATAGGAAACTTAATAGATAACGCTTTGATATCTGCCTACCGTAGTTGTTAAAAACCTATGGGTCAACTAAAATTTATGGAGTTGTTAGAGTGCTTGATTTAAAGTAACAACAATGCCTTGCGGCGCTGTACCCACGGCGTTCAATTTGTATTTTGTACATCGCGCTATTAAGAACTTCCTGAATTAAATGGGGTCGGGACGGGTACACGATCAGTATTCGGAACCCTCGGTGCGCGAGTCAGACTCGCACTTGACCTTTTTTTTAAGTTTAGTGTTGGTCCAAGTTGCGTCAATTTTCGCTATAACTAATTTTAGTTTATCTATAGCCACTGTATGCATAAGCCACCCGTAGGTATTTATTTGTCCCTTTTTTCCGAAAGCCGCCAAAGCACGCCGCGTGTGTACCCACCACCTTTGGACCAGAAGAGCTGTCCTTTTTTGTTTTGAAAGGTTTTTTAATGGGCTGAGTGCGCCGACGTGACATGGAGCTACTTCGGAGACATTTATGGTCGAAATTACGAGACAAATAGAAATCGAGTCAATATCCGGTAATGCTAAGCAGCATTCGATAGAAGACTTCGTGACTTTTTGTATTTGTAATCCGGATCTATACTATAACTATATACGTAGTAAAGATTTGCTCCATTTTCTTATATACCTAACTGAAAAATGAAATCTAATTAAAGATTTTGGTGAATTTTCCCTGTTTCGTTAATATGTTCAATTTAAAAACCGTGCAGTGCAACGAACCTACCTCCTCCGTGCCTGTCTGGGTCATCCTGTATACCGAGTGTAGGTATCTGTAGTGTTATCATTAAAACTGACAAGGAGTCAATATAGAATAAAGGTATTTTTGGTCGTTTCAGTTTAATCTGTAGTTTTCATTTAAGTGTCGTTACGCAGAAACTTAGTATTAGTTTAGTACTCGTACTTCGTTGTGGTTAAGGAATGCTGCGGCGGCGCTAGTTTACTACCAGACACATATTACGCTTATCTCTATGGCGGCCGAACATGCGCCACGCTCGGAGAAAGCTCAGACTAGTAAGAGCCTATTTAAGCAGCATCCTGATCCCGTGTTGTGTAGAAATTTGGTTAAGCATGATCACAGTCCAAAAATTTAATTGGTGCAATGGGATTTATATGGGAGAAAGGTAGCACTACCAAGTCAAAAACTCAGATAAATTAGGCAAATTAGTCTCAATCAATTACATTTGTCTGTATCCACATTCATCTCTGTCCTATCTGTGGGTAAAAGCGAAACAAAACACCAGAACCCAACTCTAACTGCTCGTCAAACAAATAAAGACGACTTAACACTGTCAATAAGAATCAAAATCCCGTGTTAGATTTAAGAATTACGCGTGCAATTCGTATAAGATATAACTTGTTATGAGACGGGATTTTGACCCGTGTGATTTTCTTGTTGGTTTAAAGATGTTTGTAAAGGATGGAGGTAAAAATTAGCAGGTCCTACCGCGGTATAGAGTAAAGGGCTGCGTCGGTAATAGGTAAAGCAAATATGGCAGCAAATAGAGGCGGACGAAAATAGCTTATTGTTGAATTGTTTGCCCCGGTTAACATGTTCCGTATTAAGTAGGTACTACCCGGTCACAATATACGTGCCTCCCCGGAATGCGACGCCGCACAAGCTCCGTTATGACGTCACGCAGCGCTGTGCACAGATATTGTGACCAGTCTGGTAAGTTTAGCTTGCTTTAGGTTAGTTTTAAGTGAGTCGTATAAATTGTCTATAGTTTAGAATTTTCGTGTTTGCTATAAAAACGAAAGTATCTATTTGAGCTATAGTCATCGTCGATACATTCTACAACAAATACAACTCACTAGATGGTGCAGACGAAGGGATATATAACATTAACTGTGCCGATTAATAACATCAAATTCTTGATTACTTAACTAGGTAGTTAACTAATGTGTTAAATAACCGTTAAAACATTTTGTTTGTCGAACAAGGACTATTCGTTCCTATTTCGTAAGGTATCTGCACTTACCTCTACTTACTCTACACACAAATCTACGATTCTAAAAATTTACGTATATAACAGTAAAAGGTGTTCTTATCATGACTGGAATTCCATACTCGAAAACATCAAGATCTTGAAGATTCGATCGTTACAACTAAATTTCATGATAATATCATAATAGACAAAGACAGCAACGCAAATGGTATTGAGATATTTGCTTTGGCCATTAGCCGTCGTGGTGGACGAGACAGCGCCGCGGGCGCAGATTAGGCGTGAGAACTGAATTCTGTGAGTCACTCTGAAGTGTTATCAATGCATCGATATGGTGGTAACGCTACCGTGCGGGACGGGCCATGCAAAAAGTTGTCATGATATGCAAAATTAACTAAAACTTGCTGAAGTTAAGTACAAGTAATACAATACCACATATTCGAATAATTATTTTCTGTTTAACCCTATACGGTTGGCTGAGGGGTAGAGAATGCCTTAACTGGCCATATCAGCAATGTCGTGATTTGTGGTCAACCGCAAACATATTTAGAACATAAAAAAAGATATGTTCTCGTAGCCACTTTTCTGTTTATGTAAAGCTATGTAAACTATACTAAACAGTACTGAGGGTTTAAAACAATTCGAAGTATCGTATTGTTGGTGGAAATATTCCGAACCCCTAATGAAGCAGCGTGGCTGGAGG
The DNA here is from genome assembly GCA_963556455.1 of Epiblema foenella. Taxonomy (NCBI): domain Eukaryota; kingdom Metazoa; phylum Arthropoda; class Insecta; order Lepidoptera; family Tortricidae; genus Epiblema; species Epiblema foenella. The sequence continues at coordinate 11,668,961 of OY747098.1, read as the reverse complement.
ACTATAATACTTATACAATTACGAACATTTTTTAATGTTCTCTACTACCTACTGGTGCAATAAAAAGTTATTTACACCTGTAGAAAGCAACTTCTACTTTCGTATGTTCTACATTGAAATGCATCGCTATTCTCATGGCCCCACAAGATCAGATAAAGGTCCGGCGTGACGGCTGCCACGTCTAGATGGCGTCACTGCGTCAAAGATGGGAAGGAGATTACCAGTTTCGATCGATTGATTTGTCATTTACAAGCGCAGAGCAACATGTAGGTTTGTGATCAGCTGATCAAGTATGGGTATGATACTGAAGCCAACAACAACTTTGCTGCTTACTTTACGTACAGTCAACAAAGTTGTTGGGTAGGTATGGTATGCACTCCTAGGTCCTGTATATAAGTGTATGGAGGTGGGTTCACTTTGTATGTTGCTGAGTGCACACTATGCATTATTTTATTGCGCAAATACGAGTTTTATGCATTTATGCCACACCTCCCGACGTACCAGTATTTAAATATTTATTCATTTATAGAGGGTTTTACGTCCACCAACTTGACCTCTATGAATGCCTATACATTTTATATTATATGTATATGTTGATATACTTGTTCTACGTTATACAATGTTGAAATCCGATTAATCGAGAAGATTATAAGCTACTTGACACGACGGTTCTTGTCTCTATAAACACGCTTTACTCGATATTAATATGAACTTGAAGCAACATGCCAATCAAAGTGGACTAAAGATCCAATCGTCGACTTACCGACAAGCCCGGTAGGACGTCGGATTAGCGGGAGCGGGCTTAGCGGCCGGAGGCACACTTAGGGCTGCATCCTGGATCTTTTCTGATCATATAATTTAAGCATTTATTTTGTCCATAACTCGTAATTACATTATTACCATCTACGAATAGCAGAATTTTAAATCGCCGCGGTGGCATAGTCCGCTTTTCATTATAAGAAAAACATTGACGAGACTCAAAGGGTGGGTTGCCTTGCACCAAACCGTCTGCAATCTTATGCTGTGTTCGTTAAAATTTGATTGTATGGAAAGTTAAACAAGTTTATATGAGACGACAGATGCTGGCGCCACATTTAGTGTTGGCGGGTCTGTAAATTGGTGTAACTCGCTCTAAAACTCGTCCTTACTACCGTACTATTTAATCTAGAACAAATGTCTCATTAACGGTATAGCAGTCGAAGTTCGTCCCTTAACAATTTCTTGAGCGAATATTCTATTTTCTACAATGGTCAGAGCCCAGTGTAACACTGTCGTATATGAAAAAAATACAAAACCTGACCAGTAGCCGGAAAGGGTTTTATGACAACGTGAATGACGGACAAAAAGTCGATCGCAACTCGTAAAATAAAATATCCTATTAAATATTTTTTAAACTCTAATACGGTACAGCCAGCGTCATATATAGTATGTAGCAGCCAAAGTGGCCATTTAGTTCGGTACACCATATATTTTGTATGGCGGCTAAATAATATGACGCTGACTAAAGTATACTTACTTTAGGTATAATTTTCATATTTCACCCATCGATGGGACTTGGACCCAAAGATAGGCATCTATGGAGTAGAACGTCTGATTAGGCCTGATTGATAAAAAAGTGGGATATTTGACGGAATAAAATTAAGAAAAAAGTGATAAGCTAAACGTCCCCGTGTCTGACACTTTCAATTTTAAAAATGTCGTATTAATAGATGTGTACAATAGGTTTTTAACTATTGAGGATTCAATATTGAGATATTTACCGTTAGCGGCGCTTTTGTACCTTTTACATGTTTCATCTCATTTTTGGAGTCTTCATTGCACTTTCTAGCATCGCGATGTCGGAAAAATGTAAGTAAGTTACAAGTAAGTATAGGTACGGGGTACGGGTGATAGGAGTATTTATTGATAGAAAAGTTAGCTATAGGTTCCGAATAATTAATACAGATGTGAAGGAATGTGTGGAGATCATTTTGGGTCACAACTTGGCATGTAAAACAACTTTAATATGGTATTGCGCACTGGTTAATTCTCATAATTAGCGACCGTTTAACCAATGATATTAACCGAAAAAAAAACTTGGTAAGTGCCTACCGTAATATCACTAGATTTCAATATTAAAATAATATAGGCTCTAGTATGAAGATTACCTATAAAAGGTGCATACGGAAATTAAATAATTGCACTAAGAAACTTTCGAAACAAACCACATTTCACCGAACTAAATACGAAATTACTCTGTGGTTACGGTATTTTAAATTAATGATGAATGATATTACAGAAAAGTTTGAAAGTCTTAACTCTCACAAAAATTTGTATTTGAGTAATCAAGAAATCTGTGCCAATCGTGAAAGTGGATCTGAATTAATAATTACACCAACGACCAGAGACCGTTAATTGAATATTCGGAACAATATTTGCTGTTTATTCAATACAAATTCCTTCACACTTCGGGACGTGATGGACGGGTAGACGAACATTCCCACGATTAGCAAATAATCGGATTGAGTGACGTTTTTAATTGATTCGAGATGTGTGAGAATCTTTGGAAAACCGCAAAACAAACTGTTTTCATATCGAGTAAATGCTGTAAGTATTGACTACAATGTTATATATCAATACACATATCTAAACCGGTAACTATTACTGCTGACACTTCTTGTCATTGTTATACCTCTGGTTATACTCATTGTAGATATGAACATGACATTAGGTAATACCTAATCGTTTCATTCACCGAGCGGCCATAAAGTAATCGGTATTTATATTTTACAATTATGCAAACATTTAGTTATGGCAGTAGACTGGACATATATACAAAATTCAATCTCGAGTACAAGTACAAGTACTACCTAGGTATTCCAGTCAAGTTGAAATTCTAATATTCAGAATCGAAGTGTCCCCAATCGAACAAATTTAGAAACCGAAAGGAAACTGAACGGGTTATTCTTAACAATATAAACCGTCTTATCTTGCGCGTAAATTCTGTCAATTACGAAGGCAAGAGACAAGATTTTTGCTTCGAAAAAAGGTTTTAAAAAAACACCGCCGCGCTGCCACTGGCGCCGGCCACAGATAACACTTTTTCAAACATTTCTTTTGTTTTTTTTTTCAAGCGACATTATAGGTCTTTTATGGGGGACAGACGATAACGCGTGTCCGAGTTTGAGAGGATTTTGTTGGGAAATAGGCTTTAATATAAGGAGGTAAAGAAAGTTATAGAAAAAACTGAGTCTTCGAAGTTGTGTGTAAACCCGTTTGGTGATATTTCCAATGCAACTTTGTTAGATAATAATTATGGTACGAAATGTAGGTATATTATACTACTATTTTTGTCAAGTGTGAATGAGTGAAACGAGCTGAAAAACTATTAAAGACATAACTAGTACTTTGCCTTACCTCCCATAATAGATTACTGGTAAACACATGGGTACCTAAGTCTACTTGGTGTATACAAAATGTACACACTGGCTCTCAATAAAAGTACGTGTCACTAAATCAATAATTAATAAGTCTTCACCTTACTCACGAAGTGGCTGGGCAGAAGTATTAGAACTAAAACAGTGATTAAAAAACACTTGTTTTTTTCATTCAAATGAAACTCGTGAACAAGTTACTAACAGAGCAAAAACAAAATTGATACGAAGGCCCACAAAACAAAACGATTAAAAGCAAAATATTTCACAATTTGCCGCTCATTTTGACAGCTGTCAAATTATCTGACAGCTTCATAACTTTTTCTTATGGGTATGGGTGATGACAATGGAAGTTTTTTGCCATTTGCAAAATATTTTGAGCGACTTGGCTATTATGTTAGAACTTTACTGTTGATGACTGATAAAGGTGGCGCCTTGTCCCTTGCACGTGCCAAAGAAATGCGTCATTACTTGAGCCTACCTGCTAATTTGTCTTTGGTCTTAAGGAATTTATCGGGATGCAACTGTTTAGTTTTTATAGTTTATATTTTAGCGATCTGTAGTTATTGCAAACCTATGTAGGCACAGACATATGTTATTTCCAAGCTAATGTGAAGGTGATTTAAATTAAGGGGCTCCTAGCTCCCAATCACCTTCGATCTGTAATTCTCTGTTTTCTCTTGTTTTTCATGGTCTATCGTATTAATAACAACGAGGTTTACCGAAATAGTATACCACATTTGCTTCAATACTCACTGTCTTCGAGATAAATGGCATCAAACTTTAGCAATTTTTGGCTAAAAAACCAGTTTTTGGACGTAATTTTTGTGAAGCTGAGTTTAAAATAAAAATCTCTCTCGCGTTGTTACAGACGTCAATAAGGAACAGTTACATGTATATTTTGTATATATAAGTGCATAGGAAACATACAACAATTTTTTCGAATATAGAGCTTTTTCGAATCTATTATCGAAAATAGAGCTTTTTGGACCATATTTCAACAAACCATAAAAAAAGTATTCAGTTTTTTCAAAATTTGGCTCTTGCAAATGTAGATAAAGGATTGAAGAACCGATAACCGTTTGTATCATAAATATATCTACAGTTTTGACGGAGCAATACCAATACAGTACTCGTCAAAAATCGATGAATAGCACGTGGAGCCCCTTAAGGTAACACATATGAGAGTAACAGTCCTCCTCCAGTTATTATAGTTTGATAAATATAGTTAAATTAAACAGAAAAAATAAAATCCTTTTAAATTTCGTTTAACTCTAAAGTAAGTAGTTGTTGTGTTTATATTATTATGGAATAAATTAAACTTTCTAATGTGTTAACTCACATAGGCTTAGATTTGAGAGCATAACATTATAAGTAGATGAGTTTTAATATTTTTTTTAACGTAGGTATCCACTAAATTTCAACCTTGCGGGTAATTTAGATAAAGTTACTTCGAAATTCACACTCATACACGTCTTTATGAGGCCAGATTTATATTTTAACTTTGCAATTTAGGTTGGAATAAAGATGATCCGGTATAGGTATTCTAGGTATTTTAATGTTGTTATTTTGAACAATTTATGAATTGATTAATTATTGTCATAGGTCACAGACTGAAACAATACTCCAGTCCAAGTGATGTCATTGTCAATTGAAACATGACTCTTTTTGTAAAAATATCTAACCATGCCAGTTAAAATCGAATCTTATTGCCAACATTAGAGGGTTTTAAGTTATATCAACGATTTAAAAAAAAAAGGGAGGCGCCATCATTTTTGTCGCCAACACCGGCGCGTCAAACATCCGGAGTTTTTTGGTTTTTTTTTTTATCTTGGGTCGGTGACCATGGCTTTAAAATATTGTCCGTGTGTAGTTGCCCTAATGATTTATTGTGTACTTGTTGTGGCTGACGTTTGGTTTTTTTGAGGTAGCGGTTGGGATAGGATAATTTCTACCTAAGAGAAAGTAGCATCGTAAGTCAAATAAAACGGTTTATTTTAAAATGGAAATGAAACGGTCTTAAATTATACCTTCCAAAATTACTTGAAAATATTATTTTTCCTAGAGTAATTAACTTAAAGTGGAATTCCTAGTTAGATACTTTATTTGCGTAATATAATTATCGTGCGGTGCGTTCAGTCAGTTCATTCAAATACATTAATATATTACCTATTTATATCGTTACCTACGTATAATGCCTATCATTTAATTCATAAGACTATAAGGGCTACAATACACTGCAGCGGCTGCGGTGGCGTCCAGTTGTCACTTACTAGTCATTGTCATTATGACAATGCCTAGTGCGGTGGCGGCCTGTTGTACACTATGATAGTGTACAACAGGCCGCCACCGCGGTCGCCACCGCAGGCCGCTGCAGTGTGTGCCACGCTTTAAACACCAACATGAAAGAGGTTGGATACTGAAGGATTCGGGACGTTATACGACTTTGTCCAATAATTAACAATACAACAGAAACCTTTTCTAAGCAGTGTCAGCCCTAGCGTGGTTTGGTCTGCTCAGGCGGCCAATGAACCACGCGTTCAAGGTCGCTTCATTGTTAAATTTAGTAGGCATGTAAAACGGTAGGTATGCGCTTTTTTATTAGAACATAAGTATCTGTTCGAAGAACTATTATATAATCTGTACCGAGGACGTCGGCGACGTTTCCTCGCTGAAACACCCAAACGTGCTAAAGGTAAGGTGGTGGACACTAAAGTACGAGTACCTCAATATCTTTGAACAAATTTACGTGTTCATCACGCATAGAAAAAGCGATGATCAATCAATTGCAATGGTCAAGCAAATTATAAAACGGTTGTTAAATAAAACCACTTGGGTTTCATTTACGTAGATACTTCCCACACTTCAAATTATATTTCTAATTAACAATGAAGCTTCAAAAATTAACTAAATTGAAGCAAACGAAATCAAAAGATCAGAGATGCTATCGGTGACAATTTGACTCCATAAAGGACTTTAATTTTCCGCTCTGAAGTCGTCAGTGTTTCAAACGCTCTATCTCTCTTTGAAATTATTTAGAAATCAGAACGTACTTTCATTATCACAGAGTTCATTTTCAAACTGTATGTTGGAGTTATATACGAAATTGTAAAATTAGGGAAACAAAAATGTCCCGAACATGGTCTCATTAAAAGAATACTTGGCGCCTTAGCCGGCCGATAAAGAAAAAAAAATTTTTGATGGCATTATGGTTTTGGGTTCCGTGTCTGTTTATGTTTTTTCATTACCTACTACCAATGATTTCAAAGTAAGAATAGGCCAACTCCGAACATTTTAGACTGAAATTTCTCGCACCGAAAACTGGATAGTGCCATATTATTTAGGATTCACATGAAACGGCCAGAGTCAGGAGAATTTTAACCTTCTACGCAGTGTTTACATTCCATATTTAAATAACAACGCCGCGCCGCACAATAATATACATAAAAATACATGTAACTGGTGATATACGGGTAACTTTAATTCATTCAAAGTACTGTAAGTAGGTACTTTAACGATTCCTATGGAATAATCACGTCCGATATGCGCCCGTAAATATCATCAGTTTACTAACTCTAATAAAAAAAGTGAGTCCTAACCATTAAACATTAATTAAATGTTTTTATTTGACTGAGATTTAATCCTTTGTGTACCTGAATGAATGTAAGTTCCGTACACATACCTTAATATAATTAATTTAATTTATGGTCTGTGGTTCCAGACTTATGTTCAACTATATATTTATGGTTCTATGCGAGTATATAGGACTGTAGAGTTGGAACATAAGCATTTAGATATTATATTTGTAGCTCAAAACAATATTTAAAACTGTATACTATGACCTCAGTGGCGGCTCAAAGGGAAACCCTCTCGCAGCATCCCTAACAGCCTTACGGAAGTCCGAGATGTTAAGATAAATTAGATCGGAATCAAAGTCTTGCCGCCTTGCATCCGAACTACATTGGAATACGCCTGGCTGGGCGATAATTCAATGACTTTTAATTCCCAATTATCAACTTAAAAACATTTTAAATATGTTTTCACTTTCTAGTTTTTTCTAGCCCGTTTAAAGGGTTCACAAAACTCGTTTTTGCCCCCTTCCGATTTTTTTTAATTTTTATTTCTGATTTGCGGACAAGAAGCATATTCGGTTATGCCTATCGCAACAATCGATGTAAAATTGTCACTTCTTGTGGGCAAAGTTATTTTCACTTACACGTTAAGACTTTCTCTCATCCATTTTTTAGGTTAGGATCATTACACGATTGTTTTTGAGAGTATGCAATTTTTGTCTACCTAAACAAAATTGTTGCTAATTAAGTTTCTCAACAAGCTGCATCAAGATAAATTGAAGTTGAAATGTAATATCGCGCCAAAATTGTTTTTATAAATTTTGAGTAGTAATCCGTCTCATGTTTTGTAATCTTAATTTCATTACCAATAGAATATAATACTGCCCATAAAAACTCTGACCAAAGCTTGACACCATGCAATTATGCAATGTTGTGACTTTTATAGATAAATACACCACTTCGTGGGACCTTTACGCGGTCGAATGGCCTTTTTATGCATTCTACACAATAAAGCAGCTTATAAACTGTGCTATTATTGAAATTCATAAGGGATATTGAAATAAGTTTATACAGTAGCGGTATTTAGTAATTCTAGTATTTATTCATTATGAGATAGATAAAAAAGTGTCCTTATATTTATAAATGGCCAAGTTTATTTTTCTTCTACATATTATTTATGGCCGTATTACTAACATAGATCTTGCCCTGTATGTAACATAGAACCTATAAATTGGGCCGAAATAAATTATTTTGAAATGGAAAAAAATGGAATCAAAAGGTGTGTGACTTACGTTCATTGTTTATTCAACCCTTGAAATTACTTGATTTGTTATAGAGCCAAGTAGGTAATCCTGAAATTTAACATAAATGTATTGGGTACAGAAGACAAATAGTAGCTTCTCATTTCATTACTATGGTAGCTTGTTTAATATTTTATGATTGCGTATAAACGGACCGACTGAAAAAGATATATCTCATTGGTTTTCGTAGTTTCACTTTTTTGTCTGCTACAATCGGTTTGGTACTAGGTTGTAGCAAACGAACTATCAAGCAAGCTCAACTATTGTCTAGAGTGCAGGGTCCGGAATGAGCGGTATACCTACTTATATATGGTCACTCTTTTAAAAGTCGCCTTGTGATGTCGGTACTCTAAAATTATAATTAACAATATCACTCTATTCCAGTAACTTATCTAAATATTTATCAGGTTTGAAAAAGCAGAAGGCAGAAGCAGAGGTTAATATCACATGAACATTTGTACCATATTGCAGAGTGATAACGCTATCGAACTTTACTACCGTCGCTTTGTACTACATATATGATACCAGTAATTCCGAAACATATGTTACTCTACGCACCACACAGTTCAAACATTAAAAACAGTATCGTAACATTAATAACTTGGAGCAGTTGGCGGCCTACTCGCCACGCCAATGACCTGTAGGCTATAGGTATCTATTGATAAAATAGATAAAAATATAAAATTATAGTTTAGTAAGTGAAGTTAAACTAGGGTACTTGACAGATGTAATTAATGATTGTAAAACGTATTGTTAAATGTAGCTTATGTTCCCTAGAAGCTAAATAACTAATTAAATTTCAATGAAAATCAATTAATTAATTAATATAATTTTAATAAGTTTTTGTTATCTATAACTCAAATGATGGAGACGATGCGGCATTTTGCTAGTGACGGCATACCACTACAAACAGCTGCTGTCAAAAGCGTTTTTGCTAGTTGATATTGTAATGCGAAGAGGTTATAATTCATTTATAGGAGTAGTGTGACGCCAAACCGCCACTGGATCGCGTTTTAACGTGAAAATTTAAATGAAATTAAATAGTATGATTTCATATTAAGTAGGGAGCGATTTTACGTACGTTTAATTATAAAAAAATGTCAAGTACCCAATTGAAGACATGAAATTTTCTTGTTCGTTATTTAATTTCAGGTCACCTAAATGAATAAGAAAAATATTTTTTTAGGGCGACACTCAACTCAAATGTGTATTAAATTTTGTGAATTATCATAATACAGTCAACAAAATAAATAATTGTACAAATGTAGGTAAGGCCACAAATATCTCACTTCTGTTTTAACCATTTTTGGTACTTATTTCGTACAGATTGCAATGTAGCTGACCCCACAAATTCTCAAATTAAGAAAGGGTCGGCAACACGTTTGTGTTTCTTCAAGAGTCGCAAGCGTCCATAGGCTAAGGTTTATCATAAGCAGGCCGTATACTTGTTTGCTACCGTATAGTATAAAAAATAGTTCAGTCCCTGTTCCTGTGTAAAACAAAAAATATTGTGAAGTCAGAATACTGACACTTAGAAGTAATATACTTATTTAGCATGGTCATTGGTGTCACGGTTTGTTAACCAAGTGCGAACCTAAATTGCGGGACTAGACACGTGGGTGGTTTACTAAGGCACCTCACCCTACTCTTACAAAACTGTAACACAGAAGTATTACCACGAAATGGCGTGCTAGTACGCTCACATAATCCGCAACTTTCAATCCTCTGTTGCAATTTTACAAAAACGTTCTACAGAAAACACAAATTTATGCATATAAGTAGGTGTTTTTATCGCGCAGATTTATGAACTCCATAAGAAGAAGGTGCATCATATTTGCGGATAGATACATATTTAAGACAATAATGAGGCTACCAAAGCACTTAACTTTGGCTGTGTCCATCCATATAAAGGACCCGTACTTAACTATATTTATGACCTTTTGAAATCATAACCTTTAGGACTTCGAAAAAATTTGATTGAGTCTTTTCTATTCTCCATTCTTTTTTTGTTTTATTATTTTGGGACGTTGCTGGACATGGCACGGCTTGTGCGTAGGCGCCGGCAGCGACAGCGTTGCTGCTCATGAAGGGAAGATGGATATTACATTAGATTCAAGTACCTCCTAAATAACTGGTTTGTGAGCATTTAGATTCGAAGATATCACACCATTCAGGTTGCATTTCTCTCATAAATACGTACCGAAAGCTTAATTTGCCAATATAAGATAATATTTTTAGTAAATTGTATGCACCCATATTTTTTCAATTGACTTTATCTAGTTTTTTTAAGATTAGAATTTTAACGGTAATTTTTTCACATACGTATTCCAATACTTGGGATATTTGGGGATAACATTGTATGAATGAATGAATGAATGAGTCTTTATTCACAAAGAATATATGGTTATTTAAGATGTACATAGAGTCACAGTTTAAAAAATTTTATACACATATTATACGCGCTTTTATTTCTGATCACCAACTTTGCTGAAGGCAAGGCTAAGCGATATCGTCTCTGCGGCCTCGTGGTTTCTTTATCCACTGAAGTAAAAAGTTCGGTATTAAGTTTTACAAACATAGCTATTTCAAAAAGGTAAAGACATGGCAGAGTTAGTAGCTTTAATTTTATAAAGAAAGGTTTACATGATTCTCTTCTATGTATTCCGCAAAGGGTTCTGATGCATTTCTTTTGAACGATAAATGCACGGTCGGAATCAACAGAATTACCCCACATGATTATGCCGTATCTAAGTATAGACATAATATAACTATGGTATGTTACTAAAGCGGTATTGAATGATACTGTCTGCTTCAGGCGCCAGAGTGCAAAAATAAATTTATTTATTTTACTACAAACGGTGTCTATATGTTCCTTCCAGTTACAATAGGTATCAAAGGTTACACCGAGAAAGACAGTGCTATTCACTTCTTTAATGTTATAGATTTCATAACTAATATCCACGTGTATAATCTTAGACTTATACGATTTAAATAACATAAATTTTGTTTTATCTAGGTTTATTCGAAGATTGTTAAATTCAAGCCAGTTAATAACGTCTCTCAAAGCTGTGTTGATATCATCTTGAAAGTTATCTATATCTCTACCTTTAACTATTATTGTCGTATCGTCAGCAAATAGGATGCATTCATGTTTCATTGAGTTGGGCAAATCGTTTATATAGAGTAGAAATAAGAGGGGTCCCAGGATGCTGCCTTGCGGTACTCCGTATTTATTTACATTATAGCTCGAATTGAACTTAGAAAGTCTGTTATTTATGATCCTATCGATTTGTGTAGTTTGTTCTCTGTTATACAGGTAGCTCTCAATCCAAGAGTGGGCTGGTCCACGTATCCCGTATTTATCTATTTTGTCCAGAAGTCGTTTATGACATACTGTATCGAATGCTTTGGACATATCAAGAAACAGAACGCCTACTGGAGTTCCGTTGTCGATGCACTAATTTTACATCCTTCAGTAGTTTATCACGTTTCAAAGATAGCACGTCGCACATTTTCCCGTTTCATAATTGTTTTCTTTAAAATCGCACGACAAACGGTTTTTTTAATCTTAAAAAATAGAGTATGCCTACTTACTTACAGGTAGGTCCAATATGACGTTTTCCTTACATGAATAAAGTAAGGCAAACAACATATTGAATGGAAGACATTTTATCTGAAAATTCCTAAATTAGCGTAATAACTACCTTGAGTTTTGAGGCCACTGCGGTATGGTACCTAGTGAAGGCCGTAATATATATTATCCCTGTTTTACTACGACATAGATACTACAAAAATATGAACCGCCTCCATATTCTATGCCCCAAAATAAGATGTCAAGTCTCAATCCGAAAGCAACCTGTTTGGCTCTCAAACAATACTGTTGGGCAACAACGCCGCGCAGGCGCGCGCTGTGCTAAACACGAATCAGACCGCTTCCGGCTATAAAAGGCCATAATGTGCCCATCATAGGTGCCGACACGCGTGGGCCGTTGTCCACTCGTAAGGGGGTGGATTATTGGGTAAGGTGCAAATGTCATAAATATAGATGCCTATCCGGAATTTAACACGATGAAAAACCAATATTCGAACTCGTAGGAGGGACTAAATAATAAATTTGTATTAGACTATTATTGTAGTTATTACATAAGTTACATTGAACCGGATTTTACTGAAATGGTTTTATTTTGGTGATACACTCGAGGTCAAAAATTTCGGGCCACCATAAATTAAATAACCACAATAGGCTTTTCTAAATATTTTACGCTAGTTTTATTTACATTATAAATTATTCTTCGTAATACCCAACAGTATTAAATAGCACTTCTCGTGATCCTATCATAAAAATATCAATCTCCAAAACTGATGATTTTTGCGATGTCTCGCTCCGTTAATAACATTGTTATTTTTCATGGGTTTTTAGGAGGCCGATTAAAACCTAAAACGTTAATTTTTTTAACTGATATTGTTGCAGGTTAGATGTAAATTAAATAAAGGTCATAATAGGATTAAAAAAACTGTACAAGTTTGCACTACTTTAGGAAATATGACGGTATTTTACCGACCCGTATTATTTGTCCGCGAGTGTATAAGCAAGATGGTGCTTTGCACTTAAATCACGCAACCCAATTAAATTTTTTGACGTGTTATCTTAATAACTATGAACGATTTTTATTACTACTCGTGTATAACGAGGTTTATATTATAATTGCTTACTGCTAGTAGAAATAAATCCAGAATTGACCTCTCATATTTTGTTACCGAGTGGTACTTCTAAAAAGCGCTGACATTTTGCAGTCCTAAGATGCATCATAACTAGCAGATGTTACGTGGTTCACAAAAATCTTAATTGTATTGCAGCAATAATAAAACTACTTATCGATATTTTATTGATTAGGTGCTCATAAATATTTACGTACGTATGTCAAGTTAAGTACCTATGCAAAAATTGATGAGCTAGCGTAAGCTTTCGTCCAAGAAGCACATCCTACCGGACTTAAATACTGTTTCGTAAATGTTAGTGGCACTCAACGGTAAGCAGGAGGTGCGAGCTACCGTTCACAGCCATAAACCCACAGCCGTGGTGGTCCGGTTACCTGGCCTGGCTGCTGAACAATGTACTACATACTTCTCTTTTCTTATATAGGTACTCAGAAATGTTCACTACCATGGCAAAAGCAGCTGTTCTGCTGCACAAGGTCTTTCTTCTTCATTAAGCGAAGACGAGGCAGCACGATAAATCAAATACATAATTATAAATCGTTTTAAGTAGGAAGTATACGTACACAGATGGAAAATAGTTCTTCAACCAAATAAATACTCTTGATTCTAGATATTTTGGGTTTCTTAAATGTCTCAAAGTTTATTATTTAACCTGAAAAATTAAATACTTAAACCAAGCTCCAAGAAGGTTTTCTTTTAAAACTTAATATTCAGACCAAGAGCGTGAGCGTTTTGTTTTATCTATTGTATTTTTAATTTGAACCTTAAGTGTCTTAGTGCAATACTTAAAGAACTTGTACCAGGAAACTTTGTTTCAGGGTTCAAGAGTATATTACACAATGTAAAATTTGATATTTTTCACATCAACAGCCGAAGTTTCTTAGCGCATGAAATCTGTAACTTGAGATAAACTGAAGTGTCTCAGTGCAATACATAAAAACTTGTACCAAGAAACTTTGTTTCTTGGGGTCAAATACTCATAATTCAATTGAGAATTGTATTTCTCCACGAAAACAAGAAAACGCATTCGTTCAAGAATACGTTACTCAATGTAAAATTTGATATTATTTACATCAAGAGCTAAAATTTTGTATACAACTTGTATACAAAAAGGAGAGAAAGTCAAATTGCTGAGAGCTGATTTACCAGGCATGTACTTACCTACGGAACGCATGCCAGGTAGCACACTCATAGAGAAAAAGACACAAGCTTGGCTGCAAGGCGGCGTCTGAATCTGATTCAGTTGTCTTAGATCGATTGTCGAGGTATACACAAGTAAATGTGCGCTAGTGTAGAATTATTTACAACGCGGGATATATATATAAAGGTTAACTGCAAATTATATACAATGGACAGGAAACACAGGAACAGACCACAATAGAGAGATCTCTCAGCGATCGAAGTCACAGAAAGAGTTATTTAGAGGTTGTATTTATGCAACTGATTTAAGAAACTTCGATAGCGCGATGCAGAACAAACTAAAAACTCTCATATTTGAAATATTTGGTGCTTCTTCTTTGGAATAGCTGACTGTAGGTTGAAAACATCAAAACAAGAATAAATCGCTCTCGTCTAAAAACTTAAGTCTCAAAGGAAAACTTTTGTGCTTTCTTCTTTGGAATAGCTTTGGATCTTGACTGTAGATAGAAAACATCAAACCAATAATTAATCACTCTTGCCTAAAAACTTAAGTCTCAAATGAAAAGTTTAGTGCTTCTTCTTTGGAATAGCTTTTTTTTGCGGTAAATAATGAATATGTTAACTAAAATCTTTGCTTTAATAATGTGTAAAGAACTAAACAATTTTGAAACATCCAAAAAAAATCATGGAATTTTCAACTCGAGACATATTTATTGGACTAAGTAATTTATTATTCTCTTTAAGAAACCGTGTGCAAGAGAGTTTTGCGTTTTGAATGAAGATTTCTTTTCTATCTGTGCACCCACTTTTAAATAGGCGGATGAGCTTTACTACTTTTATTTATTTTACCTTCTAAAATTCGAGGCAAGTGTAAATATTGCGTGTCTCCAATGCTTTTATTTTTTTTATATATTATCGGCGATTTGATAATAACATGTTAAATTATTTATTGCATATATAATTTATTTATTGAAACATTATGAATAATATATATAATTTATGACACCAGCTCAAAAGAGAATATTACTGAGCTAAAAATAGTTTTAAAAATTAATTTAAGAACTTCACAATTTCCACAACGTGAAGAGTTTCCAGCCAGTATTTGCGCAAACGTTTAGCGCAGCAATAAAGTGGCGCAGCGCAGGGGCACACACGCTAAAAGTGGTCGAGCCTAAACCTGGTCAGGATAGGGAGGCCCGTGAACCTTAAGACCATTCGTTAAGAATTGTTTCCCAATAACAGGGATGCATAGGTTTAAAAATTATAAACACAAGACAACTTTTTATCTGTCTGTGTCACGGGTGGTCAGTAGTAACTGCAGGCAAGTCTAAGTAGGAATAGGAATTTTAAACATAGTTTTTGTGTTTTAGGTGTTGCCGCAACTGTAGGATATTTTCATTTCTTGGACACATGTTGCCTTCGAAGACGTAAGCACAGAATCATATTTTCTGACTAAAGAACGATCTATCTGTGTCAGCTGTAGGTATAAGAAAATTAATTTAGTTAAGGTTACAATTGTACTTATTTCCTGCTAACAATTGTAGGTACTTATTTCGACGGGCCCCCTCGTCGACGAAGTGAGCAGAATCACATTTTGTGACAGACTATATCCTTCATTAATCTTACCATTACATTGTCTAATAATTATAAGAACTAGAAGAAGGGTGAGAGGCTCATGAAGACATTTATGGCTATTTGGATGTGAAGACGGAGCAGGAATCCTTATGAAGACTGGATCTTCTAAACTCCTGGACAATAAATGCATTACAGTGAAGACAGCAACCACACGAAAAATGAAAATGTATTTAAGTAAGTGTTTTTACCTAGTTACATTGTTAGAAAATTAAAATTGAATAGAGTTTTGAATAAAGTAGGTACTAAAAAAAGAACACTTTACCTTCAGTATTTTTAAAACATGGACATATGTTATAAACACTACATATTTTAATGAAGAATCATATAACTGCGTACAGTAGGTACATCATATAGGGCGCCCAAATTAAATTGTGTAAAATGCAATTCGAAAACATTCCTTTTACGTAAATATCTCTCTGATACTCAATTACAGCCATCACATTATTGTCAGAAGAGCGATGCACAAGGATTTTTTAAGGGATTCATTAAATTTACTTATAATCTGTTAATTTAGTTAGTGTACCTATCTATAAGGTTCGAATGCCCCAAATATGAAATGGCATCGCTCCCCGTAGAAATATTACCTGATTAAATAAATTGAAAATCCATCTTATCGCGCATGCACGAATAAATAAAGATAAAGGCAAGAAAATCAATCTTTCCTGATTTATAAGAGGGGTGGCATTATTTCTGCTAATGCCTGCATTAGGGTTACTGGAATATTTATGGAGTAAGTTCACTCGGCTGGCCGACAGTTGTTTTGTTGTGATGATCGTTTGGTTATTGTACTTATAGCCCGTTTTTTATCAATTTGTGTAACTTATTTAGTGCTAGGCTACATTTACGATAGGTACATAGGGTTGCTTAGTTACATTTTTTTTTCCATTTTAGCATTGTCTATATCTATCTGTATAGATAGACTGTATTGTGTGAAACCATAAAAAAACATATTTTGTCCAGCATAGTTTCTACTGAAACCACTAACTATACACTAATAAAGTAATAAAATTTATTTGGAAATATGTAGTGCATGTAAACTAATGATTGAGCAATATAAAATACCTAAGACATGGCATATACCTATGGTTAAGGAGGTTTTGGCATTTTTTTTCAAAGCAAACTTGGCTCTATCTCAAAAACTCTAGGTATAGTTAGGGCTTTATAGGACATGACCAATATTTTTGACATTAAAGCATGAGCCTTGGCACACTTATTACTTAGGTGGACTAGAGTTGAAAACGCCCGGGAGACAAGGGCGGACGCGATGCAGGTGGGGAGGGGGAGGGGGGGAAGTTTCGTTCTGCCTTGCTTCCTTTCAGCCCTTATATTGTCTTATTTATAGACACTAGGGCATGTTTGGTATCGTTTCCGGATAAATTGAGGACGGAGGATCGTATTTTGGGACATAAATAACATGTTTTCATAGAAAAAAAATGAAATACAGGCAAAAGTTGTAAATAGTCAAGTAAAAAAAATAAATTCTGCAGCGATTGCGTGAAAACAAGCAACAATTCGGGCATGGAAAAAATATGTTTAAATAGCTACTTTTATGTAGATTCTAAAAATATATCATTTGTCAGGCCAATATAAATTACAACTCAGTAAAAAAAAAAAAAACACGAGTGACACGTCAAAATTTTACTTCATATTCGTTCCGACCCGCGTTGTTTCAGTCCTCATATTATCCTATTTATTGAGCCTAGGGCATGTTTGGTATCATTTTCGGATAAATTGAGGATGGACAATCATTTTCTGTGACATAAATATTATATTTTCATAGAAAAAATAATAAATATAGGCAAAAGTTGTAAATGGTCAAGTAAAAAAAAAAAAAATCTGCAGCGATTACGTGAAAACAGGAAACAATTCGGGCATGAAAAAAATATCTTTAAATAGCCACATTTATGTAAATTCCAAAAACATACCATTTGTTAGACCAATAAAAAACACAAATTAGTAAAAAAAATCCTTCATAAAAAATACGGACCTGTAAAGCAGATTTTATAATTCTTTGAAAATGTAATGTCACTACTCGCCTAATTCTATATTAAGTAGTTTGTACTTGTATTTAAGTTTGTTAGCATGCGAGTTGCATTTTTAATTGCGAATAATATAACCGTTTAATCAATTCAATGGTTCAAAATAAAACAAACAAGTTACAAATCTAATCCTGTATAATGTTATTCGTTACTTGTGAAATACGTATAATAGTACTCATGTGTCGCATTTGCCGTCACAAGCACACATTTCTATACACTTCAATTTTTGTTGGAGACACCTGCATCTAGCAGCGCATTTCTTTTTGCATCTGCACCTTATCATTTCCAGACAGGCTTCGGCAGCTACTGGCAAGTTAGTCCATATAGGTTCCCATCTGTGATTAACTTTCGTCCATCCCCAATCAGATGGACTGGGGATATTTTGGATCGGTAGCATTTGACCCCATATATTATATGAACTGCTTGCAAAACCACCCGCAGGAAATGTTGGTGCAGTGCAGCATTAGATGGTGGTATGTGTTCTAACTGGCGATCTTTTTTTGTCAACAGCTGCTTACGGCATTCGTTTACTGTCGAGACTGAGCTGGATCTGAAACAAAAATCTTTAATGTGCACAACTACCCTCTAAATGACTCATGGTTTCATGAAAGAAGTAAATATTACCTGTCATACATAACGACAACAAACTTTTCCACAATCGCCATTGCATCTTTGATTCTGCCGTCGTACGCTGCCAAGAAACCTTCTGTGACATTAGGGAACGCATTCCAGGCTTCGAAAGCACTCTTTTTTCCTTTTCCGTTGAAAAAAGAAACTGTGTCACAACCTGTGAAGGCATGGAACAGGGGTAGCACTTTTGCTTTTTGAGGCCCTGTGAAAGAAAATATGTTTGAATAATTGTAACAATTACAGTCATAACGTACACAATATTGATATATTATTTATGTTATGACTGTTTCTTACCGAGCGCGTTAGCTATTTCTTGACAGCAAAGATACTGCTGGTGTTTCCCGGTACCAATATGTACCCACAACCCCTCCAGCTCAGGTGTTTGTGGCACACTTGCGACAGCTAAAACCACAACATCCGTATCGACGGTACATCATTTTATAGCATCAGCTACGTGCACCATCATTCTCGAGTCTGCTTCTTCGTGGTTACACGGAGCTAAACCTTGGGTGTTCCGACCGCTTTTAGATAAAACATTGGGCCCATCTGTGATATTTACTTCTTTGTTTTCCGCAAAATCATGTGAATAACAATAAGAAGAGAGTAAACGAAATAGTCAAGAAATAGCTAACGCGCTCGGTAAGAAACAGTCATAACATAAATAATATATCAATATTGTGTACGATATGACTGTAATTGTTACAATTATTCAAACATATTTTCTTTCACAGGGCCTCAAAAAGCAAAAGTGCTACCCCTGTTCCATGCCTTCACAGGTTGTGACACAGTTTCTTTTTTCAACGGAAAAGGAAAAAAGAGTGCTTTCGAAGCCTGGAATGCGTTCCCTAATGTCACAGAAGGTTTCTTGGCAGCGTACGACGGCAGAATCAAAGATGCAATGGCGATTGTGGAAAAGTTTGTTGTCGTTATGTATGACAGGTAATATTTACTTCTTTCATGAAACCATGAGTCATTTAGAGGGTAGTTGTGCACATTAAAGATTTTTGTTTCAGATCCAGCTCAGTCTCGACAGTAAACGAATGCCGTAAGCAGCTGTTGACAAAAAAAGATCGCCAGTTAGAACACATACCACCATCTAATGCTGCACTGCACCAACATTTCCTGCGGGCGGTTTTGCAAGCAGTTCATATAATATATGGGGTCAAATGCTACCGATCCAAAATATCCCCAGTTCATCTGATTGGGGATGGACGAAAGTTAATCACAGATGGGAACCTATATGGACTAACTTGCCAGTAGCTGCCGAAGCCTGTCTGGAAATGATAAGGTGCAGATGCAAAAAGAAATGCGCTGCTAGATGCAGGTGTCTCCAACAAAAATTGAAGTGTACAGAAATGTACGCTTATGACGGCAAATGCTACACATGAGTACTATTATACGTATTTCACAAGTAACGAATAACATTATACAGGATTAGATTTGTAACTTGTTTGTTTTATTTTGAACCATTGAATTGATTAAACGGTTATATTATTCGCAATTAAAAATGCAACTCGCATGCTAACAAACTTAAATACAAGTACAAACTACTTAATATAGGATTAGGCGAGTAGTGACATTACATTTTCAAAGAATTATAAAATTTGCTTTACAGGTCCGTATTTTTTATGAAGGATGTTTTTTACTAATTTGTGTTTTTTATTGGTCTAACAAATGGTATGTTTTTGGAATTTACATAAATGTGGCTATTTAAAGATATTTTTTTCATGCCCGAATTGTTTCCTGTTTTCACGTAATCGCTGCAGATTTTTTTTTTTACTTGACCATTTACAACTTTTGCCTATATTTATTATTTTTTCTATGAAAATATAATATTTATGTCACAGAAAATGATTGTCCATCCTCAATTTATCCGAAAATGATACCAAACATGCCCTAGGCTCAATAAATAGGATAATATGAGGACTGAAACAACGCGGGTCGGAACGAATATGAAGTAAAATTTTCACGTGTCACTCGTGTTTTTTTTTTTTTTACTGAGTTGTAATTTATATTGGCCTGACAAATGATATATTTTTAGAATCTACATAAAAGTAGCTATTTAAACATATTTTTTCCATGCCCGAATTGTTGCTTGTTTTCACGCAATCGCTGCAGAATTTATTTTTTTTACTTGACTATTTACAACTTTTGCCTGTATTTCATTTTTTTTCTATGAAAACATGTTATTTATGTCCCAAAATACGATCCTCCGTCCTCAATTTATCCGGAAACGATACCAAACATGCCCTAGTGTCTATAAATAAGACAATATAAGGGCTGAAAGGAAGCAAGGCAGAACGAAACTTCCCCCCCTCCCCCTCCCCACCTGCATCGCGTCCGCCCTTGTCTCCCGGGCGTTTTCAACTCTAGTCCACCTAAGTAATAAGTGTGCCAAGGCTCATGCTTTAATGTCAAAAATATTGGTTCCCATACATTGATGTCCTATAAAGCCCTAACTAGTACTAACACTGCAGTTATAATGGTAAAGTATACCTCATATGTATTTGAGTACATTCAGCTATAATAATCGCTATTTCTAAAACACGTTAAAAAGTCTCAAAATTATCTTGACAACGACTACATAAATGACCAACCTTATAATAGCGTCGACATCAATATGTATATTTTCAGCACGTTATTTATGAACATGTTTTTGCAGTTGACTATACTTATACTAATCTACAAACAAACCTATTGGGCACTGAGTAATGTAGGTTGTAATAATTATAAAAATACATACCTATCAATAACGACATTCGAATTTTAAAAATTGCACAGTGGTTCGAAACAGTCCATTTTCTTTGTGAGATTTGGGTCTTTTAAGCAAAATGTAGGACTGTAATTTTATTTTGCGAGTAACACAACTTGCCTTAAATATGCACTTACAATTTGTACTTTACTATACAAGTAGTTACTTGTCACTCTAAATGTTTCTTATTCCAATTTTTGTAGATATACCTACCTAGTCAATAACAAAAGGAGCATTTATTCTAATAAGAATTAATTATAGGCCAATACGTTCATGATCGATTATTTTTTTAAATTTTAATACGTTCTTCACCTACCTAAACAAGCTTGTTTTTTCTCCTAAAATGTTACTTTGTTAACATTTTTTGAAATTTTAAACTACCTATAACAACGATAATAGCTACCACGCCTAACGATAGATTAGCTAGAAAGATCCCTCATAGGGATAAGCTCGCCTTTGTACTTTAATCTTAAGTGACATGTATATTATTATTAATAATAATAATAATAAATATTCTTTATTCAGATAACTTAGATCCATTGGTTAGTAATTACATGTGAATAAAACTAGTGTTAGTGATAGTTAATTAACTTTAAAACTACTATAAAATACCTCTTGTCAGTAATTTAATGACCAGCAATCAATTTATTGTTTTCACCTTTTCTTGTGTAAAATAAGTTCACCTTTAATAGTGCTTACATACAAACATACATAATATTAGTTTTTTTTGTCCTAATCAAAATCCCCCTTTTTTGTTGTCTATTTGAATAGGTCAGCCACGGATCAGCTGCTTTTAATTTGTAATAGTATCCGCATACACTCACAGCTGTCAAAAGTACCTACCTAGTAGCTTCTGTTTCAACAAGATTGTCAGCTGGACCAACTGGATGCATATTATGATCAAAAACTCCTTTTTTTGTAATTTTTAATTAATGTTGTACATCGTTTTACAAACTATTCATTGATTCCATGTTTTTTTCTGCAAAATTTAACGAAGCAATCAACAACAGGGCTGTGTGATTTCCTGTCCAATAAATACCTACATCGGTAGAGCTAGACCGTTAGATAGGTGTTGACACCGTTGACTCATAACATACTATTATACTATTCTGTGTAATAACATCAAAATAATGAAACGAACTCACTTTTGCACTTATAATATTAGTAAATGGGTAGATTTTAAAGATATCAGGCAATGGTTTATTTGAATAACATATAGATTTTGGTTGTACTCACTGGGCATCATCTCGACGTGCGAGGAGGTGTCCATGAGGTTGTGGTGATGCAGCATGTCGGGCGGGGACTGCACCAGCCCGCCGCCGCCGCTTGCCATCACCATCACGCCCTCACTCACCGCCAACTCCGCGCGACAACGTTTTACCTTCTTCTTAGCAATCTTGACGCCTTATAAGACTAAATAAGCTCTATTATTGTCAGCGCAGACACTCAAAAAAGGCCAAACACTAAAGTTGAAATAACTTAATACACCAAAATAATATTCACTAGTTTTAATTATTGAGGCACTTCGACATATTTTTTTAC
This sequence comes from Epiblema foenella, assembly GCA_963556455.1. Lineage (NCBI taxonomy): Eukaryota > Metazoa > Arthropoda > Insecta > Lepidoptera > Tortricidae > Epiblema > Epiblema foenella. The sequence goes on along the minus strand of OY747098.1, from coordinate 11,646,218 downwards.
AAAAAGAAATTTTGTACTGATATGCGCGTCCTGTCGCGTCAGCGGCCAAGCCCACACTGCCGTGCTATATCTATAATTCTATGGATCGACGCCAGAGCGCATGAGTGGATCGACCTTTTCACCCATTGGCTGAATATTAGAACGCCTTTTGAAAGCGCGTGCTCCTATTGGTCACCACCTTCCCATTTTCCCGCCCTGATCGAAGGTACCCTCACAAAATGGCGCTTCCCTATAGCCTTTTGATGCTTTTTTGAACATTTCCTTCGGTAAAAAATAATCCGGTTCGGATATAATGAGCATGATTTATGGTTTTGATCCGTGAGCTCCTTTTTCTGACTTTATTTTTTAATCTGGCAATGTTAATCTCTCGTGCTTTAGCTGGTTTGTTTTTGTTAATCGTGACTCGATTTTTGCTTGTTCCCTCTCCAGTGCTTTTTATTTTGAAGTATATTTTGGTATGTTTCACGTCGAGTTTACAGGTGTGCAATAAATCATGCAAGTATTTTTATTCGTTGTGGCAATTTATTATATACACATCAAGAATGGTTTTCGGAGATTTTTTTTATGTTATATTTTGTATTTTATTTATTGAATACTTCAACGATGGGTGCTTACATAGGTACATATTTTCATTCTTAGTCTGTCATATCTATAGCTGGATGTTTTTCTGTAGACTTAATATGTGTGAGACCATTATGAAATAAATTATATTTTGTCCAGCAAAGTTTCTAATCAAACCACTGGGTTTTCACTGCTATAGATTAGTAATAATAATAGATTGTATGACAATGGTCTAAAATGAGCCATATTACCACGAGATAGTTATTGTCCCGAACGAAGTGAGGGAAAATAGTTCCAAGGGTAATATGGCTTTTAGCCCAGAGTTATACACTCTACTTTTCACTTCGATTGCGAGAAAATAAATAAATAAAGGTTAGCCATCCAAAATTAACAATAAATTCCACGGCGAACTTATATATAATTTGATAGCATGTTTTTTTTTCTAAACTGCTTTTACACACAAAACATAGACACAGCAGTTCGCGCGCAACATTCACGCGCAAAAAAAACTAACTCACCTTCCATTGAGCGCTTCAAAGCGTTGCTCGAACGAATTAATCACCTTTTTAATTATTGTGAAATAGGGACTACTACAAACTTAATCTTTAGACTCTTTAGAGAAATTAATTCTATTTCCTGATTGGTCGATTTTAGTAAAGCGTATTCTGGTTGATTAATACCCAATACCTACCAAACATTTTTAAAGAGTTCATTAGTGTTTTGTGATTGGTGGATTTAATAGGTGAAGTATTTTGGTTGGACGAAATTGAATGTTTTATAAATCATAAATATGTATTCATATATTCCCTAGGGGTTAAATGTACTACTTTAGCCCCGCTTGACAAGTCTAATACTTATGACACACTTTTCGAGCATGAGAAGTGAAAAAAAATATTGATAGGTATTCAATTAATCCCCATTTGAAATTTGGTTTAAATAGTAATTTATTACATGTATAAATCAGTAGGCAGCATAATATCGGCCTAAGTACCTATAGATTAAACTTTCAGGGCTATTTCAAGGATATACGGTGTTTGGTAGCTAGGTGCAAAGACTTAAAAGGGTTACAGAATATTTCATTTTAGACCATACTTACACAAAAACAGTCTTCTAGTTTTTAGGATATGTGCTATTTTCTTTTGAAATTGTGTACTTTTTCCTTACAGGCCATATTGGAAAAACATTACTTTTCAAATTGTTCTCTTAGCTTTTTCTGTGGGTTATCCTAATATACCTAACGGTAGCGATAGGAACTAAGGGAGTTTTTGAATTTAATTAAAATTTGTTCTGACGTCGTTTTTACTTCTTGTATCTATTCACATGATATTCGGGAGCGATTTTTTTGCGTGTAGAATACATAGAAGCAAAATAATAAAAAAATATTTTTGATAAAATAACTGTGGTTAAATCAAATAAGGATTTTTGACTTTTTGCTATATTTTTTTATTTTCTATGAAAATCTATGGGAAAAAAATCATCTGAATACAAGAAGTAAAAAGTCGTCAGGACAAATTTAAATTAAATTAAAAACTACCTTAGTTGCTAGGTTCCTACCACTATTTTAAAACTACGATACCTAACCCAAAAAAAAAAGAGAATAATTTAAAAGGTAAGATTTTCTCATTGTGTGGTTATAACGAAAACGTACAAAATTTCAAAATAAAATGGCGCATATGTTATAAACTAGAAGACTGTATAGTATAGGTCTAAAATGTATAAAATGACCTCCTCGGTCACCCCTTAAAGTCTTTGCACCTCGCTACCAAACTACCTGTTAAAAATATATATTAGTAAAAACTAATATATATTTTTAACTCAAATTCCTGGTTAATTTAGCACAGTCAAGAAATTTAAACACGTAAGTACGTATACTACTCGCTACTCGTATGACAATAACAGATACAATGTACCTACACCTACTTACGTGTACCGACCTATCAGTTTCTTTGATCATACCAAGGTAGCTTAATGATTTCTTCATTACATCTAAACCGGTTGCTTAATTAAGTGTGAAATTTTTTCACCTAGCATGGATTTTAAAAAAGAAAGGTGACCATCAATTCCCTTCTAATTACTTTGTCAACGTGTGAGGGCAAAAACTTTCGGCGCCAAGTGTTCGCGCCAAACGTCATTAGGGACCATAGATAAGAGGACCGATAGACTATCTCCAGAATGTGCAGATGATAGATAAAAGCTTATCTTTCTATTTCCTAAAGGGAAGAAACTTTTGCGAAACGTGTTGAAATCGCCAGGTTTATGAGGAAGTCACATAATTATAGATGTACCCACATTTAGCTGTCTCCGGCTTTGTACTTGTATAATATAAATGCAGCTTTCCCGCGACTTCGTCTGCGTAGGTTTATTTATCACTCTTCCATACAAACTTCCCGGATCTCAATCTATACCTATTCATGTCAAATTTCATCTAAATCCGTTCAGAGAAATAAGCGTGAAAAAGTAACAGGCAGACATTTTTGAACACAATACATTTATAATTTTAGGTAGGTAGTTGGATTACTTACTAGGACTGTCAACTAATAATCGTGAAGACTTAAAATACCTAAGGCAAAAACATGAAAGTGATTTAAGGATTGGCATAGTGTCATATTTAACTTAGCAGAGATAGAATAGAAATGCATACGTACAGTTTTTATATTTAAAGTTCAAAAGGCAATAATAACTAAACATAAGTCTATTATGTATAATTAACTATAGAGTATATTAAAATTGTAATTAATTGGAATTAAGGTAGGCGAATCATTTAGTTACCTATAGAGCTAATACTGCAAGAGAGAGACAGTTAGTCCCAACGATGTCACCACACCTTAAAAGAAATTCAGTTCTTGTACGCGTCAGTAGTGATGACACTTGTTTCTACTGATTGTATTCAGGTATTTTTGTTTGTGTACCCGATATGTGATAGATGTCCGAATCACCGCATTGCCACCCCTTACGCAATTATCAAAGTATGCCGTTTACGACTCGGCGGCGCCGGCGCCGTTGTTTTTGCTCGTAAACGGTGACACATTCCGCCCAGGTGACGTAGGCGAGACCATCATGTGGACATAAATAGGCAAGAATATCCCAAAAACCTGACTCGATCTACGATGAACACATTCAGACAGCACAAAGGATATCTGTTTTTTATAACGGAGTAAAATTGGCGAGTTAATTAGAGGTAAGTACCTATTTGTTCTGTAGGTAGCTACAATATTAATACCTAATTTCCTAGAGCGTCCTATGATTTTTTCTATTCAGAGACAGAAACGTTTTGGATTTTCGTTGTTTAGTCGATTATTTGGGGTACGATATTGCAAAATGCATCTAGTTAGCATTTAATATTTGGTAACTATACTACACTCCCCTACGGCACTCCAAAAGTAACCTCACAGTCAAGACTGACATATTTGCCAATCTTGACCCTCTGGCTACGACTGCACAGGTAGTCACTCAGCAAGTCCAGTGGTGTTCCCCTTATTCCAATTTGTTCCAGCTTGCTTACAAGGATGGGTAGAGAGACTGTGTCGAAGGCTTTTTTTCAGATCAAGATAGACCGCTAATAGACATTTGTTGCCTTCATCTACAGTTCTACAAATTATAGATGTAAGCTTTAATACTGCATCCTCAGTCGATTTACCTTGTCTGAAACCAAATTGCGACTTTGACAGCAGATTATATTTATTAAGGTAGTTAATTAGTCTGTTATTAATCAGCTTTTCTATTAGTTTAGAAATTACGGTAAGAACGGAGATAGGTCGATAGTTATTTGGGTCAGCTCTCTCCCCACCCTTGTAAACTGGCGTTACTAGGGATTTTTTAAGCGAAGGGGGAAAGAGTCCTAGTTCAAAGCATAGATTTGCAAGGTGACTGATTACCGGTGCAACTACCATTTTGCAGAGTTTTAGAAAACTAGTGGGTACATTATCATAACCCGGCGCACTGTCTGATTTTAAAGACATTAACACACCGGCTACTTCTTGTGGGTCGGTTTTGAGAAGGACAAATGATGTGCAGGGTGAGTTAATATGTTAAGTGGATAGAGTGTCAGATACATGTGGTATTTGTTTAGTGGTAATGTCCTCAGCAAGTTTCTTGCCTACATTGGTGAAGAATTCATTGGTGCTGTTAATCGATTCATGGGGAGTTGTTTTATATTTAAGTAGTTCTATGTTATTAGTTTTTGTTCCTTTGTAGTTAGTTATAGATTTGATAGTGGTCCACAAGGCCTTAGAATTTTTTGTAGTTTTTACCAATAATTACCGGTCATACTTGCGCTTCAACTGCTTGATCAAGTTATGTATGTATGTATGTATGTAAATACTTTATTGTACACAAGACAAGTAAAATAAATTAGTTATTTGTGAAATTTTGATACATCTTAAATGTGGTCCTCAGAATCTCGTTATCGGGACAGGATCTAAGTTTAAGTTGCATTTTATTCCGGTTTTTAATACATCTCAGAACACCCATGGCTTGATATTCGTCGATTTCTAGGAATTATTTTTACAGATTTGCTCTCATTGATCGTTTCATTTAGCTTGAATCATGTTTTTCAATATAGTTCAACATGTTTTTAACTATTTCGATACTAGTTAGGAATTAACATGATTAGGTTGCATAAAATATAATAAAATAATCATAATAAATATAAAATTAATACCATTTTCAATTTTTATGTATTTGTTTTATTGGGGTTGTGGCGTAATATCAGTATCTTAAACAACATCAAGCAATAAAGAAAATCCGCAAGCGTATTTTGGCGGGATTGACTACATTGAAATTTTTCTTTTTAAGTAGATAAGATCTAAAATTGCTAAAAATTAATCATCGCACTATTGAAAAAATTACTTCCACCCGAATTAAAATAGAGATACATTTGATCAATTATGAAAAAACATTCAAATGAAAAGCGGAACATCAAACTGTTTAGGCTCGATTACTCGTTTTATTAGTATAACCTACCTATACGTATTATTACTTGTTAGATCCCGTTGGCGTTCAAAACGTTAAATACCAGTTTCTCAAGTTCATAGCAATTATATGTAAGTAGGGTCCAATACCCGGTAATGAATATTACACTTCGACCTTTGCAAAGAGACTCCGCTAATATCCGCTTCGTAGAGCGTTGTCACACAGTATATTTAGGTACCACTAGGTACTGACTAATGTGACTTTTGTCGACCGTCGTAAAAAATATGTTATATAGAGTTTTTTGCATCCCCGAACTTAAAATTATACTGTGTACAAAATAATACTTAACAGTTTTATTATCCTTTTTCTATAGTAGCTGCATCAGCTCTCTCTACAAATATCCCAAAATGTACATATCATCGTCCATCGATTTGACGTAAACTAATGAAGTCCATAAAGAGCAGTTCGTAGACAGCCAATTTAATATCGCCGGGTACTCTATGTTGATATTGAAGGAAGAGGGTTACCCATACACTGTAATGAGAGACACTTACAAAATCCATAAACGTAGTACTTTTCAAAATAAGACAAAGCTCCCCAAATCGCAGCTCCTTCGGCGGGCGGAAGCGGGGCTCGGCCGGAAACGGAAACGGCCGGAAGCCGCTGACCGGAACTGACGTCCGCCATCTTATTGATTGCGGCTAATTCATTTCGCTTCCGTGCGCTTGCATCGGATTGCGATGAATTTCGGGAAATTAGTTGCCTTTGACGTTTATGTCCTCGATATTGTAATTAAAGTCTCTTTGTTCAAATGTCACCCTAATGTTATCTGGAGAAGAGTAATAGAGAGAGAATATTTTTATTAAAAGTGAAAGAAATAACTTTGAATAAAAACATTTACTCAATGTTATCTCAAATGATATTTCTAAGTACCATACTTTCTTAATTAATAAAATTAAGCACTCCTTTCGCAAGAAAATTTACATATAATATCGTGTAACTGTTTTTATTTTAGATATAGATTTCACAGGCTATAAAACTAACCTTTTCGCCGCCTTTGACTTGATATAAAGTTAGTACATTTAGTGCCATGACTTCATATCAAGTCGATGTAAGGCAACCTACGGCGCTATACTAGAGACTCCCGGCATTCTTAGAAACGATGGCAAGAGACCGGATGGAATGTCTTAGATTCCGTGGAAGATGGGACATGTACTAGTGTGGGCCGCCAAGTGTGTGAATACGTTGGCCCCTTCCCGTCTCCACGGAACTTCCACCAGTGCGGTGCGGCTGCTCAGGCTAGGAGATAAACAAATATAGCGGTCTCGGCACCGAATACAACTTTGTTCCGTTCGGTGTAGAGACCCTCGGTCCGTGGGGTCCCAGGGCCAAGAGTTCTTCAAGGAACTCGCTAAATGGTTAGTGGACACCACTGGTGACCAAAGAGCTGGCAGCTTCCTCGCACAACGCATAAGCATTGCTATACAGCGAGGAAATGATGCCAGCATCTTTGGCACTATGCCGCGGGGGGCCCCTTATTTTTAAGTTTTTATTTTAAGTTTAGTTCGTAGGCCTTTTATTATTTGTAGTTTAGAATTTATATCCATCCATATTTCATATTGAGACAAGGTTACAATGTAAATGACACCTTGTTTTATGTCAGAGTTGAAAATTGCCTATTACGTATTACGTAGGTATTGGTAACTTTTTTAACGTTCAGCAGTTAAAAGTTAATAATCACTTTTCTTTGCCAAATCTCGATAGAGTAAAATCATCGACAATCGCGTTCAGGTGATGTTTTTTTATTGTTAATTCATGTTAGAACAAGGCTCCTTCAATATCTAATAAAAACTTTATATTTTCTAAATTGTCCATTGTTTCTTCTACGGCTCAATTTCGTGGTAGCTAACGTTACGCGGTGAACAAACAGACAGTAAAATAAACAACAGGTGTTAATATGAGAACCATGGGCCGCATGACGACTCTATTGCTACTTTTTTTTGTATGATTGCTATATAGAGCTTGGTCTGTAAAGGAGTTTTGTGTTATCCTGGCCATAGGATTGATTTCGTGGCGTTATGGCACGGCCACCAGCAGGCGAATCACGTAACTTTATGTACTAACGGTAGATATATTTTACTGTCAATTTTGAAGTATAAATGTATGAGCTGACAATTAACATTTGACATTAAAATCTACCTAACGGTAGTACAAAAGTTACGTGATTACCCCGCAGTTAAATATTGAGTTTTCTTGTTTGGTTAGTTTCTATAAGAAATCCGTTAAGAATATATAAGAAGTCCTTACTCAGGGAAAGTTAAATGTGGGTTCATATAATAAAACTGACATACCTATCATAGTTTTATTACGTTACGTAACCAACTAGCAGGTAACTTAAAAAAATATGTCTACATTTTTGCATTCTTCTCCATCTTTTTATTTCTTTTTTTTGTTCTTTTTATTCCTCATCCATAAGTTCGGATAAATGATTTAAAACTTGAATTATAAATACAAAACCTATTTTAAAAATAACATTAGAATTACAATTAATACATATACAAATATGCGTAGTAAATATCCCGTTATCAAACAAAATTTTAAAAATGCACTTAAACTTATAATAAAATAACAGGGTATATATAGGTATGTACAACATACGGAGTGTCAAATGATGATTAGAGGTGTCGTGCGATTTTATCAATTTTAAAGAACTACGAAGAACAAATGAAATTACCTATACATATTTCTAAAATACATGAAACTCCACCTAACTAAATTGACTAGCAGTATCAGTTGCATACTTAATGCGAACATTCAGAGAAACTTGTAAAATGTCGGACACGTAACGAACACAGTTAACCAGTACACGAGTAAACTTTCTTCCAGAGCTCCAGGGCACGTTAATTGGCCAAGCAGGAGCTAACCTAATTAGTACTGCTCTTTGTTGATCGCTCTCGTCAGTACAACTTGCTCTAATGTTTTAATGAACTCGAATATCGAGGCAAACAACGCTATATTCTAGCTTACAATAAGAAGTGAAGTCGATCAATATGATTTCCTTAGGGTGACAATTACAAGGTTACTGGTAATACATTCATGTCTTAAACGTGTGCTAGCACACCTACTTAATGGTTATCAAAATAGATTTGTAAATAGTTTTATCGCATGTCTCTAGAGGTATTAAAATAGTTAATTAAGCAAATTGATGACTGGTCCGAATCGTAATGCATCGGCATCTCTATTCGCTTTTCAATAAAAGCACAAATCCCTATTATTATACACCGTCGATCTGAACTGCTGATAACAGATTCGGCGCCTAGCGATGTGTTAAACGCGTCTATCACAAAACCTTTATAATCTTCTTACCTTTTTTCCAAAGCTTTGTCATGCCTTTGTCGGTCACATAATATGTTTTTATCACGATCAGATTTTTTTTGTAAATAAGTTGGTCTTTTTGTCACTTGCTCTTTTAATTTTTTGTACGGTAGCTTATTGAAATCGTGTTAAACCGATGAAGCGTACATTGCGTCATGAAGGTATTAAAGTGTGTACGGTTTTGTTAATGCGTCCTCGTTGTCGGATGCGTGCGGTGGGCGGTGTTTGCAAACATATTGAAGTTTCCTTTGTAAAGTCCGGAATGACCAAGAACAAAATACTTATAGATAGACCTATACCAAACAGTGATTATAGTGAATAATTAATAGTATAGTTTGATGATAAGTTGTTATTACTGAAGAAATAGAAAAGGCACATCTGGATCGTCAAAATGTAATTAAATAATCCATGAAATTATACCCCCTTTTTTTAAGATTACAATTTTAACGGTCATTTCGCCTATAATTCTTCGATTATCTAAGACATCAGAATATTTCCCCGTTTCAAGATTGTTTTCTTTGAAATCGCATGACGACAATCGCACGTTTTTAGGGTTCCGTACAAAAATGGTAAAAATAAGGGTTCCTTTATGGTTTCACTTTGTCTGTCTGTCACATCGCTAAATATCTCAAGAACTACTTATGCTATCGATTTGAAATTTGGAATAATTATAAAGAAGGCTTACCTACATACGTAGAACATGACTTTTTAATTTTTTTTTATTTTCTGTGAAAAATTACAGATAATAAGGTGGTATAAAATTTGAAAGTCTAATTAATATGAAAGGGCTTCGGTAGCACATTTTGACTCTTTTTTTTACTTTGTGTCATTTGTGTTTTATGAGGCAAAATGTAAAAAAAAATACCGTTCCTCCCCCTTATCACCGAAGTTTACCAAGGAAAAATATAAAATTATTACATAACATTGATATCAATGTATATTTTACAGGAAAAATATAACTGTAAGTAGCTCTATCTAGTGTTCTTTTTTTTTATCGTCAAAAAACATTTCTATGCTAAGTTTGTAATTTAATCACCTTTGCATGTATTTTTGTAAAGTACCTTCTTTCAAATAAAGAAAATAAAATTGAAATCGGTTTACGTGATAAAGAATTATCCTTGAAAAACTACCGTACATACAAAGTTATTCAGTCGCTCAAATTTGTAACAAAAGTAGCTGATAGATGGCGCTATACCCATGGCAAACCCAATTTCCACACCATGTTGTTGAGATTTTCCTGATTTAATAGGGTTAGAACCGGTACACATCTGTATACGGAACCCTCGGTGCGCGAGTCCGACTCGCACTTGAACGGTTTTTTTTTCTAATCTGAAAAACAACAAAGTGTAGGTAGTGTACATCATATCTCTACGACACGAGTTTCTAGCAGTCAGCAGTCGTTTACTTTCTAGTGACATGATGAATTAGTAAACGGCGCGGTGTCTAACCGGTCTTATTTGGTTACTGAGCAAGTTGGTTGACCTTTGTTGCGACCATTAATCACTAAGTTTTGCTGAGCCATTTGCTGAGGAATCCTGAACTCTGTCGAGACAGTCACGTGTAGGTGTTTTTTTGTTAAGACGATGTAAGTTGAGATGATAGAGGGTGTTACAGATGTATTGCAAAATGATTTTCCTTCGAGAAAACTCGAATCTCAATCGTAAAACGATGGCACCCGAACTGTCAATCAATGATTGTATTAAATGAGTGACGTTTTCATATCCATTACTATGGAACTTTATTGTTTAGTGTCAAATATCAAAGCTTTCATACTAGGCCCGTTAGTATACTTCTAGGCACGGTCACCGTCATAAATAAGTGGTGATTTCTGTACCTTGTCGCTTTTAATCGTTTGACAATGTCGTATGACATTTCAAACACGACTTGACAAGGTTACTAAATGATAACTTATTTATGTCGGCGACTGTACTTAACATTAATATTTTACCTACACACTTGGGTCGATATTTTCAACATTTTTCATTTCACAATCTGAGTAACAATCAGACATATCTTCGTCAGATTTGTCAGTGCTTTCATTTACATTAATTATAATCCTATCAATGTGATCATCCATCGAGTGTTCCTGTGAGACGATATTCATTTTCACATTTTATGGCATGATCACAAACTTTCTTACAGTCATCCGAGCCGATCATATTTATTTTTTCTTCAATCAATTTTTTATTGTACCCATATTCATGTCTATGTTCCTTTTTGATAGGTGACCTTTTTTATCTGTGGCCATATATTTTCTATAGGGTTGAAGTCGGAATAGTATGGCGGTAACCTTAACACATCGTGTCCATGTTGATGTAAAATTTTGTCAATGGAATATTCTACAAAGTCTTCTTTATGTCAACAAATAATTTCGTATAGTTTTATTTTAGTTAATGATGATTCATGGGCAATATTGTATTTTTGTAACCAGTTTATCATAAGCGGCTTTGCGGTATTAGAGTTGGGTGGGCGTTCCACATATTTATTGTGATAAGCAGCATTGTCTACTACTAATACAGAATTTGGAGACAAGTTGGGAATAAGTTGATTCTGTAACCATTTTTCATAATTGACATTATTCATGGCATCGTGATAATCACCGGTCTTATCAGTAGACTTGTACATAAGTAGAGCACCCGGTACAAATTCTTTGGCACTACCTGCATGTACAGTCGCCATCAGATATATTGGAGCGAACGAGGTGCTCACAAATATCTGAACACGACTCTATTGTCAAGGCGTTAAGGTGCATGTTCAGATATTTTTGAGCACCCTGAAGAGTACAGATATATTTGATGGCGACTGTACTATAATAAGGCGTTGACCTTTTGAGATTAACTGTTTCACTCCTTTATCCGTAGAATCGATCCAGCACTTTCCTGTTAAATGGGATGTATGAACATAAGTTTCGTCCGTATACACAATATCTCTGCCTTCAGATCTGTACTTCCTTATTAAGTCCAGGTACTTTACTCTTTTAAGTCTAACGTCATCTTTTTCCATCAGCATTTTTCTATTGTTAGTTATTTTCTTGAATAGAAAACCCATTTGGCGTAGTATCTTTCTTAGTGTAAAATCACAGCATTTGAAATTCATCGTTTCTATTAATTTGGACTTTAGTGCTCTTATTGTTGGAACTTGTTTATAAATCAGATGGAAGTTATAAACCATTAGTCGTATCACTTCGTAATCAAAATCATCAAGATCTAGATAGAATTTATTGCGTGGTCTACCCAGCTTAATATTGTTTGTATTGGTATTTTTATTTTTTCTATATTCTTCTTCGGTTCAAAAATTTTCTTATTGTAGGTTTAGATATGCCCGTTGCGTCCGAAATTCGCTATTGAACTTTGACAAAATATTCTTAGTTATTGCTATTTTCTGATATAAAGTACCTACAGGTATATATTAAATATAATTCCTTGGACTGGATTTTTTAACCGTTTTTGAGGTTTCGGCATGGTAATACAGGTTGTATATGTATTTTATAAGTAAACTGTAAATATAATCAAAACTATAGCGAATATTTGAATTGCGTGTTAGCGACTCTATATATATATATATATATATATATATATATATATATTGGTCTGCTGATGCGACTTACCCCTACGGCTGTAAGATGGGTGCTGAAGATACACTCTTATCATTGTACTGAAGCTAAATCGGAAAGGAAAATCATTTTGCACTACATCTGTATGTGCTTATGTGATTATTCTGTAGATACGTAAATGATTTTTTTTTGCTTCATCAGCGGCTGGTGAAGATCTAAGAGAAGAAGAGAAGTCTCTACCTGTTCTGGGTTGTAACCAATATTTAAGAAGTAATAAATCTGTCGTCCCCATGTTACGTCATTCAACTATCTACAACACCTAGTATTAAAAAAACCGAACCATAAGGTACTATGATATTAAAATAAGCCACATTGTCTTAACGATGTTAGTTTTTGATTAGCATAATTATGTGTTATTGTCTCTCCTAATCCAAAGAACCTAAAATCATCACATTTCCTCAAATCTCTACTTATTTCATTGTACTCCTTGCGCAACTATTCAAGCGCAATATACCAATTTACCGTATAGGTTCAAGAAAACTTGCACCAAATCCGCATCCTTAACTGCAGGGTATAAAGTCGAATATGGCACAACTTTGGAAAGTGAACACTTTGAACGGCAAAGTGGAATGGCAAAGACATGCTACCATACTTTTAATCCTGTCTACCCCATTGTACGAGTAAGTGGTAATCGCTGCTCTTTTTGGTACATTCTGGTCGTGCCTTGAATTTTTATAGTGATGCGGAGCGTGAAGTCATTGTGGCGGGATTTTGTTGTTATTTTTGATAATTTTACTTATACTTTTTTTTCTAAATAGTCAATCTGTGATTCACTCTTTTTTTGCTCATCGATACTTTGGTAACTGCTATTAACATTCTATATTCTGCTATTTTAGGTGCACACACTTTATAGGTAAGGCATTTTGTTTCGATGGTTGAATTTTACCTATTGTATTCTAAACATTGTATCGTAGTAAATTGATTGCCTTATAAAAGAAATGTAAATTGACGTTTAAATAGTTAGTAGACAATATCTAAGCTACAAGTTCCAATCACATTACATTTTGAGATCCCGCGGTTACCTTGTGAGTGCTTTAAAAAGGTATCTTAGTATAAAATAATTTCTATAATCGACCATGTAATGTAGCATACACAGATGCATAAAGAAGACTGTGTATCATATGTGTGCACTTGAGACTCACAATGAAGCTTTATTTTGGAGGGACATGTGGCTGGGAACGACCTAAGACTGATAAATAGTTCATACAACGCCGCTGTAGCAACCGTATGTTGAAAACCACGTGGAATTAGCAAAATTCTCCCGACATCTTCATAACATTTCAGTGTCTAAATTACCAAATATAAATTTAATTTTACATTGACCACCAACTTCCCTAAGTTCTGATAAAGCATAAATTCCTTTCATCCACCTCAAAACCCATCACTTCTTCAACTTAGTACTGCACTCTCTGCCGCTCTTACTCCCACAACATAAAGGTTCAATTTATTTGACTCTGCTGAAACATGAAATCGAACTACATAAAATGATTCGATAGCCACAAAAATACTACTTCACTAATCTTCACCCTTCGTCGATAGACATAAAGTACACTTTGCTGTAAAGTGGCTACATTAGAGTGTAGGTCGAATTGATAAGCTCGCGTACACAGTGATCGACGGTAATGCTAGCGATAGGGATAGGGCAGCGTTTTGTAAACACGTCCTTATCTGGTTCGAGTGCTTTGTCTACGTAATACACTTAATTTATGGACTGTTTTGGACATATTTTTGTGTTTGGTTTAGGCTTTATTATATAGCTTTTTGTGACTTATCTTAACATATGCCAGTACCACATATAATAGGTAAGATATAGTCTGTTCGATAAATCTCATGAAACCTCATCCTTACCTGTATATCTGTTTGTATAGAAACATCAATCGAAAGATATATTCTTTCAGGTAAATTCTAATACTCCTAGGTAAATTTTATCACTTAAGCTATGGAGTTCCTACTTCTACTTCGACCTTAAAGACGTGAGTGACCCGTTAATTATATTTCAATATGTCTGAAACTCAGGAGGAGAAATGTTATATATTTCACACCACCTGCTCGACAATGGCTTGTATCATGCAAACCTTACCGAAAGCAAATCATTATAGCCCTTGGCTTGAGCAGGGTTGTAATATTGTAATGAATTTCATTATAATCCGCCGGGTAATCATGTGATTTCACTTTTCATAGTTCTTACTGTTATACCTTTAAAGTCTAATTTCGTGAAGTACGCACGGCGGCGCGGGGACGCTGCAGTTCCGCGTCACTCGCCCGCGGCCGTCGTGTTCGAAGCGAAACACGACGACGAAGCCAGGTGCCGGCGCGCCGGCCGCGGGCTGCTGCCGCGCTTGTTTCTAATTATTACTGAAATCCTTGGAATTTAATTTGGCGCTTCCTTATAATTTTCAGAATTCCGTGCATTTTTTGAGAACTGGCTTCGGCCAGAACAGGGATGACCTTCCTTCCTTCGCGGCCTTTGCAGTAATGTACACCTACTATTAAATATCTAAAACAAACGTCTCGAGTGCTACAAGACGCTGCATTATACGGAGTAAAACTACAGATTATACAAAACTAGAAGAATCAATTCTGACTCTGACTGATTGACTCTATTTCTAGTTAGCCTTGGTTTTTCTTTAATGTCTCACAAGAGGTGAGAAAAGAGAGTACTTCTCGGGGATAAAACTGTTTTTGTCTTGGGCGCGTTTAAATCCCTCACTACACTCAGGACTCAGTCTTAACTCATTGCTCCCTCGCTATGCTCGGGAGTAAATACTGGAGTCCTTCGTTACCTCAGGATTCAATATCGCGCCCGTGACATAAAACAGTGCTTTATCCCCTTGGTGTATAGTCTACTATTAAAAAGCAAGCTCTGATGTATAAAATTACTGGATTATAAGGTGAATGAAAATACACATGCTATACTTATTTCTGTTTTACGCGACAATATGATAAACAAGTGTATGCGGTATTATTAACCGGTGGATCTGATGTGGTTATCAGATAGCATAATTCGATTGTGTGCCAGCGTGAAAGCTTGCATTAGCCTATCTATATGGGCTACTTAGAGACATATGGCGATAATGCAAGACTCTGGGTTGACTCGTATACTCAAATATATTTTACGTGTTTGATGTTCCGCTGCTGTATGCGGCCGCCATATGTCTGCGACATGTAGTATATATTTGTGTTTGTCAGGTTTATTTGTGTTGTAACTTGTACTACCTACTGTGTAGTTGTCATCGCGATCAGTTGGCACCGGGCTCTTTTATTTCCGCGAGGTATTTTATTATTTTTAAAGTTGGTAGCTCTGAATTTAAGCGATATGGAATTCAGCTTTAACTATTAGAAATTAGTAACCATGACCATAAAAATAAAAATGACACAAAACTCTAAAGTACAACTTTATGCTGTCCTACTATGTCGAGAATAGAAGAGGAGTATATTTACCTCAAATACGAGCTCTAGAAAGTTGTCTCTCGTATGTATTAACTACTAATTAACTAACATCTAATTACCTGCTACAACATCATCGTCACAATGTAAGGATATATCAATTTTTTTTTTATCACTAGGATAATATGCTTGCTATTCACGGAAGAGGTCGGAATTGATTAAAAACCTTTCCGTTTGTGCGAAGCTAACTTTTTTACATCGAAGTTTCATCATAGTGACAAAAACTTATCAAGTCCTCAACTTAACCCCAGATGGCTCGGCACATGGTCCTACGACCCTCGTACATGACGGACACGCGACGGTTACGTCTATTCCGGTCTTGGAAGATATCGAGGGCAGACGGTAAAAAAATTGCAACCTTCTATAGATTTTACGATTTAAACGGATGTTAAAACTTAAGTTGGAAAAAAATGTGCCCGAGTGAGTTCCTAACCTACGAAACATTTTTTACTGCGCAGGAAACGAATTGCATTATTTCATTGAATTTCTCACGTATCTCTTTAATAACAGCCACTGTAACCGAGCGGTAAAGTACTCGACTTTCAATGTCGAAGTTGAGGTTTGGAACCGGGGTTCCAAGAGTACAATCCTAGTGGTACGAGCCAGTATGAAATATCATTTGTTCTTTAACAGTACCCTTCTAGCACAAAAACAGTACTCAAATAACCTCGAAACAATACCTCGTTTTTTTAAGATACGAATTTTAACGGTAATTTTCGCACATATTTATTCGATTACTTGGGATATCTGAGGATAACATTGTCCTCATTTTACATTTTCCAGTAGTTCATCACGCTTCAAAGATAGCACGTCGAATATTTTCCAATTTTAAGCTTTTTTTTTTAAATACGCACGACGAATAACGCACGATTTTTTTAATCTTGATAAAATGGAGTTATAAGTATTGATATCAAGGTGGATTTTATGAAGTAAATAGCAAGATGGTGTACTAATATTCACTGCTACAGTTCAGGCGACAATAAAAACAATAATTTAAAAAAAGAACCGATTTGATTAAAGTAACCGGTAGCTTTTCGATGAAGGAAAACATCCCAAGGAAACCGGACAAATCCCAAAAGTTTTCGTAAAACTGGTGACTACGCCAAATCTTGAGATTAAATTAGGTCTCAAAACGGACCCTGGCCTACTTAGGGTATAACCGGGAAAACGCTACGAAAATGTTTTGTCTCTCAGCAGCAACTGGGTGAGTTTGCAATACAATAACCTATTGCCAACTCACGTCACCTCTAGCTATATTGTAATAGTCCCCTTAATATGTACCTTCGTGATTCTTTAATTGAATTGTATATAAATTATATCTTTAGTGAGTAGCCTGTGGCTTGAGATGTAACAATACCTAGGTAAGATTGCACATTTACTTCTCTTGAAATCCTGCCCGTGTGGTTGCCGGGTAAGAATTGCGCCACCCCATCTCTTCCCGTGGGTTTCGTAGGAGGCGAATAAGGGAAAATCGGAGGGTGGGCAGCAGCATCCTTCGATCATTACCACCATCAAACTGCGGTCGCCAACCCGCTTGCCAAGCGTGGCGACTATGGCAAATCCCCCCCAAGGGAAAAATAAATAAATTGGGGGAGGCCTATGTTCAGCAGTGGACGTCTTTCGGCTGAAATGATGATGAAAATGATGAAATCCGAGGAAAACCTCGCCAATAAGTTGACTGTGAGCCGTCCCAATTAAGAAATGAAATAAGGACTAAAAGTAGGAAGACGTGTTAATCCCATATACTTACTAGGTATTAGTGGCGTGGTGTGTAATGTATACATAGGCAAGCCGGAGCAAATTTGGCTTAAAAATTCTAAAATAATTGTATGGTGAAGTATCCAAAATAGGCAACCCGATAGGAATCGAGTTCTATAGACGCATTGCCACTGCTAGGTATACCAGCACTACGTCTATGCCAAATCTTAGCTTGTTAGCAAAGATGACACCTAAAATTTAGTTGAAGTATTGAAGAGTGACCGGTCGCACGGTGACACTCCCAAGGCCGTGACGGACAGACGGACGTACATTCCGGCGCGGCGTCGCTTATCGCGCGCATAAATCCTACCTGCGCCGAGTGCTCCTAATTGGGTCCTGATATCGAATAGTAACGACTTAGGGTTTTTACAACATTTTTATTAATTTGACGTTACTTAAAATCCCCATGTTTAGAACTATATAAAATGTTCGTTACGAGTTTATGTTTGAAGGATCATACCTATATTGGGTTAGGATATTTTGTTGTGTTGAATCTCGCAGTGTCTCAGATCCACGATGGTACGGTATGCCCATCTCGAACGAAACTAAACCCCCTCTTGGACAAAATTTTTCTACATGGGCCCAGTTTCGTGAAACTAAAAGATCCAAACTGAGGCGCAAAATTTGTAACTAAAATTGTAACTTGTAGTCTCGTGATACGCCTATAATCGATGAAACGGCAGGGTAGCAATTTCATTTGTCTTATTATCTCATTGACAGAACGGAACATCCCTACGGACATCGCTCTTGTTTCATGTCTGTGTCATTCTGATTTGTAAAGACAGCTACAATAAATACAATAAATATCCCGAACGCCGATTTTCGACGATCATCTTTAAAAGGGCTCCGGGTACTGCTTCTTTCTTGCCGCAACTCGAATATAACCTATATAGAACTCTATTCGGCATAACATGTTGATTTAGAATTAATTTCATAACGCGCGCTCACTTTCACGTCAGCCTTAAAAAATGCGCGACCAATGCTAAACCGATGCTAATTCAATATCTCAAGTCGAAATGAGTTCCTATTAGGTACTTAATTACATAGTAAGCAATCAATATATATCAAAAACTAAACGATGAAAAAGTTCGCGTGTTGTATCGCGTACCAAAAGCCCATTGTAATTCCCGATCAATATTAATACAATGGCATGCATGACGATGATGTTCGTAACTAGATCAGACATCATTTATTTTAATTTGTGCGTTTTATACTTTTTACCGGTGCGCGCATTTGCCATGACCAGCACATTGTGGGATATCATTTATTTTAATTTGCACTACCGAACTACTTTATATTATTTCGTACTAAACGATAACATTAAAGAACGATGACAGAGGTTAGTCCGAATAAAGTAAATGGCAATAGTATGGAAATACTTACTTCTTTTTTTTTGTGATGACCCTGATGACAAAATGTGAATACTTGTAACGATATCTCCAATTCCATGCGGAACAAAAGCGATATCTTGGAGATGTCCTCTTCTGTATAGAACCATTAAAATTTAATGTTCTTTTTAGCTTATATTCCTACTTATAAATACAGGAATTTTGTTCTGGTAATTATATCAATTAACCAGAACAAAATTGCTGTTGGAGTTACGTATTGCTTCGAATGAATAATAATTTCACATTACTTACACAATGAGGTCAATGAGATACAATAGAAAATTATTCAATACTCATTTCACTCATACCTCAACACTGTCAGATAAAACGGAATCGCATTATTTGCATGAACAAAAAATCAACCCCTTCCATTATTTAATTATTATAACCGAAAAGTACAGCTCTATTGTGCGCTTATTTCTGGACTGTATTAATAATAATGATAATATAATTAATATTCATACATTGATTGAAAGAGATTTCTTTTAGGTGTCAGTCATTCGCCCCCGGTAGGGGCACGGGAGCGAGGAGCGCGCACACGCATTCATGATACATGAATTGTAACAATACCATATGGTATTGTCGAGTACAATTTGCTCAAAAACACTTAAAAAACTAGAACAAACTAAGTAAATCTGAAAATTATGTATTGAATAATACAGTAGTCACTTTGTTTCAGATATGTAGGTAAGTCTATTTATAGGTAATACGCGAAGAAGCGTGCTTACGCTCTGTAGCCTTAAATGACGTACCTCTACGAGTACCTACGGTACGTATTTATAGACCGAGCAAGCGTAGCATCTCTGTCTCAGCTCATAATAATGTTTTCGTATCTGTTTGAATTTCCGGATCGCATTTTTCATCCGATTCTCGTGATATTTGGTGAGCAGGGTCAGTAAATATGGAATTTGTAGGTCCAACTTTACGAAAATTTTCAAAATGAGCCATGGGATTTGAAAACTCACAGAGCCACCATAGTTTCATTTTTATTTATTTAGATTAAATAAATACAATGAATAGGAAACACAAGAGACGGTATATTTTTACTTCATGAATTATATAAAATCAACAGATAGGTATATAATACCAGACATTAATACTTATTATTGACTTGTAGTATAGCTACCTACAAGTCTAACTATTTACGACATCAATATTGCGCCATGAACATCTTTCAACAAAACACAACTTACAGGAAATGACTTTAACCACCCGTCCACCCCTCACTAATCAAAAATAATCACCAAAGTGCATCCAAAAGTCATCGGCTATCGGACAAATCACGACGTGTAATTATTGACACAAATAATTTCCGTGATTGTCCTCTGATTAAACGCGAAATGCATACAAAAGTGTGTTTTTTGTTATTTTTGGATGCATTATCGTTATGGGAAAGCTCCCCCGTGTTTGGCATTCACACCCACGCCGTTGATTACAAGTTACGTGGATGAATAGGGGAGTGCCGCAAGGGTGAATCCTTGGATATTTTGTTTATAAATATATATGACCTTTTCGGTAAGTATTCAATTTTCTTTAAATTTGTAATAATTTATTATTTGCATCATCAATATCATCATTGTCCAGTACTTAATAGGCAAAAATGTTGTAGTTAATTTCTAACAGCTGGCGAATAAGGATAAAATGGCTTAATTTATTCTAGAATCTTGACAAAATTTCCTCTCAGCTCAACCCCTTTTGAATAAATGTTTTATTGTAGATGTTGCAAGAGCCAAGATAAATCACCCTCCCTTAACCAAAATTAGCCACCAATTGAACCGCAACGGAAACATTACGTCGCATATGGAACAGAAAAAAACTATAAAAATATCCAACCCTTACTTCCTAGACTATTTCCTAAGTGAAAAAAACATTAATCTAATCAACACAAAACATTGTAATAGATGGACCCACAAACTTACTGCAATCGGTGGCGACAAATTGAACCAAGTATTTAGTTATACGAAAATTTAGTTTGGCATAGAAAGTGGCGCCGTGGTTCGCGTTTGTGACAAGTTTGTCAGGCTAATGGCAGGCAGTCATAATGCCGCGTGGCGGCGCGTGCGCGGCGCGTGTTGCAAATGGCGACTATTGTTTTGGCGGCGGAAATTTTGGAAAAGTTTACAATAAGTTGACGAATTGGTTACTCTGTTGTGGCATCGGAGTGGACCAATGTGATGGTTCTATGCATGGCCAACCGTTTTATTTACTACGCATTTTACTTGTAAATGGGCACCTAGTACCCACACGTTACATGATTGATTGTACTTATATCTAGATTTTAAATGCGGGGTCATTGAGTAACGTTTTGATCGCGCGTTAGGGCATATCCACCGTCATTTCTTTAAGCTTAAAAAGGCAATTGATAAATACAAAGGTATAAGGAGTACTTTTATCTCACGAGCGTGGGTTAGACATGGTTGTAACGGTTACACATCAACACACAACCATGGCTTACCCGCGCTCGTGAGATAACAGTACTCTACTTATTGTAGTACAATTACCCAGCTTATGTATGTAGGTGTACCTCAACTCATGGTCAGTAATGGGCGTTCTGTAGGTACAATTATAATCGTAATATTATACATAATAATACCTAACGTTTAAACAAAAATATATATAATTACTTATAATTGGACCCCGGCCCACACTTATACACATTACGCATATGCGGCATAATTAATTGAGTACACAGGTCTTATTCATCATCATCAAAATTTAAAAGCTTCTAACTTGTCGGTGGAATAACCGCCACTCTTATCTGTTCATTGCCAGTCTCTTGACTTCCCCATACGACTCGGCAGCAACTTCCTCCCTCACTTGATCCAAATAAGTAAGTCTAGGTCTTCCTCTCCCTCCTGCCCTCAATTTTGCCCTCTAAGATGTTTAAGAAGAAGATATCGTGCCTTATCAAGTGTCCCATCATCATGCCTCTTTTATTTACATTTCTCATTAAACTTCATTTTTTTTATCGTGCTGTAATCAAATCTCAAAATATAACAGTTGAGTGCCTACTTAACGCAAATACCCTGCTGGAGTCGAAGAAGCCGAAAACTAAACTGTATAACCTAAGAAGGTCCTCCTTAAACTGAAATCTCCCAAACGTTGACGATTTCCAGTGCACGTACACAGGCTTATTGTTATCCAGCATGCCATTAATCCGTTTCCACGACAAAATGGCGGCTTCCGGATGACTGATGGATTCGCGAGAACTTCCGGATGCTATTACGACTGTCGGAAGTATTATCCCGTCGTTTTTTTATGTTTTTGTATGTGTTAAGGTTCCGTTTTTTCACGTTATTGCAAAACGAATAAGTTTTTTCAGGATTAGCGGTAGGTACCTATATTCACCAACTTGTAAACAAGATTAAATTGTAACTAATTCAAATTATAATTCTTAATATCTACTAACTAGAATTTACCTCAATCTAGTGAGTAGGTATTAAGTACAATTTCTAATACACTAGCTATCATAATTAACATCATTACACAACCCTTACTAGTGTATCTCAACCAATTAAGTAGGTATTATAGTACATTATGATACAAGTGTGCTAAGTTGATCATTACACGCGAGACGGGATTATTGAAAGCAGAGAGTGTAATGGTCAAATCTCACGCGTATCATACGACGTTTTTCAGCACATTTGTGAGTAAAAAAGTAAACAAAGTAATATAGTCTTGGACATTTAATTATTAAAGAATTAGTAAAAGTATATTTTTTAAAGTGATATTTTTTTGTGGTAATTTTTTGACATTCATAAGTGCATGTAACATGCCTAAATTGAAGAATAAATGATTTCATTTCATTTCGATATTCAACAGTTTTAGTGGGCATTTTTAGAGTTTGTGTATTTGTGTATTTGTATTATTCGTGTTAAATTAATATGTCATCATTTTCCTTTTTAGGGTTCCGTAGCCGAAATGGCAAAAACGGAACCCTTATAGATTCGTCATGTCTGTCCGTCCGCCCGTATGTCACAGCCGATTTATTCGGAAACTATAAGCACTACAATTATGAAATTTGGTACGACGGTGTATTCTATGAACCGCTACATAAAAGTGATGTGAAATTACAAAAACATATTAAATTAGGGGCGGGCACTCCATACATGTAACCGGTGGATCAAAAAAAAAATTCCAACGCACATAGTCATGTGGGGTATCGATGGTCTTTAAAAATGATATGGAGGTTTCTAGATAACTTTTCCATTTTAGTCAACCGTTGGTGAGATATGTGATGTCAAAGTCATAAAAAGTGTGTCCCCCCTCCCTCTAATTTCCAAACTATAAAGTCTAAGTCTGAAAAAAATTGAGGTGGTGTGCCACCCACCACCCAATGTACCACTATCCAATGGCACCAACGTACGGAACCATTCATTGTGCGTGATCCGACATGCACTTGGCCGGTTTTTTAGAAGTAAAAGTCGGCGATAAACACATATTTTCGTCAGATTCGGACCATTGCGGCTCATCAGCAGGAACGGAAGGCATCCAATAATTATAGTCACCAGACGTAGACGGATTTGGGTCAGGATCGCGGATGTAGACGCCTTTGGTCCAGCTTCACGAGATGTAGACGGCTTTGGTCCAGGGTCGCGAGATGTAGGTTAGCGCAAATTTTCTTCGCCGGTGACTCCAAATTAGTTTTACGAGTTATTTTCGCACAAATCTTTGCTTTATTTTGAAGAGAATCTTCAACACACGATTCAGCGACTTTGTCAGGTCGCCAGCCGCCATGACGCTTTAAAATCAATCCGTGAGCCCCTGAATCTGAATGTGGCCGACCACATTCCTTGCCGATTCAGGGGCTCTCCTAAAACTATGGCCAGTGTATGTATTAGGGGAGGGCAAATGTAAAAATTTGTCAATTTCTTTTGGCATATCACGAAATTTCTTGATTCCAATTGGTTGAGTGGTATATTTTCCTTTTTGGAAGTTTTGGAAAAAGCGATCTTTTATTTGATTTTTTGGTACGTAGAGCTTCGTATTTCTTTACTATTTCGAAAAACGGAGTGTGGACAGTAAACGATCGTGGTATTTTTGTTCTTAGTGTTATTAATTTTGACAAGAATCATTTGGCCATTTGTGTCTTTCGTTGTAAAATCATTGAGCTCTTGGCGTCTACAGTATGCGCCATTGACACCAAATATCAATGGCACCGGTAAAGAAATGAAATAGATATTTGTGAAAAATATACAAAAATAAAGTATGTAACATAAAGATAATTTTATTGAGATCTGTAAACATCAACTCACCTAGATACTGACTATCTGGAGCTTCTTTTAAAAACCTTTCAACAACTCTTGACAACAATACTTTAGACTTGCGACCAATATATTCATCAAAACGTCTCTTTAAAAATGCTGTCAGATTGCAGCACGTTTTATATCAATATTGTTTTTGTTATTAACGGAGCTCTTCAGCATCGATTAAATACACCAGATTTGCTCGCCAGTTTGTTAAAATATGCTAAAAACAAATTTTCAGAGAACGACTGAGCTTCTTTGTTGTTTTTCCATTGAATGAATGTTTCGTATGCAGCAATGTATTTTTCTCAAGATTTTGGTGGTAATAGACTTTCACTTGCATTTTGTGCCTCTGTAAGGATTTCTGACGGTGTCAATTCAAACAATACCTTCTCTTCCCTACTTGAGCAAGACATTTTAGACGAAAAGTAATTAAACACACAGCGAAAATAAATGAAGTTACAAATATGTAAGGAAAATGGCGCGCTCTTTTATTTTTTCCGCGCCTTGCGCGCGCAGAAGGGCTACCGCGCAACACGAACGAAGTTCATTTGTGTGTCTCCTTCTCTGTCGCTCGAATAAGCAAGTGCGACAGAGAGGAAGGCATATGCACGAAGTTAAGGTTTTGGAGTAGTCGCTCAGTGGAAGAAAGAGGCATAAACAAAATCAACAAACAGCCAAAATTACACCACTAATAAAACAAAACTAAGTTATTGTTAATTCTGAATACTTTCATTAAAGCGTAAGTTTATAATTTTTAATGAGGAAGGCATGTAGGAGAAATTAAAGAAGTAAGTATTGACAAATGTGGACTTTTATTGCGACAAAAAAATATTCATTCATACTTATTAGCCGTACCAACAAGAACCCCGTCACTGCGATTTAAAAAAAAGCGTAACTCGGTTAGTTTAAGAATGCACCGTGCGTTCATACATACGTCTTGTCATATCATCGTATCTTAATCGAGATAATTATAGCACAAGTTTCGTAATAAAATTATAGCTCACGTGTTTAATATCCTGGATTACGACGCGTTCAAACAACATGTTTTGGAGATACCTCAGTCAGAATGGAAAAAGTGTTTTAAAAATTGGTTTCAATGTATGCAAAAGTGCTTCGATGATCACGGAGAATATTTTGAAAAACAATAAAACCATATTTAGTCATATATGTTTGTTATTTTTTTCTATTCCGGATACATAAGTAGCAGCCCTCGTAATAAATACCCCGATTCCGATGGAAAACCTCCCACGTCGCAACTTGTAAATGGTCAACGTTCCCCTCATGAAGTCCCTTAGCAGCTAATGTGAGCCGATAAACAAACAACATTATTCTTATGGTTATAGTAATCGTGGTTACACTTTAGCGATTGGTTTGTTGGAACAGGTGCTTCTGCGCATTTGACCGCAAAGCTTAAGGTTTTATAATGGTAATGACTACAGCACATAAAGGATTAATGTGAGCCTATTACACTTACCTACTCCATTGGCTCAACGACCCGAATCATGTCGATAACTACGAGCCTCTCTTACCATATTATGATCCCGGCCGTCGTCTCCCGGCGAAAAAAAAAGTGTGTGTCAGCTCCGAGCACGACTGGAGTTTACTCTTTACGAACGATTATAAAATATGTTAGTAAAAATTAGTAAATAATTAGAAAGATTAGTGAATGAGGATAAATGAACTCGTTTTTAGGGTTCCGTACCAAAATGGGAAAAAAGGAACCCTTATGGTTTCACTTTGTCTGTCTGTCTGTCACATCGCTAAATATCTCAAGAACTACTTATGCTATCGATTTGAAATTTGGAATAGTTATAAAGAAGGCTTACCTACATACATAGAACATGACTTTTTTAATTTTTTATTTTCTGTGAAAAATGACAGATGACAGAGAACAGGTGATTCAAAATTTGAAAGTCTAGTTAATATGTCGAGTGGGGTGTCATTTTTTTTACGTTGAGTCATTTTTGTTTTATGAGGTAAAATATAAAAAGAAATACAGTTCCCCCCCTTATCTCCGAAGTTTACCAAGGAAACAATATAAAATTATTACATAACATTAATATCAATACAGCAAGGCCCTCAAATAGTGCCTGGGCCTCGCCATTACACATGACGGTGAAGAAGGGCCCTGGCGTCCGTGCGGCGATTACCGCGCCCTGAACGCCAGGACTATTCCTGACAAATTTCCTCTCCGGCACATTAACGATTTCATTACCAACCTTCATGGCTCTCGAGTATTTAGTACTCTCGATTTAGTGAAAGATTATCATCAGATTCCCATGTTCGAGGACGATATTCCAAAGACAGCCATCACGACTCCGTTTGGCCTCTCGAATTTTCATTTATGACCTTCGGTTTGAGGAACGCTGGACAAATCTTCCAGCGTTTTATCGACGAGGTCACGCGGGGTCTTGATTACTGTTTTCCTTATATCGATGCTATACTCGTCTTTTCGCCTGATGAAGGCTCCCTCTTCGCGGTTTGTTTCGTCGTTTGCAGGAGAACGGAGTTGTCATTAATCCATCTAAATGTGTTCTAGGTGCAGAACAGGTGAAATTTCTTGGAGACAACATCAGTGCTGAGGGAGTACAGCCTCCACGTGAACGCGTCTCCGCGTTGCTGGAGTACAAACCCCCAGAAACAGTCATGCCTGTTCGTATGGTTCGAACTCGCTATGTAGTTATAAACATTTGGAGACACATGATTAATAAGCAAGGTAAGCTTGACCTGTTCATTTTCGAAGGTCTGCACCGCAAGAATGTTGACGAATGATTTCTTCCAGTGTGTCCATTCCGCGGCCGCCGAGGTTTGTGACGGATCCGCGTCGAATCGATCTGGTCATAGATATTTGTCCATGCGAAGTTTAGTCGATTTATTTGCTAGTTAAATTGAAATAATAGCCAAAACCTAAATCGTAGGTTTTAATTAGCAAAACCAATGCATCCAAGGTTTGCACCCTTTTGGACTCCACTATTTCTAGCGTGTGCCGGACCTTTAGTATTCGTAACAAACTTACGGCTTAGTATTTCCATGTATCCCAATAGATTTTCACTCTAGCAAACCAATCCGCAGTTTTGTCAAATTCTCCATACCTAACCAATGTGTCCAAGGTGTGCACCCTTTTGGACTCTGAGTGAATATTTCACTAACTTTATACCAATTAATTAGCACATTATAAAATATTTACACGTTGTTTTATTATTTTCGATCTTGACAGACACACTTGACAATTCAACAACTGAGAGCTGCGCAAGATAAGTTGCGCACTTATATAACGCGATGCGTTATGCATAACGTGCTAAATTAAGAAGTCGTATCTTTACCCTGATCGTATACTGAGATACGACTTTTTAAATTAGCACGGCAGATTACGTTCTATTTTATACCCCATAAGTTTTCATACCCCGGGCTTATATATGAAAATCGATTCTTAAGGAGTAAACTCCAATAAATTCCAATAAACAATAACATTCTTTTGTAATGAGCCCTTGGATCCCAGGGACCGGTAGAAGACGGGTTAATTTGTGCGCTGTCTCTACCATTTGGCAGTTACTATCGAATTCAACAATGCCTACCTTCGCAACCGTTCAGGGAACCGTCTTCCTAGTCTTCCTACTACTAGTAGCTATAGTCATTAATGTAAACATTCCATTGACAACCTGTTGTTCAATTCTATTGCTATGAATTAAGTTTTCAGATTTCAAGTATTGGGTTATGTTATCTAGATGACCATCATGTATTTTATTGTGCCTTCCAAGCTTATTCAAAGTTTGAACGCTATTGTAAATTAGTCTAGTGCACTCTCGGCGCTGTAAGAGCTTTGAGTTCCGCTTGACTGTCACTGATTATATAGATGTAGGTAGTCTAGCTCCCCTTTGGTTTATCTGTCTTATGTTCTCTTGTGTACAGGCAATTATGGCATATATCTCCGCCTGGAAGACAGTTGCGAATCGCACCAAGCTTACACAATTGCTATGGTCATTTGCATAAATGCCTGCTCCCGTACTGGATCCCATTTTTGATCCATTTGTGTACCAGATCTTGTCTTCACCACCAGAGCTTGGTGGATCCACACCTTCAACCCACACGGCCCTTGAAGGAACTTTTGTAGTGAAGTCCTAATGAAACACATACTTGGGTTCAACTCCCACATTTTGCCATACGCTGATCTGCACATCCCAAACACTCTCAAATATCTCTATAACGTGGTTATGGTGAGGTTTGTATATTTTTTCCAATTCAGTTCCTTATCCAGTGTGACACCTAGATATTTCACTGCATTGGACATTTCTACTACCCTCCCGTATTACGTTAGTGTCGAACACTGGGATACTAAAATTTAAAACTATTTATTTGTAAGAAAGAATACAGTCACATACATGGTCTTAAAGTAAAGTGTTACAGTTCTCGTATTTAGCATGCAAGCAAGCGTACAAAAATAACATTTTAATTTGATATAATTAATTCACTACTTCAATAGCAATTTATAACTTGGGGTCGCGTGAGAGGAATCTTTAAGGAAATATATACCCTAACCCTGCCGTCGCTGTACATATTTGAAATAATCATGTATGTTAGGAAGAATTTATACAATTTCCCAACGAATACTGATAAGTTAATGACTACAAGAAACACTGGGAAACTCGAAATAACTTTTTACAGACTAGTAAAGGCGATAAAGTCGTTTTTGGGAAACTGTATAAAATTCTACAATAAAATTCCAAGACACATTACAGAACTTACGGATTCTAAATTTAAGTCTGTCGTGAAACAGACACTTATTTCAAAAGCATTTTATAAGATAAACGATTATATCATGGATAGGGATGTTTGGCAGTGATAGCGTCCCACACAAGTAATCTAACACAAAAATATTTTGTCCTTAATATTAAAAAATATGTATGTATGTTTATATTGTAGCATTTGAATTCTATAGTATTATGATACTGTTATTTTATATACATTGTATATTGTTTTGAAAAAATGACACCTCGCCGAGTTTCTTACGCCGGTTCTTCTCGAGGCAGAGGTTTATTTTATGAACCGGTGGTAGTTTTTTGACATTCATAAGTGCATGTAACATGCCTAAATTGAAGAATAAATGATTTCATTTCATTTCAATAATTCGGTATATCAAACTTAAAATAATAACAGAATCTCAATTTTGTACCTACATACCATGAATATCTTATTATAATTCAATATGTCAAACATTTTTAAATAGTCTTTGACATTGTAAAAACATTTTTCTTCTAACTATTTCGTCAAATTGCTTTTAAATATTTGTCGCGACAGTGTACGTATTATACTATATAAAACTATACTCATAACATAATATTCACAATGTTTCTTTTGGACTATGAGACTATACAGGGAGTATCTTTTTAGTCTTGGTATAGACGTTTTTTTAGTATTTCTTAATCTACTCTATTGAGAAGACAAACATGTGTACAATATCAAATGTATGAACCAAGAAGCATTTATATTATATTGCTGCGACGACGTAACTTAGAAAAAAACGGTTGGAATACAACTGTTTGTACTTGCAAAGACCACCCTCACACAAATAATTAACACTTGTAAAGAATCTATCGTAGCCATACGGCGGCAAAGTGATAGCATCGCAGTGTATACTAATCGACAATGACGATTACGAATCCCGGAATACACATCAATAACATTTGGCGTGTACGAGATTATCTCATGAATGTTTCATGCGGCGACCGCATGGAAAATTGCATGGAGCAACCGCATCGCCATGCCGCATTAGGGAAATTGGATGCAAGCAAACAAGGGGGGCTTAAGATTATTGAAATATTGCTAATGTTAATATTTAACTGAATATTAAGTTGTCTCTTAGAGTTGGTTTAAGCTGCGTGTTCGTTCGTGCGGAAAATGTACAGCAGATTTTTAGACACACACACTCCAATTATTTACCTACAAACAATACCACGGTGAGACGTACTAGTATTACCACACAGTTTTGCTCAAAGATAGTCTCATAATCATAGGCCTATTTAAAGTGTACGTGTGTAACCTGTGGTGCCGTGTGGTGTTATTCGCAGATTTATGCTTATTTATATTCCATCGCTGAATAGCGTTTATACCGGTACACTTAATTAAAAAGTTCTGATGGAGAAACTTTTGTACAAGCCCGTATTCGAACCAACGACTGCCGTTTGAAAGGTGTATGGCTCGCTTTTACCTTGTCAAGGTGTAGGTACCTGTGTAAGTTGAGGCGCAATGAAAAACACTCCCAATCCCAATCTTTATCAACTTAATTTCGTACGCCTCAACAATTGTAAGATATTTTAAAACCCCCCCTCAGGGCGGCGACACACGGATCACGAGGGGGATTAGGCTGATCACACACCGACCACCCCCGGTCACGGTTGTTTTTGTGTTCGCCAGTAAGTAGATTAGTAAGCAGATAGACGCGGCGAGAAATTCGACGAGAAGCCCGTAAAATAAAAAGTGTAAACATATAAGTAGGGTAAGTGGGTGGGATTCGTACTACGGGAGCATACATACAGTGGCCATATCTCCACTATCTAATCCGTTGATTCGTACCTATTTATATGCCTAACTCCCACTCATATGTAGCAAATACTCGAGAAGAAGGAAGATGGTGCGGCTGCTAGCTTCTTGGGATATCAATAAAATGTGTTTTTACCACATCAAAGTAATTTTATTACTAATTTTTATTTATTCCTAAACTAGCTCTTGCCTCCGACTTCCGCGTAAACTTCCACCCCCTATTTCATTTTTTCAAAGGATTATTTTCGGGGTAAAAAGTATCCTATACGTTAATCCGGGCTATAAACTCGTTGTATACCAGTTTCATCATAATCTTCAGCCGTTCAGCCGTTTTTGTTTCATTAAGTAATAAACATCCAAACATCTAAAAATCCAAACTTTCGCATTTATAATATAACATATAATATAATAGGATAACAGGATTATAAATTTATATATGTCACAATTTATAAATAATATATAATGTAAAAAGAGGAAAACAATAAAATTAGAAATAATGCAGCAACAAACAGTAAAACAAATATTCAGTTACATGAATAATTCAAAAAGCTTGTAAGAAATAAAAATTTAAATATAGTTAAAGGTTCTATTTTAATTGACCCGGGAAGCTTGTTAAATAATTTGAGAGCCACAGCTATAAAGCTTTTCCTCATGAACGCAGTATTTGCTACTCTCAATTGTAAAGTTGTAGACCACTTTCTTGGTTGATTCTATTAGTTTTATCCGAACTCCGAAGTGACCGGTGACTTTACAAAGTTTATCTAATTTCTGAATTTCAAAGTAACCCTACACCAGTAAAAGATAGATTTAATATCGACAAAATTCCATTGCGTGCCCAGTTACTCATAAATCATTAATAACCGTCACTAACCAAAGTTAATTTGGTCGTGGATGCGACAGTTGCATTAACGCTAACTGTCGTTAATGTACACTTTAGTCTCACCTACCCTATTTAGTTACATGATCAAGGAATTATGAGAAGGCGTATATTAAGTTGGCCGTTATATACCACATTACCAACGGTACCTACTGACTGAAAACCAGCGCTGTAATAGGTATCTGATACCTCAGCATAAGGCTGAGCCAGTGTCCATTTTCTTGCCGCTGTGACACACGTGTTATGTGGTTTGTGTGTATGTTTTCCTTCTGTTGTCATTTTGGTCATATGTGTGTCACCTGTGTTTGTGAATAAATATTTCTTTTTTTCTATTTGTACACTTTTGAATAGACTTAGTTTAAACAATATCATCGCTGATTCAAATTCGGCAATCGGCAACGATTCTCTCCCTCCTGATCATGCAAATCTAATCGTGGAAGAGCTGGACACACGTTACAAAAACTATTCGCATTCAACTTCCTCGTCATTATCCCCCGCGTTTGCCTCAGCACCCTTTCTGCTCTTCTAGCACGTTTGAGCTACTTTTGCAGTAATACAAAGGAATGCATTAACGTTGTTGCCGTATAATTTATCCCTACCCTAACTATATTTTACTTATACACGAGAAGTTACTTTAACAGCGACCGGATTTGTAGAATCGTTATACAAGCACGTTCGCGGTTGGCCGAACAGAGTGACCGACACTTGGAACAATAGGGCGTTTGAGAACATCGGCAAGTTAAGCAACCGGACACATTGGACAGTTTCAAAACACTTATAAATGCGCATAGCTAACTGTGAATGACGCAGAAAATCTGTCCAAGGACATTATTACTTGGAAACCTGCCATAACGAGTATTCAACTTCTCTGCTGGAAACACGATTGGTGGGCAGACTACCTATAAGTTTAGTTCTATATGTCTTCCTAAGGCCAATGAAACTTATTGAAACGAGAACGAGATGGGTGCAAAAAAGTTTCTTAATATTATCAGACACAGATTAAATCTTGGTCGAGAATACAGATCTTATGTTAAGAAGCTTGAGCGGTTCCATCTATCATCACTGGTCTCGCGTCGAAAATGCAATGAATTACTCATCTAATACAAGATTGTACACTCTCTTCTAGTACTACTTTCAGAGCCAGGTTCAGAGCCCGTAATTCCACCTAGAATATATTTGTACCCCAAACATATATTTACAATTGATTTATTGTAATGGGAAACAAAGAGCGTTATATAACACATAAATTCTAAACTACGAATAATAAAACCCTACAAACTAAACTTAAAATAAAAACTTAAAAATAAATAATCTAAAATAAGGTCCCCCCCGCGGCATAGTGCCAAAGATGCTGGCAGCATTTCCTCGCTGTATAGCAATGCTTATGCTTATTAACAATACCTCATACTACAATCCCATAACCAGAATGTGTAGACTATACAATGACACTGTAGCGAAGCATTCTTCACTGGACATACTTAAGAGCAGTTTTTTTAAGTGAATCACTTTTCTTTTACCTTAAATAAATGTACCTACTAACTCTTCCTTTACCACCTACGCTTTGTATGAAAATTAAGTCTGGATTATATATACTGTATAATAACTACCCGACTACAATGCCCCTAAACTAATGTATAAATTTATATCTTACCTTTAGTTTAGAGCATCAGTCTAAATTGTATAACAAAATAATGCCGCATGGTTGTACTCGTACTAACGATTAATACTTTTTGTGTGTGCCTATTTTAATAAATAAAATAATGGTCTTTACCTGTATCGTCGATAGTACAAACGGAAAAACGTAGGAGGATGATGAGTCACCGTACTCACCGTACTACCCATTTGCTTTTAAAATAACTAACTTTACCTAGAAATAGAGTCGAACTAGGACGTTCTACGTATAGGAGTTAAAAGCAAACATGAATATAATTTGCTGGTTAAACATAGTTATTGATACCAATAGAGCGGTCTTACTGCTCGCTCTACGTAGAGTTAGGAACTGGGTCGAGCTATTATGTGATATAAGTCGGCACATAATGTAGTAATTGGTTCAAATTGTACGCTACCTGCACTACACTGCGGGCCGATATTCTGGACCTCCATTTTCTAAACCAAGTAATAATAACACACATTTCAGACATATCCTGTAGTGTAGACGCACAATGTAATGTTGATACTTATTCATATAAACTAAGTACAGATGTACCGTATCAACTACGGATTTTGCCGACTAGCCGACTAGTCGACGCCGAGGTGGCTGACTAGTTGCCAACTAATCGTCGACTATAAATATAGTCGGCGAATAGTCGGTACACCTCTAGTCAAAATTATTTAATTAGTCTTTGATCATATCTAAATAAAAAGTTTTTATCTCTAAGATAGGTACGTGTTGTATTTAAGAAAGATACTTAAAGATATAATACTTGATGTAAATATTGATAGGTAGTTATTTATTATTTTTTAGTTTATCATTAATTGCCGAATAGTCAGTCTCTTTTGCCGACTAATCGTCGACTAGAAATGTGGCCGGATACGAGTAGCTCGGTACATCTCTAATATAAACATTTTTGAAAGAGTACTCCTCAAATTATAGCAAAGATGCGCCATGTGCATATTTTGATTTTTGCTGGTATTTAAGGTATTGGGTAGTTCATTCGTAGAGGTACAGTCAGCATCTTACACATTCCAGCTCTTTATTACTTAGATGTAAGCTCGAAAGTTCATCATGGACGCGATCGCAGTCGTCTATCCCCATATATACCAGTATCATATAAATACGCCAACTGAGAAGGTCCCGTTATAGTGGCCTCAAGTGTAACGCGAGAGAGAGGCGTGCCGGTGACAATTTCCTTAAAAGCCTTCGCGACCGAACCGAAATAATATCTCCCTGTATTCACCTACCCGAGTTAAGTAGTGGGAGCTACATCAGGGACACATCAGGTACGAGATATCATTATAGCATACTTAGGCGAACTTATTGTGCACTTAAGTATATATATATTTCTATTATGGAACTATAACAGTTACAACGAGTTCCTACACTTAGATAAATTAAGGTCATAACTCAAAAGACCTTTGCTTGATTTCCTAGTAGGTACTAAGTATAGTCTATAGTATACTTTTTTTTCGTTGTTGATGGCCTTTTGCTGCTTAGGCACTTTGCCATTATAGGATACTAAAGCCTGGCCAGAAATATATGACCGTGGGTCATATTGCAGAAGAATTTCATTGGAACTAATTGCTTACACTGGCAATAATTTTAACCATAGGTTGTCACTGTTTTCAGTGTTGCTATAAATAATAAATAATAAAAAATGCTCAAAACTATTCATTTTCAAGAGCGGAACATTATTATCAATGTAATACATAATAAAATTCAGGGAAAAATAACGCTCCGGAAATGAAATTATTTCGCTACAAAACATTTCAAAATTAGGACTGACCGATAGGTAAACAAGTCAAAATGTCAAAGTGTATACTGATATTATATTACTGACCTGTTGCCAGATTGTTAACTATGCAAGGGTTTCAACCCCATTACCAGTCGAGGTATTTTGGCGCACGAAGTGAGTGTGCCAATAGTTCGAGACTAAAATGGGTTGTTTCACCTGAGTTAAACACTGGTTCATTTCGAATACGAGGAAACTAAAAAATGCCAAAATATGCACAAACATTTTCTGAATCAGCAAAAGAACCATTTTGGCGGGAATTGCTGAGTGACGTTAACAGTATTTGTATATGGATCATTTTATTATGTTTTTTTTTAATTAAGAATTAATCGTTCTCGTGTTTGTATGGGTTACTGCCTAGTTGCCCAATCTAACTACGATTCGCCGACTTTCTTTCTTTTTCTGCTTTAGAACAGAAAAGTGCTACTTTCAGCACGCCACTTAGATGACCAACATTTTTTCAGAGTATGAGAAACTAAAAATAGATTTCCGTACCTAAGTTCTATATTTTGAAACTTGTTTTTTTAGTTTACTTTTTAAATTAAAAATTAATCGTATCGTACTTATGTTTGTATGGGTGACTGCCTTTGCCCAATCTAACTACGATTCACCGTACTTTTTTCTTTTTAAGACTTTTCTGCTCTAGAGCAGAAAAGTACCACTTTCAGCACCCCGCCTCGATGAACAATGACGTGGGTCATTTGACAGGAATTTCAGAGTATGAGAAACATTCTTTCTATTGAAGTAGGTTAATAAATAAATCTCTGAAAAAAATTCAGCGTTGAATCGTCTGATGAGTTGTTGGTATGGGTTGCACGGTCTGATTAGTTGTATGGGTTCATTAGGGCTGTCGCACGCGCGGATCCGTCACGGTGTCGTTCCCACGCCGCGCCTACCCTGTTTCCATCCGACACGAATTCGACATGGTCCTTCCGACTGATAGATACTCTACCTCTTGAGTGTTTGAATCGTTTCATTATAAGTTTGTTTTCTGATTGATTAGATACCTAAGTATGTAGCGCAGTGTTGCAGTAAACACGAAGTCGGTACCTATTTACTTTTTCGTTTGTTTCATTTGTATTTGTCTCAAAATGTTAACTTAATAATTCGATAATAACAAGAAACTGAAATAACTAAATATAACATACCTATATAACTAAAAATTTAAACTAAACTAAACTAAAATTCAATTAATAAATTGGGTCCCATCGATTATGTATACTTTCTGACAATAACGACTATATAGCCATTTAATATTAAGTAAGTATGATTTTAAATAAGTATGCGGTGAACGTGACTATTTATAATATACCTTGCCCATACTTAAAGATTTGTTTAAACGGGTCTAACGCGATATTTATGTATTTACCTTTGTTACCGACGTTTCAAAAACAAACAAATCTTTAAGTATGTTTACAAAGCGCGAGAGTTTAAAATGTTATATACCTTGCCCATGCCACCGGATTGTGGTATTAATCTACACATATTTATCGATACTTCTGGAGGTCAAAAGACGCAGAGCAGAGACAACATTGGCATCAACGTATGTCAGCGATGAAGGTTTAAATTCTCGTTTAGATATTTAGTTGACGTATATTTTTTCGTATTGTGTCAGTTATGAGGGTAAACGAAGAAGTATCTTGATATGTGTGGTAGAGTAACTTTTCTGTCAGATCGGGTGTTGAGGGCTATAGGGTTGTGCACAATATGCTCCGTAATTGAGTTCTCACGACCTCTGCTCTAGTGCATTGCTAATCTGCCCGGTAATGAAAAATATCTGTCAACGTTAATAATGTTTGAACATGGATGAAATCATACCTGTGTACCTACCTATGTAATTTACCTACTTACCTACTAGAGAATATTCAAGCTTGATTTACCATACAGTATGTTGAATTTTTATTATCTTATAATTAAAAATATGACTTTATTATTCAAAATATGACAATGGCTCAGTTACAAAGGTTCAAAAAATTCCTCACAAATCACACTCAAATAACTTTTCGTCTACTGAATCTTATAAAAATATAGTTTCTGAACTCTGATCTAAGATACAACTTAGAGCTGGCCGATCTTAATTCACACAATGCACCATTATTTCTCCTCCATTATTAAACTATTACTAAAGGAAGCTGCCGAACCGATCTTATCAACATTAGAAAACTTCTAACCTTTATTAAAAGTAAAAGAATATTTTTGTATAACCTCAAAATCGTTATTAGGGTACCGTAGGCAATGTATTCGTAGTATAATACGTGCTAGAATAGCCTGAATAGCCCAAATCATAATAAGGGTAGGTAGGTAAGTAAATCCCCCATTATATACTTGGGCATGCTGATTTTGTATTATATGTATACCATACCATATTATATACCAATATGCTTGAAATTCAGAATAATATTGATAGAACACTGAATGGTACAGTCCGGCTATGAAAGCTAGGTATTGAACCAAACATAAAACCCAGGCAGGTTTTGCGCTTTCCATTAATTAAAATAGCATTATGGCAGACTCGGTCTTGACCAGATTTTAAATTTGATGTAACATTTTTATCAACTGTCAAATCTGACATTTGAACGCCATTGTGACCAATGGCGGCTCCCGCTTTGAATTTCGAATGTTTTCGGACGGCCATTGTTTTATATCAGCCAGTTACTTTTACGTTTTATTTCTTTATCGCCCAGTTACTTTTCGCATTTTGTTTTTATTCATCGCCCCATTGTTTGAGAAGTTTCTTTATTGCTTTCTCAATAGTATTGTGGTATACTAGTATCGAAATCGTGATTGGCTTATAAACAAACCTATATTGTAATGCTTCTCTTTCGCTTGTAGGTGTAAGGATGTAGGGTCGGTAGGTGGGTTTACGGCCTGTTAATTTGTTACGCCAGTTTGCGGCCACTTGGATGAGTTGTAAAACTGAAAGGATATTTTCTTGCTTTTTTAATATATTTTCATTCAATTGCTACTAATTAAAATGCATACGACTCATTATTTCTTTAGGGCATGTAAAAAGATAAATCTAAATCTTTAAGTGAAAAAACTTCGTTCTTCAGAAGGCCGCAAACTGACGCAGGCCGCGTAACTGGCCTAGCGACCCTATCTCGTACTCGTATAACTTTAAACGAGCAATTCTTATATATTTATTTCCGGGATCTCGGAAACGGCTCTAACGATTTCGATGAAATATGAGGATAATCGATCTCGCTGGGTTTCATACCCGGGAAAACGCCGAGCAAAGCTCAGTCACCCAGGTACTTTAGCTTAAATATTAAATAAGCGTCGACAACGCTCAGAGACCATGTACATCTCTGGGATATTATATTAATTTCATTATACTCCTTCTTTAATCATGAGACCTTAAACATCTCTAACTTTACTGATATTGTAATATTTGTAATAGATAACTTTGCAACTTTATCTTCACTGTATGACATTAATTTTCTTATAATTTTTCTTTCTTGAACTGTAAATTAATATTTTGACATGAAAAATGAATTATTATACTTACTTTCTTAAATTGTAAAAAATATTTTGACATGTAAAAGTGCACTTGTAGCCTATTTGCAGAATAAATGTTTGATTTTGATTTTGAATATAGGTACATCTACACATTTTGTGAATATATTTTACTGCTTTACTTACGCAAAATAAATCCCGTCCCGGTCTCGTGGCATTCGCACGTGAAGTACAGCGGACATCTAAAGTATTAGACATTCGATAATTAGGATATACCTAACACTAGATAAGTTTCGCATGCACAGCTAGGGAATAGTAGATTGTATGACAAGGGTCTAAAATGAGCCATATTACCACGAGATAGTTCGAGGGGTAATATGGCTTTTAGACCAGAGTTATATACTCTACTTTTCACTTCGATTGCGAGAAAATAAATAAACAAAGGTTAACCCACCCAAAATTAACAATAAATTCCACGGCGAAGATATATACTTTTGCAGCAGGATTTTTTTTTCTATACTCCTTTGACACACAAAACATAGACACTGCGGTTCGCGCGCAACATTCACGCGCGAAAAAAGCTAACTGACCTTCTATTGGGCGCTTCAAAGTGTTGCTCGAACGATTTGACCACTTTTTTAATTATTGTGAAATAGGGACTACTACAAACTTAATCTTTAGACTCTTTAGAGAAATGAATTCTGTTTTCTGATTGGTCGATTTCAGTAAAACTGTATTCTGGTTTGTCAATATCCAATACCAAATATTTTTTAAAGAGTTAAATTAGTGTTTTGTGATTGGTGGATTTAATAGGTGAAGTATTATGATTGGTCAAATTCAAATGTTTTGTAAATCATAAATATGTATTCATATTTTCCCTAGGGGTTAAATGTACTACTTTAGCCCCGCTTGACAAGTCTAATATGACACACTTTTCGAGCATGAGAAGTGAAAAAACTGATGCCAACGACCCGTGAATAGAGACAAACATAAAGATAGAGATTGATAACGCGGTTTATTTGTACTAAGATCTAGACGGTAAACTAATGAGTGGCGGAGCGATAGTTCAGCCTGTTAAGCACCTAGGCACCAATAAATATGAGGCCAGAAGAAATGCAAAAAACACACCTAAAATGAGAGGAAACTATCATATACTTACACGTAAATATGTACTTCAAAATTATGTCTTCCGGCTTTCAAAGTTAAAATTAGCCATCACTCAAAGATCCATCCATTCCTTAGTTAAATACACGTTGGGCGAGAGCTAGTGGTTTCTGCAACTCACCCCGGGGAAGTTTAAAACGCCGCACCCTCTTTGATGCGCCGACAATGTTTTGACAGGCGATTTTTAGGGTACGCGGGTTAAAAGCTTTCTGATGTGGCCTCGCTTTATGAAATATTATGTGCACGTACGGTACGTAGGTATCCACATTAGGTTCCTGCAGACGCGAGATACTCGTTCTGTATACCTATTTTATAGCATTTTGTATGCAATTTCATGTTATTTATTTATTTATCGTATGGCAATTATTTCGAACCGTGCGATCTATTGAAACTTCGATTTATTCAATAACGAGTTGGGAACGTGCTTGTGATTCTTCTGTGTCTGCTTATCGTGAAGCAGTGCCTTTACCATGAGTTTACATGACTGCGCTCGCTAGCGACTGCGTAAAAATTTGTATGGGCAAAAGTAGAGCGCCTCTGGCGGTTACGAAATAGAACTAAGAATCGGCAATATTAAATCGTTTAAGCAGTCGCTAGCGAGTACGGTCATGCAAACTCATGGTAAAGACACAGGCCGTAAGCTTGGTAACTATCGTCGTCGGCGTTGTATTAAAAAAAGTTAATATTAGAGAAAATAAATATCTATAGCCATACGGAACAATGACAAAAAACGTTGGGCATTTCTTACCAAAAAACCTATAACAATCTATTTGAAAATTACCAAATATAAAACTACTTCACCAACGAAGCAGAATTCAATATCTTACACAAATAAATTGTATAATGGATTTGATATAAAATTCGCTGTGATGTTTACGCAGACTGGATGCCAATACCAAGAGCGCGGTATCGACACATTATATGACCGACGACAGATCTACTTAACGTAAGCTATAAATCTTTCAACCGCACATTACCACGCGTATAAACTTATTATTTTATCTAATAACAAGCGACGAAATGTTAACAAGTCATAAAACGTGCTTAACAAGAGTGGATTTATTTTTGAGCACACTTTTTTATTGTTTTTAGGAACTCAAGCATAACTTGAAAGTTAGGCAGTCGTTGGAGAATCTATCTAGCTCGTCCTTTGGCTGATCAAGTTCTCGAGAGATTCTTGTAGTAAATGTCAAGAGGGCAGTATAATGTAGACTCGTAGAGATTAAAGTCATGCGCACGCGATGGTTACTCAGCCAATCAGAGAGTAGCTCGTCGCCGCCAAGACGGAGGGCGTGGTCCGGACCTTTTATAAATTTGCCGTCAGTTTACGGTGAGATAGCTCTTTTGATAAATTGGGCTCGGTTCTGGACAATGGCGTGTCATAATATTTTCATTTTTTTCCTTTTTAAACTTAAGAACAAACCCAATCATAACACAGAGGTTCTAAAGTTCAAAATCGATTTGTAACGCCATCCTATTGTTGCGATAGATGGTATCTGAAGTGTCTTATTTTATAATGCTTTAAATTACAGTTTGCGGTCTATTATTTAGGCTCTTAAGGGTAGAATTGGCCTCGACATTAGGACCAATTATTGGGGTCATTTCACAAAGTAAGCTATTTTGTACAATGACTCGTAGATATATATTTTAACTCGTAGTTTGTTTAAAAATGCAATAAACGTTGAATTGAATCTGTCTTCTTTTGAACGGGCAACGCATGAACGCACTTTCCAATGTATTCATGCAAGCATTCAAAACATTGAGCTCGATTTTTCTAAATTGCTATAATATACTTACACTATCTTTGAAAACTGGAATTTGCAATCAATAATGGCAATCTACAGGCTCTACAGCTATGTTAAGTGATACCTTCCTTGCATGACATTAACTAATACATTACCTACCTACCCACAGTAACATTTTGCAGTTTATGAGTATTTAAGTTCCGCAATTAAGCATTTAGTGCTTAATTTATGATGAGGTTCGAGAAACCTAATAAAGGCGCCAGACTTGCTATGTTACCCAAAACCTCTCTTGACTCACCTCACCAATCATACTGCCCTTCTTGAATCTCGACATCCGTTCAAACTACGTGTGTTCGCAGATCAGATATCAATGGTTTTCGTGAGATGAGTGGTTGGAGAGCTTTGTGAATACCAGCCCTGTTGAACGGAAACGCAATCAATAAGCACTCGACTCCCGCGCATTCCCACGCGGTTCAAAGCGGCGCCGGCGCCACGCGCTTATAGGGTTACCAAAACCAAAACAAAATGCTTATTTTAAATAGAAAACTCCCGTGGATTTCACAAGTATTATATTTGTAGCTTCGTTGTAATTCCGAATTCCGTCCACAATAAGGTATACCGAGCATGCATTCTCCTTCAGCACCTCATCTCATAGGAGCATCAATTTACTTTTTTAATAATATGGGGAATACGAGAGCCTTGACAAGCTTTATCTTGGTGGCCTTGATGAAG
The DNA here is from genome assembly GCA_963556455.1 of Epiblema foenella. Taxonomy (NCBI): domain Eukaryota; kingdom Metazoa; phylum Arthropoda; class Insecta; order Lepidoptera; family Tortricidae; genus Epiblema; species Epiblema foenella. The sequence goes on along the minus strand of OY747098.1, from coordinate 11,603,956 downwards.
TTTCGGTCCCTCCATATTTTCTTCAGTTTTTACATAGTCGATCTGGAGATAGCCATGCGCCTCTTGATTTCGTCTTATGCAGCCGCCGTTATTTGTTATATTAGTGCTAAAAGCTAGATGTATGATTGTACGATACTACCTCACTTCTACGCAAAGAGCGTGATGGTATGGTCTGCGTATAGTAGGTTCTAAATCGTCCTACCTGCGATGGTGGCACTCTGTATGTGTATGTATGGCTTAAACCGTCGTCTCCCGACAAAAAAAATAAACAATAGAATTATTTTGTAATGGGCCCTGGGATCCTAGGGACCGGTAGACAACGGGTACAGCGATGGAGAAATTATACACCCCTGTGTGAGATCGTATGTAAAAATGTAACTTGTGTTACCAATGTTACCATCCACTTTTAAAATCCGGATATCCCGGCAGCCCTAGTACCGAGATAAGCCCGCCAGGAGCGGTCCACGAATAGGTACTGTGTATATTTAGCAGAAGCTCCGCGCTTGCGCAACACTAACTACTATTTTAGGAAGTGGACTAACTGTACCTACAGACAAAATGTACTATGTTATTTATGTCACTTTGGAAAGGTTCTAATATGCTCCGATTCCGCGTCCCTGCAATATTATCAGAATTTATGTTTCATGAAAATAAAACCTAAGTACTACACTACTTACTATACTACTACTACTAGTACTATAGTACTTTACTGAGCTCTATTTGATCTAGTCGCAAGGAGTCTAATTGAAATAAGCACTCCTATAAGAATAATGTATAACAGCCGAATTGCACTGAATAATCTCCAGTTTACCTTCGAATATAAGTAGTTACTTTACTTTAAAGTAGTTTCTAAGCTTGAATACAAATTCCCAATAGAAAACAGTTAAGTACGAGTAGGTACTTATTTCTAAAACGGAAAATAAATTCCTGTTTCATAATTGATTATGAAACAGCGATATATAATTCCTCTTTCTTAGCCAATTGAGAAATTGTAAGTACGAAAACGAACTAAACCCGTTCATTATGTGGTAGTGTAATAAGTATGTAGCTACCCAATTTTGTAATACTTTATAGTACCTATCTTAGACCTCTGGAAACAAGTGTAGGTGGTACATTTAGTTTTTATAGGATTTGTAAGCATAGCGTTAGCTGATTTTTTCTCTCTTGTATACCTACCTATTTTAATGCACTGATAAAATATACAACTGATACGGGAAATTAAACCACCTACTACGTCAAATAATCTTCACGGCATTGAATCCATACACTAATGGCAACTAATCAAAAATCGGCAGATTACCAGTTCATTGTTGCAACCCTTGCTATTGTCTACCATGATGACAACGATCGCTCCAATGATTCCGAATGCTTCCCGATTGTCCCCAATTGTTGTCGCTCAAGGGACAATATTGGGTATCACAATGCGAGTAGCTAGGCGTGAACAATGACGATATGAGGCTCGACAGGTTTTTGATTGGAGATCAAGTACCTACTTATAGCTATAAAGGTACCGAATAAGTATATATTCATGTGTCATGCATAAACAACATAAAGGTGCGCTCGTGGCCCAGCGGCACCCGGGTACGCATGCGGTATGCGAGGTTAAGCAACGTCGGCCGAGGTCAGTTTTTGGATAGGCGACCACATTGAGTGGTTATTAACGCTCCCGTGCTTTGGAAGGCACGTTAAGCCTTTGATCCCGGCTGCTGTCTATGATAGCAGTCGTTAAGCCAAGTTAGAGGCCTTAGAGCGGCTTGAGAACTTCTAACAGTCAAGTTGCCCCTTCACTTGACAAGCCTAAATCCAATAAGGTCTGGTTTTCCTCGGTTTGGAAGGTCAGATGGCAGTCGCTTCCGTAAAAACTAATGCCTACGCAAGATCTTGGGATTAGGTAGCGGACCCCGGACATCCTTAAAGGATGCATCTGTACTGGGATAACGCTAGGAGGATGATGATGATGCATGAACAATATAAAGTGCTAAATTATTCCGCTTGTGTAGGTAGTAGGTAGAGTTAAAGCCATTTACACACTTAGCAGCAATATGTCACAACAACTAAATCTAATTAGAATGAAAGGTATACGTATTGCTTTCTCATTCCAATTTCTAACCGCAGCGGCGCCTCTGTCGGTCACCATGACAAATTGCTACTTGTGTATTGGCCGTTGAAATAGTTTAGTGAATAAGTGACTAATAGTAACAATCTTCTCACACATTTGCAGAGTGCAGTTGCATCAATTAGTGCATTTACATCATTGAATAAAAAAAACCGGTCAAGTGCGAGTCTGATTCGCGCACCGAGGGTTCCGAACAGGTCGTGTACCCGTCCCAACCCTATTTAATTCAGGAAATATCTTAATAGCGCGATGTACAAAATACAAATTGAACGCCGTGGTCACAGCAAGTCATTGTTGTGACTTTAAACCAAACACTAACAACTCCATACAATTTAGTTGACCCATATATAGGTTCTTAACAACTACGGTAGGCAGATATCAAACCGCAATCTATTTAATCTCCTATATTAAACATTAAAATTATTACGGCTCTATAGGTCAGCATGTTTTGGCTTATATTTATATCTCAAGCGCTTTAGAGGCTATGGGTCAGTGTATTAAGTAAATTGTTTTTCATGCGTTTATGCATGTAATTGCTAGAACTTTAGGGGCTGAAAGCGTTGCTTTTAATTGACATAAATCGTTTTGGTTTGGAGATCATTTAGCTCTTGTAATATCAGAGTCCCATATATACGAACTAAATCTGTCTAAGTAATAGCTCATCATAATCAAGTAGAAGCGTAATACTCTATTTGTAACTACGATCGTAAAAATAAAAACGAAATAATGCGAAAACCTCCTTTATCTTAGCCACGATAAGATTCAAAGTATAAAATTATGTTCGATTCATTTGTGTAAAATATGTTCATTAATATTAGCTTCAACTTCACCTAATGTCATCGGTATAAAATGACACGTCTATGCCAATGACGTTGTCAAATGTCGTGATATTGACAATATATCTCTTCTTTTTCAATTTCGCGCTCCGTCTAGATTTCCCCGCAATTGTATTACACCTTTATGCCCACCGATCAGAAGTTCAGTGTTAGGTAGGAATTCGCCAGTTAGTAGATTATGTCAGATAGCTAACAGTTGCAGTGTTGATATTGATATCCACTTTGACCCACCTAGCAAGTTTCGCAAAACCGTAAGAAAACACACAAACCTTTAAGAGGCCCTACTAATAACATGTTACATACATTAATCTCATTACAAGATTTCATTAAGGTCTTAGTTAGATAGTAATGAAGCCACTAAGTTCGCAGTAGATAGTAAACTGAATTAAAAAAAAAATTGCTTTAACGTTGTCGACTCAGAGTGGTCTTTGAATCGATATTATTTTTTTTTCAGTTTAGGACCCTAAACTAACGTAAGTATATGCCATAGGCCGCAAAAGTAATGTATAAGTAAAAATGAACACTTGTCGGTATAGTATTAACACATTTTTAATCCTGTTGTTTCTAACAATGTCGTTGTAGATTACACCTACTACATTTAAATTTAGTTATACTTCACAGATTACGCACGCGGAGTTTACCTTTAAGTAACTGTTACACTACTCGTAGAAATAAGTATGCATGTACATAATCTTAAGCATTGGTGTAAACATTTGTTGGTAAACCTTGATTAAATAAATAAATATATAGAGTCGCCTTACCATACGTCCTTTTTATATCTTGACCCTAAGATTCGTGACAAATATGTGCATATGCGGAGGTCAGCCTTATACAGGTTCTTCTGAATCGAATTTTCCGTACGCCAGCAGGCATTGTAAATATCTACATGACTCTGGTCTGGTTTATAAATTTAACTCCCTCCCCCAAATTCATCAATTAGAGGAATGATTTAAGGGACAAAAAGTATCACTCGTGTTAATCCAGGCTAAAAACTCTGTATATACAAAGTTTCATCATAATCCGTTCAGCCGGTTTTGCGTGATTGAGTAACAAACATCCAAATATTGAAACATCCTATATAACTTTCGTTTTCGTATGTATAATATTAAGTAGGATATTTTGTATGATTTCATTACAAATGTATCGTTTTCAGATTTTTCCCTGTACTTGTAGTATATAACGATATTACTTGACAAAACAAATTTCATAGTTCTAGGTCAACGGAAAGTACCCTATAAATTCTGATTCCCTTTAGAGTGTCGAAATATAGGTTTTTTTCGACATAAACGCCCGTATCTTTCTTTTACGTTAACTTAGAAGTATGATTTTTTTCACAGCTTCAAGGGACTGCTGTAGACCTTAGTATAAGGTTTTAATTTCAACTTGATACCTCCACGCCTTCCCGAGATAAATGGTCGTGACAGACAGACTGACAACAAAGTATAATCAGACATTTTTTCCTTTTGAGGTACGGAACCCTAAAAATGAAACTAACATGACATAAGTGGCACAGTGACGAAATGCCCATTGCCTATGGCCTATGCCTAGGATTGTGTAAGTATTTTTTTTTCATCGAGGATACTCGTAGGGTGTTTGTTGAACTCTATGCCTACGAGATACAAAAGATAACATGTGTTACCTCAGTTTAGCAGCAACAACTGTTCTTAATATGAACTTTCTGTGAGATGCTGGCGCTACTGCACTACGCAGCATCCGCGCTCTTCAGACTCAAGTGCCGCATCCCTGCCGACATGAAAGAAAACCGCGAGGCATAGGCGCTACGCTACACTTTGCCACTTGACTAGTTTAAAATAGGAACATATCGCGTTATGTTTTTTTATAGACTGGCATGTGCTTCTGGCATGTTGGTGTAGGTGATGTAGGCAGATACAACTTGCACAATTTGCAAGTGCAGAACATTTTGGGAGATGCAAATGCAACTTTGTCATTTCGTAACTGTCACATCAAAAAATTAACATTAGTGTTTCCTAAGGGTATGATATGACTGATATATGTTATGAGTTATGACAGCCACGTCGCCCTGTCAGGTTATGCTGGACTAAAATCTCGTAATGTATCCCAGACTCGCAGATGTAGCTGCAGTAACGATAGTTGACTGCCACATAGCAGCGCCTAATCAAGTAATGATCAGTAATGTTGATGTTTCAATTTTATCGTAGATTATTACCAAATTATTTCAAAGCTTTATATCAGGACTTCAAAGCTTGATCCTAGTTCAGGTTACCAATAATGATAGGTAACCTAATATAAGGCCCTTCAAATATCTAACGTAGGTACTACGTACTGCAAGATCTATTGGTTTGTGTAAAATAAATCCCATAAAAAATATTCCATGTAAAAATACGCCAAGTCTCGAAGCTCTTTCACCGTAAAAAGTTATGAGATATTACGTAGAGCCATGTCAGGCATTGTTATTAATCTTTATTTGCTTACTAAATAAAATTATGATACTAGACAATGAAACAACTTTACCCCATTCTTTAATTTGTACTATTGTGTGATTGCCAAGTCACAAAATTTAATTTCCAGACTTGGCCAATTTTCACATGGAATGTTTTTATGGGATCTCACTTCATTTTGTAGGTAAATGTGTCAATACAAATTTATGAATGCATCTAGAACTAAAAACTTCATAGATGCGGGAACTACAAAAGTATAACTTTGTATCGCATGTACCTTTTTGTAGCGTTTATCTCTGAAACGTGACTGAAATTCAATATTTTTATGACTTGATAGTGTAAAAACTAAATTTTATGTTTAAAATTTGAAGCATCGCGTGGGTCTGCTAGAAATACCTTAGTATTTTGATGATCGGTCAATGAGTCAGTGACAAAACAAAGGAACTTTGACGGGCAATAGTTCTTAAACTACAAGTTTAAAATGAATATTATTCAGAATATATCTGTCATATTATGCCCTAAATGTTACTGAAAATTTAAGGTTCTAGCTTTAGCCAGCACAAAATTACAGGCTGTTGAAAATAGCCTGAATCGCTTCGAGAAAAGGATGGTACAGAAGTGCCTCTTTGTTTTGCTTGACTTGTTGGGGGCACTGCCGTGCCCCCAGACCAACTAGCTATGGGTAGGTACTTAATTAATTTCTGGGTCTTTCAGTTAATCATTATATACTTACATTACATACATACTTTTATATCTTACTTACCTTCTACCGTTTAGTTTCTTGAAATAATTTTAATGCTTACGGTCTAAATAATCTGAAAACGCACAAAAAATCTAATTAAGCAACATTCAGAACCAACATTAATGCCATATTTGCTGACACCATCACGCTTGGATGCACGTGGGGTGGGCAGCGAGGCGTCGCTCGCGCAATCTGTGGTACTCGTATTCCCTACTCTTACCGACAACTCAGACGATCCAGTATAAAATCCACCTCTGATTGTACATAGTTGATACGAATCCCAAGGTCCATACATACTAGAGAGGGTTGAGTCGGTTGTGACTGGCATAGCTACGCGGTGACCTGGAAGCTTGACAGCACGAAGGGTGCCGGCTGGAAGTTAAGTGATTGTTATTGATTTTTATTCATTAGTTTGGAAGTTTGGTTTTTAGGTAGGGGGTGGCGGTAATGTGCATAGTATAGCTGGGCCGAAATTGTAGATGGTTGTTCAATGACGACATCGCACTTCTAAGTTCTAAGTGACATGACAATCGCTGATCGTTGATTTAATTTATATATAATTTATTAATTTATGGACATTGTCTGGAATAAAATTATTTCATTTCATTTTCATTTCAATATATAATGTATTCCAATAGCATCACTTACCTAAAGTTCGCCGCATGATCATTTTAATACCTAATACACTGCCGTATTTTTAAAATGGTCATGCGGTCATTTCTTTCTTTCTTCATTTCACTTGATTATACTTAGATATAAACTAGCTGGAGAGGTCCGAGTACCGACTAAGTACCTAAGTGATAAGTGATGAGCTCTGACATTCATGTTGACATCAACATCTTGTGAATCGGTGACGTCATTCGACAGAACAGTTCATCCTTTCTACCACCAAAAAATTCAACGTTCGTCCATTTACCATGTAAACAAGAGGTCTAATTACCCGGTAGGACTAGATTACCTCGTTAATGGGAGTCGACCCCTCCGCGCGTGCCGCGCAATGACTCGTGCGCATGCGATGCGCCATATGACGCCACATGCTCATCTAATCACCATTTATGTTTATGCTTTAATTAGTTTATGACTTTTATGAGGAGTCATAAGGACTACCTATAGATGATTAATTCACGTAAGTGAATCCGACACATTTAAACTTAATTTATGAATTTGATAACAGTATATACAGGTGAACGATAGGTGTCAACCATTGGGCATTAACGTTTCAAATAACTCTTGCGGTACTAATCTACACTGCGTATTTTTTACATAAAATATAGCTCAGTCTGAGTAGCTATACTTATTTTACATTGATTCAATCAAACGAACGCCTAATTAGGGTGTGTTGCACCAAACCGTCTGTAATCGTAAGCAGTGTTCATTAAAATCTGAATGTATGGAAAGTTTGACAAGTTTCTATGGGATGACAGCTGCCAGCGCCATATTTGATGATGACCGGCCTGTGATCGTAAGTTGGTGCAACCGACCCTTAAAGTCTTGCAATGCTACGGTGAAATGACAGTGATAAATCGTAATAAAAGTTTTTTTGATCCAATCTTCCGGCTATCAATACCGCGACTTACCCCAAAAAAGTAGGTAGTTATAGTAGGTATGTTGTATTGGATGTTCAGCGCGGTACCGCGAGGAGGCGCTTTTAATCCTCTTAATGGATCTTGCAGGGAACAGAGGTTGCTGTAGATGCGCCTAGAGATGTGCTGATCCCGGGAGAAATCCCGAAATTTTCCTATTTGTATCCCACATACAAATAGGAAAATTTTCCCCGATGGGTGGAAGGTTAGGGAATAATCCCAAACTGCGAATATTCCTCATACGAATTGAGGATATGCCTAAGAACAGCAACTCGTACGAAACTCACCAAATGAAAGGCAATTTTTTTTGCCATGATTAGTGTTGCAACCTATTTTATTTAGATTCCGAAGGTGGGAGTTTTTCGCTAGTTCAATAATAGGTTTGCTAATCAAGTTTTGGGGGCCCCCAGAGCTTAGGGGCCCTGGGGTACTGCCCCGCCTAGCCCTTGGGTAGCTATGCCGCTGACCTAAAAGAGCCACTTATGTAGATTTATTTGAACTCTTCGTCCGTGAAGATGTGGATATCTGACTCTAAATTAGTGTAGCAATAGAACGTGTAACCAAATCAAAAAACAATGTACATAGGTATTGCGAGTGTTGTGAGAAAAATCCTGTATTACCTATAGCTACTCGATGCCTTCCACTGTGCATGTTAAGTTGCCCCTTGTTTTTATTCGGAGGGCTTAAAGTTTGGACCGAGCGCTAGGCAGCCCCTAGACAAGTGACGCAAGGAAGTGTTAAAGAGTGTACTGTACCTCCCCGATAAATGTGTTCTAGGTAGTTTGCAATCTAAGAAACAAAAGATTGAAGAGATTTTCATTTCTATTCAATCACTCGATAGTATTTGAGTCTATTACAGTACCTATATTAAAGCAGTGTCAAGTAGGTAGACAACGTCTTTCGTGCCACAAAATAGTGCCACTTGTCAATTATTAATACTGGCTAAGTACTGGCACAAGAATCCAATTAGAAAATGGTCATTATTAACTACCGATCGACAAAGCGGCAGGGGTTTTCCTGGGAACAACAGATTAATTATATAATTCACGCCTTTTGTAAAGTTTCCTTTTTTTTAACTTCAATACCCGTATATTTAATTAAGTTCGCGTTTGCACTGTAATCTTATGTGACACTAGCTTTTTCCCGCGGCTTTGCCCGCGTACTAAGCTTAATTAGGGTTCCGTACCAAAATGGTAAAAAAGGAACCCTTATGGTTTCACTTTATCTGTCTGTCTGTCACATCGCTAAATATCTCAAGAACTACTTATGCTATCGATTTGAAATTTGGAATAGTTTCAAAGAAGGCTTACCTACATACATAGAACATGACTTTTTTATTTTTTTTTCTTTTCTGTGAAAAATGACAGATGGGTGGTTCAAATTTTGAAAGTCTATAGTTAATATGTCGAGTGGGGTGTCATATGAAAGGGCTTGGGTTGCACATTCTGAAACAATTTTATTTATTTTTTACGTCGAGTCATTTTTGTTTTATGAGAGAAAATGTAAAAAAAATACCGTTCCCCCCCCCCCCCTTATCTCCGAAGTTTATCAAGGAAAAATATAAAATTATTACATAAAATTGATATCAATGTATATTTTACAGGAAAAATATAACTGTAGCTCTATCTAGTTTTTCTTTTTTTTATCGTCAAAAAACATTTCTATACTGAGTTTGTAATTTAATCACCTTGCATGTATTTTTGTTTTATACATTCCTACGAGATTATGCTGAAAGTACCTACTTTCAAATAAAGAAAAAAAATTGAAATCGGTTTACGTGATAAAGAATTATTCTTGAAAAACTACCATACATACAAAGTTATTCAGTCGCTCAAATTTGTAACTAAAGACGCTGATAGATGGCGCTGTACCCATGGCGTCCAATTTCCATACCATGTTGTTGAGATTTTCCTGATTTAATAGGGTTAGAACAGGTACACATCTGTATACGGAACCCTCGGTGCGCGAGTCCGACTCGCACTTGACCGGTTTTTTTAACTGTCTACAACAAAGGAGGTTTTCAGTTTGACCCGTATGTTTGTATATGTACCTACGTATGTAAGTATGTATGGGTTTCATATCCGTAATCGGCTCCCCGAGGAACCTCGAAGATGACCCCCATATCGATTTTTACGAAAAATAAATGTCCGCCATCTTGGGTTTGAAAATGGATGTCATTTTCGTAATTGGCACCCCGAGGAACCACAAAGATAACACCCATATCGATTTTCAAGAAAAATAATTGTCCGCCATCTTGGATTTGCAAATGCGTGTCACTTTCGTTGTCGGCACCACGAGGACCCCGAAGATGACACCCGTATCGATTTTTCAGAAAAGTAAAGATTTGCTTCCGGCACAAACTTGGAACAGGGGGTGCCAAGTTTGTGCGTTTTCACACTATTCACCCTTTGAGGGGAGCAATTTAGAAAAATGCTGAAATGCCATTAAATATATTTGAAGAGTGTCTATATACAAAGTTTCAAATCTCTCACTTCAATAAATACGTGTTTTCATACAAACTTTCATCCCGTGTTTTACCCCTTAGGGGATGAATTTCGAAAAATCCTTTCTTATCCCTAGCCTACGTTATAAATATAATCGACTGTACAAAAATCAACTCTCTAGCATTAGCAGTTTCGGTTGTGCGTATATGAGTCTGTCAGAACTTCTTCTTTTATATATATAGATGTATAATGTTTTAGCCTCTTATTGTGTACAAAGAGTGCTTACATACATACATACATACTTATCTTAAGTGCATCCAAGCAAATAGTATGTACTCTAATATAGTACCGAATTACGAGGTTATATTATGATTGCTAACAATTGGAATTGCTTAACTATACCGTAGTACTTCACATAACAGAATTGGAAGCTCGCTCAATATTCTAATACCATTTGGAGTGTTTGGTCGGCGCGGGCGCGGAAGCAATATCATTGAAATGCGTCTCATATCCGGTCCTCGGCACGACCCCGTTTAAAACAATATCGCCTTGTAACGGAATCATATAAATGCGAATTTGAGGGTCTGAGGTCGGCCTGAAGCTTCGGATTTCGTAAATATACTAAAAGAGTGGACTGAGAGTTTTAGTACTTTTAGTACCTACATCACACAACAGGAAAAATGATAAGTATGCAGTCGCCTCATTTCTCTGTCACGATCATGTGTTATGTTTGTCTAATATGTCGATGTGTCTTTTCCTGTTCATAATAATTGCTAACATTGGCGACCATACATTTTCTCGTTCTCTAGACCATGAGGCTCTCAGGTGAGACTGGGGTCAAGCGCTGGTCAGTCTTATACTTAAGTATAAAAAAACCGGACAAGTGTCAAATATCATGATTGTAGGTCAACGGAAAGTATACTTATTCCCTTGACTGTCGAAATATACATTTTTTGCGTCATAAACTTCCGTATTTTTTAGGGTTCCGTACCAAAATGGTAAAAAAGGAACCCTTATGGTTTCTCTTTGTCTGTCTGTCTATCTGTTTGTCACATCGCTAAATATCTCATGAACCACTTATGCTATCGATTTGAAATTTGGGACTGTTATAAAGGAGGGTATAACCTAGATGCATAGAACGTGTTTTTTTAAAACATTTTTTTCATTTTCTGTGAAAAATGACAGATTGGTTTAAAATTTGAAAGTCTAGTCAATCTGTTAAGTGGGGTATCATATGAAAGAGCTTGAGTTGCACATTCTGAAACATATTTTATATTTTTATATTTTTTTTATGTCGTCATTTTCTATTTATGAAGAAAAATTTAACCCCCCCTTATGTCCGAAATTTACTAACTAAATTATTACATAACTGATATTAATGCATATTTTACAGGAAAAATATAACTATCGCCCTATCTGGTTTTCTTTTTTTTATCATCATAAAACATTTCTATACTAAGTTTGTAGTTTAAACACCCTTGCATGTATTTTCGTTTTATAAATTCCTGCGCAATTATGCTGAAACTACCCTTTCAATTAAAGAAAAAAAAATTGAAATCGGATTACATGATAAAGAATTATCCTCGAAAAACCCTCATACGTACTAAGTTATTCAGTCGCTCAAATTTGTACCAAATTTATGACGCTGTACTCATGGCGTTCAATTTCTACACCATGTTGTTGAGATTTTCCTGAATTAATAAGGTTGGGTTCATTTAAGGTAGGTACGGAACCCTAAAAATAAAGGTTATTGCAGCATAATACCACCAAAACTATATCAAGTCTATATGACACGAGAACATATTTTATTCATTTACAGTTATTTACAACCACAATATATACTATAATGAAACATGAAAATTTTGATACAATCGTTTTTTTTCGATTTTGGTATTCTATTCGATCATACATCCTCCCGATTCCAATTCGTTTATAAAAAATTCACCGTCGTCAGTCCGTCACTCAAATTAAGCACGCTTGATGACTAAGTACCTGTCCAATTATTATGACAAAAGGGGGGTCAATATATTTATTCCAATTGATGTAGGTCGCAGATTAATCTTCCAATATAACAAATGTATACATGATGTTAATGACGGACGCTCTGACAGACTGACAAATTACTCGTTCTCACTAATAACACATGCTCGTTATACTAATGCATACATCATTACTTATTACTTGTATGTATTTTACCTACTATAAATAAGTATCGCAGGAAATGCACGATCGATTCCCATTCTAATTATAGAGAGACTAAATGTATTAAATTTTATAGGTAAACGTCCCAAATGTTTGACGCCTTTAATGCATAAATAGTTGATACCTATCGTTTCTATATTGTTCTGAATTAAGATTGAAAGTGCGTAAAGTTATTAGATTAGTGTCAAGCACTGGGTCGTTTACCTTACCCAACAAACAAAAGACTCTATTACCTTTCGGCTTCACCATATGATTCAGTAATCACCGAATATGGGTATATTTTTTTGGACCTGTAATTTGTCAAAACTTTTCAATACCGTAAATAATCAATTGAGTATGGTTAGAGTTTTGTATAAAAATCCTAGAGAAAAATAGGTTTTAGAAAAATTGGATATTTGCTAGAAAATGAAACATCTAGTAAGAGACAAGCACCAATGATACACCATGACATGACATTAACTCTTTTTTAAAAGAAAATAATAGGCATTAAATTTATTGTTATAGATAAATTTAATGACTATTATTTTCTACAACAATAAATTTAAAACAGTATGATCTTTGAATTAAGAATTAAGTGTCCATTACTGGCGCTTGTCAGCAGTGTCGAACATTGGTAAGGTCACCTTACTAGAAAAATCGGTTGTACGCCAGTTGCAACGAGTCAATTAGCTAATAGTCATACAATCCTGCCGGATCCCGAATAGGCCCCAGGCTAACCCTTCCGTGCTGAGGGAAGGGTTAAATACCTAATCACTAAAGTACTGGCTGATTGGTTGCGCTTTTAGTACAGCTGGTTATGTATGAGTCATCAATTGTTACTAATTTACTGATGTAAGATTATTTACATATATTGAAAAACTGGCCATTACCGGTTTTTGGCCACATTAAAGAGGATTTACTATATGGGTGTAAATACGAGCGGTATTCAATATGTAATGAGAATGATAATAACGCAGGTATTTTTTAACAATATCTATTTTATTTTTCATTATAGTCATCTTTTAGGAGTATATATTTACAATATCGTTTATCTAAATATAAAATTTCCTTTCTAAAAAAATGTTTATCCTGAACCTTTATAAAATCTTATACTGCTGCGGTCACTGCGTTATCATCTGTAAATTTCTACCTTCTGGGGTGTTCTTTTAGCCTCAGAAATAGACAGAAATCGCTAGGACAGAGGTCTGGTAAATATGGAGGATGCTTCATCATTGACTTGAGCGAACATCTTTAATGGCAGCCATCGCAACCATAGACTTATCCGCTGATGCGTTACCTTGGTGAAACTGAACCTTCGAACATTTGCCTCGACGTTCGTCGCGTATAACGTCACGCATTTTTATATTGGTTCGTTGTATAAAATCCCTGTAGTAGTGGCTCCATGATCAAGTCGTTTGGTAGATCATTACCACCCCTTGGTTATCCCAGAAAAGAGAGCCCTTCCTTACCAGAGGATGGAATTCCCTTAAATTTCTCAGGACTCTCAGATGATGGATACTTACAACTCATGAACTGTTGTTTAGTTTCTGGATTGTAATGGAGATGTCATATCTCGTCCATATTAGTTATGAGTCTAGGCAAAAATCTGTCAGAATCTTGTAGTAAAAATTCCAAACAGTTGAGTGAAATCCGCAGTTTATAGTATTTATGCGCATCCGTAAGCATTCTGAGCACCTAGCTGATTTCATACCCAAGGGATCATAAATAATACTTATCTATAAGCTCCCTATCAAAATCTTAACTTCTTCAGCTGTAAAATGAAGAAGAACACTGCGACCCGTTAAAGTAAACTTCTAAATTTTAATATGTATGTATGTATGTAAGCACTTTATTGTACACAATAACAGGTTAAAACAATATACATGTCACATAAGATTAGAGTACAAAGGCGAACTTATCCCTATGAGGGATCTCTTCCAGCTAACCTTTGAGGGATTGAGTGTAGAGTGGGAGAATGATATAGACAAACTTACACAGTGTACTAAAACTTTTCAATAAGGAAACTTATAGCTAAAACCAGAAGTAAATAAATATATAACAACTATAACATATAATAAATAGATATTATAAATATATACGTGTTTAATTAATTTTTATTACCACTTGATCGGTTACTGCTGAAGTTTGGCACCCCGAGCCTGCGTCGTCATTAGTGCAAGTTCTCCCTCTCTTAAACTTCGCCTACCACCGCGCAATCGCAGAATAAGAAGGTGCACGAACCCCTAATGTTACTTGCAAGCCTAAACGAACCTGTTCTGTGGTAAAATTTTTCAAGCGCAGCAATTTAATTATTGTTTGAACGTGAATTGTCTTAGTTTTGACAATTCGCTCCAACAGAACAAAATAAATGTATTCTTCAAAAAAAACAAAGGGCATCACACATTTTTTTACTTATTTATTGTATCAATAATATTGGCAATACTGGTCAATATTTAAATAAAAATAAATAAATAAATAAATGAATATTAGTGGACAATCTTACACAAATCGAACGAGCCCCACAGTAAGCTCATTTTTTACATTTTCTCACTAGAGAGTTTACATATCATTCTCATTACTTATTGAACACCCCTCGTAAAGTACCCAACTACCATTTTGCTCTATGCCTGCGGTCATTTCGTAACTTGAGTTCAGGGCTAGCTATAGGATATAGCGGATGAAGCGGCACTTAAAAAAAATCCGAATGAAAAATAAATGAAGGGAAACATATTTTGGAGGTGCGTTTTAAATGGCGCGGAATAAATCGCTCCATCATGATTTTATATATTAAATTTCCCGTTTTCATTTCCTTATTATTATTACCAAAATTTTACTGAAAAAGAAAAAAAACATGGCCTTTATGATTGTATATACCACACGTCATCGTCACTCTCTCTGCCTATAGGTACTTGAATATACGACGGCCTCACATTTATGTGTACACGAAGAGAGCAGTGTCCCTGCTAGAAAATCTGCGAGCGCAGTACGTTAAGTGCGTAAGGTGCCGGCCGCATACGCCGAATTGGTAGCACAGTCGGCGCCAAATGAGATAGAAACGCGCTATCCAGATATTTGACAGCAAATGCTTGATTCGCTTCCATAGGCTGCGGTGACTTCCCTCAATTCCTCATGGTTCCCATGATCAGAAGTGTATGATAACAACGGGATCATTCTGAATTTCCTGTTCATACCTAAATAGCGGAGTAATCGCGTTACAAACATACAAAAAAAACATACTATAGGTATTATATAGGTACTCAATCTTTTTCAAAAAAGTATTTTTTTTTCATGCATGTCTCCCATTTCCACGTGTGTGAATGTGACCAATCAATAAAGATATAAACAGATTACCTACCTACTTAAGGACCTAAATTTTTGCTTGTTCAATTCCAAATATAACGATTCGTCGTAACGAGCGGGCACCGACTCTAACCAAGGGGAAGCCATCATCGTCAATCAGAAACTAACATAAATATGCTTTTACCTCCCCACCCCCCCGTCGCCCGCGGCCCTCGGTCCTCCGGGAGGGTGCAAATGTACCATTAGCGAGGGCGCTAAGCACTGGGACATGTGGATGCATTAAATTTTTAGCCTTTTCGCTAGGATTAGGTGGTTTTGAGGGTCCGGTGAAATTTTGTTACAGGACATGAAAGGACATGTTTATAAGAATTAAGAAGAAATAGGTTATTGAAAAAGTTATGGTACCTAATGAAAATGGAAAGTTTTACAACGATATTTATTGGTTATAATAGGCACATTTTCCTTCTTCTCAGTCGGATGTCTTGCAGAATGGTCTTGCTCCTGGATTGTTCGTTCCGGTCATAGCCGCTGCTTTAGTAATAATTCTCTTCTTATCTGTATTAGTTGCCTTCCTAGAACATTCCGCTACAGGTTACACACTGTGTAACCTATCGTGCCGTCCGTCCCTTTGACTTTCGTGTTATTCACTATATGAGTGAGAGGGACAGCACGATACGAAGTTCTGATTTCGAAGTTCAGAGTAGCGCCTCAGATTACATAGTATTACCTAGCCGCGATTAGAATAGTATTAGAGATTAAGTTTTTTCATATACTTGTCAAAGTGTATATATGAAATGACAGCTATTCCGAGTGTAAACTAATCCCAGTCTTGTAATAACCGATACAGGAACAAAGCCCGTTAACCCGACACGCCGTCAATTAGAGTCGCGGCGCCGCGCCCCCGGCCCCGGCCGCGCCCGGGCACGCCTTAGCGAAGCGTCAATCTTCTTGGAGACTCCAAGAAGATACACAAGCGCGTTTACGACCCATTATTTAATTGAGGATTCGCTGTAAATTAAAAAGAAGAAATTGGTAATTTTTCTGCTCAAATTCTCCTCAATATTTCAAAATAAATAATTGAATGAAGCAGGGAGTCAAATAACGCCGGAAAACAGCCAAATATGATCCAAAACTTTGATTTAAAGAGATTAGCAAAGTAACCGGCTAAAAACCGGTTAACCGGTTTCATCCTTGGGCAAGGTTAATAACCTCACCGGTCACCGGTCACCGATTTTTGCATTCCATGGTCATGACTGATTTATGTCGCACCTATCAGTATTCATTTAAATATCGAAACACTGGGAATCAAAAAGTCAAAGCATGGACGCGCCCACGTTACTCACCCGCGGGGCGCATCAGCCCCATCTAGTTAATTACGTGGGGCACGCGACGACGCCGGGTAATGACTGTCTGGTCCGAAGTCACCTGGTGGTGGGTGGCTATACATGGACTATTGTGGCTATTATTAGGGTATTGTTTAACCATAAAACAGGGCTATGCATCGCTATATTACTTATATTACCGTTTTATAGGTACATCGATTTTTCATTACTGAGATGAAAATGACTAAACCTCCAGTTTAGAAGTGTGCTCACTGCTCAAAGCATTACGCATTAAAACAAAAACAAATTCCTTATTGGCGTATTGGTTTAGCCATGGTTAAAATGAAAGTTGGTAGCAGAAAGATGTAAGTAACGGTATACTGTACCTAAGTAAAATGAAAGTTTCTTCAAAATGGCGATACATACACGCCCAATGTATAAAGACCAGATTTTCCATTACAGGAGTTTGATCGACATGTCTATAAAAGTGGTTAATACACAACAAACATAAGATGGTCCTTGTTTTCATATAACAGAGCCCGGCTGACGGGCTCTTAGATGTGGTGTTGTAATCTACCCCTCGCATCACTGCGCCATGTGTTACTGATAGGAATCTACATAAGTTCCTAGTAATTAGATGATACAGTAATAAAATCATTGGCCGCGTCATGCCGGCGTGCTATCGAAGATCTTTGACTAATTTCGAGGCTATTGTTGGACATATGGCGATATGAATCTGGTGATACATACGCAAAATTTAATGATTTATTGAGAAAAGATAAAATTTACTCACTCTCTTTTAACCACCTTCTCGATGAAGAAAGACAGTAACGTTTTGTGATGTCTACCTATTAGGTACAAGGTGTAACCGTAAGTCGTGATAGAAAATAAAATACCTATGTG
The DNA here is from genome assembly GCA_963556455.1 of Epiblema foenella. Classification (NCBI taxonomy): domain Eukaryota; kingdom Metazoa; phylum Arthropoda; class Insecta; order Lepidoptera; family Tortricidae; genus Epiblema; species Epiblema foenella. The sequence goes on along the minus strand of OY747098.1, from coordinate 11,586,109 downwards.
ATTCTATCAGTGTTTCTTCATGATAGTTGGTCCCATAGTAAAAGTTGTTAAAAATCTGTTTCTTCTTTTATGGCGGGAATCAATGTCGAGCACAACGTCTACTTACAAGCTGAAAACGAGTATCCTCATTCCTTCTCAGGACATTACTTACTCAATATGGCAATATCAACGCAATAGTCATATCAATATATCAGTACTAGACCTTCTTTATACCTAATCGGTTGTCGATGATACGCTGTGGGACACTGTACCTAATAGCGTCACAACTCATGGCATTGTAGTCATATAAATATAAAACATGGATTATTAAATTTGTGCGACATGGAATATTAGTAACTAACTCTCTTTAATGCTTTTCCATCCTTAAACCTTATGACACATGTATCAGATACGCATGCGAGTTTCATGACATTGCGCGGTTCGATAGATCTATTGAACTCATTATACGTACCGTCTCCGTTGTACCTACCTAGCTAATATGAATACGTTCGTACTTACCTAATGTAGGTAGATACGTCAGCCTTAATTTAATAATCTTAATATCGGCAGGTTAGGTACCTTTACCGATAAGAGCCCCAGCAAGGCCATGTCTACTACCCCGTAGCTCGTAACAGCATTTCCCGGAATGTAGCAAAATTTATCGGCAGATCTATGACTTTATCGAGACGGTCTAAAGCCATACTAGCTGCTAATAATGGTTTGGTGAGTTAACTGAATTAATAGAATGAACATAAATGCGGACAATCGTACACAAATTGATCTAGTTCCAAACTAAACAAAGCTTGTACTTACTATGGGTACTAAGCGACGACATAATATATACTTATATAGATAAATATACTTAAATACATATAAAGTATCCAAGATTCAGGAATACATATTCGAGTTCATCACACAAATAAATGCCCTTGACTGGGATTCGAACTCGGGACCTCCAGCTTCGTCGGCAGAGTCACTATATACCAACTACGCTAAAGGGGTCGTCGCATAGGAGTACACATCAAATTTTTCAAATTTGTCAGAGGAAATTATTTCATTTTATTAATTTTCAATTAACATGAACATGACGCATGTACCTATATTTGTTCAAGTTGTATTTGTTGTGGCCAACAACCACCAAACATATCGGTGTCTGTTGGAAATAGACTAACGCGTAATGTGCACGTCTGCCGCAGAAAGCTTTTAGAACGGTGCGCCGTGGACGAGCGTCACGGAAAGGAACCATCCAGTATAAATTTTTGCCCACAATCCTTTTTTTAAGGGATTGCTCTTGGACAGTATCTAGCCAAAAGGCAAATATGAGACTGACGGTAAAGCGAGCTCACCCAAAAAATGCCTATTCACTCGTGCCTTAAAAAGGTCTAAGTTATATGAACTCGGAAATACAGACGTCAGCATAGAATTCCAAACGTTAGCAGCGCGCATTACAAAAAATGATGAAAAGCGCTTGGGTCGTAAAAGAGGAATTTCGACCAGGTAAGGGTGGTAGCCAGCCATACGTCTAGATGTCCAATGGAAGAAGGGGTAAGGCGGTATGAGCTCATGGAGCTCCTGAGCACACTCGCCGAAGTACAGCTCCACTCCTTCTCATGTATGGGAGGGAGGCGGTACCCAGAAGTGGGCTACAAAATCTCTAGCATCTTAAAAGCACCCTGCTCATCAATTGAATTTAATGATGCTAAATTCGAAGTTGCATTGTTATTACCTAATTTGCCTATTAAAGTTATTAATATTTCATTACCATTTTTTCTTGCATGGTGGGCGGCTACCGTATAGGTGAAAATATTAAGATTCAAACTATAATTAAAATGGCTACATTTGCATTTAGTACAATTGTAATCTATACTCAACGGTAGATAGCAAGACAAACACTTTAAGTCTGACCAGGGAGCTATACTCTCCAAATAGCTGCATTTTTCATGTTAGTAACACGAAATGCATTGCGACGTAAATAGCTTATTTGATAGGTAATTATAATTATTGCCATACAAAGATTTGAAAAAAGCTTGCGACATGGTCTGGCTTCTTCGCACACTTCATAGGTAACCTAAACTTGATTTACTGCTCGGTTGTCTCTACTACTGGTACCTAAAACTTGAATAGACGGATTAAACGGTGTTAGGATCGACTTCTTATATGCCGGGACACACCCATTAATCGTGATAATACTAAACATACATAACTGAATTAGAAGTAAGCGTGGTTCAGTACTGCGTAACTTCAGTAGTTTATATTATACAAGGCCGCGTCACACCAGCCATTTCGATGGCACAGCGACGGATGTAGAGTGGCTCCAAAATATATAAAAGTTATTAGATAATCGCTAGCAATTTGTCGATTTCATCTATTCCATGGAATAAAGTAGAAAAAATTAAGTAATTCAAACTTTATACATTCATTCATATCGTAATTTAATGCAGAAGATATTGAGGTACCTAGTTAATTTATTTCACAACTAAATAAGCAATGGACTATATAAGTACGAAGAGCATACCGCCTATTGAATCCGCAATAAATCGTGTGTAATATTTTTGAAAAAATTAGAGAAACATCAAAAGAAACCCAGAATATTAAATAGTACATAAATTAAGATTTTGATAAAAGGGAACCGTCTAAAGCACCTAAATAAAAATTACAAAAAAATGTATATAAGTAATTAATTAAATTTACATAATTTTCCGTTCGTGCAATATTCATAGCTACTAATTTAATTCTATGAATTATTGTTTATTAGATTATGTAGATTAATATTTTTCATAACATCGCTACTCCACGACTTACTATCCTCCATTAGTGCTGGATTGACGTAGTATTTTTTAGAGCTCGACTTTCGCCCTCCATATGCACCTAATATCTAGACAGATCTATAAATAACCGATAGCACAGGCGCTAGTCACGACTGGACCGCGTTCGCATGACTACACACGATTCAATTACCATTCCAAATTGATATAAATATACAGGGCGACTCAAACTCCTTATTGGAACAAAGTAAAATAGTGGGAATAGACCTGACTTATCAGTTAATTTTAACCATCAATAATAACGTATTCCGGAGTAGGAAAATTAAATAATAAACTATAATGGTCGTCGAGCTACGCCGTCACATATGTGACGAATGCGTTAATAGTGGCACTCGCTTTAATCAGGCTGAATCTTCTAATACATATACATGCCTATATATATTTGGAGGTCAAATAAAACAATAACTCGTAATCTGTATTCCAAATTAAACACACACACATACACACAAGCGCACACACCTACACACACACATACACACACGCACATTTTTACACTATTCAGATTCATAGTAGGTGAGACACTTCGTTTCCGAACTACAGCGAGCAATGAATTGTTTTATTGGTCTGCTTGAAAGCCAGCGTTGTAGTGATCTTGCTGCAGCATTATGCTGACGCAAGCTCCTTTTTAGCATCACATAATTATGTCTGCATGATTATTTTATGTTTAATTTTAACATACTTGTACATGTAACTGTTACTGTTAAGTTATGCCTTGTGATGTCAAATAAAATATATGTTTATGGTTAATGTATATAGTTTAATTTTTTTTATCACAACTAACCAAGTAACCAGAGCTGGGCATTAACTCGCTGGGCAGTAATCAGTTAATCGTTAATTAACGAAGTTAACCATCCGTGTATCGGACTAACTTTTAAAATTTTTAACGGACTCATTAATTTCCGCTGTCCAAAGTTCCGTTAATCCGTTAACTAAGTGCCTATTTTATCAAAAGAACACCGCGCCGCGAATAAAGGAACACCCGACAAGTACGTTCGATCGGGGCGGCGTAGGCGCGAATTACAGGCGCCGAGTGAAACAGACGATGCAAGTGAGGCGCGTCAGGAGTTAACGATTAACGTTAACATCTGTCAAATGGGCCGAAATGTAAAGCTTTAACGTTTAACGAAGATAACTTTTTTTAACAGATTATCGATTATCGAAGTTAATTATTTGGTTAACTGTGCCCAGCTATCCATACGACAAGTATTCTTATCTACCTTCTTATTGAAGGCGAATGACTAGCAGCAAGGTGGGTACCTATAGCTACTGGTCAACTTGCTGTCCAGTGCGAGTAGGTATCTGTTTTGAGTAAAAATGCACCCTTGGTGCCCTAAAGCAATTGAATGTGTTTCTGTTAATCAATTTAACAGAACGTGGTTATTAAATGTATTTTGGGCAAGGCACGTCATGGATCGATATTGTTTATATTTTCGTTTAAAATTCTTCTATTTAAAAGCATTTTTTAAGTACCTTACAATTTCTAATTATTCACAATCATCTATTGTGAGCCCTTCAAATTGCACTTCGCAAAGGAAAAATGCATTAAGAAAACCGCTATTCGTCTCCATCGGAAATCATTTTCCATGCGATCGCCTCTCAACTGCGACCGTTCCGGCATTGTGGGTCACCCATGTGTGCCTAATGCTGTAATACTCGAAAGAAATTATTCTTTCAAAGAAAATATTGCGGACATTGTTAAGAGGAAACTGCTTTCAAAGTATAGAAATGCATTAGGTACTTTATATATTTTTTTATTAGTACTTTATATATTTTTATTTTGTATTAGTAAGTAAATACCCTAATGACTTCCAAAAATATGAACTTTGAAACCTCCGGGTAGTACTAATTCGTAATATTTAATGTTTTGGAAAAAAACATTCTGTAACTAATGTAATTTATGTATGTAACTGTAACTTTTGGCGTCACAGGGTTTGAATGAAACATCCTGTTTTTTATTTTTCACAAATATTTATTCACCACTTACATTGAAGTACACAAAGAAAGTTTCACTCAGAGAAGTTACTACAGCTAATGAAAAGAAATCACAGATAAAATACATTGGATCACTAGAAAACGTCGTGATACTACATACTACAAATAAAAATATTAATTTAAGTAGGAGTATAATTATAAAAATAATATAAACAATCACAGTTGTTTTAGTCATACAAAGAAATTTATCACAAAACTCTATATACCTAAAATAAAAGTGGAAATAAACTAGAAAAATAGTTTTAATATTTAATCGGCTTAAGCCTTTGTAAGTTCACAATTTTGTTAAGTTACATAAAGAAAATATATTAACAATTTAAGTATTTTTTACCTCGCACTTTATCACAGAATCCGCATTCCCAATATTTCGAATACTTTTGTTACCGTACCTACCTAAAAAAAAAAAAAATTTACGTTTTAGATTTGGAGTCCCGCAAGGAACATACCTAGCACTCCATTTAATTCCTTACATCTCAGAAAGAGCATCCTTACCATAGCGTGTAAGGAATACGCTTAAATGGGTGTTATAACTATAAATTTGTTGCAGTTAATTTTCTTTAAAAGCAGTTCATCACAAATTTATACCTATTTCGTACTAAAATACACGTGAATTTCGTACTAAATAAACATCATAGGCCGTACTCGATAATTAGGATGACAACATATTTCATACCATTCATGCATGAATTCGTCATGTTATATAGTTAACTTATACGAATTGACTACTTGGCTAAATTGTATTATTAGTCAGTCATTGTAAGTTAAAATGGTTAAGTTGCAATACTTTTTAGTGCGACCCACGACGTTCAACATATGATTTGCAATTGAAGAAAAAAAACGATATTAAGCGCCGGATTTATCTGAACAAACCAATATGTAATGCAATATGGCAAAAAATGGTAATGAACGTTAATCATGTACTTGTTGACCCAGTCTTCGTGTTAATAAAGAAAATATCACGCTACGTTACGCGTCAATAGCTGTCAGTGGTAATTTTAGGGCTTCGCTCCCAAAGGCTGCCAACAGACCCTATTACTAAAGCTCCGTTGTCCGTCCGTCCGTCTGTCAACGGGCTGTATGTCATGAACCTACAGCTAATTTATTAATAAAAAATTGTCTTACTGTTGTCGCTATAAAAACAAATGATATAAATACAATAATTTCGATAATTTGTCCACTCCTTAACAATCGTTGAATTTATTGAAAAATCATTATTTAGACAGCTTTAACACAATAATGAATTGCCTACTGTTGCTTCTTGACAGCTATAAATACAAAATAAGGGTTTTTGTCTTTTCGATACGTACCTACTTATACGATGGTACGGAATCGAGTCGACTCGTACTTAGCCATTTCTAAAAAGAATGCGCGCGAAAACAGTAGTTAAATAGGGTACAACCACACCTACGTCTGCTCCGATAAGTCCGGCGCCGACCAGACTAGTTACAAGGGAGGTTAATTTTTACTCGGTACAAACTCTATCTATATTAATATATTTTTCACTTCTCATGCTCGAAAAGTGTGTCATATTAGACTTGTCAAGCGGGGCTAAAGTAGTACATTTAACCCCTAGGGAAAATATGAATGCATATTTATGATTTACAAAACATTTGAATTTGACCAATAAAAATACTTCACCTATTAAATCCACCAATCACAGAACACTAATTTAACTCTTAAAAAAATATTTGGTATTGGGTATTAACCAACCAGAATACAGCTTTACTAAAATCGACCAATCTGGAAACATAATTATTTTTTCTAGAGTCTAAAGATTAAGTTTGTAGTAGTCCATATTTCACAATAATTAAAAAAAAGTGGTTAAATCGTTCGAGCAACACTTTGAAGCGCTCAATGAAAGGTCAGTTTAGCTTTTTTCGCGCGTTAATGTTGCGCGCGAACCGCATTGTCTATGTTTTGTGTGTCAAAGGAGTATAGAAAAAAAAACATGCTGCAAAAGTATATATCTTCGCCGTGGAATTTATTGTTAATTTTGGGTGGGTTAACCTTTGTTTATTTATTTTCTCGCAATCGAAGTGAAAAGTAGAGTGTATAACTCTGGTCTAAAAGCCATATTACCCCTCGAACTATTTTCCCTCACTTCGTTCGGGAAAATAACTATCTCGTGGTAATATGGCTCATTTTAGACCCTTGTCATACAATCTACTATTTAATACCTTACACACACGTTCAGAATAATTAATTGATTGATACATTTATCGTTATATTGGTGTATAATTTGACAAAATAGATAGTAATCACGTCGAGGAACTGTGTTGTTAGACATACCTAATTAGTTAACCTTTTTCCAGGCATAGTACGATTATTCGACCACATACGTATCAAAAGAATTTCATTATAAAATCATAATTAGATTACATTTTCATAAAGAGTGACTCGTCTTGAAATGAATCACCAAAACGTAATTATTTTAGGCGTATGTTTTGTTTTTGGTAAAGGTTGCTAGATTGGCGCGGCCTGGAAAAGGGTTTGACTACTTGTAACTATTAAGATTGCATTTAAGAGTGTGAGATAAGAGATACACAAAGTTTAGATTTTGACAAACTCTACTGACTATGCAAACATTTAGATGCCATCAACAACCTCGTTTTGTGCTCAGTAAAAACACATTTTGGCACTAAAACATGAACTAATAAACATGTTATACGTAAGTAGCGTTGTTTTGCAAATGATTTAAGCAAAACTATGCAATGAATTCCAGTTTTAGAGTCCGATTTACATTGGGTAATTATTAGGATTTAGTAGCCGTTCATCCAATACGCAGTTCGTCCAATTGGTTTTTAAATCCTCATTTCGTCCAACGCATGTTTCGTCCAGTATGCATTTTTTGAGTTCTGCAGCATTTGCAGTGAGCAAGATCCGTCAATTAACAGACGTGAAGACAGCTCGATTAGTATATTTTAGTTACTTTCATAGTATTATGTCGTATGGTATTTTACTCGGGGGCAGTGCTGCAGAGATAAATACTGTTTTTCTACTCCTGTACTTTTTTTCGCGACTTACGCAATCATGAACTCTAATATAAATACATATTTTATTTATTCTGTAAAAAGTCTATCTAGTCTATGGCCCAAAAACACACTCCTTACCCCACTTTAATGAAAAATTAAAGCAGAGTTGGGTGCCACAGACTACTACAAATACTATGTTTAGTAGTCATTCTTTGGTGTTTCCAGTGAAACTTTTATGATTAAAATCAGTGCTGCCAACTTAACGCAACTTTGCTATAATTTTTATGTATTAATGAATGCATAATATATTATTTACTACTATAAATACATACATTTATCATATTTTTTGTGTTGTTTAACAAGTTTTATCTATTTTCGGATATACTATGAAAACGACACACACACAACATTTTAGTTAACATTCGATCCGGATTTGAATTCAGTTTAGGTCGAATGCCAAGTCTTGCAAATTAAGAAAAAAAAACAAACCATAAACAAAGTGTCATATTTTTGATTTCCCACCATATTCCTAATTGAAAACGAAAACATTCAAGCTGTTAAATGTTTATATTATTTAAATAAAACTTTTTTTGTGTTCATGAAGAAAATGTGTATGTACGTTGATTCTTCTAAAAAATTCATGAAGTTATATAGCATTACTGAAGAAATTGCGTAGGTAAGTTGCACAACTACTAAGGGAAAATGTGGCACATGAAAAGTCTGAAAAATAATTACTTTTTTTTGAAATGAGTCGTAGAAAAAGTATTGTATGCAACGGTGTATAACTGGTATAAAAAGGCTCGTGGTGTCTTTACTTGCGATAAACGCCACGGCTCACATCGCAACCCACACCACTCACCTTTTTATACCCTTCTTATACACCAGTTGCATAATATACTATTTTATTGTGCAGAAGAGGGCTATTCGAGCAATATATAAGATGAAATATAGAGACTCACTTAGAGATAAGTTCAAGGACATTCATATAATGACAATGCATTGTCAATACATCTATGACAATATTGTGTATGTACATAAAAATATTGTAAATTTTAGTCAGAACTGTGACATACATAATATTAATACTAGAAACAAATATAAGCTTGCGGTACCCTCCACTCGGCTCCAAAAAATAAGAAAATCATTCATGTCACCATCATCATCATCATCAGCCAGTGTCAGTCCAGTGCTGGACATAGGCCTCCCCATGGCACGCCACTGAGCTCGGTCTTCAGCTCTTCTCCAATCCCTGCCCACTGCCTCACGAATATCATCGCTCCACCTAGTTACAGGGCGTCCTACACTACGTTTGCCGACACGCGGTCTCCACTCAAGAACCAGTCTGCCCCAACGGCCATCGGTTCTGCGACATATGTGACCTGCCCACTGCCACTTCAGCTTACTAATTCGCTGAGCTATGTCGGTAACCTTTGTTCTCTGACGAATAACTTCGAATCATTCATGTGTAATTGTGTAAAGTTTTATAATAAACTACCAACAAACATGACTAATTTATCTATTATAATAAATTCAAGACTTATGTAATGCGTAAACTCATATCGAAAGCATATTATAGCACAAAAGACTACATGAATGATAAAACACCGTGGGTATAATTGTGGTTGAAATACTAATGATATTTTAATAATTATGACATTACATCTCAATGACTATGACATTAGATGTTGACGTTAAATTATCCTCTTAACATTCAGATTTTATTCTAGAAACTGTCTAGATTATAATATTTTTTATGTTTTTATTTTACATATTGACGATCTTTTTGTGAACTTATTATACTCTCTTTTGACATACATTACAGTAATTCATTTCTTTTTTTTAAATTTCATATGCATCAATAAATTGCTCTGAATAATTAGATTCAATTTATGTAATATATAACTGACGATTCAAAAGTGCTTGTTGCTAGGCCTATTTAAATAAAGAATATTTTGAGTTTGAGTTTGTCCAACATATATTTTGTCGAACTCGCATTTCGCCCAACATGTATTTTGTCCGACTCGCATTTTGTCCAAATCGCATTTTGTCCGACATGTATTTCGTCAACATGTACCGGGTCCAATAATTTATTTAAAAATACCCTATTAGAATGTAATGAAAGTGATTTTATTACATTTTAGGATATAACAATTTATTTTCAAACTGGCTTTTGCCCGCGACTTCGTTCTCGTGAACATCCATATCAACTTATCCTATTTCATACTGTTAGGCGATTTCTGGAATAAAAATGTATTCGAGCATGTTTAAATACAATAGTATTGTGGCTTATATATATTTTACGGCTCTTTATGCTATGATTGGGATTCCATTACCAAAACCGCTTAAGCGGTGACCATATCACCAATGAGCTCGCTCCGCTACATTGGGACCACGATGAATAAAATAATTCGTTTCCAGTAACTCCAAGTAAAAAATGACAATTGTTAGTTTCAGCCCACGGTAGGATTAACCTTTTCCTACCTTTTTCTGACCTACAATGACAAACTACGACCGATACGTCACACCTTCATGACGTTAATTGGACGTAGTTAAGTAAGTCAAAAGAATTCAGTCCACAAGATATTGCCATTGAAATGTACTTTTGTTTTCGATTTAAAGTTCCGAACTCAAATTTTACATCATGTGGGATGTATCATTTTACCTTAACTATGTCCAGTTATGAAATTTAACCTTCTGGCAATGCACGTCGGTTGTTATTGTACCGTACACTTAGACGGATATATCAGTCGTTGGCGTAGAAGAGTATTCAGATCTTCGTTTCCAAATTGGCTTCTAATAGACGAACTGCGTAATGACGAATCTCGAAATAGACGAACTGCGTAATGGCGAATCTCGAAATGGACGGACAGCATAATGAAGATTCTTAAAATGGACGAAATGGCCAAATGCTATTTGGACGAACTGCGTATTGGATGAACGGCTACTAAATCATTATTAGGTAGACGTTTCTATATGACGCATTTTCAACATGGATTTATCATTTATTTCGTTACACTAAACTTTCTAATCAATTCAGATTATTAGTAAATGTAATTCAAATGCAATTCAACCTTGTTCTTCAAGTCGAAATGACTGAACTGAGTCAACACAGACTAATAAAAAAATGATGGAGAAGTCTTATGTATATGAATTATTATTTTTAAGATGAACTAACTGTTACAACGAATTCCCATCAAAAGTGTAAATGAATCGTATAACTGGCGACTTCCTTGCTCAGAATTTTCATTGTCCTTTATAGCTAACGTAAGTAAGTGGCTTGGTGAATTAATTCAAACAAAACTTTTAAATATCACGAACATTTCCGCTGCGTTTTCTGTACTGTAGTAACAAAAGTCTGCCCTTCTTTCCAAGTAATATTCAAGTTATAAAACTCATTCGACTGTTAATGTGTATTTTAAAGCACCCATTAATCGAATACATGCCTACAGTAATTGGAGACCTTCTAAGTAATAAGAGATTGCTATAGAAGTACGTTAATACCAGTAACAGAGACTAAAACTAAGTAATATGTTCTAGTCAGGGAAGGCGAACTCAGTCTTATTTCTTACCGGGCGGCTTCTTGCCGCGGCTCTGCTTGATGAGGTGGACTAATTTCACTTTCTGCGCGTCTTCGCTCTCCAGGTAGTTTTGCAGCATCTGGAATTAATGAGTTTTTAAATACTTGCCTCTTACATCGGCTTTCAATGTGTCAACATCAGGATTTCAACTTGGCAATCATTTACAGAACGAACACTGTTGGCCCTAGTAATATGGTGCTTAAATACATCGGTAGGTTAGGTAATCTCATTTGCACGTACATCTAGGGTGGTCCAAAAAATTCATATTGCGACTTCCGGTTTGAACACCCACCCAATCTGTTGCTTATGCTTATTGATTTAACGTCCTAAAATATTGGCTCACTACTCGTAGTAGAAGTTGGTAATAATAGGTTATTAAATACAAGAGCTGTATGATTTAGTGTCTCTGTTACTCACAACACTATATAGAAATAAAATTGATGAGGCGGTTTTTCAGATGCAGCTGATAGAAACTAGTTTCGTTGGCCAGAAAATGCTCTACCAGCCCTTTTATAACAGGTTTTTGAGGCGGGAAAGTCCTGTTTCTTTTATCTGGAGCTTTTTCAGTATTTAACATTCATTATGCATCTAGAAAAAACCTTTAACATTTATGATCAGCACCTAAAAGTAGCAAAAAATGGGTCCAATTGGTCGTTTCACTTGAAGACGTAGATCAAGAAATCGAAAAAATACGTGTTTTGCGAAGCCGATGAGCACCCCCTTCCTACAGAGCTAGGTCAACCAAAACTTGCACAAGTAATGGCATATACAGAAAGAAAAAAATGAGGGGGTGGCGCGACGATTTCGTAGAATTTTTTTTAATCTTAAATAATAAGATTTGTAAATATTTGTGGACAATCTTACACAAATCAACCTAGTCCCAAACTAAGCAAAGCCTGTACTGTGGGTACTAAGTGACGATATACATACTTATATATATAAATAGATACTTAAATACATAGAAAACATCACTCTCAGGACTCAGGAACAAATATTTGTGTTCATCACACAAATAAATGCCCTGGCCGGGATTCGAACCCGGGACCTTCAGCTTTGAAGGCAGGGTCACTACCAACTAGGCTAAAGCGGTCGTCATCTTCCATACAAAATGTATGAGTCAAAAAAATGTTCTCACTAGTTGGTCGCGCTTTGGACCACCCTAGTACATACCTATATTTGTGTACGAATTACTGCACTGGTAATTTAAAATACGAATGTAATTATTTACTAAAGATAAATAAAACATAAGTAACATACCACCAGTGGCTTCGTCGGATAAACTATAACAATAACACACCTCTAAAAGTCAAATAAGCTAATCTAGTATATTGCTCCAATGACCATAAACAAGCGGGCACTTAGAGTTGCATCAAATATTCACGGCTACAAATTGAGCCTACATCTGAGACTACACAATTACTGGAGTTTCGCCCAGCTGCACCCAAACTTATGGGGAAACTAATATGAAGAAGTTGCCCCAAAAGTTCCGGTGAAGTCAATAAGTAAGACGTTAGAAGCTGGCGCTAAAATGGATGCAAAAACGATTTTGACGTGTTTTAAAACATGAAACTCCTTAACAGGCTAGGCATTTCGAAAGTTTTTAATTTTTTTTCAGTTCGTATTTATGGCCCGTGGCGCGAGGAATGCTCCCGCGACACCAGCCAGTTGGCCGGGGACAGGCACTGCATGCCCACCACGCTGTCTCCTGTGCACAAGCTCACCTCCAGGCTGAGGTCGGCGCGGATGTGCGCGGCGGCGGGCGGGTGCGCAGCCAGCGCCGCCAACGTGGGCAGCAGCGCGGAGGAGTGCTCCCGCGACACTAGCCAGTTGGCCGGGAGAGTGCACAACATTTTGACTACGCTCCAACCGTCGCAGATTGTCTCCTGTCCACAAATATCGATATCAATACAAGCAGTCAATGTCAATTAGTAGTTTGGTTGGACAATTCACGAACCCTTAACCCGCACAAATCTCATAATGTAAAATCGTATCGTAGGTAACATTTTGCGAGCAAAGCCAGCGCAGTTCTCCGAGTATACTTGAACAATCCGTTGTTTTTATATATGTTTACGAGCCCCAATGCAAAATAGCTCGTCTAGTCGCAATTCTGCATGCGTATTTTTTTTCAAAAACTAGTATTTCTACCCGAATCGACTTTGATGATTAATGGAATACACTAGACGCAATGTCACTAAAGCTAGCTTAGTTTTGAGTTGTACAAAGTGTACATCTCGTTATTTATTTTAAAATAATTTAATTATAAATATTACATCTCACACGCAAATAATTACGTCTGCTTCATATTTAAGGCAAAATAGGTCGTCTATTTAAAATAAAACCTGTTTACCAGGGTTCGTAATATAAAATATTATTTTCAAATTGAATACGGAATATTCTCTGTCATGTAAAATGACAAACCACTATATAAAAGGGCAAATTCAGCCTAATTTTTTATTACTCCAAATCGTTTTTCTATCGAGATGGCACGAGGTAAGCCAGTGACTGAAGAAGTGCGGAAAATTATAATCTCCAGTAACAATAAAGGCAAATCTACGTACCAAATTGCCAAGGACCTTTCTATGCCAAGGTCTACAATCCAAACTATCATCGAGCATCATCGAAAACACGACAAAATTTCTTGTTTAAAGAAATCCGGCCGCCCACGAATTACTACTAAAGCAGAAAACAGGATTCTGAGGAAGATCATCAAGAAAAATCGTCGTGCAAGAGCTGGAGAACTTACGGTACTATGGCGTGACGCAATTAAAAAAAACATTTCAGTGGATACTTGCAAGAGAGTGATGAAGAGGATGGGCTACGGTTTTTACACTGCTAAAGAGAAACCGTTACTTACACAACGGCAGAAAACTAACAGGTTGAAATTCGCCAAAAAGTACAGAAATTGGACCGTCGATCAGTGGCGTAAAATTATATGGAGTGACGAATCTAAATTTGAAGTCACAGTAGGCGATGAACGAAGTAAAGTCATTCGCGAAAAAGGAGAGGCATTTCAAAAAGATTGTCTTAAGCGTAAGGTAAAGTTTCCAGCTTCCTTAATGATTTGGGGCTGCATGTCGGCACAGGGTGTCGGCTGTCTGCAATTTATAGATGGAACCGTCAATGCCGAAAAATACAAAAGCATCTTACAAGAGAGTTTGCTGCCGTCTATACGTAAGTTAAAGTATAAAAATGCGTATACTTTTCAACAAGATGGTGCCTCATGCCATACCGCTAAAGCAACGATGGCGTGGCTGAAAAAGAAAAAAATACCTACCATGTCGTGGCCATCCAGCAGCCCGGACTTGTCTCCCATAGAAACGTTGTGGTGGAAAATGAAGAAGAAGTTGCGAAAGGACCCGTCCAGATCAAAAGCTGATCTTAAAGAGAAACTTACCTGTGTTTGGAATGAAACAACCCCGGAAGAGTGTCGACAGCTGGTAGATACAATGCCGCTCAGAATTAAAGCCGTTTTAGATGCAAAAGGAGACGCCACCAAGTGGTAGACGTTCTAATCTGCGTCGGTAACACTAAAGACGAACTTTTTTGCATTTTAGTACAATTGGTGAAACAATGTTTTTTTTATTACCAAGGAAAGTTCGTTTTTTTTTTCATTGAATAAATAAAATACGATTTATAACTTATACTGTTTTTATATTGCTAATTCTTCCAAACACCTTCGTCCCCCAGAATTTTTAGGTTAACGTTAGTTTAGTACATTTTTTTCCTACCAGACGTACTCATTTGCATTGGGGCTCGTAAATGTTTGGTAGGCAAAATAATCTTACGTAATTATTTTTTAAGTTCGAATATGAACCAAATCGGTCAATGGGTTGCCGATGCAAATAGAGTTGTAAAAGGGTGTAGAATTCTATTATAATTATATGTTAGTACATCGCGTGTTCATACTTCGGCGTCAATAAAACGTGAAAAACCTATTAAGCGCAAGGATACCACGACTGTTACGAGAGTTTTGACATTTTGATCGCCTATGTTACGATCCTTTTGGCAAAAAACAAGCCAATTTCGCTCCGAACAATCCAGACATATCTGACGTTACGCCACCGCCACCTACGAAACAAGATGTCAATTGTCTTGTATCTAAATTACACGATCCACCCCCAATACACGATTTAAAGAGCCCCTCACGACGCGAACGTCTTCTCATCGCATCCATCGCACCTGTGTTCCCGGTGCGTTAGCGCATGTTTTATGGTCAACAGCGATGCGCACCTGAGCCCGTGAGAACTTGTGTTTACAAGACTGTTCACGTTTACTAAGTAGTTTTAAAACAAAAATGTTATATTAATAGGTCGGTTACTCTGCTCGGAGCTAGAGAGCTTGCCTAATTGCATTGTAAATAAGGTAAGTAATAGGGCACGGGAAAAAACACTGCAAAGATATAATAGACAAGGATCAATCTTGACAAAATTATATAAACAAGTAAGTTATTTGTGAAAGGTTTTCCTAGAAAAGAATCGTGTAGTGTATGTACCCAACGAAAACCAAACACACAAGTCGAATTAAATCATAGTTAGCCTAAGTCTGGGTATCTTCACACATTCTTAAATTAACTTTCAGTTGTAATACATTATAGATCAAAGAGTTATATGCTATTTTTATGATTTGTCCAGGGGTACAATACCTACTTAAATAACATTAGAACTACATATTCATGCTAATTAGTGAGATTATATCGTATAGATGATTTAAAATGCTGTGACTGACAGTTATCTCTGATAAATGTAAATTTGCACTCAAGAGATAACCCATTTTCAGTGTGAAGAAATTATAATATATGGATATCAAATTTTGCTACATTAACAAGATGCGGACTAAATGCTAAATGTGAAATTAATTTAACCTAAAATTTTAACTCATTAGAGAGCTTCGATAAAATACTAATAAGCGAAAAACCGCACACGAAAATAACGTTGTTTAACTAATGAACGATTGTTATTCTTCCATTACGAATATATATAATAAAATAAGGTAGCTAATCGGAATTGGTGGCCATAACACGGTGTTCAAAGTAATACACTTTGCAAGGTGTTCGAACATAGTTCTTAACCAACCGACTTAAGGTCTCTGTCAATTATGTTATAGTCTATTAACAAAGTTATAGTTAACTACGGTACTATACTTAATTATAATTATGTTGATGTTAATTTGTCGATGCCTAGCTACTAATAAGGATGTGTATGCTCGCATACAGGTGTCGCACACAGGTGTAGCCCGCATGGGAACGGCAAACGGCCATCTTTCTACGTTTCTTGAATATTTCCTGTGACTATTGGAAGAAAATGGTCATCCCTACTATACTCGTAAATAACGATATTTATTAAACATAACTGTGGCATCAACTTCAATTTTTGTTGGTTATTTTTTTTCGTTTTTTATTTGCATCAGGCACCAATGCCGATATTTACCTACATATAACTAAACGCAGAGATAAACGGGTGTAAATCTGATTTGAAGATAAAAGGATGTAAGTTACAACTTCTGTAATATTCTATATCACATTTTTTTAGATTAAAAATTTTAACGATAATTTTCGCACAAATTTCTTCTATTCCTTGGGACATCTGAGGATAATATTGTACAAATTTAACATCTTTCAGTAATTTATCACATGTCAAAGACGGCACCCCGCCTATTTTCCAGTATCAAAATGGTGTTCTTTAAAATCGCACAACGGATAACGCACGATTATTCTAATCTTAAAAAAACATAGGTAGTAAGTATAGGACCTACACAAAAAGAACTTTGTATTGGAAAAAAATCAGAATTCTTTATAAAACTACTTTAGCGATATATATGAATTGTAGCACTGACCTGTAGCTGTGGATTGTTCACAACTAAGTATCCGATGAGCGTTATGAGGTCCATCACCATGTTCTCCGCCAGTCTCTCGTCCAACTTGGGTATCGGCACTGCACAAAAAATACCAAATTACATAAACAAGTAAACAGCAAAACTTCTAATACATTTTAAACAACAGTGTGCCATTAGTTACCCGTCTCACTGTATAGACCATAACAACGGTGTATTACCCGCTCTATATTAAATGGTATTGTTACGTTTTACGTTTTCCCTAGAGTCCCTACTTCCCTGGAGACTATTTTATTAATGATTATGAATAAATGAAATAAAGTAGTGGTACTCAGCTACTCACAGTAGGTCGTCCGCGGTGCCTCTTTGTCGCTGGGCGCGTGTTGCGTCAGCAAGCGGGCGACTGCGGCGCGGAACTCCAGCGCCCATCCGCCTTCCATGAACGACTCCTGCGCAAATCATTTACATATTACTACAACCTGGCTTGAATGTTTGGGCCAAGTAATGTATACCTACCGTCGAAACTCGTTACTTCGCTTACGCTGTGATATCACGCGCCAAAAGTCAATGGGATTGACATTAAATGAAGAAAGGCAGAATTGTATAAGGATCCGAAGGATACGAAGGTCGAAAGGAATGTTAGGTACGACCATCTTAGGCAACGTAACGGGTTACTATGGCACAATAAGTGTGCAGCACAGTCCCACTTCAGGTGATTGGCATTGACCCACAATCCACGATACCAAATTTGGAGATAAATATAGACAATTAGTTAGGTATAAAAAATATGTATGAGAAAAACGTGGTAAAATAATCTCCTGAGGAATTTTCTCGCGCATCTCGACTGATATATGCGTGTTACCTAACATCCATATAGAAAAATATAGAAACTCTATATTCCTAATTCGACCAATTTCAGAAACTCATAAATAAATTGTATCCGCAACTCAAGACAAATCGTTCACTCATCAGAAATCTGACCGGAAATCTAAGAGAACTCCCGTGAAGCATGTTACCTACGTAACGGCGTCCCTCACGCAACCAGATTCCGTTGGGGTCTAAACTACTTAACTTTGCTTCATGTAACTGATTTAGTGGCACGCGATCCGACTTCGCAAATTTGGTCGAGCTTTATATGAACTAAGAATTCCATTCTAACCTTTAGTTAAGACGCTACTGTAAGATAAAAAAAAAACAGGGTCATACCCTGGTTGAATAAGATACTCATAATCATATTCATATTCATGTTTTTATTGCCATCATGTTCTAGATAGCCTTAGGCAGCGTTTATGGACAGGCGACGCGTGCGGCGGCGGCGCGGGCCCTACGTCGGAAGTCGTCCAAAGACAGACATGATGTACGTTACCTACAGACGTGAGCGTTTCCCTAATCGCATAATAGTACACGTTGGTGCGCCTTTGCAAAAAGGGCGTAAGATGTGAGTGAACACTCTTACAACAAGTTCAAGAAATTTGATTGAATGAAGGCACACCTGACAATGCCTTCACTCAATCATCAGCATTGTAAATATTTCTTGACGATTCTTTCTGTTTTGACTTTTATGAAACACAGAGTTTACTGCCCGTCATGGAAGACTTTTTTTAGTAACATGATGCAATTATACCAGAAAAGAGAATATAACTCCAAGTGACGCAAATATCATCCCCTAAAGCCGAATCCGAAATTAAACACTTAATCAACATTATTTCCTTTATTTAATTCACTTTTCTAAACAAACCCATCCAACACAAAGCAAACAATACAGCAAACATCAAACAAAAATCTCCACTGCCGTATCTAGTTGCTGCTCCCAAGGGTCTGAGTTGGATTCCCCGCAGAAACTTTGATGTCTACCCAAAGGCCCGGTGCACGCTCGCTTGTGGGGTACGTATTAAACACAATTATAAGTTTATTACGCCGGCCGCAGATGTTTGTGGGGACCCAAATTGGCTATGAGTGATTGTAATATTTTTGATATAGTGTTTGAATATTATTAGTTGCGTAGGATGGGTAATTGTCTTTTGTAGCCTCATAACATGGACGAGTGAAAATTGCTTGCAATATGCGCCATTAAAAAGAGATCTGAAATAGTTGAATCATCTGTCTATTCAGAGACAATACTTTCAATAGACGCTTGGTAGTTACTTTTCATTCATTTGTCCTGTCTTAACAGTTGATAAAGGTATTTATTTCGATGGTATGTATTAAATAAGAAAAAAGATACTACACAAGGACCACAGGGTACGTAACTGAAAGCTTTAACGGGTCAGAAAGCCTCTTATACAGTTCCATTTGAGCCTTTTGTGACTAGAAATTGCCTGACATATCGTTCAATACACAGTATGCCTCCCACTAGCCACCAGGGCACCGCAGGCTGCACGGCTAGTAGGCAAGAACGGTAGGTATATTGTATAATGGGCGGCCCCGCGCGGCGGCTCGGGCCTTCGCAATCGATACCGGCCTAATGGATTGGCTTGAAGTATCATTGCGTTCACCGATGGTGAGTTTTAGGCTGGAAATATCTTACCTCGTATTTTTATGATTTAATGCGTGGTAATAAGTATACACTGTTTACCCATTTGGTTAACGTAGAATGAGGAATAATCGACCGCCTTTTAGTGAAATGAAAGCCGCGTGCCCATTGAGTGGCCTGTCATTGTCATCATCGAACTATATTATGCTTGATAGCACAGTTTGATGGGTGGTGACAACTGTGGGATAGTAACGGATTGATCCTTGGAAGGTGAGCAAGTTGCAGTCTTAGGCGTCATTCATTAATTACGTAAGGGTGTCGAAGGGGGTACGAAAAATATATACATAGACTTACGTCGGGGGGAGGGAGGTCAAAAGCAATTCTTAATTAATAATTTATAAATATGAATTCGCGTTTCTTAGTCCACTACTTCCGTTTTTTTTTCATTTCTGATGTACAATTTTATGTACAAAATCTTCTTTACACTTTTTGAAGGTTCTGAATAAGACTATATTGTACAATATACTACTATAAAGTACTTGTACATGTTTTGAATGGATTTCAAATCTGGAGGCCGAGACTAAAACACAGAGGTGTCTTCTGCGTTGTGGCTTTATCCATGGAAAAAAGAAAATAATTTTAAAAGGCTTAGACCTCGCGAGACATTTTTACGTCTTAAACACCGATGGCTACTGGGTCGACAAATAATATACATATACTTATGAAACATGCTCACAAAATTTTACGAGAATCTGTTGAAAAATGCAACCTATAAAGGAGAATAGCCGGATAGACATCCGCCAAGCAGAAACTGAGAACCTCAATAGCCTCGCTCACTGGGTCAATTGTCACCTAAATAATTAGTTTAATAATTATAGGCACTCGTTGATTATGCTTACAAATTCTGAGTTTTAGCGTTACCGATACTTTTCTTCTGTTTTACAAAAACTATATATAATCTTGCGTAACAAGAAGGGGGGAGGAGAAATCTTATGTCTTTAAATGGGGATAGGGGACAAAAATTGCCAAATTCATCCTTACGTAATGAATGAATGACGCCTTAAACATCTACTTAGTCTACATTTACATGCACACTTGTTCAATAATTATAATGCGTGTTGCATGATTGATTAAATACACATCAGAATTTATCTATAAAATATTTAAAAACAGGAATACCGTTCAACACTTCAATGCATGCCATGTTAGACTGTCATTCGGGTTTAGACCAATTTATTTTGAAAGTACCTACCTATACATACGTATACCTATATAATTAGTAGCATAATTTTTGCCACCACCATTTGTGCCATGGAAAAGGCCACGCTACGCTCTAAATTTTTGGATATTCTTTGAACCTTGCAAATTTACGCAGGCCCCCCGTATCTCATAACCTTACCACAGACACACATTGCAAGCGCATAAATAAACAATTACCACAGACAATAATACTAAGCAAACACGGCAAGGGCACTGTTTGCGCGGGAAATAAAGATGGCCGCCAGGGGTTGCCGTCTCATGTGTGGCCATGTTTCAGGCAAGAGAGACAGTGAAGTATATGGGAATTAGAGTACCTAGACGGTAGAAATATTGGCAACTATATCATGACACTCTTTTTTCTCTCGACTAACAATAATATAATTTTATTTTTAACTTTGATTTTACCATCTGCAATAAGAGCTGCATCTCAGGTAAGAGAATATAAAACTATTTTTACTCCATTAGCTCGGGGTCTTCTTACGTCACTTCACTGAAGAACATACATATGGACAGGTAATTTTACTGTTATTTTAAGAAACTTCGGTATAGCAAAAACGACCCCAAGCGTTTCGAATGCGGTTTTTATCGTTTGTTCGTTTTATTAGTTTGTTCTATTGACGCCACATCAACAAAAACTGAACTATTTTTAAACCTCTCCTTTATCATGTGCATTTTTATTGTCAACAAACATGTTTTAATAAATTAAAATGAAAATTATCTATATTTCTGGATATTTCGCGGGACCGAGATTCGACAACATAAAAGCCCAAATGTAACCGCCCCAGCCAGTAACATTCAATCCCTTTCCCGATACAGTCAGCCCCGTAAAAACGTGCACGAAGCGTATTTGAGGAAGGTCCGGTTTCGCAAACAGAGCAGCGGGCGGTAATATGTTTGCGGTAGTCTGTGCAAACTTTAGGGATGGGGACGGTAGCTAAGTACGAAATGATGTTACAGTGTTTTTCTGTTTATTTTGTATAAGACGATCGTGTATAAAACCGTAATACTAGTATTTAATCGAGACTAAAAATACTTGTTTCATTCAAATTTTTCGCCAATTTTTGAGCGCTGGCGATGAGCACATCATATAAAGCAGAGCTAACACTAGCAAGCGAGCAAGACATCAATTTGGTGATGGTCGAATGCTTGTGGTTATTTCCCATCATATCTTTTGGTAGTTTGCCTTTTATGTCAAAACATCGAATCGATTCTAAATATTTTTAGAATTATTCCCAACACTAGCCCAGTCGATATAAATTGGCTCCTCGCTACTGTTTTAAATTGATCGACTTCGGAGTGGTAACTTTGTTAAGCCAATCACGGCGCAAATTAGTTTGCCGACTGTACGAGATTTTTCGAGCGGATACGGAATTGGTGCCGAATAACATAGTTGTATATTTTGAATTTGTTTGCCACGAGTTGAAATTAGATATTTAAATTAAAACACATTACAATTACATTTGTGATAAATGATAATATATGCTTGAATACAAATAATATTAGAGAGACATTATTGTGTGTAGCCCAGTGGTCCATTGGTAGAGAATGCCTTAAGGTATTAAGTCCGCCATTTGGACTTTCTAGTACAGTGCAATAAAGTTTAAACAAACAAATAAATACCTGCGCATCTAAATATGTAGTAAAATTGTTTATACAGAGGGCACCGATACATTCCACATCAAATCTGCACATCTACACGGCATTAATTGTTACGTTTTTATTTGTCGACCGCACAATCAGCGTCAGGAGTCCTTTGATTATTTGATCAGTCGGCGATCTTCTCCCGACGGTAGCCCTGTTTGCTGGGCAAACACGTCAACGATACGCTGGTTAATTAAGGACCGGTCAGCAGATGCGAGCCGCATACATTGGCTTTTTATCTGTTTGTTACTGCTACCTACATTACCTACAGTTCGTCAGTACTGGATAACAATTAAGTATAAATGACACCGACAAAGTCAAGGAGACGGATGATCTTTTGAACATAATCTATTCGTTATATCAATATAACGCCAATTTCTTAGTTGTTAACCTTAATTTTTTTTTTGCGTGAAGTTTAAACCACGTTTGTCTTACATACCAATAATTTACAGTGGATAATTGAGCCTCGCGACTACTTTGCCGGCGTCGTAGACGGTCGAAAAGCGATGTATACCACGAAACTCTTGATCGAGAGTCAGAATAGTTTTTCCCTGTCGCGCTGTGGGAAGCCAATTCTGACATAAGTACATTCAGATGTACCATCGTAAACAGGGATTGTTGAACCACTTGACAATGTTCGCAACTTGGACATGTAAAGCAAATCGGAACTGATACGTCATCGGGTAACATCCGTTATTCATTCATTACACGGCTAAATTACGGACAATGGTAAGTGGCTCAACAATCGCGGTTCGCGACTGTACCTAGGTGTGAAACGTAATGGTGTAATTACACAATGGGGCAATATACTTTGATATTCCTACCGCTATTACCACGTGATACTTGCGGAGACATCTCGACGATACTGCGACGAAGTTAAGCCAGCTGGAAGAACTCCTGGCTGACATAACACAATCCCTTTTGACTGTGAGTTTTGAGTAAAAGAGCATAACTAAATCGGCTGATATTTAATTATTTACTTGCCATATACGTATATATGGCAATGTAGCTGTCACTGTCGTATTGACTTTACAAGCCACGTACGCAAGTGCTGCAATTTAGTAGACACTGCTTAAATCATCTTTTATACATGTTACAGGCCATGATGATGATGAAACCAGCTGACATCTCTTGATCATCAATTATCTTAATTGGTAAGTCATGCGCGATCAACTCCACGTTGCCGGCGAACAGTCCTTGCGCGCTACAAAGCACTCTGGGCTCTGTTATAGAAGTTCAGGAATGTTCGGTTATATATATCTGTATGACTAACCTGGACTAGCTGATGGTCAAGCTCTGCAATGACCCTAAGCAGGTGCGCAGTCCTGGCGGCTCGTATGAAGTCCTTCGCGACCACCTCCACGCCGCTCGCGAACAAGGCGCAGAAGTCGGCCCGCGCCCCGCACAGGCCCCGTCCGAGAGCTACGTGGAGGGACTGGACGGCCGCCAAGCGCTCCGGACTCTGCCGGAAAATGTTTATATTTTTATTTGCCAGTATATGTGCCAGTCACACATTAGATAAGAAATAGGGTCGACTCCTCATGTTACAATTATAACATAGTGGATATATGGGTGTAAACCATCAAATGATCACAATAATAAATAAAAAGTTTAATAATAAAAAAACACTATAAAGTTCAAAGTTTTATTGTGAATCATTACCAGAGTGCATGTCATGGCAATTCCAATAAGCTCCAACACGACTAAGTTACACAGTTTTATTATGGAGTTCCGTTACCTAACTTCTGGCTTCGATTACCAGATCATGTTGATGGTAACATTAAATCAGGACCATTTAAATTGGCTTCGTCATAGTCGCTTCAGTATCTTGATCGAAATATCTTAGCGCTAACCATGAAACACTAGAAGTTTTGGATGACCATCCGTGGTCTTCTTCATCAGTTCTCGTTCCCATTCACTAAATCCTACTTTTTTCTAACTGCAAATGCTCGATTTGTTACCGAAAATACTAAAATCGCTATACTATATGTTTCCCTTGAACTTTTGAGGAGTTCCTTCAATTCCTCATGATTCCCATCCAAGTGAACTTTGCTTTGATAACAACGGCACCAATATGGAAGCATATTATGCTCTCAAACAAAGAAATAATTTTGAAAATCGTTTCATACATGGCGGAGTAATCGCATAACAAACGTACAAAAAACATAGTCGAATTGAGAACCTCCCCCTTTTTTTTTTTAAGTCGATTAAAAAGCAAATTGAATATGATAAATATCTTTCAACTATGCTGCACCTCTCACAGTCAATGAATCGAGTACATAAAGTCTTCTGTGTTCGTCAATGGTCTTGCAGCTCTCGCCTACACCTTATACTACTGAACTGTGATGTCACACTTGTACAGAGCGTTTCCAGTGCCCAGGAGCTACATTGTAAGTACTTTGACTCTCATTTTTGTATTTTGTGTTGTTCTGAACTTAGTTGCTCCCATACAAACATCGTCTCTAAAAACTGATTCGAATAGCATCATGAAAAAAGTTTATTACTTTCCTGGAAGCCATCTGCCACTGCCTCGTGCACTCTAGCCTCGCTTCTCATGCAGATATAACTGGTAAAGTAACAGGGTAGAATACAGGTGGCGTAGTAGATACATGTTGAACTTACATTGTTGATACTGTCGGGGTCGTCTTGGCGCAGCCGACACAGCAAGCAACACACGGTGATCAGGGTGTGAAGCCCGTCTCGCACTACTTCGTGGGTGTCCGCTCTGGCCACACCGCTCAAGCAAATGTAACTGGCGAACAAACAACATACAATCATCTGTTAATTCATTTTTTTTTAAACAAATAAAGTTACGATAGGTCGCTCTTCTGACACTCACATAAGATTTAATTTCTATAAGACATATCGATCGAGACTTAGTCTGGTGTTAAATATTTTTGCTGCACTTAAGTACAATGCAACTATGATTTCCGTCACCATCAGCAAGGATTAAACAACAGTGTTTATTTTTGATAAAACTAATTTCACAATACAAGCTCGTAATTTAATCTAATAAACACAATTATTAATTCTGACTTATAGACTTAAAAATTGCTAGTAATGTTTTCGACGGTTAGCGATTAAAGGCCGATCTTTGATTCGATTATTTATTAGGAAAGGTTTTCTGCTCCTGTCAGAAATTGATGCAAAAATTTTTCTTAAGTACTCTTCCTTCTAAATTACGATGCAGTCATCGACAAAGAGCCACGCAAAATACTGTGAGAAAGGAAGGTTAGATTAGGTTAGGTTTTATGCTTACTATATATATGTATATATACGTATACGTTTAATCAGGGGCGGACAAATCCAGAATGGAAAGTAAACAGAACTGTTTTTGTTGCGGACAAGTCCGTATTAAGCCGGTAAGCAGCAACAACAACCCGTTATTATATGTAAATTTTAAAGGCTAACTCTTGTGCCTTTGTTACCGTAGATATAAATACTTTGCTTGAGGCTTTGTTTGAAATTGTCATTGCCGAAAATGTGGCCTTTATGAATTTGATGGAATTAATATGGATTTGCATACGACTCTGTCAGAGAAGTTAAATCCGTTGAAAATACATGTTCAACTTATTAAAAATATGGAAAAGTGTGTAGTTCTTAGGATCTATTTCCTCTACTATTTATCATAAGTAGGATAACAATAGTAGTTAAAAATAACATCATAAAACGACTTCCAACCAAACGTAAACCTCATAAAATTACAATCAGCTCAAACATGAGAAAATAAGAATCATCAGATCATCAATTCGTCACCTACAAATTGCTGTTAAAAAAATGATAAAGCCTTTCCGATTTTTTAACAAACAATCAGAACGAAAAGCAAAAAGAGCGATGCAACGTAAGCATCTTCTATGCCCCCAATCCAATTATAATTTGCGTCAATATTTACGCCGAGTGTACAAGCACAGTCAACACAATTAAAACAAGCTGGTATACATTCCAAATAAGACCGTACACCAAAAGGATTGAGGTTGATATTTAAGATGGAGGAAAGAATTGTTAAGTGTAGATTTGATGCAGCCTCAAAAGATCATACTGCATGATTAATAGGTATATTGTGATACATGGGCCAAAAATATTTTATGAATAACCGAGCATCGTAGAACAAAAAAACGATTTATATGTGGTATCATAAACGTGGTTTTTAAATTGTATATGTACCACCATTCGCAACACATATTTTTTACACAGGACATATGCTTTTATCGACTAGTCATTTTTTTTTAAATTTATAGTTTACCTCAATTCTTTTACTACCCACAAACTTAGTAATGGCTGGTTATAAATCCAGACTGAAAACAAAACAAAAACATGGCGCCATTGGAACGCGAACAATTCAAAAATGGAATTCGAAAATGCTTGCGTCTGATTCGTCACCCATCGTTTACCACTTTGTCCAAACAGATATACTATGGAATAATCAATCTTATGCTCTGAAACATATAGTTTATATTATGTGTTTATAATAATGTGTTTGAACCGGAGGTCCGGGCTTCGGTGACGGGTTGAGTTAAGATAAACTAATCTTAAATATTCAGTGCTTGGTAAAGGTCATTTTAGTACAACACGGGCTAAATTACGGTCAGTGTTATCAGTGACTCCTGCCTTTCAGACGAGGATATCGAAAGGAATTTCAACAAGAACAAAATGTTCGATAAAATATTTCGGATTTATTTAAGTTTTGAACTAAGGAAAAAAATGTATGGCAACTTTTTGACGCGAGTAACTAGAACATCAGTTATATATGACTCGTTTGGGCACTAAGTAAGACCAATATCCAACACGCATGCGAGTTTCACTATATTGGCGCTTTGATAGATCGTTGAACTCATTATACCGCGATAACCTGCAATGTAAAACCGCATTTACATATTTGTAAGAATTGCATGCAAGTTTCATTAGATTGTTGGTTACCAAAGTACATAATAACTTAATAAGTTCAAAAATGCATGCGATGACCAATGGGATCAATGAAACTCGCATGTAAATATTGTATGTGTGTGTAAAAGAAAAGAACAGTGAAGATTAGATTCCATCAATTGTTGTTTGAAGTCAGGGGCTTTTACATTAATTCTATTCCTCTCCATACCACACTTGCGCTAAACTTGCGCGGAACAGCTGCGTATGAAGATTTAAATGGTCCACGTTTTGCATGCCCGTTTACGTGCAACCTCATGTCACGACTCGACACGCGTGGAATACAAGTCTCCTTGCAAATACACAGGATGTGCTAAAACTAATACAATTTATAAGTTTTGTGAAATGGCCAGGTGTGTGCGAGGAATATATTAAAATCAATTCAATCAACATTGTGTTAATGAGGGTTTTTCCTTACATTTTTATCTCTTAACTGCCTAAAATAATACTCCTATAAAATTTCATATTTTTTAATTTTATATAAATTATTCTAATCGTTATTTATTTGTTTGTATTGTCATACTTTTCAAATAAACTGCCCTATCTTATTCAACGCAAATCCAAAGGAGGATGGTCAATTGGTCACCCTGATTTTTATAGAAACTTCCTTTTAGATCCGAACCAATCTCTTAATCTCTACTGATTGAAGCACGGCTATTAAAGGATAAAAGTCTTAACGTAATATTTTTCTTAAAAAGAACAGCCATCCTGTATTTCGGCGCCAATGCTGCCGATGTGGTTGAAAGGTCACATGTGTTAATACAGTGTGTTTACATATGGCGTTATAGTATGGAATGTCATAATGATTCACGAGAGCCAATCAGGGCAGGTCTAAATTCAAACGCGCTAATGGAACGCGAGCTTACGAGCGGCGCCTGCGCATCTATTTTGTTTAGGGTTGCTAGTGTTCAGATCATAATATCTTGAACTGTTTTGTATGCAATAAGTTTCTGGATGAATCTGTACATATGTACTAAGACATCGCAAATTCATTCAAATCGATCGAACATCAGGTAAAACTGGTAATATTAACTGGTTGTATAATTACTTTTTCTTGCTGTGAAAATGAATCAATTCAGTCCATATTGGCTCACTGCCGAGGGAGTTGGAAAGCTGAAATCTATTAAAATAGCACCAAATGTCACCCATTAGTTTTTGGTTTGGTTTTTTTTTAATATTCAGCAAAGTATATACATATCCCCATTAATAAAATATTCACTTGTAGAAACAATATTGAGAAAGAAAACTTATGGTTCTGGCTTAATCCCATACCCGAATTTGCTGCTGGGTCAAATTCTTTTCGATGACAAAAGTTTTTGTCCCCCCAAAAATGTGAAGTTTTGATTTTGAATTTTTCCCATATTAAAAGAAGAGAAAGACACAAAATGACACCATTTTTTAACAGTAGGTAGTCAGAAACAATGTATCGAAAATAATTTTGACCCTCCTGCTACCCTTCATCTTTCACTACAATATATTGTGCTTCAATTATAACATCAACTCTATTCCGTGTATCCATGAATGAAATTATTATAAAATCCACTAAAGCAGTACCTGGCAACACCATGCCACAAGCACTCAAGTTGCGTTTAAAATGTTCCCCTTAATTTCAGATAGATAAACGGGCGCATGCGCTTTTCGGCGCCTTTCAACGTGAAATATGCTTTCCCATTAACGACATTGTGTCGTGTTTGATACTCTTTGAAGCCTAAAACGTCCAAAGTAACCAGATCCCTCAATGCATTCGAACAATATAAAGACACGAAGAATTTCTTTCCAAGAGTTGGTAAGTGCAAGGAGACCAGGGTAAAATGGGCAAGCATTAAAATTGTTGTGGCATCTTAAAAGTAAGGTATGTTAATTTTGTAGTGAGTGAAATAATTTTAATTTCTCTGAGCTCTGATTTAACGTTTCCTTTTTCAATTTCGTATTTGAGTGAGTGTTGTTTTATTTTACGCACTTTGGCTGTTTATTTTTAAGACACGTCAAGACCAGCCAGTAGAGTTAATAAAAGAGTATAGTGTGTTTTGTAATTTAATTTAAGTAATTAAAAAATTAGGGAAAATCTTACACAAAGCTACCTAGTCCACTAGACAAATTGTTCATCACACAAATAAATGCCCTTACCGAGATTTGAACCCA
Organism: Epiblema foenella; assembly: GCA_963556455.1. Lineage (NCBI taxonomy): Eukaryota > Metazoa > Arthropoda > Insecta > Lepidoptera > Tortricidae > Epiblema > Epiblema foenella. Next base: position 11,556,498 of record OY747098.1, on the reverse strand, counting down.
GGATCACCGGCTCTGTAGCTTTCAAGCTGTACGATAGTATATTCCATTTTATCTGATTATACAATACAATACAAATACTCTTTATTGATTATGGAGGTATCAAATAATTATTTCTGAATGTAAAACATACCTGCGCCCACCGATGTTTTTAATGTAACTTTTTTATTTTTAATATTTGGTGAAATCTCAGGAAATGATCTCTGTCTAACATACGTATAAAAATATTTTACCTTTCCGCACGCTACAACTGTCAAATTCTAATAACCATATGCGTCAATATGAGCAAAAGCAACAAGTGTTTAACCCATAAACTAAACGTCATAAACGTCCATAAAACCATCCAAGCGTAATATAACTACTTTACTAAAAGGGGCGAAAAGTCCGACATAAACGTTAAACATAGGACATTTTTAGTTCAACTACAGTAGGCGTGAAAATCCCTTGCGTTACATTGAGACATTAAATATATTGCATTTTAATGTACGCAAATAAATATGCAAATGTATTTTAAACATATTCAATCCCTTGGATTAGTTCCGATGGGAGGGCCTGTAGTTGATTGAAACACCAAATAAATAGAATATTATTATTATTAAAATCTATTAAAAAGTAATCAACGTATTTCCAATTTGATATGTAACTCTCGAGCGTCGTCAAAATGTTGTCTTACTCGCTCGCTAATGTTAGTTCGATATTATGGTTCCCATTGGCCCGCACGCGGAAACTTGCGAATATGTGGATAAAACAAGTTTTTCACTTCTCATGCTCGAAAAGTGTGTCATATTAGACTTGTCAAGCGGGGCTAAAGTAGTACATTTAACCCCTAGGGAAAATATGAATACATATTTATGATTTACAAAACATTTGAATTTGACCAATCAAAATACTTCACCTATTAAATCCACCAATCACAGAACACTAATTTAACTCTTAAAAAAATATTTGGTATTGGGTATTAACCAACCAGAATACAACTTTACTAAAATCGACCAATCTCGAAACATAATTAATTTTTCTAAAGAGTAAAGATTAAGTTTGCAGTAGTCCCTATTTCACAATAATTAAAAAAGTGGTTAAATCGTTCGAGCAACACTTTGAAGCGCTCAATGGAAGGCCAGTTAGCTTTTTTCGCGCGTGCATGTTGCGCGCGAACCGCAGTGTCTTGTCTATGTTTTGTGTGTCAAAGGAAAGGAGTATAGAAAAAAAAGTCATGATGCAAAAGTATATATCTTCGCCGTGGAATTTATTGTTAATTTTGGGTGGGTTAACCTTTATTTATTTTCTCGCAATCGAAGTGAAAAGTAGAGTGTATAACTCTGGTCTAAAAGCCATATTACCCCTCGAATTATTTTCCCGAACGAAGTGAACTATCTCGTGGTAATATGGCTCATTTTAGACCCTTGTCATACAATCTACTATTTTGTCAAACGGATCACAATTTTCAGAAAAGTAGAATACCAAGAAGTTTTAAGTACACTATTTAGGAATGGAGATTAGAAACTTTCGTATTTTTTCGGATAAAAAATGCATTAGTAAAGTGGAAAAAACGGCTAAATTTGTGAATCAATTTTTATTCGAGGAAAACCACTTGCATCTTTACCCTGCTGATTAAAATGCCTTATTTGCTGGTATTAAAATTGTAATAATTAATGCATAAAAATGGTTACAATACTACTAATACTACTTTTACTAATTTTTACGATGGTTTACCAAGGATGAGCCTTAAATTTTTAGTATATAAATACACGTAGTGTATACGGATACATGAATAATAGGCGCAACTTGTAAGGCAATTCCACTGAACCATTAAGGTTCAATAGATTCATTGAAACTTTTGACTACTTTTATAGCATAGCCAATTAAGTATATTAAAAACAAATTAAGTATATATATTTACTTACAAGTGAAATTTTCATAAACTTAATATAGTTTGATTAATAACTACACTTTGTCAAAACGTTTCACCTAATAAAAACTGAAAACCCATTCAAAGTGAGTGCGGATCAAAAGCGCCATATTTACATAGTGCAGAAGAGGGCAGGGTAATCCAGCTAAGTAATTCTCTCTCAGTAAGTAATTCGTTGATAAATGAAATTAAATCGCACAAACAAGTGCTGCAGTTCGCCCGCGGCTCCCCTTTCACTTGCGCTCTCAGTTTGGGTAGGGATGTTTTTCAGAATATGACTATCGATAAAATTTCATTAGTCTTCAGATACTCCCAAAAAGTTGCCTATACCAAAACATGAAGTCTTTATTTTCTATCTATTATAGTGAGGGTAGGCAATGAAGCAAAAAAACATTTTACATACTCTGCTTAAATCTATTCATAACGATAAATATGAATAACAGTAAATATAATTAATTAGACATGATTTTAGCACAGATTTCAAGTTTCAGCATTAATAAGAAAAATAATTGGAATGAGAGAATATTCTTTTTTTTTCGCCATGTATTTTCCAATAAGACAGTAAAAAATATCGATACACCCCACCCTACAAAGTTAGCAAAAAAGAGCATCACAACACGACATGTGCGCGCCAATCTGTCGATGCACTCAGCAACACTCTCCCTCTTACTTATGCAAGTCAATATAGGTCCATCTTTGTCTAACCCCCTCTAAAGTACCCTATTCACGGTTGTCGCGAAAGCTTAGACATACGATTATCGCGATGTTTAGTATTGTTTTCGATTGTCCGATTCGATTATTGGATAAAAAAATAAAATTATCTTATTACGTGCTCAGTCTGGCTCGGATTACGCGCATACATGGTGGTTAATAGGGTTTAACATAACATTTATTCAATTTCTTCTTTATACATTTTAGTTTACAATCTGACGGATGATTAGATTAGAAAAGTAGTCATTTATTTACATAAAATTAAAGCTAGCTTCATTTACCAATGACAAAACTAGTAAAAAGTAAAAAAGAGAGAAGTGATATGTATCCAAAATTCTCTACATTGCTTGAATTATCGAACATTAGTTTAAAATCCAAGATCCGCGAGCAACGACCTATCTTCGCCGTTTGTGTACATCCATTAGTGATGATACATACTCGTATATCTACAATAAAAAGTATTTCTGAATATTTGAAACATGTTGGACACCTCGTCACGTCATAAAAAAGTTAAAGCATCGTCATGTTAGTCATTACCAGCTAAATATTATATGTAATACAGCGGACCCAGGACCGTAAGTTTCGTAGACAGGGTCACTCATTACTAGGCTTTCCGAAGTAGATTGTCCGGCAGTACGCAAATTCATCAAATCTTGATGCTAAATTTCCTCAAATTGTATTGGTAGTATTGTCATGAAGTTATTCACTAGCTATAATGCATAATTTTCAACAAAATTCTAAATTGTCTTAAAAATTCAGATTTCGTTGTTGGTTAAACACGTTAAGATTATATCTAAATACGTGGTTAAAATAACCATAACATCATAATCAGCCAATGGACAGCGCAGTGGCATAAGAACGCTGCGGGCGGCTCGACGGGGCGTCCAGTGGAGATTGTGAGTAGAGATCAACAGTGGAAGTTGTAGAACCGTAGCCGTGGGTACTTATATTACAAACATGATTCTGCGATTAAAATAGCAATATCAATTTGAAATCTACCTACCACTTTCTTCGTGAAAAATCTCTATTAGACTACAATCGATTGTGGGGAACCCTTTGATTTGTATATCTAAGATTCATTCATTCTATAATAGTTTAATTATTCTAACTTAGTCCATGCCAATAGTGTGTTTGCGAATTTTTCAGGTTCTAGTTAAGGATGATGATGATTATAAAGATGACGATAAAGCCAGTAAAATATGTCTTGGATATTTTATTATCTTTACCACGCAATAACGCGACAATGATATACCTACATTCTAAAGAACATCCTACCAGCCCTACCGCCTGTTTTGTCCTGATTCGACCACGAATGGGGCTAGAGTGGGCAGTGTGTGGGCACAACAGCACAGCAGGGCGCTCTACGGGGTGCCACTGCAGTGGCTTTACGAGATCCATGATTTACATGAATGATTGTAATCAACATTCGGAGGCGGGATTTAGTTATAATTATAACGTTTCAATCGCTCTTCTCTCAGAGGCCTTGGATACAATGGTTACCGGTTTGCACTATCCTTGTAAATACATCAATTACTCTATGAATGTGTCTTTGTCCATGTCTAAAAGGACGTTTTCTAAATGTCAGTAAGAAAATGACGCCTTATTGACGCTGCCCATTTTGGTTGAAAATGGAACATGTATGTAGAAAAACCCCAAAAAGTTTATTAATTCGCTTGCTTTTAGAACGTAAGCTACGACTAATATGTAGCGTGCACTTTACACAAGAAAATTTAATTTAGTATTTTCACTGCTTTAGATACCCCAAAAAGTTTTTAAACTACACTCACAATTTTACACTACAATAACGTTGTAAGATATTACTGTGTTACCTGATAAGTCTTTATTGAATAACAGGTTTGTATACGAAAACATTGGAGTCTAAGATGGAACAGTTTAACCCCGAAAATACCTGTTCAGTTTTACTGTTTTACCGTAAAGACACCAAGAGTGTATGATTTAGAAGAATCACCCAATGTAGAAGGTTTTCAAAAAGTTTCACAATATAATTTATTTCACTTAATACTTCCCTATTGTAAAAGCGACAACCGTCGTTACAATTATACGGATTGCAGGAGGGTTTGCGCTAAGTGCTGTGCGACCGTCCAGGTGGCGTTCACGGCCGCGGGTTTGATTCCCGGACCTTTGACAAATGCTATTAAGTGGACGTATTACACACAAGCATGAGCATCCATCAATTTTTAGGGAAATATTAAACATGCAAACAAAATTGTTGACCTGTCAAGCACCTTTCTTGCTTATTTTCGTAATTATAAAAATAAAAAAACAATTATTTCAATCAGTCTCTTTCTGGTATGATGTGAAAGAAATACATACTTATGAAGTAGCTAACGCAATACAGTATGAATAAAAGTGCAGCGTCTGCAATAAAGCTAACGAAACGAGACATACTCTTGTCTGATGTGATTATTAGTTATATCGATCCATTTCTTTCTCATGCCATTGTTTATCTTGTGTCGTGAGCTGAACTGTACAGTTTGTCAAAAAAATGCCACCTCGTCTTAAACTAAACAAGAGGTGTAGTGTCGTGGGATCAGCCAGGTGCGGTCCCCAGTTCGACTCCTGCCGTGGGATATGCGACACTTGCATCCGATTGGGGATGAAATGATTTCCATCTGATTTACAGCAGCTTATGAGTGAAAGAATGTACAGATGTAGTGAATAATGTTATTCCATCGGGAAAACTCGAGTATGTCCGAACTTACTCTTTCAAACATTCTTATGTTTCGTAATTTTAATGTGGAAAATGCATTATGATTTTATTGTACCATTTATACAAAATAACAAATCACAAATAAAAATGAGCACACTAGCGGAGCATGCCAGGAATTAAACTCAGTATATTTGGTATACCGGTCCACTGCGGTAACCTCTCCCATAGACTGGTAGTTATCTAGTTATATCAGATTATTTCAGGCTCAAAAAATGCCGTTGACAACGAAACGGAGAGCGATTTTTAGAATTAATTGCCGATCTAACCACCGCTGTTCAATTTTGTAGGTAAGACTACGGAATGGAATTGTTTTAGGATTAGAATGTGATTATATTTCTAGCCTATATTAGCTAAAAAATATATTAACAGAAATAAAATTAGAATGCAAAATTTACATTCTAGCCTTAGTGGCGAGATTGACATAGGCTTAGCCATAGGTTTTCCACCTATAATATTACAAGTTGTAGTTTTGGAACATTAAGGAAAATTGAACAGTGATTGTATTATAACATGAAACTTGTCTGTTACAGCGACTGGTTAATAAGCCTGTTAATGTGCTCATTATATCGATTGGTCAATCGATATAATCTTGGAAAGTATCCCAGATCCTCGACGCATCTTAATATTCGTGGTAGATTTTTAATAGTATTTTGTTATAGGTCTAGTTCTAGTAATCTGGTTTCATTTTATTACACACACAAGTGCCAAACATGTGCCAATCAATAATAACAAGAACTGTGATTTACAATTAAATTTTCAATTGTTCCTCAATCAGGCCTGTTATTTCTCTATCATAGACCTCACAAAAAGCGTGTCTACCCTTCCAATACGCATGACAGTTGACAGTACGTCAAGGGCCGGTAATCGAACCCAGTCCCCGGGGTATACAAGGAAACCACATTTGCGGCACGCGACCATAACGGTAATTTTGCGCGGTGGAATTAAATAATTATGACATATAACTGACGTAGGGTACGCCCTTCTAATGGTTTTGTTATTTGGAATTTGATCTAATGTTATAATTTACATTTATTTGTTAATATTTAAAGCTACACCCTTTTTGGTAAGACTTAAAACTTTCATAGACAGACACACATGAAAGTGTCAGATAAGGCCTAAGGGCACGACAAACGATATAATAAATAATAAGACAAACAACCAAATTTTAAACTTGTGATAGCCGACAGGATACAGATTTAAAGATCTATGATAGAATATAAATAAAAATGAACCTTTTTAATTTGGCAGTATATAAATAAACTAGGTTTCACTTTTTAGTCTCATGACCATAAATAATGAAAGAATGGTTTGAAATATGCCTACGACAGAAACTACCTCTCAAAAAATCGGTTTGATAGATTTGACACGACTCTCGAGCACATTGCCAATTAAAATTAGAACCCAAATAGAATTACAGAAAACCAACAATTTACATTGGCTCAATTATCAGACGCGTGTCTCTATTATTGCTAAAATTAACACTACTGACAAAATTAACAAGAAAACTATGGCTGTTCCAAAATCAACTTTAATACCTTCGCATAAATTCTCTATGCTACTTTAATAACCGCAAAACGAAAGGTAGAATTTAGTGTCAATGAAACAACAACTTTATATCGCGTTATTTAAGATTCTTAACCGCATTAACACGATACATTCTAAGAACCGCTCAGTTCACACGTAGTGACATAGCATAAGCAACTCCACCCCAATACATTTAAAACTCAAATTCCTGTTGAGTTTAAAATGGCCAAATTTTAAATAGGAATATGGGCAAAGTTAGGCCACGTGTTATTGCCATCGCTAGGGATTTCCATCGGCTCGAAGACGAAGTCGCCGCGTTGTAAAGTGAACTTTATGCCATAGAATTAAGATACAAAATTGCAACAGATGTTAACAGTTGTACATTTCTCGCTTGGGATTTTAACCGGGATCGAAGTCCCTACCCGGGAGAATTGCCGTCAAGGCACGCGACTCGACGCGTGACAGTTTTGATGGCTAAATTTGACGGTTTTTTTTATTGTAATAAATTTATATTGGTGTTGAAACCGATACCTATTTATGTTGGGTGTTAGAATTTAGAAACGGGAGTTTTCAATGCTGTTGATGTCATTACTCAGCGTAGCCTAACACTAAAAATTAGGGTCATAAGTCTGTACCTATGACCCTCATTTTTAGTATCAAGCCACTATATCTGTAGATTTAGGTTGCGTTTATCCAGTGGATACAGACAAAATATACTGCTGCTATAATCTGCGTTTGTATACAATGTCTCCTCTTAAATCTATGTCATAAAAATATATCTCCCAAGGAGTATGATTTTGAATAAATTATAATAAACGAATATTTTGTTCCATTCCAAGGATTTTGTATTACCTACTTTTCGATTAATATTTTAATAAGAATCAAATTATTATAGTCGCAGCAACAGCAACGCACGACAGAAGCACTCCAAAAGTGAAAAATAAGTCATTTTAATAAAATATTTGGGTAATAACTTTCAACTAACACTATTTTAAAACATATTTGAGGTCCTTAAGTCATTATAGTAACGTACAATAAATTCGTGTAAAGGTAATTTATTTAAATAGTTACCATACCTTACTGTATAATTTTTACAGTCGTCGGCACATAAAAATCAGCGGCATGTTACTACTAAGTAGCTTGCAATATAACATAACACATGCCATAAATGCATGATCAATCAGAATAAAGCTCCCAGATATGACGTCATAATCAAGGGGAGCGCCGGGCCAAATGGACCGTCGTCTATTAACGATGCACTTTTTATTACATCTCTCCACTAGAGTGTGTTTTGATTCAATTTCACAGTCACTAGCCGCATATGGCGTTATATGAGTACAAACTTAAGTTGACAATAGCATAACGCTACTTTAAGGGCATCCACCAGAGATTTGCTAAGTTGTGTTAATTATTATACAAGTCACATATACGCATATTTTTAAATTTCTTACTCTGTAGAATGGTGCTGCAAAGGATATATAGTGTGTTGCAAAGGCCAAAGAACCACATATCAAAACAAAGACAAGATACCGCAAGTTCTTAGACGAGAACTAGGCGCCACAATAGCATGAGTACACGAGTGTGGCGCCTAGTATCTAGGTGTATATCCCAACTCCGTGGGAAGGAGCAGCTTGAGTCTGCTGCGCAAGATCGGGACAAATGGAGATTAACAGCTCAATGTAAATGTGGAATAACGGGATACAATACTCGTATGATACCTTGGTAGTGAGGATCTGCGTGTGTCTCTAGCTGTCAACACAAAGAAAGCTCAAATCAATAAATAGCCGGCAATGCGCTTGTGACTCTTCCGGAGTCGCAAGCTTCCCTAGGTTACAGTGGCGAAGCGTTCATACAACTCGATTCCCACCGGCTTGTCTAATTTTGTAATTTTCAGCCAGTCCAGTTCTTTTACTGCTGCTCATGAAGAATAAGAAAGGCAAATTACTTCCGGCTTCCCTAACAATATTTTAGACGCGCCGCCACTGCTAGGTTATGGTGTCTGCTAACCGTCAGACAAACTTGCTTATTTGCCACCGTCGTAGTATAAAACATCATCACTATTTTATCACACTAGTTAAAAACGAAAGAGGTTACCCCGTTCCCATATTTTAATTCCTACACTATTGTCTTGTCTGTTATGACAAGGGAACGATATTCATTATAATTCATACGTTAATGCAATTAAACAAAGTTACCTATACTGTTAAAATGTTGCCTTGTTCCTCCTATAGCCACAAAATATGTACCTATGTAGCGTGGTTAATAAGTTCTACGGTTCACCGTCAGCAAAGTTAAGATTGTGGGTTATGAATTACATTAGGTGAATTGAGCAAGTAATCAACGGTAAGACATGGGTATTTTTATGTGATAAAGATATGTTCGGTTATGTAAGTACTCATAATTTTTGACGCTTGTAAAGCTTATGGGTGAAGTGTTATAAATGATGTCTCCTAGTCAAATTGCTTGATTATTTCCTTTTCGATGGATAATTTAACAAATTGTAAATTTACTCATTTAACAAAAATATAAAATAAACGAGAATTAAGTAACCGGTTGTCTACTAAGTTCCTTATCATCACATTATTTTAATTATTATTGGTGAACAAAAAATACTTCTAACTACAAGAAAATTAATAAAAAAACAAGTTACCAACCCCAGTTGGTGAAAACTAAATTACATTTTAATACACTAACCTAAATAACACGTCACAGACAATGATATATTCAAAACAAACAGTGTACATCCCGTAACACAACACCCACATTTATCACATGTGCCAGCCCTACACAGTTAGGGCTACTGTGCTAGGGGCGAGCCATAGCGATAAACGTCACCTGCCATTAAATCGAGCGCGCATCATTGACAAAACACAAATTGAATGCGAGGGCACCCCTACGCGTAGGGGTGACCCTTTTAAGCGTATTGAATAAAATAAATATTATTTAAGGAATACTTAAGACATGATATTAATTCGGACGCATGCTTTTGTTTTTGGTGTGACAGTGACAACATGTTTTTCAATACTTATAACATCTTAATATTACTTTTGTTAATTTTATTTGGGCTACGAATACTCGAGAAATGTGCAAAGCTAAGCGTCAAATCACAAATGTATGGAAACTCACTTAAGCATATATCTGGTGGATGTGCAACCTTACAGAACTAATCTCATTTCATTTTTAGCACACGAAATGTAACAACATGGAACTACAAAACCGAGAGCAAACCTGTAATACATCACACATAGTAGTTGTTGTTGTTTGATGTGGAGTAAAAACACCAACCGAGGTCAAAAGTGGATCAATCAACATGTCCAGATGCGCGGCAAACGTCGACGCTAATAAAAAACAAATATTGACTCCGAATATCAAATAATTATCGAACCCCTGGCATTTTAATGAATTAAAAATGTCCTCGCGAAATTACTGGCGGCGTGTGGGTGCTCACTGTGAGCGGCCACAGAATTCCTTCAGCTAATAACTATCGACAATACATCGCATCGCATATGTAACGCAGTTTATACTGCGGTTTGTTAAATTTGTCTGTCGTCAAATTGTGTTATCGTACACTAAGGCCGGGCTTTATAAAGATCCATAAGACCAAATGTCAGATCAAATTTCAGTAACTCAGTACATTTTTAGAGATAACAAACCGACATAAGGTCAAACGGATCTTTATAAAACCAAGCCTAAATGTCACAATTGATGGCGTAGTTAGTTACAGTTTGGCATAAAGCATATAATCGCTATCTCAACAACACAAATACAAATGAATTTTGTAATCCTGAATAAATAATTTAAATCACGATATTTATGTCTTCTCTACAAGATAATAAATAGCTTATATCTTTATTTTCATTTCTGTCTCTACATATTTTATCATATGAATATTAAAATATGCTATTGTGCATCGTAATAATTTGGAATGTCTGAATTCTTTCTCTCTCTTATCACCCCGCGGCTTGTGGGACTCAACTTCGGGGCGTATGAAAGCCACAGGGTCCTTTTCATTTTAGAATTACATCGACTTTTTAATTTCGCAATCGGTGGGCGGAGCCGCTCGGCGACATGCTGTCTAATTACTGAGCGAATGTTATAGGCAAATGGGAGGTCAATTTATTAGGGGTCTAATAAATTAATCTAAAGCTGCTACCAATGCTTCAGTTTTTGCGATTCATTATCTATATTCTGTTGTTTGAAAATGGACTAATGAATGATAACACAACCGTACGCAATCTATATCCAATAAGTGGGCCAATCTAACTAAATGTCAAATGGAACGGCTGAAACGGTCAGAAAGATATTTGCCCCGTTATACATAAAAATAACTAAAATGTGTTTGTCCCTTTCCCACAAACACAAATGTCAAAGTGACAGATAAAGACAAACGAATATTAACGGCATTTTAGCTAAAATAGGTTTGATGAACGTTTATGAATAAGGGGGTTGGTTACTTAAATATTACAGTCGGTAGAAAATGAAAAATAATTGATAAGAAACGAGCTTCCTAGTTCATATAATATTAACAATATATCCGAACATAAAACACAACCTCACTTATCTGAAGTCATAGCAACTGTTTTAACCTAATTTAGTGTATAGTCTAATTAATGTATAGTCATGGAAATCGGAACACATACCTACATATGTTTTTCGCTCTTGTCAGAATGACAATAAGGCATAAAAAGCTACGTATTAACCTTTCCTTTACTGTACCTATTCACAAAAGAATGTTTTTAAATAACCCTACTTTAGGGCTTCGCCGTAGTTAGGTAAAAAGGACCCTTTTACGATCTCAAATAACTCTAAGAGTGCGATGGTAGCATATTTTAAAGTACATAATAGCATTATCGAGTGCCCTAGTCGAGAATCGGAGCTAGTGCTTAATTCGATTGGAGTGGGGTCTCGTGGTTCCGTGGTTCCAAAGCTCTCGAGCAAAAGTGGATTGTAATATGCCTTCTGCATTTCAGGGAGACTGTCCGAATATACAGCAATGAGCGTATTCAGTCATTTCTAGCATCCCCATTGCCAGTGCCCTTGGCCAAAAATCAACCATAAGGGCAAAAGTTCAAGTTCGTGTTTAGTCTAACCTCGCTATGATAAGATAAGCATATACTTTCAAACATGCAAAAAAAAACTATATTTAGTAGTGGCAAGTTTATTGGTTTATGATACGTATACATATTTAATTGATACCTACCTAAGAATTATTGTACCGTTTGTGTCCAAACAAACATTAAATAAATGTTATTACAGCCCGGCGTGAACCTAACCTAACATACTTCTATGTAGTTTAGGTGTATATCTAATTATTCTAACTAATTAAAATAGATTCCCTAAGTAGGTCATTGCGCAGAACTGCAAAAGGCCGCTCTGCACAACAACCTGGCAGAAAGCTACACATCATTTGTTATTTCCGGGCGAGAGCCCTAGACGGGATTGCTAGTGTTTAATTCCATTTGAAGAGTAGCCGATTGTGAAACGATGGCCCTTGAAGTGGAGTTTCTTTGATTGCTATTGGATTGAACGATCGGCTATAGATTTCTTTGGAGTGGATTTTCTAATATAAAAACCATGAAAATTTTGATGGAGCAATCTCCGTCTGTTCTATCTCTCTTTTTTTATTGTTATTTGACGTTTTTAGAGCACTTCTCTTATTCTTAAATATTTGTGAACCTACAGGTGGAGGTGCAGAAAGCAGTGCGTAAAGTGCAAGAAAGTTACTATTGATTGGCCAGTGAACATCTACGACAACTTGAATTGTGTGCCCAGATCAATGTTTCTGTTGTAATAAGCACTATTTCCGGTAATTATAAAACTTAAGAAGCCTCTATTAACTAAAACATGTTTTGTTCGTCTCCTACATAGGCAAATGTAAAAGTGACAGATAAAAACAAACGTTAACGGCATAAAATACGTTTGGCGAGCGTTTAGGGATAAAGGCATGCATATTCAGTATAATAATGAAGAAATAAAGAAAATTGTTAAGTTATTCGACCGTAACGGTCTATATTAGATCAACCCTTCAAACAAGATAGTAATAAATCTCTCTAGTTCGCTCGTCTCGCCTGCGATCTCTCGTTTATTTTAATCAAACTAGCGCTATGCGATTAAATCGATAATCACTTGTAATCTACCCGCTATCGATGTCACATGGCCCCAATTCACTCTGTCATAGATCAACCACAATTCACTCTGTAACAGAACCGCCATCGACGTTTTTGGGTCTCAAATTCACGTATGTACAAATGAAATATATTCACATTTTTGAGGCTTGCCCGACTTTTCGAATGTGTCTGGACATCCTTGGTCGCGACTGAACTGCTGACTGGCGTGAGCGGGTATGTTGATATCTTCTGTTACAGTACAGTTTCTTCTTGTCTATACACACAATCCCTAATACGAGCTGGCATTTTTTAGGTTTATTTTTAGTAAGGACTAATTTCGCGTGTATCCGAGAGTCACTTGAAAACGGTTGATTTTTATTTCGCATTCCTTGATCTTATATGATATGCGATACAACTCCTTGAAGCATTCAATTCTACACATAACTATTCTATGACAGTGAAAGGGGCTGAACGCGTCCCATATGGACACAATAGAGTGTCGCTCGCACATGTTCAGACAGTAGTGTGTTGTGATAGAACAATTGGGTAGAAAGCATGCACTTTGTATTGAATCAACTCGGCGAAAAGAGTGATTAAGCACCACAGTCCGCGTGTGTGCACTATATTAAATTACCTTGACATCCATAGTCCGATTGAATTACTTATCATTGGAATAAATAAAAAAAATAAAACCGGCTCCAAAAAAAACTAAAAAGTATAAAATAATTACCTTCCTTCTAATATGAGACTTTACTTCACTACATAGTATAAAACAAAGTCGCTTTCTCTGTCCCTATATCCCTATGTATGCTTAAATCTTTAAAACTACGCAACGGATTTTGTTGCGGTTTTTTTTAATAGATAGAGTGATTGAAGAGGAAGGTTTATATGCATAATAACATCCATTAAATAGTGCACCCGTGCGAAGCCGGGGCGGGTCGCTAGTTAATAGATAAGTCTACATTGTTCGATAAGAAGCGTAATGTCTCATATTAGAAGTAAGGCAATTATTTTTTTACATTTTAGTGTTTTTTTTGGAGTCGGTTTTATTTTTTTATAATTTTTTTTATTTATTTCACACTTTTTAGTGCATCATCACCAGAGAGCATCTCATAACGATTTCAATAAACTCAAACACGGCTAAGCTACACTGTTTTTTTTTCGGAGTTCCGTTGCCTACCTTCAGACTTCAATTACCAGATCAGGTTGATGGTGACATTACATCAAGACCATTTAAATTGATTTCGTCATAGTCGCGCCAGTATCTTGATAGAAATATCTTAATGCCACCCATGAGACACTAGGAGTTTTGGATGACAATCCGTGGTCTTCTTCATCAGTTCCCGTTCACCAAACGCTACTTTCTGAATGCAAATTCAAAAATTCAAAATATTTATTTTGTAAATAGGCTTAACCTAGCTCTTTTACACGTCATTTTAATAATAAGTATACATATATTTTACATAAATGCGGCTTTATCTTCTATAAACTCATTTATAGTGTAATAATATTTTTGTTAGAGATGGCGTTTACGCTTGATTTAAATCGACTCATTGACAATTTGAGCATATTAGTAGGTAACTTATTGTAAAACCGTACACAGTTCCCCATAAAGGTCATATTTACTTTACGGAGACGATATCCGGGAATGGTTAATTTATTTTTATTTCTGGTGTTATAATTGTGAATGTCACTATTTAATTTATACATGTCAAGATTCTTACGAATATACAGTATATTTTCATAGATATATTGTAAGGCTACAGTGAGAATATTAATTTTTTTAAACTTATCTTTCAGAGAAATGCGTGACCCCAAATTGTAAATATTCCGTATAGCACGTTTTTGTAGGGCGAAAATTGAATTGATGTCAGCGGCTTTGCCCCACAATAAAATTCCATAAGACATGCATGACGCTATGAAAATAGGCAAAATATACCAGCCTTGCCGTTGCCGTCTCAACATCTGCAAGCTGACGAATCCTTTTAATGGCATAAGCAGCTGAACTGAGTCTACTTGCCAGAGTGGAAATATGTGGACTCCATTGTAATTTTGAATCCAAAGTTATGCCAAGAAAAACTGCTTTATCTTCAAATTCAAGAAGTTCATCTTTTAGAGTAATCTGTGCGTTACTTGTATTCTGTACATTAGGCAATGAGAATCAAATGCACTTCGTTTTCTTGGCATTAAGGAGCAGATTATTTATAGTGAACCAGTGAACAATAGACGACAATACATTATTTATATCAGTGCTTGATTTATTACCAAAAATACTAAAATAGCTATATGTTTCCCATAAATTTTTGAAGAGTTCCTTCAATTCCTCATGGATCCCATCACCAGAACTAGATTCTGGTAACAAAGGGACCTACCTTGAAGCACATGCTTAAAAACAAAGAAAAAAATATCCAAATCGGTTCATAAACGACGGAATTTTGAGGTAACACACATTAAAAAACATAAAAAAGGAGCATACAACCGAATTGACAACCTCCTCCATTTTTTAAAATCGGTTAAAAAGCAATCACGTCTATAGAAAGAAATACGTTTCGGACCGTATGTCAACGGCATTACTTAAAATTGTAAACGTATTTTTAGAGATCGGCCACTCAGCATTTTCTAGCTATAAACGTTAATTCATTATTTAAATTAAGAAACCATAAAAAGCTCGTATCGAATTTTCTAGAGTAATTTCAGCAATCGATGCAAATGCACCAATAAGACATTTGGAACCGTTTCTTAGATCTACTGTTTTTGTATTGCAAATACAGTTATGAATGCCTATTTTATTATACTTCAAAACGAGTTATTTTAAAAGTACCATTAGGTATAAACCTAGGTGTGTTTTTCCATATTTCAAATTTATAGATGGTCGAAATATGGCTTTCATATGCCATGTATCTGTAGACGAAGTCAACAATGCTAACATATCGCATCAACATCGATTATGAGCATTAAACAGAACGCGTTAAAGCATTAAACAAACCCCTGGAGCGCCCGTCAAGCAGAACAATACTAGCGACTGACGTCTACTGGCACAGTATTGGAGCTGATTAGCGCCTTTATACAACTTTTACCATACTTTAGCCGTTTGAGTAACTTTAGCCGGAATACAGTATCGACGCGGTTATGGTATCCTAAGTTTACTTTCTCATACTTTAGGGTCAGACCCGGACAAAGTATATCATTATGTAATAATGCATGTAGGCCTAGACCATGATAATTTGGAGTGGATGGACGTGGAGTACCTCGGCAATTCCAGTTGATAGCAAATCCAATAAAGCAGAAATCAGACGGCTTTTAAACATGTTCCTACAAAGTAATTGATTCAGTTTATGTAAATGTAGCTTTAAAGCACAAAAATTCCGGCCAACTGAGTATTTCCTTCTATTAAACTGAAAATATAAAAAAAGCACACAAACAGAAACAAGAAAGAATTAACAATGCCACTTCCAATTGTCCCAACTTCGCTGTATATATTTTTTAAATATGTACTGCAGGGGCAGTTTTGTTTAGTATTTTTAATTAATCATGATATACTCGGTGTTGGCTTCGCCATTGTTCTAGTGCCAACACCTGTTAGTGGAATTAGAGGGGTGATTTACAAAGCAAATGACGTGAAAAGCTGGTGCTTATTTGATTGTCTTTAAAAACAATGTGGTGATATGACAACATTCTCAATTGTTAGGGCGCCATTAAATATTGTTTTTAAAAAACAGCTCGCAAAGTCGCCGATCTCTATACCGATCGTAATAACACCTATATCACTATTTTAATTTACAAATACGTGATTGGCTCTATTAAATCACCGGTCGATTAAAGTTTTTGTAACAGACTGTAAGTAAACTTTCAAATTAATGTTGAAAATCTATTTTCAACGGTGTTTTTAGCAATTTTGGATGATGATTCATGATGGCATACAATTAAATTTTACTCCCGTTACTATTACTAAACTCCAATCCAGCGCAGTATCCCTCTACCTATACCGTCTGCAATGTCCACACGCCTGCTCACTACGTGCGTCACAAATTTTATGGATAATGTTTTATTTGTTTACGCATATTTTACGTTGCATGTTACTCCACTTTTTATTTCCAAACTCCAATCCGCCCCAGTCTCCTCTATCTATACTATCCACAATGTCTACACGCCCGCCCGCCCTCTAAGTGCGTCGCAAATTTCATTACGCTAACCGAATGACGCAAAGAACTCGTCATAATATTATTATACTCTTGTATTAGATTATAGATGTTAAAAGACGTTATTTAGATGTTTAAGAAAATGCAGGTTTTCACGAAATACTCTAAACATAGAAACCTTTTATCCCAGTACTGAAACGATACTGAGAAACGTCAAAAATATGCAAACATGGCCTTAATGACAAGAGCGTAAGAGCGTACAGATATTTTTGTCACTTTGGTCACAGACATATATTTATGATTTTGACTGTAGGTATTTGTCACTTAAGAGAAATTTTCTTGTCAACCGACGATAATTATATCAATAACATATACACATAATAATAATAATACAAGTTTACACATAAATACGAAGAATAACATAAACACATTTAAAGTGTGTCTCAAGTGCAGGTTAGGGTAGGAAGGAAACGTCACATCCAACTGTGTCAATATTTACCCGACTGCGCGGAGAAGTATTCGCGTAGGGAGCAGTCGCTGTTGTATTAGGTTAGAAAGGAGATATCGAGTTCATACGTATATTGTTGTGGTATCTACATCGCAGAGTAATGTTTGCCAGTACTTGGAAATGTGGCTACAATGTCTAAATGAGGCATAAATATCACTCTGGCAAGAAGAGAACTTGGAGTCGTGGAACCTACAGTTGAATGCACAAGCCTTATTATACATATATATTTACTCAGCCCAACATTGTTATTGTTTTAATGTATTGTACAGTCATCGTACAAAACTTTAACACAATATAATCAACCTATCAGATTAACTAAAATGATCGCGTTTATGTCGGACATAGTAATATTCCACATGTCTTATCAAATTCAATTTTATGTCAATTGTCAAAACGACTTTTACAGCGAAAAATGGACGTAAAGATACCACTAACACACTAACCTGACAAGCATATGGGCTCTCGCCCATTTGGCCGGCGATGTGGAGCCATGAGTGGCTGAGTCCAGAGCTACGGACAACCAGTCCAGCAGGAGACACGCCAGTTCCTCTTCCCGAGGCTCAGAGAGGTCTTTCTCCTGCAAACAAGATAGTCCATAAAATACAACAGTTTATTTTTTTACTTGGTAACAACTTCCACGGCGGTGGACGCGTCTTCCTGGGCAGGTATTAAATTTTTTCCTATATGCTAAGGACTCGGCAGGACAATTTAATACCATTAGTGGCTCATACATTGCATTATGAACACATTAAAGTAAAGCGATTAAAGTAAGGCGCCAGAGTCCTATCTTTACCATACTTGACTTTCTTCTCGCCAAGTAGAATAAGGTTTAATTTGGGTATGTGAATATAATCGGGTCCTTCGCTGGTAGTATCGATTATTGTGCTGAAGCGTTAAGCTGGTTACGTCTTAAACATAGTCATTTGTGAGTTAGAGCTCGCCGAGCCTTAAAGACTCTAGCCGTTACAACTAACGTGAGTACCTCAGACTAGTAGAAAGACTAGTCTGCCCCGCTTTCATTCAAAACACTATAAATATAGTCAACAAAAACTTGGTCATAAAAGTATTGAAGTTGCGTGTGTCAATTCTTTGGTATCCACAGATGCGTGTCACCATTTTGATTTGACCTTTTTTGTAAATAATCAACCAATTGTTCTTCATTGCAACATTAGGTCATTTTTATTAATATTGGAAACGCAAAAGTGAAAGGACAATTTCTTACGACACCGTTACACTCAGCGCCTTAATCAAAATTAAACATTACTTACAAGGCAATAGCAGCGTTTATGAAATTCTCGAATGCAACCTCTATTATATTGAAAACGAACAGAGATTGCAATCTCAACACACCCTCATAAAATAAATGATTCAAGGGAAATAAAATAAAATATTCGACAATTGAAAGATGGCGTTGGAGATAAGGCCCAATTAACGTCGGCGAGTTATAATAATCTTTTAATTACGAATAAAGTAAGTATGTTTTGCATTTTACTGTAATATGTTGGAAGAATGTTATGTGCTTCTGTGTTAGCGAAAAAGCTTGAAGTCAAGCAGAATCCGCTAAGATATATATATTTTTTTAAGATAGATGTTAAATTCTTTCAACAAATTGAATTGCTGAAATAGATAATGATTGACGTTCAAAAACACGAAAGTGTGATAGCACCAGACACGTTTTTATTAGATTTTCGAGTCTGTACATTAATATTATGTAATAAGTGTTGAAATGTAATATCATAATGATTGGATAGGATATAGGATGAACAGGTTTTTAATAATAAGTATATTAAGTATCCCTACAGTCCAATATCCCATGGGTTTTCGTTTCTCCCTAAATGTTCATCTTACCCCAGTGCTCACCTTATGTTAATTTCCCGTGAATATGATGTCACAATTAAAATGTTATCAATTAATGACTACCGCAAATACAATAAGTTTACAACAACAAATATAATAATGTTTATTGCTGTAATCAAAAGGCAATAATATTCCTAAAAAGCATTCGGTACGTTTTCTTTTTAAATTTGGAAAAATAAAAGCAAAGATAATATTGTCGACTTTTTACTTCGACTTGATGGAATTCCTCTCATTAATCGCCCGCTTTCTGAAGAAATCAAACCAAATCGGCGAAACCGCTACAAAATACAAAGTATGTTCGAAAGTATGCGTTAATTAGTACAGCAATTGATTTTTAAACAGCACATTATGTCGGTACATGCTTTATACATTTCGGTTTTCAGACGAAAGCAGTTCTGGAGCCTGTTAATTACCCATCTGTTTTTTTTTACTAATTAAGAGTAAGTGTCTTCGGAAGCGACTGTACATTAATTTGGAATTTACGGTAATTCACTGTAAACTACTATATATAAAATGCGTGATGGGCTGATGTTACATCTAGGTAAGTAAAGTTACGCAAACATTACTTAATTATATTAAATGCCACGAATGTTAGACAGCTAGAAAAACTCGAATCACGGCATCCTGCTCTACCGCATAGCACGTTTTCTTTTGTTTAGTTAGGGTGGCCAGGATTGACGTGTCATCGTCGTAATACAACGCCGGCCGCTTTTCGGCGAGTGTCGCTGTTACGTTACCGTCAACCGCGTTCAGGTAAATTGCACCTCGGAGGTGTGCGAGAGCCGAGTTTGGCCGAAACGGCGAGAGGAACAGGCCCGCCTTAAACACTTTCAGATTCGAAGATATGATTCTGAGCCTTTTCATATAGCACTGCACTAAAATACTGTCGTAACATACTGCGCCCTATTATGTTGACCTTTAACCCTGAATGCTCGCAAACTCTTACAGTGTTCCAGTGTTTAAACATCCCGCGTGATAGTGTCGGAGGTTTCCACTGGATTTTCCCCAGGCTACTCTCCAATCGCGCACTCCTATCGCTATATAAATTGGGCCCGGCCTGAATGCTCGCGAGCGGAAGCGTTGTACCAATCGAATTCATTAAACTACGATTCCATTTTAGTGCTGTAAAATATGAACTACTTAACTAATTCGAGTTACTCGTACTAAAATCTGAGTCTGACATCATATAGGGATATAAAAAAATCTTTATATTATTGTACTTTTATTCCCGCCCAACCGATTCTAACCACTCTAGTAGTTGGATTGAAATGGTACTTTAAATAATCCTATGGCTACTTTTGGACTTCTTCGTAAGGAGTTAGACAAACCTGACTTTCATAATTTTGAACTAAACATTATTTGACAAAAATACACACACATACATGTGAAAATAAATAAAAGCAGTATTAAATAAAACCGGTCAAGTGCAAGTCCGCGCACCGAGGGTTCCGTATACAGACGTGTACCGGTTCCAAACCTATTAATTCAGGAAAATCTCAACAATATGGTGTAGAAATTGAATGCCATGGGTACAGCGCCATCTATACTAGCTAAATGTAAAAAAAAATATGTATCTTTGTTAGCCTTCTTTATATTCCAAATTTAGCGATGTGACAGACAGACAAAGTGAAACCATAAGGGTTTATTTTTTGCCATTTTGGTACGGAACCCTAAAAAGTGGCTATTTGAACAATGTTTCTATAGCTTGAAGAAATTTGTGGAATATTGAGATTAAACAATGCCAATACTATGCAATTCAAATGTAAATTATGTTAATTTTACCGACATTTTTTTTGACCTGTAATGTGTTATTTATTACCAATAAATAATATCTAAGTCTATGTCTAATATCTCTTTGAACCGCTTTCACAAGTTTTGGATGAGTCTGACTGTCGTTTTATAATTAGAGGCGATATTGCTCGCCAGCCCGCTCTGGACACTTCATTAGCTTAAACACTGCCTCCATCTCGTTAACTAAGTTTAATTTGTGGCATTTGGATATTTTAATAAAAGCCGGCCAAATGCCTGTCGGACTTCGCACATTTAATTTAGGGTTCCGAACCAACCGCAAAACTTAGTTGGTTTATACAATAGGAAAAATAAGGAAATTACGAAGAAAAAATCGCAAATTTCAGATCGAATCGAAGATTATTCAAGCAGGGCTGGCAATTAAATATGGGAAATAATGTCAGACAAATCCACCTCTATCAGCATGGCAGATGTGAACCCTTTTCATAGCGTTTTTAATCACATTTTCACACATGTCCTGCGTTATCTCAGTAACCGTGTTTCGGATATTTTGCTTTAATTGTTGAAAATTCTTTGCCCTTTTAGCATAGACACGTCTCTTTAGCTAGAAAAAAGTTAGGAGCTGTTAAATCAGGGGATCTTGAGGGCCAATCAATGTCACCGTTTCTCGAAATTTAATCGCAATTGACAGCAATTTTTTCTTAAAGTTTCCGCTATATATGATTAGAATTTTTGAATAATTAAAACACGTTGTTCAGTCGTAAAATGCTCCAGAACAAATTTGCCGTATCTACACAAAGTAATTTCCATGTGTCATATTTACCGCCAAAACAAAATGGCGACAAAAAAAAATGTATGCCTCCAAGTTGCCCACCCTGTATTAGCATTTGTTCGTAAAATATACGTCATAATAACCATTATCACCAAATTTGAAATTCATAGATTAATGAGAAGTTAAAAAATACCTTGGAACAAAATTTTGTAAAAAAAACGCTGACTGGTAGCTTTTTATTTCTTTTTTTTCCATTATTTTCGTAAACTAAAAGTATAGTATTTATCTACTCAACGAGCTGTAAACAACGATACGCCACTGGGTGGGGGTAGGTCAAATTTTTTTCGCGCCCTCTTTAGCTTTATGGAGGCCCCCCTTAAAAACATTTACAAATAACTTTTGACAAATTGTATACTTTTGGGTAAACAAGATGCTTATACTGTCAAAATTTGAAGACTAGCGCCAACCATTTGGCTGTAAAACTTGTGTGACAGACGACGGACGCGTGAGTGACAACAATAGGATTCCGTTTGGACCCTTCGGGTACGGAACCCTAAGAAACGATGCGTACGTAAAATATTCCAGTTTTTTTTCTATTTTTGTTATTTTTCTTCACTGCAATATTTGGGTTGGATGGAAGGAATCATACAATCATATACGTACATAACAACTCACGCTTGCATTTCATACAAAATCTAACCGATGCAATTTATAAATAACTAGCGACCCGCCCCGGCTTCGCACGGGTGCACTATTTAATGGATGTTATTATACGTATAAACTTTCCTCTTCAATCACTCTATCTATTAAAACCGCATCAAAATCCGTTGCGTAGTTTTAAAGATTTAAGCATACATAGGGATATAGGGATTAGGGACAGAGAAAGCGACTTTGTTTTATACTATGTAATGATAAGGAACGTAAGGCATAAAATAGAAAATGCAAGTATCTTTAACACTGTTTTTGTATCATCATTCATCAACATCACAAAAATAAATAGAAATTAGTAGACAAAGTTCGCAAACCCTTTCAAAGGGGCCAGAGGTCGTAAACCTAAACCCAATCAAGTCCATAAGGAGATTGCGGAACTTTTCAAAGGTTGACGATATCTGATTGGGCGGACATCAAAACTAATCGGCCAGAAAATGTTTGATACCCCTTTCACTTTGATAGAAAAAGTTAGAGCAGGGAATATGGAAATAACAATAAAGTATGGTTTTATATCCGAACCAAAAGCTTTTCCTTGTTTTGCAGTAAGAAGCACAATGGAAACTGATAAAATAATTTCCAACTTTGATTCTATACACTTTACCTATTCCAAATCGTTGTTCTTTTCGGGGTGTCAGAGACTCCTCCATCTCCAGGATACTAAATTTCATATTGGTTCAGTGGTGAAGAGGTAACATTAGTATGGAAAGTATGGATTGGATTAGGAACATGTTGCGCCACCTATTGTATACAGTTGTTAATACAGATTAAACAATAGAATATAGATGCCGCTAATGTAGCGTTCATTGGGCACAGAGTGCACACACGCTACGTACTACGTAGTAACGGATGTAGACACTAGATGGCATTATTCACTCATAACAGGTTTTAAAACTTAGTGTAATTTGTTAGGTGTCTTTGTCACTGTTTCGTGTGTGTATGACTTTTAACAGGTTATTTAGTTTAGATGAATGTCGTTTAGTTTTTTCAAACACGTATATATATGCAACCTATATTTGTATGTTTATGTTTTATATATGAATAAACTGAAACTTAATGACATTATAAACTTTGATACGAAAAACTTCCCACTATTATCTGTATTTCGTATGAAGATACGTTTGTCAAACATCAATACCATTTTGATAATACAATGTTTAAATTATTTTTGGCACCATATTTAACTCTGTGGTCTAAAGTTAAACTCATTGTAAAGTAACCTAAAATAACCGCTTTTTAATTCATGGAGGGTAGTCGTATCTGTCTTTATATAGGTACCTTTTACAAGAATTTAAATCTATAATTGACTAATTTCTAAATCTTTTTGAAATAACAAATTCTCTTTGCGTCGGGCGGACAACGGAGATAAAATTAAAAAAAATGAAAGTAAAAAGCACTAGTGCGGCAAAGTGGTATTTTCGGTACAATTTCGCTGCTTAGAAAACGCACTTTTCGAGGCCGGGAAGTAAGGGGTAGCTGGCCGAGTACATATAGACGGCCGAGCGTAGCGAGGCTGGATAGTTACGAGGTTGGCAACCCCCTTTCACGCCGAGGTATGTATAGTGCTTTTCTCAAACATGCAATGAAATAAATTTAAAAAAACCTCCAAGAAATCAAACTTTTCTAAACAAACTAACAGTAAATAGGACAGAAACTATGACTGCAAGATATACTACTATTTATTTCGTTCAATTTCCAACTCAACTCGAATTGAATATAAAACACTACTACTACAAAAATTTACTAAAATGTACGAAAGCACGTTTCTGAACGAAACGTTAGGACCTATCTTACCCTACCTATGGAACGACACTGACAGCTTGTCATTCTTGTTAATTGTCAACAGAGAGGGAGACATTCGAACTTCGTTCGTTTTCGGTTCGCGGTAGCCTCTTTGTTGTCATCGGCGTCGGAACTCATATTTAAATAGGTAACAAATTCAACAACGCATAAATCCAATTACAGAATGAAAAAAAAACAATTTTGCCTCCAAAATGATTAAAAAAATACCTTCACGGTTTGAGTAGACATTTTTACCGCTAATATTTAGATGAAATATGTTAAATGTTTAATTTTATAGTTAAATTTGCAATTTAAATTATTCGACTGTGTTAATAATGTTTTATTTATTACTAGCGACCCGCCCCGGCTTCGCACGGGTGCAATGCTGATGCATGTATTATACATATAAACCTTCCCCTTGAGTCACTCCGCATCAAAATCCGTTGAATAGTTTTAAAGATTTAAGCATACATAGGGATATAGTGACATAGGGACAGAGAATGCGACTTTGTTTTATACTATGTAGTGATGTTCATGCCGATTTTATATAAATAAAAAAGCAAAATATAGCAAACATCGGTTATTTTATTTTTTTAATAATCGTATTGGCAGAATGTCATGACGAAACAAAAAGCAAATAATTGCTTATGGCTGAACGCCGTGATGCTGTGTCACAAATAAATGTGGAATGGAAATTAAAAAAGAGCATCTTGCAGGCCTAGGCCTCCAACTTTGTATGAAATTCCTTTAAAGGGCTCTCGTCAACGTCGTCCGCACCCGAAACGTGACACTTCGCAGCCTATTATAAGGAACATAACCTCAATATTTCATTGTATGTTTGAGAAAAATTATGAAACTCACCAGTAGACTGGCCAACAGCTTGACGACGTAAACGCTCGCGTTGGAGGCCAGCAGATTACGCGTTCCCTCGGGATCTGTGGCCATGCCACGTGAAGTTATTGTCACAGCGGTGGACAAACATCTACGTAAAAAAAAACACTTATGCATCAAATTAGTTCTAGTTTTTTTTTTCATTTTGTTGTCTCCACTCTTGAGCGGCGACTGCAACTGTCTTAATAACTAGGCCTAGAAAATGGCTCAAGTATTTAGTCTCGAATCAGAACACATGTCACGGCATATGTGGATAAATCATTGATGGAAGTCCACAATGTGATAAAAAGTATTTTACAGCAAGCCTAGCATCTTGCACGTAGACATAGCTCGCGCCACGACATAATTCGTCCGCGGTTGTCAAATATAAGAGCCTTCATGTGCGACGAATTTGCTATGTCGCGCTTTAAGTCGCTTTTTGCCGCGCGAGCTATCTCGAAGTTACACTAGTACTAGGAGCGGAGGCCAGGAAATTCAATCTTCTGACAATGACATAAAAAGCTTTGATAGGAAAAATCTATTCTCATTTTATCTATATTAGTAAAACCCATGTTTCAGTGCACTCTATACTGACTTGGTAGTGATTTGGGTGCCGAAGTCGCTCTCTGCCGCAAGAGCCAGTAGCTTTTCCACCGTTTTCAGCCCGTAGAAATTCTTGAAGGAGGTTTTGTCGGGGCCGTGCTGTAGATCAACATAAACTTTAGTGAGCTATGTTTTGAATCCTTCCTATTAATCCTACTAATAGCTTAACTTCGTTTACCTTATCTGATTTCTCCATCATTCGGTGAAGTTCGTTCAATAACCTCTCCAAATGCAGTGTGTCTAGTGACACTTTATTCCTCCTGTCACTCTTGTCACTGGCCTTGCTCATATCACTGAGCGAGCTGCAAATACTTTCAGTCTTCTTCAGTTTAGCTTTATCATCTTTCTTTTTCTTTTTATTCTTTTTCGATTCTTTGACATCCACTATTTTTGTATGAATAAAATTGTTGTTATTGCTCTCCGATGCGTCGAGTGCGTCCTGTTTGTCAGTATTCTTTTTCTTTTCGGTTACATATTTAGCTTCTGCGTCGCCATTAATTTTTATTTCGAGGTTTTGTTTTGTTTTTTGCTCAACAGTGACATCTCCATTAACCTTAATTTCTGTTTTATTTTCGGCTGATTGTTTCTCTTCAGCGTCTACTTTAGTGACTGTCTCTTGTTTTTCTGTCTTCGGTTCATCTTTTTCCCCGCTCTGGCCAATTTTGAGATCCACCACCAGGGGATACAGGATGTTGTTGAGTTGTTGGAGGACTTTCATCATTTTGTTAAGGTTTGGGTACATCAAGAAAACGTCCAAGGGCACGTGATGATCGATGTCCGAATCTTGGTTACCACTGGAAAGTAAAAAAAAACTGACTAAAAATGACACTGAATGGACGCAATGAAAGCTAAATATTTTCCCGTAATAGCGGACCCGGGCATCATTTAGGATGCAACTGTACCGGGATAAAGCTATGATGATGATGATGATGATGATGATGATGATGATGATGGAAATGCTAATAGTGTTGGCAAATCAACAATATTAGCGTAAGGACGGATATCAAAATGACTCCCTAACTGAACGACTGATGATGTAGATATTTAAGAAGGTATTGAATGTTGCAATAATACCAAGTACGTTCAAATAACCTTTAGATGTAGGTTTTTTTTAATATATATACGCTCTTGTGAATACATGACTATCGATCGTTATTGTGGTACACAAAGTACACATTCATCAGTGTACAGATTATGCCTGATGATGATGATCTTGTATAATACACTATTTTGTTATCTTTATTCACTGAATGAATTTGATTGAACAAATTTTCTCAATGTGTTCTTTCTGCTGTCAACACAGTGCATCCTCAAATCTTTAAAGGGTCGGCAACGCGCACGTAACTCCTTTGGAGTTGCGGGCGTCTATAAGCTGCGGTGACCGCATACCATCAGGTGGACCGTACGCTTGTTTGCCACCGGCGTTGTATAAAAAAAATTCTTATTCTGTCCCGTCAGACTGGAGACAAAATTGTTAAAATAATTGTTTTATCCCTTTAACCGACATCATCTGATATTAGAATTACGATTTGAAACGGAATCGATGTGAATCGATTTTATCGTAATTCTAATGTAAATGACCATGTAAGCTTGAAATCTTATATCATCTGATAAATCACACAAAGCAACAATGTAAATGACATCCTCTTAATTTATGTTCGAGTTGAAAATTGCAGGATACTTTATTGACGTTCGGCGGTTAAAAGGGTTAGAGTAACAGGAAAAAATCTTTGAACACCGAACACCATTGGACAGCTACCTGGCCAGCAGTTTTTGTTTGACCTTCCTGGCCTTCTTCTTCAGTACTTTAAGTTTGTCCCGGTCCTTCCGCTCCTGTTCCACGCGAACTGCTTCATCCATGTCGTTATCCTGGCTTTCTGATGTAGTCTGGAACATGTTCAAACAAGTTAAATGTCAACTAAAGTTTCTGAATAACAACTTTTTGCAGCGATACCAACGTTTCACGAACGACATTAGCCGCGTTCGTTTGTGTTTTGTTTCGAAATAACTTGTACTAGAGGTACTGATCTCTTGTTTGTCCCTTAACCTATCGAAAGCGTACCGCGTATGTATCGCTGCAAAATCTCGCCATATCTAACCGCTTTAAGAATCTTACCCCCTTATTCATAAACTTAAAACACCTCTACTAACTAAAATGTGTTTTGTCCCTATCTCACAAGCATAAAGTCAAAGTGACAGATAAGGACAGACGAATTTTAGCATTTTAGCGGCAATTTAACTTAAATAGATATATAAAAATATTTAGATGAACGATTATGAATACAGTATTTTTATCCCACGTACGCGGGTCAACCATGGTTGTATGTTGAGATATGTATAGATGCACATTGTCTATGTGTGCGTCAGAGTAGGAGCTATGAGTTCACATTGTCTGTGTTTATATGTTTCACCTACAGCGGGTTAGCCATATCCGCGCTCGTGAGATAAAAGTACTGTAGAGGTTATTACGGTATGAGTCTGGCCAAGTGGATCTAGAATCATAATATATAGAAATTTACTAATTCAAATTATTCTAAAATGTTTCAAATTGGCATTCATCTAGACTCGATTGGAGTACGTCATGTATTTTAATTTAGCAACGGATGTGATTGTATTTTGGTGAATGTAAGAAGTACAATAGACATATTCGTACTACAAGTATTTCTTTTCAGCTACCTTCCCTCTCAGGTGCCCTAAAACCGTACTACACTACACGCTACGTCTACAGGAGTACCCCTACAGTACGAGGGTTTGTTTCTTACCGGTTGTCTAGGTCCTGTGGCCTTCTCCCTTATAGCCTGTAGATGTGATTCCAATCTCTGTTGGCTGGCGTCTTGTTTGTCCCTTATCCTGGACCTTAGAGCGTCGGCCTCAAGCTCAGCAGCTGCGGCTAAGGCTGACAGACGCGATTTTACACCTTCCGCCTGTGAAAATAAGATAAAAATTTAAATAAAATGATTAGAAAACGAAATACACGCATCTGAGAGATTATTTCGTCACTTGAATGTAGCACAATAGTACATTACTGCAGACACCGGGAAAGAAGGGCTTGCCGTGTGAATAGGTATAGGATGGTGATACGAAGCCGGCACGCCTTTTTCACGGCAAGGCATGTATAGTGCCTTTCTCAAACATATGCAATGAAATAAAAAAATACATCTCTCAAAAAACAAATTTTAACTTTCCCTCCAATCCCTCCATAATGTTTTTTTTTTACGGGAGTCGTTCGCGTGTGTAGTGTTCGAATAGGCCCTATTAGGGCCATTATACACAACCTAATAATAAAAATCTTAATTTTTATAGTAAATAAAATAAATGCATAGGATTTCAAATATTGTCTATGGTCTCCGGTGACAATATTTTACATTAATTCATCTACACATTGAATCATACAGATCTGTATTTTTAATATCAGTTCGTGTGTAATAGGCATTAACGCAGATATTTTTGGTCCGAAAACCGTTCACCCACTAGAAAAAAATATATTTCAGCTGTTTAGCCTGGGGCGCTACCGCGAAAACACCTCCGTATTTTCTCTCCCTATCGCTCCAATGACAAATGTAATTTGAGCGACAGAGAGAAAAAATACGAGTGCTTTCGCGGTCGCAGCCGTGTTCATGAACATAGACGAACATAAAATAATAAAAAAATACTTCCCGGCCTAGGCCTTGATATTTTGAAGCCTGTTATAACAAACATAACGTCAATATTTCATTGTATGTTTGAGAAAAAGCCATTATTACAAGCATTATATGTTTATAATGTGTTGCATGTAAGAAACACTGAACATTTAATTTGCATTGGGATAATGTAGAATCGTTGTAATTTTTTATAACGATCTGACAGTTAATAAGAGAACAACAGTTGAAACTCACTTGGAAAGAATAGAGACAAGGGCTGGGTTTTGCCGCCAGCGTGGAAGCCTGTTATTCCTGGACTACAATTGTGTAACGATGATCGTGTGGACATAGTTAGTTCGGTGTGCCTGCCGTCGGTCGACTTAGACAGTTTGTTGGACCAGTCAACTCTAACACAGGACTGCGCCGCCCCGCCCCCGCCCGCTTCGCGCGCGTCGGTGGGCAGTGTTGCGCGGTCGGTTGCCTTGATAACACTCAACCTGATGAAGGACTCCAATTGTCGTCCGAAACATGTCGCAAATAGTGAGTTTCAACCGTTGTTCTCTTATTAAGTGTAAATATGTCTCACGTTAGTGTAAATTTATGATCTGACAGTTGTCAACTCGAAATAATTGCGAACAAGTTTTATATCTGCTAATGATTCAATAAGTTTCTATCAAATATTTCATTTATGGTACAAGCTTTTATTGCTGACTGTAACTTTTTTCCTCAGTCATTAACTACTCTTTGAGACGGTTCTAATGAGCTTTTGAGACGGTTCTAATGAGCTTTCGAAACGGTTCTAATGAGCTTTTGAGACAGTTCTAATGAGCCCAAACACGGCGGGTTTATCTTGTGTGGTTTAGGAGTTGCTATAGCCACCTTCTGTCTATCATCAGTTTAGCTAGGTGGTACCAAATTATTGCATTGTCATCGAACTTACATAAGTACGACCAATTTCAGCTCAATAAGTTGAACAAACTAGCGCTAAACGGAGCGCTCGTGGCCCAGCGGCGCCCGCGTACCGCGTACGGTATATGAGGTTAAGCAATGTCGGCCGAGGTCAGTTCTTGGATGAGGACAGCTTTGAGTGGTTATTAACTGAGCGCTCCCGTGCTTTGGAAGGCACGTTAAGCCGTGGATTGCGGCTGATGTCTCTGACAGCAGTCGTTAAGCGAAGTTAGAGGCCTTCGGGCAGGTTGGGAACTTCTAACAGTCAAATTGCCCACTCACTTGACAACGGGAGCGCAGTTGCACCAAGTCCGTAGGGAGTACCCACCGCTACCCTACACGACCCCTGGATGGTGCTCAAAGTGCAACAAAAACTGGTAACCGTACTGTCTTCTCGAAGATCTCACGGTTCGAAATAATTGCCATACGATAAATAAAATAACTAGGCTAAAATTTAGTTGCAAGATCTGCCTCGAACAGAGATACATACAACAAATTTAACCCCTCGTATGCGGATGTCAAAACGTCCATTCCATTTTTTTTTATGTAAAACAATAGGTCCTAATTTTGGGCTCGGATACGTGTCTGTAGATCGTATGCATATAATCATATGAGGGGATAAAATAAGCAAATCACACTATATTATATGAATCAAGATATTTTTGTAGAAAATGTCTTGAGCAACATTCAATCACTTGAATTTTCTTTATTCCCAATCTCTACTGTTGTCACCTTGCCAAAAAAAGACACACGTAGCAGTTGTTACGTAATTTCACTATCTCGCTCACAGCCCGGCTAGCTCAGTCGGTAGAGCATGAGACTCTTAATCTCAGGGTCGTGGGTTCGAGCCCCACGTTGGGCGAAACACTTTTTTTGTCATGTTCTTAAAAAATTGCGTTGTGCTTTACTCGTATTATTTTCTAAGTCCAGGTCCGACACTGAGTTTACTCAATACGAGATAGTTTTATTTTCTCAACGACAAAATGGAGGGGTTCCCTATTTTTTTTTTTTACAAAAAAATAGTGAATTTTGTTTGTTTTCACAAAACAATTGCAACAAAAAAAAGTTCCTATTTAAAAAAAAAAGTTCTTTCAGTAGCCCATGGCTAGCAGAATTGTGTAATTTACATACTT
Organism: Epiblema foenella; assembly: GCA_963556455.1. Classification (NCBI taxonomy): domain Eukaryota; kingdom Metazoa; phylum Arthropoda; class Insecta; order Lepidoptera; family Tortricidae; genus Epiblema; species Epiblema foenella. The sequence continues at coordinate 11,524,830 of OY747098.1, read as the reverse complement.
GAAGCAGAGATTCGTCTATCTCGCTCTCTCCTACGCTTCAGCGGGTCTGTACGTGTCGCCGTCTCTGTCTGGTGGGCCTGTATAGGCCGGATATATAGATATATCTCAACTTTTCCCTTTTCCCTCGCAGCAATGTCTCATCTCCCGCAGCCCGTCGACGCGTCTATCACGCTCTCTCCTAAGGTCCGGACATGTGGCTGTCTCTGTCTGGTGGGCCTTCATAGGCAGGATATATAAAGATATATCTTACCTTTTCCCTCGCAGCAATGTCTCGCTCCTGTCTCCTCATCTCCCGCAGCCCGTCGACGCGTCTGTCCCGCTCCCTCCTACGCTCCAGCAGGGTCTGGACGTGTCTTTGTCTCTCTTCCTCGAGCGCCTGCCTGCGAGCGCCTACGGCCGCTTCACGTGCCGCTTTTTGTTCCTGAGACAACGTAAAGTAAATAAGAAAGCTGGATACCATACAACTCAAATGTGATTTTGTTTCCTTGAATTGTACTGACATAATGCCACTACACACTTTAGTCACTAACCAAAATATAATTAAGGAGAAGTTTAACCAGGTAATTGAAATGCCATAAAACCTGAAAGTGTTTTATCAGCATACCAAATTCAAGAGCTTAGAATTTATCTATAAATTATCTAAAAACAAGGCTTCAGTTATCTACTTTGCGGTTAGAATAAAGCCAATATTATGACGAACGCCCGTCTCCTAGTAGATAATATGTGCGTTTCTGTTTATTGTCCAAATCCTAAAAATGTGACCGTAAACGCACTGGAAGGGCGCTCATTTTTTTAAATATCGGTTTTACTCTACTTCAATTATACGTTTTAAATATAAAAGTCAGAGAACGTTTAAACTTAGCAAATGTATTTGACTACAACTTACGAGTTTGTTAAGACGATCTCGCCTCACCCGCCGAAGACGAGTGGTGTGGGTTCGACACTGGTCTAGGAACTCGTGCCTTCTATTCTCTGCCTCCAACTGCTTGATGAATGCAATCTCGCGCAATTTCTCCTCTTCATCGTGAGCTTTACGGACTATATCCTGAATTTCAAAGAAAGAACATTAAAAAGCCTTTTTAAACACACTGGTTAAGTCTGCTACAAAATATAAACCAAGGGTGGATTGCACCAAACCGTCTTTAATGTTACGCGGTGTTCGTTAAAATCTGATTGTATGGAAAGTTTGACAAGTTTATATGAGACGACAGCTGCCAGAGCCATATTTAACGTTGATCGGTCGTAGGCCTAATAGTTTCAATAGCATAAAAATTCTCCAGCATTGTGCAAAAATCGCCTACAATTCTAACTATTCTAGATTTAAGCACCCTAACAACATTCTTAGTAGCTTACTTTCAAATGCTGATCGCGATTTTCTGTTGCCTTCTGCAGTCGACGTTCCATTCTTAAGCGTTTCTCCTCGATAAGCTGATTTTTAGCTACCTGCAAGCGAAATATGAGAAATATATTAGCACACTTTTATAAGCAAAAGTAAGACTGAACTTCAACCGAATATATTTTCAATATGAAATTCACCTTGACTTCTTCAACTCGTGCCAGTAATTGATGTATTTTTTTTGCCCTTTCCGTCTGATATTCCAACCTCTGTCGTTCGGCGCGCGCCTGTTTCGCCTGAAGTCTGAAAACATTTAAAATCTTAACAAATGGACGGATATGTCTACACAGAGAAGAAGAGAGCTTGAGCATGAATAAATAAAGTCATAAAAAAGTATACATTTTAGGACTTCGTTGCTCAGAGATAGGTCGAAAACTGTACAAATAAACGGAGAAAAGGTTTTCCCTGATAGTCTACCTCATGCTCCGTGGAAACCCCATTGTCTGTTTTGTGATTTATTGAAACGTAATGCTGATGTACAGAATGTGTACTGAATTAATACATACTTCAACAAAATTATACCTCAATAGATCGAGAGTATAATAAATTCAATTCGGACTTGCTGTATAGCATCTCCCCAGCAACCCCAAAATTTAATTAAAGAAAATTCACGTAAATGTACTACTAATATATTTGTCGTCGTATCTATGAATATTTGGTAACGTACGGGAATGGACGGTTGAAACGCTCCTTGGCCTTACCCAAGTACTTTTATTTTTTTAGAAAATAAGACGCCGATAAAAATTGTACTGCGGTTTTTAACGTTGAATGACTTAGCCATGGCTAGTTAAATTACCTAATTGCCGACGGGCGCAAGCGCCTGCAGCCGATTTCTCAAACGTACGAATCTTTGTATTTTTATATAGGTTGCTGGGGAGATACTCTACAGCAAGTCCGAATTGAGTTTATTGGACTCTCGATCTTATGAGGTACAATTTTGTTGAAGTATGTACTAATTCAGTACATATTGTGTACATCAGCATTACGTTTCAATAAATCACAAAACAGACAGTGGGGTTTCCACGGTGCATGACGTTAGTCTTTATGGCATGACATTGACATAATTTAATTTTCAACTACCATGTGGTTTTTTATTCATTATGCCTGTACATATGAAACTAATTCGAACATGTGTTTATACCTTCTAAGAGCGTCTTGAAAGCTGCCTCGTCTCTTGATACCTTGAGACAGTTTTGCGTGAAGTTGCTGAGCGCGACCTGCGATTGAATAAGGTATGTTATACAACGACACATTTTAATTTATCAGCATGTGTGAGCAATTCGGTCCAGTTGGAGTCGTAGTTCTAACTTAACCTAATTTTTTTTGTTAAGCCACGGTACATTCTGCCACCTCTGTCAGGAAGAGCACAAACTTTTAAAACAGTATTTTTTATTTTTTACAAAGCTACGGGCAGAAATGTAATGGTGTAGTATATTTTTGGAATCAGCCTATGAAGCGATTACATTTGATACCGCTCTTGATAGGTTCCTGAAAAAAAATGTATTTATTCCATACAAAAAATTGAAGACGTCATAATACTGAAAGATGTACCAGGTGACAGATGTTCACCCAAGTCTAAATTACTTCCAAGGACCCTTGGAACACACACACACACACTTCCCCGACTACACTTTCTACACTTTCCCGAACAAAACAATCTTTACACGGGAACTTCCCTACAAGACAGTAGTCAAGTCCAGGACTAACGTTTCCTCGCCCTATTGTTCAGTACATACAAACCTGTCGGCAAAAATATAAGCATCCTGGACCTGGTTCAATACTGTATTTATTAGTGAAAACAGCCCGAGCGGTAGGCGCGTTCGAGGCGTGTATTGTGCGAGTCTCGGGATCCGCCAGCAGGCGGCGCCGAAACTCGGGGGCGGAACCGCAAGCGCCACTCGACTCAGAACACCGGGGTTAAGAGCATCTTGCGTCTAAGCTCTAGGGAGTCGAGACCTACCCCTACCATTCTCAAGACAAAGTGGGAAGGGTAGAGATATGGGCAATATCCATACATATACAAATCTGACGAATTTGCTTTGAACCCTCTCGATCATTAGCAAATACTTTGTTTCATGCGGGTCCCACACGATGGCTCCATATTCTAATCGGCTCCGTACATACGAAGTAAAGTATTAAAGCAATTTTAGGGCTTGTAAATTGAGAAGTTAACCCCATAAACAAACCCAGTTTTGCACACATTTTTACACGTCTTAGCAATATGTTTTCCAACAGCTAGGATAGGTGGCCATTTTTAATGAGAGGTTGTATATGTATAAAAGTGAAAGCTTAAATAACGATATACAATCTTTAACCAAAAATGTAGGAATAATATGAGGGCCGGCAGATGAGCGCAGTTTCAGTCTGCGTGCCGCTCGGCGCAACTCAGTGTTATCAACTCTATCCACTGTGACGCACGTACCTGGGTCTCTAGCCACGAGCGCTTCTAGAACCACCAGCGTGTCAACCCTCTCAGCCCAAGACATCCCTGCTAAAGCGGTTTCATACTGGTCCTCTAAGCTGGCGGCCAGGGCGCCAAGGTTCTCTGGCGCGCCTGCCAGTGCCGGGACGTCTTCGCACAGAATTTCGGCGTCAGTCTTCAAACATACCAATATATTACTCAGAGTTTTTATTATAGTCCCGTGAGTCACAGACATATTGAAATATGATGAACGGGCCACTCACACCCTGGGTCGCCGTCTGGGTCCTGGGGTGGTGGGAAACATGTCCAGCGATATTCGACTGTAAAGACGTGAGTGACCCGTTTATACTACTCAAGGGTATATAGGATTATGTATTAGGAGATTTATAAAAAAATATTGTGTTAACATATGCCTCTGAATTAGTCGTTGAAATTATAGGTATGGCGACGAGAGTTGTGAATGGACTGTTGGGCAAAGTAACAACTGTATATATGAGAAAAATTGGAAAAGAACCACTAATGCATAAATGAATATAATTTTAGTAAGCTATGACTGAACCTAAGTATGGTTCTAATATTTATAGATGACCATCTATATAACAAAGACCATTTGTGTATTTGTTATTCAAAGGTTATCTGGAAGAGATTTCTTAAAGGGATAAGTTCGCCTTTGTACTGCATCTACTTTTTGTTTGTTTTTCCTTTGCTGTGTTTTATGTATAATAAAGCTATACATACATATGTATATATATATACACCGCGGGCGTCAATAACCCGAAAGATTTAAACAACGTATTTTTGACGACAGTACGAGTAAATAATGATATATCAACATGGGTCCAATTATGTATCTTAATTAGATTACTATTTCAGTACAAATTAAATTATATTAATTGATCGCTTCTTTGTAACAAACCTTTACTTCAGAGAGTGAGCGAGTTTAATTAATCTCAAGTTAAGAAACAGAGAGCGAGCATTGTCTTTTTAGTGACATCAATTTCAAACTAGCAGCCAGTTATCAGTAAAGGTATTTACCCCTTCTGTTCTCAATCGCGACAGTGCAAACTATTTAGTTTGCACTCAAGCGATTGAGAACAAAATTTTCGATAGTGAAACCTTTTTTGTAGGATAGATATCAAACTTAATTAAGTGAAACTCGCTAACAAACATGCAATTAGTGCGTCTGCGTGTAAAAGTGATAGGTGGATACTTCACGCCTTTAGGGTGTTAAAATTGAGATTTTTTAACTTGTGATTTGTTTGAAATAATTAATATCTATTAAATTATGGGACTATATTAGGCTCTAAATTCGTTCGTTTAAATTTTTCGGATTATTAACGCCCACGGTGTATATTGCAACATAACAAACTTAACTTTTCATAAATATTAATGCTCACCTCAGTGTCATCTGTTTCAGTATCCAAGTCTATGTCAGACACCTGCTGTAGCTCCATAATCTGTCGATTGAGTAGATCTTCTTCTTCACACAGTTTCCTTTGGTCAACTTCAGACTGAAAATCCAAAGCCCAACTAATTTTCTTCTCATTCTCCTCAATTTGTGACGTCATCGCCGCGATCTCCGACATCTCAGACGGATCAGCCGACTTTAATATCTCATTATGATTCGGCATCTGATCATCATCTTCAAGATACTTAAATGTAGATTTGAATTCTGCCTTCCATTTGTCAAAGTCAAAAACTTCTTCAGTACTCTCTTGAGACCTGGCCAAGCCTGTTGTTAGACTTTCTAAAGAGGAGTGCAGGCGGTTTTTAGTCAGCTCAGACGATTCATGGTCTTTATGTGTATCTTTGATTTTTTCGGCTTTTTTAGAGAGCGCTTTATTTCGAGCTGATCTCTTTAAGCCAGTTACATCAGATTTCTGCCTAATCATAGCTAAATTCCTCGTTCTAGCTTCTACCTTGTTCTTGGAAGGTACGGTAACCACTTTCGCAGGTAGGACTACTTGAGGTTGCTCAGATTTCGCTCTGTCGACTTTAGACGGAACTGGTGCTTTGATTAAAGGCTTTACTTCTTGTTTAGGGGACTCAATCATGTTTAATGTTGGCAGGCTGGTAGTAGCAGACGGCTGATGGAATCTGTTCGCCCAATGCGATTTATATTGCTTCTTTGATTCTCGACTGAGACGCCTAGACTTCACAGTAAGCCATCCATCGTTGTCATTCTTAATATTGTTAAGTACTTCCACTGAGTTAGCTGCATCATGTAACAGTTCCAAATCATCAGGGACTAGAGTCCGTAAGCTCTCGCTCGATTCTAAACGTGACATATTTATCTGCGTAATTATTGTATCAGAGCTGCTATATTCATCGCAGTCTTTAATTTTTTCAAGTGCAAAGTTACCTTTTTCCTTTTTGTCCTTATTTTCATTGACTTTCAGACTCGTAGGTCTAATAGAACGTTTTTTGGCTTCAGATTTCGGCTGATTAGATTTAGCGTCACCAGAACCCATATGGATATTTTTATTGATTGCTTTTCTAGGGACGGCACTTTTAGTCACTACATTGGACGTAGTATCGAAGACGGTTCGGCCTGTGGTCAAATTAAATGGGTAGCTACACTTGTTCGTTTGATTCCTCTTGGGACCTATTTTTTGCGTTCTTGAAGCTGTGATTGGTCTAATTTCAACGACAGTCTTGCTCCTAATTAAAGGTGTTGACCTTGTAACTGTTTTGACTTCTATTTTAGCAGTAGCTGCTTTTGGTTTGGCAGCAGCTTGTGAATAAGCTGGTTTGACTGTTTTTGTCTCAACCTTGGGCTCGGTTTTTTTGAAATCTTTGTCATCCTTGGTTTCATCCTTATTTTTAACACAATCTTTTACTTCTATGGACTCTTTTGAAGTTTCAGTGCTGAAAGTTTTTTTTTCAACCAGATTGCTCACTTTAGGTTCTTGAACAGCTGTCTTGTTATTTCCCGTCTGACTAGTATTAGATACCAATTGTTCTTTATTTTGGATTGCAGTTTCGGGAGGTTCGTCAACTTTATCATGCCTCTCTTCCACTGATTTAGACGAACTTTCATTAGAAATATCTGCAAAATTGTCTTCAGATTTGATGGGAGATTCATTAGAAGTATCAATGATTGTGTCAACTGCAGCCACTTTTTCTGGGTCGACTACTGGTGGGCTTTTCTCAAGAATTTCTTTTTCAGTACTAGTTTGTTTGCTCGTTTTTTCAGCACTAAGTGGCGGTGATTCCGAAGTGTTTTTATTAGGTAAGTCGTCATCAAGAAGTTTGTCTGCGATTTTAGGATGATAATTTGCCGTGTCTTGTTTTGCTATTTCTTTTTCGCTTTCTAAATCTTGGTTTATCGTATTGTCATTTTTAACTTTATTATTTAGCAATTGCTTGCCAAGAAATTCATTTTCCATGGCATCTAATGTAGCTTTAGTTGTTTTTGCATGGGTGGACAACTCCTCAGTAGCTGCCTTCTTGGTATTATCAGACATGACTTTATTTTTTGTTGATTTCACAACTACTGGTTTAGGTGTAACATTTGGACATTGCTTGGCTTTGCCTATCTCTATTACGGGCAGTTCCAGTTTCTCAACATTTTCCTTTTTAGACGGCAATTCTGATAATTGTTTTTCAACATTATCTTCAACTTTAATTACTTCTTTCTCCTTTATCTCCGTTAATTTAGTTTCTTGTTTTGGCTCGGGTTTAATAGTAACTTTAGAAGCTGCAATTTTATTGCTAAAAAACTCAATATTAGCCTTTGGGCTAGTTGAATGCCCTGAAGAAACTCTAGGGCTGATCTTGCCACTACCTGGACTGGCTTTGCCAGTTAGGTTTGGGCTGTTTTTGCCACTCGGAGTGTTATGGCCTGAAAGGCAAGGGCTATTTTTGCCTGACACAGATGGCGAACTTTTTACAGAATGGGCACGTCTTGATTCAGGGCGGACAAAGTCGGTTTTCCTTATCTCCCAAGCTAGACTCTGGGGCCTTTGAGGAGAGGGAGTATTATCATACTCCCATTTGAGTCGGAACCACTCTCCTAAGGCTCTAAAGTCTCGCGTATAATTTTCTAGCACTAGTATAACTTCCTGGCACTCACTGAGGTTTTCGTGAGCTTCTACTGTATTATATATTTCTCCGACCTGTGAATGGAAAACGGAATTCTAGACTTGTCACATGACTTACATCGGTTATCCACTAAAATGGACGTACTCACCATTTAAAAGGCATTAAACTTAAAAGAGAGCGGTAGGGCACAGCAAAATATCACCTTGCTCGAATTTGGAGCAGCCCAACTGGGGAAGTACCTCCGCCTTGCAGAAGACCACGGCCATAATAACATTATCTACTATACAAGTATGTAGTCCCGAGGATGCACTGTGTTGGAGCGAGGGACCTAAATTTGTCCCTTCTCTTGTCAACACAATGCATCCTCAAATTTTATAAAGGGTCGGCAACGCGTACGTGACTCCTTTGGAGTTGCGGGCGTCTATAGGCCGCGGTGGCCGCTTACTATCAGGTGGACCATAAGCTTGTTTGCCACCGGCGTTGTATAAAAAAAAAAAAAATTGGATACAGGAATAATAAGTAGTTTCAAAACCATTAATCTGTGGCTGATGTAAATATTTTTGCATGCATTTTACAGAATCTACCTACCGTATAATAGCATCCCACGTACCGAGCTTGGACCAACATGTAAATGCCGTTTAACACATTCAATGCCAGGAAGCCCACTAGCGGGCGCTCTGCTCGTAAACGCGTAGCCGATGCATGCTACGTTCGCTCGTATGTAGAGGAAATTGCGTAGCGCTACGAAAAGGTTAGCAGCGAAAGTGTTAAAAAGGGTTTACTCACCGCTCGCTGCAGGTCCCCAAACAGCAGCGCCCAGTACCGGGCACGCAATTCGGAGCGCTTGTCGCGGCCGGCGGAGGCGGAGCGGAGTCTCGACGCGGCGGGGCGGGGCGGGGCGCGCCGCGGTGGTGGTAACGCGGACCGCGGTGGCTTGCGGGCGAAGCGGGCCGCTGCTGTCACATGTTATTAGATTAAAAGCAAGACTTTAAACACAAGAATCCAGTATAAACTGTGGCAGCTCTTTGTTATTTGTTCAAAATGGAATCTCACTTTTAGAGATGAGAATACTGTTCTAATTTGAAATTTTTTTATGTATGGGAATTATAGAAAATAAACGGGTTTTCCCTCTAAAAGCTTATTGGGACACCAGTCAGTCAATTGGCAATTATTCCATTTTGAATAGCGGACCAATCAAATAAATGGTAATTGTTGATTTTAATTAATGAGGAACGACCAATTTATCTCCTATGCCTAAAAGCTGACTGTTATTAAGTCCGCCTCTTGTAAGATAGGTAAGTTTTTCTTTTGAGCAATAAAATAAAATAAAGAAGAATCCAGTACATCAATAAAGTCAGCCACACATAAAACCAAATAGGTGTCAGTAGAGAATAAAACAGTCACAAAATTTTGGTGCATCCAATGTAGGGAGTTATCTTAACCCAATTACAGAAGACTGCACTCATAGTAAAGCTAGTATTCTTGTTGTTATTGTATTAGGGCACCCAGACGGGCCAAGGGCCTTCATAAGCTCGCGCTATGCCTTCCTGTCTTTGTGTTGTCAAGGTTGCATCTGTTTCTAGCTTACACCACAATTAATCCTCAAATAAACTGCACACACAACATAATAATATATAAAACTATTTATGTCAACAGTTTCACTATCTGGCAATAAAGTAAAACGGATCAATAGAATTGCAACAAAAGAGACCCTTAGTATGTAAGGTGAAAAAGTAAGTAGCTACATTTCTTTCTAGTTGACTGCCCACATTAATTAATGTATGCATAAATAAATAACAATTAAATTTAAAACAGTAAAATATAAAAGCTATAGCTGTAATAGAAAAGTGCAACTATTAGGGTACATATATACATAAATCCATGCAATCCCATACAAAGCTATTCAGCTAAGCATAACAATCTAAGTCATAATTCATTCATTTAATTAATTTATTGCATCATAATAATGTGGCACAAAAGGGTGTTATGATATACACTTGTTCACACATGAAACCTATTAGGCACAGCAAGTATTTCTTTAAATTAAGGTTACAACTAGGAGGTGCAGTACACTCACATATAAATTAGGTACAATCAGACTTTTGCATGCATTCACTTTGGGTATAACTATCATTTTATTTGGGGAGAGATTCATCATTCAGGTACACATCTATGAAACAGTAACTTTTATTAGAAGCAAATTTTTTAGTTCCCTTTTGAATACTTAGTCTTTGATTACTTTTTTAATTTTTTCGGTTAGTTTGTTTGTGCATTGGTAGTATGGGTGTTTTTTGTACATTTCCAATTTTGAGCTGGGTAGTTGTAATTGATTTTTAACATTTTTCTTTCATTGTGCCTAACAAAGACTGCCGCTTCCATGATGTATATAGAGAACAACATGAGAATATTTACTTTAGTGAAATGCGGTCTACAACCTATTTGGTATCTGTTGTTTGTAAATATGCAAATAAATTGTTTCTGCATCATGAATATTTTGTGAGCAAGTGCTCTATTCGATATAGAGAATAAATCTAGCTAGGTAAATGCTGTTATGAAATGTGAAATCTATATCAGTAAAAGTATGGTTGCTTTTGTGACTATTACAATTTGTTTACAACAGCAAACAGACCGTGTCACTACCATGGAGTAAAAGGCAGTAATGTGCAGTGAGACTAATACATTTTTATGATCTTTTCATGGTTAGTTATCTTGTGCTCACTGAAGCTTGCAATTCAGGTTAATGGCTAATTGTTTTCAGGAAAAATGGCTCTTAGCTTGCTCTTGATAAAATAATATTACCAATCAATGAACTAAGGTAACCAAGCAAGAGTACCTATTACTAGGTAGGTTCCTATTAAAATTGATAGAGATGTATATAATAGTTATTTGTTATACAAGGGTGCAAAGTTGTATTTTAACTTGAGTGTGGAATAGGGATGATGACTTACATTACAATTTATAACATAGTGTGGCTATAAGGATAGAAAACCATTGGCCAAATGTAAAATGAAAGTGACCAATAGACTTTTCAAGTTTGGCAACTATCCCTTCCCTTTTTTTACATCCAACGGTAGTATGAGGCCATGCATCTGTGACTTTACACCTGCGTGTCAATCAGAATGGAGTATTTTCCATACTTGTTAGCTGTCCTGTACTTTGCCTCTCATTTTCGTCTTTTGTGTTGCTCTAATTGTAGTTTGTCCCGTACAAACATTTGATTGTCTCTAAAAAGTGGTTTGGTTTTTGTAGCATAGAAAAATCTTTTCACCTCACTAAAGCGAGGAAGATATTGCATAAGAAAAACAATAAAAATATGTAAAAAAAAGCCTTTATTTCAAGCCATGTCTCACAGCGAAAAAATAAACAATAACATTTGTTTGTAAGAGCCCTGGGATCCCAGGGACTGGTAGTGGTTAACTAGTACACAAACAAAGGTAGGGTAGGGAAAAAATGGCAGGAAATGTTTTGTACAGTCAGCAAAACAATTAGCTGATGATTACATGGGTGAAAATTGTTCTGTCTGGACTGGCCTTTACATGTTATTATGTTGCAGTTTTGCTATCTGTTTTTAAATAATAATAAGGCCTTTCCAAGTTAGTGAGGCGAAAAGATATTTTAAAAACATAGAAGTTCAATTTAATTTGAATATGTAACTGAAACCGCCAGTATATTCTCTTACTGGATTAACATGACACAAAAATATTGTAGAGGTTTAAAGCAAGCTCACAGTAGTCTGTAATTATACAAACACGATCCTTATGAAATAGCATTTCCTAAAACGTCTAGCAATTCAAGTGTTGCTACGCCCACGGCAAACTACAAGTACCTAAACTTCAAGCTGCTAACTAACAAAAGAATGATGGATTTTTGGAAACTTACTTGGGGTATCAACTGCCACATGAAAGGCTACGAGGTTTCTGGCCTCTCTGCCCTCTTCCTGTACCAACTGCCTCACTTCTTCCATATTAAACTAATAAGAAACAGTTTAATCGAACAAAACAAAAAGGAAATACTAAGCTCATAGTTTCTGCGCATCAGACCACGGAATACTTCCTTAATTATAAAATGTATATTTTACAGTTAGTTTCAATGCAAACGAAACGACGTTAAACGTAATAATCACGGATTATTTAAATATTTTATTTCGAAGTACCAGAAACGATGGGTAATAAGGGTATTTTCATAACAATTCCCATGTGACAGTTTAGTTTACAAATGTTGCCATATTGATGAAAACAAATAATTTGCTTTCATAATGAATTTGAAACTAACATTAACAACTATAATATAATATATTATAATACTCATTGATGAGACTATGTATTTTTTTGATAAGAAGATGAATTTTTAGGGTTCCGTAACTCGACCACAGGATTCAAACATTGATTCAAACTGAGGGGCTACCGCGAACTGAAAACGAACGAAGTTCGAATATCTCCCTCTCTGCCGCACGAATTAACAAGTGCGACAGAGAGGGAGATATTCGAACTTCGTTCGTTTTCGGTTCGCGGTAGCCTCACTGAACCCTACTGCTGTCACTCAGAGGTGTCCAGACTATCCGATCCGATATCGGTGTAGCATCCGACACCCATAAAAATGTATCGAAAACAGCTTAGTTTCACACTATCCGATTCGATATCGGTCTAGGATCCGATAGGCGAGTGATATCGATGGGGTTTATTTGTGTGCTGTACGAGTATACGTTTTTTTGTAGTGTGCTTGGTCCATTCACACATACGAAAATATGCGAAAGAGATGCAAGCATAGACACCAACACATGTGGGAACAAGATACAATGTGTATATCCTGTCCCCCATCGCGTATTATTTGTCGCCGGCCTGTGTCACCGAAACATCATTAATGTATTCAAGCCTATTGACTAAATTTAAATTTGGCGCCAATACATGTTTACATCAACTAATTATGAGATGTCAGAATTATGCTACATTCATATTAGTCTTCTGATATATCTCAATTTAGTTAGCCTATCATAAGTCTGTCCCCCTTGGTGATTTGCTAATCGTCCTTCTATCTAATCCTCTTTAATTATATTCTCTTTAATCCTCTTTCTACGGCTTGGTCATGTTAAGAAGAGGTTCTAATACGTATTTACTTGAACTTGTATCGAACACTCATCCCTGTCAATTCTTTTACTGTCAAATATATTTTCATTACAAACATACGATTGCATGATTTATTATGTTTATAATATGGTAGCAGAGTTAGGAAACGATATTTAATGTGCTAAACTGGATTTTGTGGCCATTTAAAAAGTGCGCAACCTATCAAGAAGTTAGAAAAATGAATTCTAATATAAGATTTGAGATTGGGCGATTAGAAGGTAGTACAAACTGGCAGACGTGGAAGTACAAGATTTCCCTGCTCTTGCGGAGCACACCAGCGGGGCTAAGATGATAATTCGACATATATATATGGTCCGACGTATAAACTTATGTGTGTGACGATTTATACCGTACTTAGTTAACATGGTAATGTCGGAACGTATATCTATGTCATCGCGTATAATATATGTAGCAAAAAAAGATTAACGTTGCCATTTGTGCAAAACTGATTTCTACCAAATATTACATTCATTTCATTCGTTCAAATGTAGTCTATGGTTAGTAACCCAATATAATCCTACTAAATTAAGGAGAACTATGAGCACTGCATTTATCAAAGAAATAGTTATACTCTTATACTAAGTTGAGTTACAGACGTTGTTTTGTGTTTTTTTCTTATTCGTATCTCTTCGCGCCGCGCTTAAAGTTTTGACGATAACAAGTGAAAATATAATCCAACGCACAAATATAACGAAATCAAAATTAAAGTAAGTTATTATGTTATGAGTAGTCGCACGAGATTTGTGTTGTAAGTAATGTATTATGTGTATCGAAAGCCATTACTTTGAAATTGATGGAAACTAAAGTACTTACAGGCTACCATATCCTTTACAATTGATTCCATTACCGGTCTGTATAATATACTCCCTATTTGCATTTCACAAGCTTCTTCTCATTTGACTCCCTAACCCGCACTGGGCCACAGTGCGGGTTAGGGACTTCACATACGCCTTAGAATTTCTGATATTCCAAGTAGGTACCTATGTACCTCTGTTAGTTCTGTGTACATTCAGTGTAGACATTAATGTTATCTGTTTTTTCTAAATACACTCTTATTTCAGTATCAACTAAAACAATTAATTTTTATACCTTAATTTCAGATCATTGGCCATTAAAATACATTAAGTAAAATGGAAAAGAAAAAAGACAAAGAAAATAAAAAATCGTAAGATCATTTTAATTTATATACAACTTGAGCACCATGCCTGCTGAATGATTTATTTAATATACAAAGTGTTTCAGGCGATCTACTAACAAACAAATTAAATATTTGGTCACCCATATGGCCAACAATATTGACTTTGCCATTGGGGAGTTTAAAGGCCCATTGGGCAAATCCAAAAAAAATAAGGATTGGGCAGATTTGGCCAAGTCATTAAATGAACTAGGGCCGACAAAAACATCAGACGCATGGCAAAGGGTAAGTGTTCATTTAAATTCATTTTTTTTTAAATAGGACTGTGATGCAGCAGTGAATACTGTAATATTTTAATTTCCAGACATGGCGGGAGCTTAAAAAAAAAGCGCGCAATGAAAAAGCAGAATTCAAAAGAACACTGAATGCGACTGGAAACCAAATTGAAGTAAAAGCAGTTTCAGATATTTCTGAAACAATTTTAAATATCATAGGCCATGATTCATCGCTGGGCGTAGGGCACGAAGAATCTGGAATAGGAACTGTGAGTTATTGGTGTCATTTAATGAATGATTTACTTTCTATAGCTTTGTGTTAACATAGTTTTCTAAGTTACATTGCGCTAATAATATATAATTATGTTAATGCCATGGACATTAAATAAAATGACTCATTAAGTAATACATTAATTAAACTTTCAAGTTTATAAATTTGTTATTCATAGCTCATAGCATAATTATTTTTGTTTCTTTGTTCAAAATAGAATGTCTCAGAATGAGTTGGAAACATTTTTTTATTTTTATTTTATGGCATCCATCACAGAATTGATTTCTGACATTGAGTTAGAAACAGAAATTTAAGTTATTGGTGATAAAAATTTCATGACTATAATAATGATTAACTTAATCATGAGACTCACTTCACCATACAGTTAACTGACATTACAACATTCTTTGCTTATTTCAGATAGAAGAGATAGATTTTACTGCTAGTCCACCATACCACCAAAACAGCCCACCTTCACTATTACCCAGCACTAGTCAGGCCTGGCATTCACCATTGCCTTTCTCATCTACCTGTGTTCCTTCTCCCGCAGTTTCTCCTGATCCTTCAATCCCTGTTGATTTCTGGGCACCAGTTATTCCACCAGCTCAAACTCCAGCTCCCACATCAGCTCGAACTCCAAGTTCCACACCAGCTCGAAATCCAGCACCCACGTCATCTCGAACTCCAGCTCCCACATCATCTCAAACTCCAGCTCCCACATCAGCTCGAACTCCAGCTCCCGCATCAGCAGCATCAGCCCCTTCACCAGCTCAAGCACCAGCACCACCTCGGGCATCTAATCGTGCTTCTGTCACTGCTGGTGGGGCGCAAAGGGCACGTCGAATGCGGCCTTCAACAAACGCAGAACAATTCAAAAACTTGCATGTGGCCCAAATTGAGATTATGAAAGTAATTAATTTTGCCAATATATGTATGATTTCGTTTAATTATTATGTATAATTTTTTTGGTTGACCATTAAGTATCTAGTTGAAATAAAATTACTTATTTTCAATTATTGTTTCCAGGAACTTGTGATCGAAATTAAAAAAAATAATGCGACCACAGCAGAATTATTAAGTGAACAACGGCAACAGAATAATGTTCTAAGAGAAATATTAAATGAAATGAAGTAAGTGATAAATTATATATAGGTTGTGACTGCACTGAAACTACTGTGATGATTTTGAATGAGTCTTCCATTCTTGGTTATAGTGTTTTTAGTATATATTTTATGTGTATATCATATACATGCAATAACAAAGTCTCTACTGTGATAAAATATTCAAGAGTTTTAAACTATGATTTCAGAAGCAGTCCTAGTCGTGTATACAAAATGGCTGGCTCAAGCCAAACAGAGGCGGCCAGTAGCCCAGTGGCAAGTCCGATACGTCCAAACATGGATCAAAATTGCCGGGTTAGTTTATGAACTAAAAAATAAAATCTGAAATTTAGCAATCAGTAGTCAGTAAGTAGTGCTAAGTAGCTATTCGCAGTTATGTAAGTTAATATGTATTTAAATATTTTGAATGAGGCATTCAGAATGCTAATTAAACTTCTTTTTCTAGGTGGTCGCGCCGCAAGTTTCACCAGAAATGAAAACACTAAAATTAACCAACAATCGTAAGTACTTCCTGGCGCAACAGGCGTGTCGCCACTGCGTCTTATATGCCCAACTTTCCAGGGTTCAGGGACTCCAGGATTGATCTGATGATATACACTTTATGTGGCCAGCCAAGAAATCTTACGACCCCCTCATTTCAAGCAGGTCTAGCTTACGAGAGTTTGTGGCTTGAGTCGCAAGATAAATCACAAGCGCGTCGCCGCTTAGTGTAACACATTCCTTGGCCGCGACCTTCTATTGATTTGAGGAGTTTTTTGAATGTTGATACAACAAATGCAAATATATATCACACGCACGCACGCACTTCAATTTCGACACAGCGTATCCTCGGCAGCTCTGGCTGCCTTACCTACTCATATGTACAGGGCTAGTTTTTATTTTTCATACAACGACGGTGACAAACGAGTGTACTGTCCACCTGATGGTAAGCGGACACGCAGCCTATAGACGCTCGCAACTCCAAAGGAGTCACGTGCTCGTTGCTGACCCTATATACAATTTGAGGATTCACTGATGTGTCGACAGCAGAAGGGACAAATTTAGATCCTTCGCTCTCAACACAAGACTGGAGTGGAGGTTAGATAACCTCCACTACAGTCCTTGTTCCAGGCATAGATATGCCTGAGAAGCTCGTGCAACCTTGCTCACCTCCAGGAACACAACACAACACTAAATACTTGTAGAGTACATAATGTTATTATGGCTGTGGTCTTCTGCAAGGTGGAGGTACTCGTACTTCAGGTGGTGGGTACTGTCGCCATCAAATGTATCTGTACCTACTCTAAAATATCTGAACATGCTCTCTAAGGCCATTACAATAAAGTCGTGTTCGCTTCAATATAGTTAGTATCAGAACACAACACTAAGTAGACGTTAGTATCAGACAAAGCTATTTTATGTTCCTAATTACGAAAATATCACCCAGAGTAACATTTTTTTTAATTCAACAGAAATAAAACGCGGCAAAATTGAGCTGGTAAAATTAAAGGTATGTATGTATATTGATGTATCCTTTTCCAGTGAAATATGTATGTCTTTCTAAAATTTTGAATAATTAGCTCCAGAAATACATAAGAACGTCCATAACTGTTGTATTTTTTTTTTTAACATCTATTTGTATTTTTTTTATCTTTGTTTTTTTAAAATCTGATGGTGATGTCAGATACTGCTAAAAAATATTTATTTACAACACAAATACCTACAAATAATAAAATTACATTTGTACATTTTATAACATAATATTTGTTCTTTTTTACAGGACGGAACCGTGATTTTTAAGAGACAGAAAGATGAGCGAATATGTTGCAATTCATAGAGTCATGGGTGGTATTACAGGTGTTTACCTGATTAATCCTAAGTGCAAGAAGTGGTGTGAAACTGACTTGCTTTCAAACACCGGTATAGGACACAACATATAGATTAGGTTTATAATTTTAAATTTGATTTCAGTCGTGCCAAATGGACGTTAGGATATCTTATAACATACAAGATTTATAATTTAAGCTCTAATAAAAGATGTGTCAGTACTTTGAAAGTAGTAAATTTTCATGTCATGTTGGTCATTGTCCTGATATTTGATCAACCATATGACAGATTTCAGTATTAAACAGTTATAGAGTAAACCTAATAATAAAATGAAAGCGTCTCCAATGTTTTGTTACGTAAAGATTCGTTATAATTAATAAGTAACACACTTGATGATTATTAATAACGAATGTTTGTTTAGAGGCGGCGCTCATTTTAAGATGCATTGTAGTGTAGGTCAATGTATAGATTTTAATATATTGTTATTTACTTTCTACATTAGAGTTTATCGTTGTTGGTGTTGAGTAATTTTAATTTGACATTCGAAATGTCTCAAGAATTACACTTCATAAGACCGAGTAGTATAATAGCATATTGTTTCCAAACACCTTTGTGTATAGTTTTTATTTTATCTCAGTCGTGCCAAATGAACGCTACGACTATTTATTTGACTTTGTTAATTACTTCAAAAAAATTGAAGGGATGTTTAGAAAAAGAACATAACTGACAAGACTGGTCGACATCTTCTGTCATTTCAGTCATGCCAAATATACGTTAGAAAATATCTTAGGACGTAGGTACAGTCAACAGCACCAATATCTAACACGTCCTTACGGCCCTACAAAAAGAGTAGTATCAGATATCTATGTCGCTTATGTTTTGGTAGATATTAATGCTGGTGACTGTACAAGAGTTATAGTTTAATAGAAAGATGTGTCAGTACTTTGAAAGTTGTAAACTTTGTCATATGGGTGCTTGTAGGTATTTGACGACCCGTATGGCAGATTTCTGTATTAAATATTTGTAAACCCAAACTTTAAATTAAGATATTACTTATAATTTAAAAAGTAACACCTGATGATTCTCCACAGCAAAATTTTCTTTGGAGGCGGCGTTCAGTTTTAAGTAACATTGTACATGTATAGGTTTTAATTTATTGTTAATTACTTTCTACATTAGAGTTTAACATTGTTGGTGTTGACTAATTTTAATTTGACATTTGTAATGTCTCAAGAATTAACCTTTTTCCCGCCACGATACAAGCAAAAAGTTTTGCCCCACACGCTAACTGTCACAGATGTCAAATGCGAAATTAATTTCATGCCAACGCACGTCAGTAGCTATTTGACTGAAAAAACTGACTAGATGTGAAATCGCTGGCGTGTGGGGCACGAAATGTGCGAACTTCGTATCAAGTCAATGGCGGTGAAACGGTTAAACTTCATAAGACCGAGTAGTGTAATGGCATATAGTTTCCAAAAACCTGTGTATAGTTTTTATTTCATCTCAGTCGTGCCAAATGAACGCTACGACTTATCTAGATCTTACTTATTGACTGTGTTAATTGAAGGGATGTTTACAAAAACAACATAACAAGACTGGTCGACATCTGCTGTCATTTCTATTGTTCTTGACCGAGTGTCAACCAATCTAAGCAGTTATTTCGTTATCGTAAACATGCCTTCAATTAAGTAGGTACAGTCAAGAGCACCAATATGTATACATTATTTCATCTTACTCCATTAAAATAAGGTCCAAAAATGTATACATATTTATGCCCTTGACTGTACAGACCGTTTTATGAAATTTATTTTTGTTCAAATGTTAACTAAACTAAAATACAAAGTTCTTTGTTTACTATGGGCTGTCATTTTGATCATATTTTTGTATAGCTACTATCCGTAGGTACTATTTATTTTAAGAAGCTATAGACTGGCGTCTTCTCAGTAGGGCTAGCGCATGATGGAAACGTCAGTTTGTCGGCTTATCTCGACCTATCCATCACTTTCTAACAGCACCTATCAAAAAGAGACTGGTATAATCCGATATACTCTCGAGGCGAGTATGTGCTAGCCATACAGGAATTAGATTCGGTTTAACGATTACAAGAAAAAAGTTAATAAAAATACTGTTATCAGTTAAAATATCTATTAATTATATTGGCCCGCTTCTGCTCGGCCACCCTTATTAATTGACCCTGCTGATTGTGCGGGTGCGCGCTATCTTCTTCTTCCTGAGCAGGGGCCTGGTAGTCATCAGTTTCCACTCTGTAAAACGAAAAATTGCATATTAATAAATAACGTCCTAAATTACAAATATTACAACATTTCAACAGACACAATATTGATTGTTACATTAGTACGACAAAGTTCTAAAGTAATTATCGACTGTTGCTGTTGACTGTACCTACGTACCTAAAATGCTTACGCATATTGTATAAGATGCAGCATGTATATATAATGGATGCCGCCTTTTCAGGACTGTAATGTAAGGCTCGGTCGCTACCCAGGCAGCGGAAGGCTCCTTTTAAATAGCCATTTGTACGTTCCACCGTGTTTCTCACGAGACAACGCCAGTTCGTGTAATTTTCTTCTGGACTATCCGGGGCAGCATTTATGATTGGAGTCATGAGCCATGGCTCCAGAGCATACCCCGAATCGCCTGCAAAATAAAATTCCGGTAAAGAAGTTAGTGAATAATTAAATTACGGGCTATAGGCTACTTATATGTTCATATAATTTTTACATAAATAAACCAAATAATTATATTTATATACATCCAAATTAGTGCATACACTATAAAATGTTTAGATAAATGTACACTTCAATCAATTTCTATTACATACTATTAAGTATACAAGTAGAGAGAGAATGTCTTTCTAAAATATATATGTTTAGCTTTTGCCCGCGACTTCGTCTGCGTCAACTTCTATTCCCTAATTCATCCCTTTGAAGGATGATTCCCGGGACAAAAAGTATCCTATATATTAATCCAGGCTATAATCTCGTTGTATACCAAATTTCATCATAATCCGCTCAGCCGTTTTTGCGTGATTGAGTAACAAACATACTCACAAACACACTAACTTTCGCATTTATAATATTAGTAGGATTAGTAACTTAGTAATTAACTAGGTCTCATATAAATAACTGTCTTACCCAGAAGGAAATATTCACCGATTCTTTCTTCGTATAATCTCCTCATTTCTTGTTTTATGACCGAGTTATTAAATATAAATTGGTCATGGACGCTGCCAGGGTATCGAGCCAAAACTCCCAAAATGAAGGCGTCTACATCTGCCACCTGATAAGAAATAATATCATATTCCTGCTTAGTCTCAATTTTTCTTTAATTTAGAAATCATATTTCTAATTATAATGGGTGCATACAGACAACATGGCATTACACAGTAACACAACTGTCACTCACGTCTTTAACGTCGAATGTCGCTCGACATATGAGTGAGTGACCCGTTTATTATACTATTTCAATATGTCTGAGACTCACGAGACAGTTTTCTATTAAAAACATAACTGTCGTTGGGTCATCATCATCAATACAAAGATGATTTGGGTTAAAGGAGTGGTAGCTATTCAACTTATTTTTTTATTCATGTACATCATCATCCTCTTAACGCTTTTTAGTTGTACTCTAAAGGAGCCTTTGGTATGCAGTGGCTTCAGCAAATAATCCCAAAACTCAAAAATCAATTGCCATATGACTAGCGGAGGAGGCAACTAGACCTCATTGGGATAAACCAGTTTTATCATGTTTCCCTTAACAAATATTGCTTTAACATATGCACTGCTGCACAATTTCACACATCACTTATCATTTAGTCAGCAAGTACTTAGCAAGTTCTGTATTCTGAAGTTTGTTAATATTAAAAGCAAGTATTATTAATATGCAGGATAGTTATTGAAGAATAACAAGTTTTCTGATATATATATAATTTATTCAATACAGTTGTGTAAGTATGACAACTACTACAAGTTACAAAATACATATCTTACCAATTGCACATTGATGGTATGTACCCCTTTTCTATTTATGTATTGCACACCATGGGGCAATGGCGGAGGAAAAATCTCCACATGGGTGCAATCTATGGTACCCAATACATTAGGGCTCCCAAATTTCTCACGGAATCCCTCGGATATGCGATTCCTTGAGGCAGCATCCCCAGGGAATTTGATCCAGCGTCCCATATGTCTGTAAGATACATACAATACACTTTATCTCACACAATCACACAAATCAATCAGATACACACAGAATCAAAATAGCAACATGGGCATATTTGCAGGATTCAATTAATGTACTGTAAAAATCATTTAAAATTTAATGATTATTAAAAGGCGATTACAACTTACGTCAACATGGCTTCACAGAACTGTGCCAAGTATTTGCTGACCGTGGTCTGTGAAATACACAGCCCGTGGTCTTGGCCTGTGCCACGCTGGTAAGAACCATCAGCCATAAATCTGACTGATGTCAGAACCTGTAAATATATTTTCACAAAGGTTTAATAGGCCTACATCAGCCTCATGCAGAAATGGGTGCAGATAGACATTAGTCATAGGTATTTTCAGCAGTTGATTTAATCTCTATATGTGGTTATAGGAATCCCCCATAATTTCAATGAATTAATACGGTTTCTTACCTTTATATGCACAGGCAAGCTGTCGGTCCGTACAGCATTCAGTTGGCCCTCAATTTGATCACATATATAGAATGCCAAGTCTTTTGAAATTCTATAAATGTGAACAAATTCGGGCTAAGGCAACTCGAACGGATTCGACGCGTCGCGAATAATTCGCCGGTGCAATTTTCGTGCCTCTTTATCCGCTTGTAATGATATTAAATAACACACATACGGTGAGGACATGGTAAGTTATCAGTTTTTAATCAAATAAACTCACAAACTGAGCAAATTCCAAATCTCTAAAACTTACGTATTTTGACATTAACACAGCGTTAAAATTTACCGGGGGTCTCGAAGGAGCCACATACATTTACGTCCATCAATTGTTTATACCGTCATTTTATATGTGCCTAAATCATGAGCATGTTAGCATTTGACGTTAACATTTTCGTTTTATGTGCATGACGTTATAAATGGTCATATTCTATGTAGATGTCAGTACAGCATGTTAGGCCATGACAGTAACTTTTTATATGTCGGTAACGACCATATAACATGACGGTATAAGTCGTCATTTTGACATCATCTTAGCCCTGCAGCAGGGCCGTCATGTTATATGGTCGTTACCGACATATAAAAAGTTACTGTCATGGCCTAACATGCTGTACTGACATCTACATAGAATATGACCATTTATAACGTCATGCACATAAAACGAAAATGTTAACGTCAAATGCTAACATGCTCATGATTTAGGCACATATAAAATGACGGTATAAACAATTGATGGACGTAAATGTATGTGGCTCCTTCGAGACCCCCGGTAAATTTTAACGCTGTGTTAATGTCAAAATACGTAAGTTTTAGAGATTTGGAATTTGCTCAGTTTGTGAGTTTATTTGATTAAAAACTGATAACTTACCATGTCCTCACCGTATGTGTGTTATTTAATATCATTACAAGCGGATAAAGAGGCACGAAAATTGCACCGGCGAATTATTCGCGACGCGTCGAATCCGTTCGAGTTGCCTTAGCCCGAATTTGTTCACATTTATAGAATTTCAAAAGACTTGGCATTCTATATATGTGATCAAATTGAGGGCCAACTGAATGCTGTACGGACCGACAGCTTGCCTGTGCATATAAAGGTAAGAAACCGTATTAATTCATTGAAATTATGGGGGATTCCTATAACCACATATAGAGATTAAATCAACTGCTGAAAATACCTATGACTAATGTCTATCTGCACCCATTTCTGCATGAGGCTGATGTAGGCCTATTAAACCTTTGTGAAAATATATTTACAGGTTCTGACATCAGTCAGATTTATGGCTGATGGTTCTTACCAGCGTGGCACAGGCCAAGACCACGGGCTGTGTATTTCACAGACCACGGTCAGCAAATACTTGGCACAGTTCTGTGAAGCCATGTTGACGTAAGTTGTAATCGCCTTTTAATAATCATTAAATTTTAAATGATTTTTACAGTACATTAATTGAATCCTGCAAATATGCCCATGTTGCTATTTTGATTCTGTGTGTATCTGATTGATTTGTGTGATTGTGTGAGATAAAGTGTATTGTATGTATCTTACAGACATATGGGACGCTGGATCAAATTCCCTGGGGATGCTGCCTCAAGGAATCGCATATCCGAGGGATTCCGTGAGAAATTTGGGAGCCCTAATGTATTGGGTACCATAGATTGCACCCATGTGGAGATTTTTCCTCCGCCATTGCCCCATGGTGTGCAATACATAAATAGAAAAGGGGTACATACCATCAATGTGCAATTGGTAAGATATGTATTTTGTAACTTGTAGTAGTTGTCATACTTACACAACTGTATTGAATAAATTATATATATATCAGAAAACTTGTTATTCTTCAATAACTATCCTGCATATTAATAATACTTGCTTTTAATATTAACAAACTTCAGACTACAGAACTTGCTAAGTACTTGCTGACTAAATGATAAGTGATGTGTGAAATTGTGCAGCAGTGCATATGTTAAAGCAATATTTGTTAAGGGAAACATGATAAAACTGGTTTATCCCAATGAGGTCTAGTTGCCTCCTCCGCTAGTCATATGGCAATTGATTTTTGAGTTTTGGGATTATTTGCTGAAGCCACTGCATACCAAAGGCTCCTTTAGAGTACAACTAAAAAGCGTTAAGAGGATGATGATGTACATGAATAAAAAAATAAGTTGAATAGCTACCACTCCTTTAACCCAAATCATCTTTGTATTGATGATGATGACCCAACGACAGTTATGTTTTTAATAGAAAACTGTCTCGTGAGTCTCAGACATATTGAAATAGTATAATAAACGGGTCACTCACTCATATGTCGAGCGACATTCGACGTTAAAGACGTGAGTGACAGTTGTGTTACTGTGTAATGCCATGTTGTCTGTATGCACCCATTATAATTAGAAATATGATTTCTAAATTAAAGAAAAATTGAGACTAAGCAGGATGTTCGGTCTTTTTATTACTTTGAGAACTCTATGGTTAATTTGATTATAAATATATGTCATGTCTGTCAATCAGTCAATAAAAGTCATGTCGATATAAAACTACGTTTTCTTTAAACACAATTAAAATAAATCACCAATAACGTGAACATGATCCTTTCAGAACCGGATCTTTAAATAATTCAGTGACCTAAACATATACAAATATAATTTGCGGTAGTAAGTTCCCATATTTCGATCGAAAAGTATAAATTCGTTTACAACATGAATCCGACAGAGAAACTTATGGCGCTTCAAGTAGACAGCTTGGAAATTATCGAAAGAGCGTATATTAATTTCAAGAAGTCTCCGAAGGAGAGAATTACATTGGGGTATGTACAAGGTCGGTTGGAAGCATTAGAAAATTACTTTCGAGAATTTAAGTGCATGCATGAAAAAATTGTTACAAGCGTTTCGAAAGAAGACAAAAGCAAACTGTCATATTTCACGGACGATGTATTTGACAGTTACGAAGAACGTTTTTACATTTACAAAGGCGAGTTAAAGACGGTTTTACAGAAATTTAGCAACGACGCAAAGAGTAACCAAGGCATACAGGGTGGTCATGGTACCCAATCTATACAGAGGGGTAATAGTTCCGGTCATGTGCCGATAAGTGAAATTAGATTACCACATATCACCATTCCCTGCTTCAGTGGAGACTATACAGAATGGCAATCATTTCATGATTTGTTTACGTCACTTATACATAAGAATGGTTCACTGGACGATGTGCAAAAGATGCATTACCTTAAAGTCAACCTGAAAGGTGACGCAGAAGTTCTTTTACGACAATTTCCCATTACTGGCGAGAACTATACACAAGCATGGACCATTCTGAAGAAGCGCTATGACAACAAAAGGTACATTGCTAACTGTCTCTTAAAGAAATTCTTTGCCCAAAGGACGATCGTTCAAGAATCAGCCACCGCCTTGAAGCAGTTGCTAGATACATCCGTCGAATGTCTGAATGCACTTAAAAATCTCGGCTTACCAACACCTCAATG
Source organism: Epiblema foenella (assembly GCA_963556455.1). Taxonomy (NCBI): domain Eukaryota; kingdom Metazoa; phylum Arthropoda; class Insecta; order Lepidoptera; family Tortricidae; genus Epiblema; species Epiblema foenella. The sequence continues at coordinate 11,499,062 of OY747098.1, read as the reverse complement.
GGATGCAATCATCATTTATATCGTCGTGTCAAAACTGGACTCTGGAACTCATAAGCATTGGGAGGAGTTGATTAATGGAGAGGAGTCTGCAGTATTCCCATCGTTTGAGAAGTTGAAGTCGTTTTTGGAGACTCGGTTCAGAACTTTAGAGATGGTAGAACCGGTCAGCAAGAGTTACAAACCACCTCAACCCAGGACGTTCCATGTCACAGCCAACGATATCGAATGCGCATTCTGTAAAGACAAACATTTAATACACCATTGTAAACAATTTTCGAAGCGACCAGTGGATGAGAGATACGACTTTGTTCGTGATAACAATCTCTGTTACAACTGCCTTATACCAAACCATGCAGTATGGCGATGCAAGCAGAAGACGTCATGCCAGGTCTGCAAGAGGCGACATCATTCATTGCTGCATCGAGATACAAAACAAGTGGAAGAAATGCAAGAAAACAAGAAGGTAGACATGACTAAAGAGGACTCAAAGGTGGTTGCACATGTTAGACCAAGTGGAGAAGGAGAAGGACAAAACATTTTGTTGGCCACAGCCCTGGTGGAAGTGACTTCAAAGTGTGGACAGCCACAGGTCTACAGGGCGTTGATTGATCAGGGATCCGAAGCTTCCTTTGTCACAGCTCGAGTGGTCGAGCTGTTAAAGTTGAAGAAAACGGCAGTTAGCGGAGTGGTCTCTGGGATTAGCGACGACAACAACGTGTGCATCAAAAATAAGGTGGAATTACAGATCTCGTCGAGGTATGAACCTGATTTCGGTCTCAAGGTAAATGCTTATGTATTAAAGTCTTTGACTCGTAGCTTGCCTGCTAGGGAAATCAATTGTAATATGTGGCCTCAACTTGATAGTATAAAGTTAGCTGACCCCACCTTCAACACTCCGAGTAAGGTAGATATTCTTCTCGGGGCTGATGTTTTTGGCAAAATCATTGACTCTGGGTTTATGAGAGGGCCGGGCGATGTAGTCGCTCAGTATACACACCTAGGTTGGATTTTGTCAGGTAACACTAATACAACTTCTTCCAGTACACACAGAATTACAAGCTTTCATGTCTTGCGTCAAGTGGAGGAAGACAACAATCTTTGGAAGAAATTCGAAGAGGTTGAAACAAAAGGTTATACAAACATGAAAACTTGTCCAAGGGAAGAAGAATTATGCGAAGAAGTTTACAATACAACAAGTAGAAGGGACGACACTGAAAGAAATATAGTAAACTTACCGCTGATGCAAAGCGTTGAGAATACAGTGAAATCACGCGGAGAAATAAAACAACAAACTATCGAGAAATTTAAACAGCTCGAAGGAAGATTTAATAAAAATAAAATATTTAAGAAGGAATGTACAAATGCTACACAGGAGTATATGGAGTTGGGTAATATCAAGAAAGCAGAAACGGAAATAGAAGTTAAATCTGTATACCTTACACGGCACGCTGTTGTGGAAAATGAGGATCCTACCAAGATGCACATGGTCGTCACCACACCAACCATAAGTTCGAACAGCGTCGCCTTAAACAATGCTTGGATGAATGGATCCATACTTCAGTCAAACTTACGTAGCCTGGCGATTCACGAGAAAGCACACAAGATCTGGGTGATTGAAGACGTTGTTAAGATGTACCGTCAAGTATGGATGACAGACAAGCACACAGATTTACAGCGAATCGTTTGGAGAGATAAACCTTCTGAAAAAATAGAAAGCTACAAATTACTTACGGTGACCTTTGGGACAGCTGCTGCACCTTACCTGGCGGTACGCACACTTAGTCAATTGGCTAATGATGAAAACCACATGTACCCTCGTGCAGCACCCATAGTGAAAAACAGCTTCTACATGGACGATCTGATGACAGGACACGAAGATGTATCTGAAATAAAGAAACTCCGTTATGAGATTAACAGTCTGTTAAGGGTATGCAGTTTTGAAATGCAGAAATGGTCGAGTTATACTGAAGAGCTGTTGGAATTACTTTACTTTCTTCGAGATGGTAAAGTAACTGAGGAATCTGAAAACAAAATAGACATTAAATTAGACAAGGTCAAAATAAGATTGGGACATACTTGGAATATAAAAGATAATATTGTATACTTACCAAAATCCATGATCCCGACTAAACGAGAGATTTTATTACAGGGACTTACTTTCTTCTACCTTGTCAGCTGGTTAGCTCCTGCATTCATTACATGTCAAGTTATGATACAAAAACTGTTGCTCAGCAGTCTCGGTTGTAATGATGATTTGCCACCTGAAATTAGAGAAGAGTGGACGAACTACCACAAAGAGTTACACGAACTTCAGGCAGTACAGATTGCCCGCTGGATAGGAATAATGGTTCGTAGCAAAGATGTTCTTGATGGCTTCGCAAATGCCTCTCCAGTCACCGAAAAGATTGCAGTCGAAGAAGGCGTCGCTCGTGTCATCTTGCTTACAATTAAAACAAAGGTAAGCTTGACCAAATCGACGATTCCGCGATTGAAGCTATGCGCAGCGATAGTGACGACGAGACTTCTGCGTGAGATGTCCCATTTGTTGAATACTTCTATGAACAAAACACTTGTTTGGAAGGACTCAATTACAGTGTTATCTTGGTTACAATTACAACCAAGTCGAGGGCCAATATGTGCCAGAGGTGGAGTATCGGATATTACACAACACAATATAGACCATGACAAGCGGCAACGGGTACAGCCAGCAGTAGAAGAAGTGGGCAGCAACATGTGGTGGACTGGATTTGAAAGATTGAAGAATAAGGATATAGAATTCAATATAACAACAATACCTGCGGTAGACTGTAGGCAGATATTTAACTACAGATTAAAGGACAACCCAAAGCAGCAAAGATTGCCATCGATTTCAAGATTTAAGAACATTTTAGCCCTTTATCTCAAATGTCTACGATGTACAGGAGAACCAAACAGACAATGGTTATTGAATACAAAACTCAAAGAAATTATACAATGTATCAAATATTATGAAGGTTTGGCAAGAAGTATACAAATGCAGGATTTGAAAGAAAACAGAATATTAAAAACGGGACAGCTACCGGCTTCGAGCGTTACACCTCGTCGCGCTAGAGTCAAAATTAAATGTAGCTTATATTGTTTAGTCTATTTTACCCCGAGTAAGTTTACGGTGGGCGGTTAACTTCATATTGTCACTAGGCATTATTTACTTATTAAGGTCCTTCGAATTGTTAGTTTATGTTAAAGTTATGTTTTATGAATGCTTAGTGAACGATGTTGAACACTTTTGTTAATTTATGTTGTCATGTAATATGTAGTCATGTTACGATCATGAAGTTTGTTTTTGTGACATCTATGTATGTTTATATATGAGTTACGTTCTTAAGGTATAGTTAACACCACCTAAGTGTAAAATAAGTATTTTGGTGGGCGGTATGTTCGGTCTTTTTATTACTTTGAGAACTCTATGGTTAATTTGATTATAAATATATGTCATGTCTGTCAATCAGTCAATAAAAGTCATGTCGATATAAAACTACGTTTTCTTTAAACACAATTAAAATAAATCACCAATAACGTGAACACAGGAATATGATATTATTTCTTATCAGGTGGCAGATGTAGACGCCTTCATTTTGGGAGTTTTGGCTCGATACCCTGGCAGCGTCCATGACCAATTTATATTTAATAACTCGGTCATAAAACAAGAAATGAGGAGATTATACGAAGAAAGAATCGGTGAATATTTCCTTCTGGGTAAGACAGTTATTTATATGAGACCTAGTTAATTACTAAGTTACTAATCCTACTAATATTATAAATGCGAAAGTTAGTGTGTTTGTGAGTATGTTTGTTACTCAATCACGCAAAAACGGCTGAGCGGATTATGATGAAATTTGGTATACAACGAGATTATAGCCTGGATTAATATATAGGATACTTTTTGTCCCGGGAATCATCCTTCAAAGGGATGAATTAGGGAATAGAAGTTGACGCAGACGAAGTCGCGGGCAAAAGCTAAACATATATATTTTAGAAAGACATTCTCTCTCTACTTGTATACTTAATAGTATGTAATAGAAATTGATTGAAGTGTACATTTATCTAAACATTTTATAGTGTATGCACTAATTTGGATGTATATAAATATAATTATTTGGTTTATTTATGTAAAAATTATATGAACATATAAGTAGCCTATAGCCCGTAATTTAATTATTCACCAACTTCTTTACCGGAATTTTATTTTGCAGGCGATTCGGGGTATGCTCTGGAGCCATGGCTCATGACTCCAATCATAAATGCTGCCCCGGATAGTCCAGAAGAAAATTACACGAACTGGCGTTGTCTCGTGAGAAACACGGTGGAACGTACAAATGGCTATTTAAAAGGAGCCTTCCGCTGCCTGGGTAGCGACCGAGCCTTACATTACAGTCCTGAAAAGGCGGCATCCATTATATATACATGCTGCATCTTATACAATATGCGTAAGCATTTTAGGTACGTAGGTACAGTCAACAGCAACAGTCGATAATTACTTTAGAACTTTGTCGTACTAATGTAACAATCAATATTGTGTCTGTTGAAATGTTGTAATATTTGTAATTTAGGACGTTATTTATTAATATGCAATTTTTCGTTTTACAGAGTGGAAACTGATGACTACCAGGCCCCTGCTCAGGAAGAAGAAGATAGCGCGCACCCGCACAATCAGCAGGGTCAATTAATAAGGGTGGCCGAGCAGAAGCGGGCCAATATAATTAATAGATATTTTAACTGATAACAGTATTTTTATTAACTTTTTTCTTGTAATCGTTAAACCGAATCTAATTCCTGTATGGCTAGCACATACTCGCCTCGAGAGTATATCGGATTATACCAGTCTCTTTTTGATAGGTGCTGTTAGAAAGTGATGGATAGGTCGAGATAAGCCGACAAACTGACGTTTCCATCATGCGCTAGCCCTACTGAGAAGACGCCAGTCTATAGCTTCTTAAAATAAATAGTACCTACGGATAGTAGCTATACAAAAATATGATCAAAATGACAGCCCATAGTAAACAAAGAACTTTGTATTTTAGTTTAGTTAACATTTGAACAAAAATAAATTTCATAAAACGGTCTGTACAGTCAAGGGCATAAATATGTATACATTTTTGGACCTTATTTTAATGGAGTAAGATGAAATAATGTATACATATTGGTGCTCTTGACTGTACCTACTTAATTGAAGGCATGTTTACGATAACGAAATAACTGCTTAGATTGGTTGACACTCGGTCAAGAACAATAGAAATGACAGCAGATGTCGACCAGTCTTGTTATGTTGTTTTTGTAAACATCCCTTCAATTAACACAGTCAATAAGTAAGATCTAGATAAGTCGTAGCGTTCATTTGGCACGACTGAGATGAAATAAAAACTATACACAGGTTTTTGGAAACTATATGCCATTACACTACTCGGTCTTATGAAGTTTAACCGTTTCACCGCCATTGACTTGATACGAAGTTCGCACATTTCGTGCCCCACACGCCAGCGATTTCACATCTAGTCAGTTTTTTCAGTCAAATAGCTACTGACGTGCGTTGGCATGAAATTAATTTCGCATTTGACATCTGTGACAGTTAGCGTGTGGGGCAAAACTTTTTGCTTGTATCGTGGCGGGAAAAAGGTTAATTCTTGAGACATTACAAATGTCAAATTAAAATTAGTCAACACCAACAATGTTAAACTCTAATGTAGAAAGTAATTAACAATAAATTAAAACCTATACATGTACAATGTTACTTAAAACTGAACGCCGCCTCCAAAGAAAATTTTGCTGTGGAGAATCATCAGGTGTTACTTTTTAAATTATAAGTAATATCTTAATTTAAAGTTTGGGTTTACAAATATTTAATACAGAAATCTGCCATACGGGTCGTCAAATACCTACAAGCACCCATATGACAAAGTTTACAACTTTCAAAGTACTGACACATCTTTCTATTAAACTATAACTCTTGTACAGTCACCAGCATTAATATCTACCAAAACATAAGCGACATAGATATCTGATACTACTCTTTTTGTAGGGCCGTAAGGACGTGTTAGATATTGGTGCTGTTGACTGTACCTACGTCCTAAGATATTTTCTAACGTATATTTGGCATGACTGAAATGACAGAAGATGTCGACCAGTCTTGTCAGTTATGTTCTTTTTCTAAACATCCCTTCAATTTTTTTGAAGTAATTAACAAAGTCAAATAAATAGTCGTAGCGTTCATTTGGCACGACTGAGATAAAATAAAAACTATACACAAAGGTGTTTGGAAACAATATGCTATTATACTACTCGGTCTTATGAAGTGTAATTCTTGAGACATTTCGAATGTCAAATTAAAATTACTCAACACCAACAACGATAAACTCTAATGTAGAAAGTAAATAACAATATATTAAAATCTATACATTGACCTACACTACAATGCATCTTAAAATGAGCGCCGCCTCTAAACAAACATTCGTTATTAATAATCATCAAGTGTGTTACTTATTAATTATAACGAATCTTTACGTAACAAAACATTGGAGACGCTTTCATTTTATTATTAGGTTTACTCTATAACTGTTTAATACTGAAATCTGTCATATGGTTGATCAAATATCAGGACAATGACCAACATGACATGAAAATTTACTACTTTCAAAGTACTGACACATCTTTTATTAGAGCTTAAATTATAAATCTTGTATGTTATAAGATATCCTAACGTCCATTTGGCACGACTGAAATCAAATTTAAAATTATAAACCTAATCTATATGTTGTGTCCTATACCGGTGTTTGAAAGCAAGTCAGTTTCACACCACTTCTTGCACTTAGGATTAATCAGGTAAACACCTGTAATACCACCCATGACTCTATGAATTGCAACATATTCGCTCATCTTTCTGTCTCTTAAAAATCACGGTTCCGTCCTGTAAAAAAGAACAAATATTATGTTATAAAATGTACAAATGTAATTTTATTATTTGTAGGTATTTGTGTTGTAAATAAATATTTTTTAGCAGTATCTGACATCACCATCAGATTTTAAAAAAACAAAGATAAAAAAAATACAAATAGATGTTAAAAAAAAAAATACAACAGTTATGGACGTTCTTATGTATTTCTGGAGCTAATTATTCAAAATTTTAGAAAGACATACATATTTCACTGGAAAAGGATACATCAATATACATACATACCTTTAATTTTACCAGCTCAATTTTGCCGCGTTTTATTTCTGTTGAATTAAAAAAAATGTTACTCTGGGTGATATTTTCGTAATTAGGAACATAAAATAGCTTTGTCTGATACTAACGTCTACTTAGTGTTGTGTTCTGATACTAACTATATTGAAGCGAACACGACTTTATTGTAATGGCCTTAGAGAGCATGTTCAGATATTTTAGAGTAGGTACAGATACATTTGATGGCGACAGTACCCACCACCTGAAGTACGAGTACCTCCACCTTGCAGAAGACCACAGCCATAATAACATTATGTACTCTACAAGTATTTAGTGTTGTGTTGTGTTCCTGGAGGTGAGCAAGGTTGCACGAGCTTCTCAGGCATATCTATGCCTGGAACAAGGACTGTAGTGGAGGTTATCTAACCTCCACTCCAGTCTTGTGTTGAGAGCGAAGGATCTAAATTTGTCCCTTCTGCTGTCGACACATCAGTGAATCCTCAAATTGTATATAGGGTCAGCAACGAGCACGTGACTCCTTTGGAGTTGCGAGCGTCTATAGGCTGCGTGTCCGCTTACCATCAGGTGGACAGTACACTCGTTTGTCACCGTCGTTGTATGAAAAATAAAAACTAGCCCTGTACATATGAGTAGGTAAGGCAGCCAGAGCTGCCGAGGATACGCTGTGTCGAAATTGAAGTGCGTGCGTGCGTGTGATATATATTTGCATTTGTTGTATCAACATTCAAAAAACTCCTCAAATCAATAGAAGGTCGCGGCCAAGGAATGTGTTACACTAAGCGGCGACGCGCTTGTGATTTATCTTGCGACTCAAGCCACAAACTCTCGTAAGCTAGACCTGCTTGAAATGAGGGGGTCGTAAGATTTCTTGGCTGGCCACATAAAGTGTATATCATCAGATCAATCCTGGAGTCCCTGAACCCTGGAAAGTTGGGCATATAAGACGCAGTGGCGACACGCCTGTTGCGCCAGGAAGTACTTACGATTGTTGGTTAATTTTAGTGTTTTCATTTCTGGTGAAACTTGCGGCGCGACCACCTAGAAAAAGAAGTTTAATTAGCATTCTGAATGCCTCATTCAAAATATTTAAATACATATTAACTTACATAACTGCGAATAGCTACTTAGCACTACTTACTGACTACTGATTGCTAAATTTCAGATTTTATTTTTTAGTTCATAAACTAACCCGGCAATTTTGATCCATGTTTGGACGTATCGGACTTGCCACTGGGCTACTGGCCGCCTCTGTTTGGCTTGAGCCAGCCATTTTGTATACACGACTAGGACTGCTTCTGAAATCATAGTTTAAAACTCTTGAATATTTTATCACAGTAGAGACTTTGTTATTGCATGTATATGATATACACATAAAATATATACTAAAAACACTATAACCAAGAATGGAAGACTCATTCAAAATCATCACAGTAGTTTCAGTGCAGTCACAACCTATATATAATTTATCACTTACTTCATTTCATTTAATATTTCTCTTAGAACATTATTCTGTTGCCGTTGTTCACTTAATAATTCTGCTGTGGTCGCATTATTTTTTTTAATTTCGATCACAAGTTCCTGGAAACAATAATTGAAAATAAGTAATTTTATTTCAACTAGATACTTAATGGTCAACCAAAAAAATTATACATAATAATTAAACGAAATCATACATATATTGGCAAAATTAATTACTTTCATAATCTCAATTTGGGCCACATGCAAGTTTTTGAATTGTTCTGCGTTTGTTGAAGGCCGCATTCGACGTGCCCTTTGCGCCCCACCAGCAGTGACAGAAGCACGATTAGATGCCCGAGGTGGTGCTGGTGCTTGAGCTGGTGAAGGGGCTGATGCTGCTGATGCGGGAGCTGGAGTTCGAGCTGATGTGGGAGCTGGAGTTTGAGATGATGTGGGAGCTGGAGTTCGAGATGACGTGGGTGCTGGATTTCGAGCTGGTGTGGAACTTGGAGTTCGAGCTGATGTGGGAGCTGGAGTTTGAGCTGGTGGAATAACTGGTGCCCAGAAATCAACAGGGATTGAAGGATCAGGAGAAACTGCGGGAGAAGGAACACAGGTAGATGAGAAAGGCAATGGTGAATGCCAGGCCTGACTAGTGCTGGGTAATAGTGAAGGTGGGCTGTTTTGGTGGTATGGTGGACTAGCAGTAAAATCTATCTCTTCTATCTGAAATAAGCAAAGAATGTTGTAATGTCAGTTAACTGTATGGTGAAGTGAGTCTCATGATTAAGTTAATCATTATTATAGTCATGAAATTTTTATCACCAATAACTTAAATTTCTGTTTCTAACTCAATGTCAGAAATCAATTCTGTGATGGATGCCATAAAATAAAAATAAAAAAATGTTTCCAACTCATTCTGAGACATTCTATTTTGAACAAAGAAACAAAAATAATTATGCTATGAGCTATGAATAACAAATTTATAAACTTGAAAGTTTAATTAATGTATTACTTAATGAGTCATTTTATTTAATGTCCATGGCATTAACATAATTATATATTATTAGCGCAATGTAACTTAGAAAACTATGTTAACACAAAGCTATAGAAAGTAAATCATTCATTAAATGACACCAATAACTCACAGTTCCTATTCCAGATTCTTCGTGCCCTACGCCCAGCGATGAATCATGGCCTATGATATTTAAAATTGTTTCAGAAATATCTGAAACTGCTTTTACTTCAATTTGGTTTCCAGTCGCATTCAGTGTTCTTTTGAATTCTGCTTTTTCATTGCGCGCTTTTTTTTTAAGCTCCCGCCATGTCTGGAAATTAAAATATTACAGTATTCACTGCTGCATCACAGTCCTATTTAAAAAAAAATGAATTTAAATGAACACTTACCCTTTGCCATGCGTCTGATGTTTTTGTCGGCCCTAGTTCATTTAATGACTTGGCCAAATCTGCCCAATCCTTATTTTTTTTGGATTTGCCCAATGGGCCTTTAAACTCCCCAATGGCAAAGTCAATATTGTTGGCCATATGGGTGACCAAATATTTAATTTGTTTGTTAGTAGATCGCCTGAAACACTTTGTATATTAAATAAATCATTCAGCAGGCATGGTGCTCAAGTTGTATATAAATTAAAATGATCTTACGATTTTTTATTTTCTTTGTCTTTTTTCTTTTCCATTTTACTTAATGTATTTTAATGGCCAATGATCTGAAATTAAGGTATAAAAATTAATTGTTTTAGTTGATACTGAAATAAGAGTGTATTTAGAAAAAACAGATAACATTAATGTCTACACTGAATGTACACAGAACTAACAGAGGTACATAGGTACCTACTTGGAATATCAGAAATTCTAAGGCGTATGTGAAGTCCCTAACCCGCACTGTGGCCCAGTGCGGGTTAGGGAGTCAAATGAGAAGAAGCTTGTGAAATGCAAATAGGGAGTATATTATACAGACCGGTAATGGAATCAATTGTAAAGGATATGGTAGCCTGTAAGTACTTTAGTTTCCATCAATTTCAAAGTAATGGCTTTCGATACACATAATACATTACTTACAACACAAATCTCGTGCGACTACTCATAACATAATAACTTACTTTAATTTTGATTTCGTTATATTTGTGCGTTGGATTATATTTTCACTTGTTATCGTCAAAACTTTAAGCGCGGCGCGAAGAGATACGAATAAGAAAAAAACACAAAACAACGTCTGTAACTCAACTTAGTATAAGAGTATAACTATTTCTTTGATAAATGCAGTGCTCATAGTTCTCCTTAATTTAGTAGGATTATATTGGGTTACTAACCATAGACTACATTTGAACGAATGAAATGAATGTAATATTTGGTAGAAATCAGTTTTGCACAAATGGCAACGTTAATCTTTTTTTGCTACATATATTATACGCGATGACATAGATATACGTTCCGACATTACCATGTTAACTAAGTACGGTATAAATCGTCACACACATAAGTTTATACGTCGGACCATATATATATGTCGAATTATCATCTTAGCCCCGCTGGGTACGCTAGACATAATCCACGGAAAAGTAACAAAGCCAGAGCCACCGGCGGCAACGGCGTTACCAGCAGATGTATTGGAATATAAGACGGAACTGGATAAATACCAAAGTCTTGACAGTCATGCCTTGCTTATTCTTACGACGAACATGACCGAAGAAACCTTGCATAAGGTCATGCGGTGTAATACGTCAAGTGAAATGTGGACAGAGTTGCATCGTCTTTACGATGGAGCGAAAGAAGATCGAAGCTATGAACTTTGCATGAGATTTTTCCGCTTTCAGAAGACTGAAGATCACGATATGGCTACTCACATCTCGACGCTAAAAAACATCTGGTATGAGTTGAATAAAGAAATTGAAGGAAATGACCTCCCGGAAATGCTTTTAATTTGCAAAATCTTGGATACACTTCCAGATCAATATTTTAATTTCAAATCGAGCTGGCTGTTAATGAATAAGAGCGATCGAAACATCGAAAACTTGACGACACAGTTGTGCGCTCATGAAAGGGCTTTAACAAGTGGAAATAAAGAGGCCGTTGTTGAAGAAGCTCTAATATTGAGATCGAAAGATAAAAGTAAGAATAAAGACAAGAATAGGAAATGCAATTACTGTGGACAGCTTGGGCATAGAGTAAAAACCTGTCTGAAATGGATAGCTGATGGGAAACCACCCAAACCCACGCCAAATAAGCAAAGTACATCTAACGTCAACATGAACCTAATGGCTATTGTAAAGAATGTAGAAGACATCGATCATGACAGCTGGTATGTCGATAATGGTGCTACTAGCCACGTCACAAATCGAGGAGATTTATTTAAAACATTTGAGTACTTCTCTACGTCGCACACAGTTACAACTGCAAACGGTACAGCAATTCAGGCCGTTGGAAAGGGAACCCTGGATATTGAAGCTGACGTTAATGGTACAAAGGAGATTATTACCCTTAACGACGTGTGGTACGTACCATCCATTAAAAAGAACCTGTTTTCGGTGCTGTCAGCTCAGGACAAATTAACGAACACTGTTTTTGAATCCCGAACCCAGAAATGTATAATGAAATATGAAGGTGGACAACATCTACTGATTGGAGTGCGAGCTAAAAATGGAGGACTGTATAAGTTAAACGTCAAAAACATTAAAGGCTCTCATGAAATCAATCATATAGAGATATCTGACCAAATGCAATTATATCATGAGAGGTTGGGACACCAAAATAAGTCTCATGTTAAGAAGGTTGTCGAGACAGAGCTTGGCATAAAGCTGAAATTAGACAGTGAACTCTGCAAAGGATGTGTATTTGGTAAAGCCCATCGCCTCAAATTTGGCACCAGGGAACGTGCGTCACAACCTGGAGAACTAATACACACTGACGTATGTGGCCCATTCAAGAATTCTTACTCCAAATTGAGATATTATGTCCTTTTTAAAGATGACTTCACAAAATATCGTCAGATCTATTTTCTTAAAGAGAAGGCAGAAGTCTATGAGAAACTTGAACAAATGTTGGCAGAGTCTAAAGCTACTGGACATGTTGTGAAAGAGATTTTAAGCGATAATGGCGGAGAATTTGACAATGCCAAAGTTCGGGAAATATTGCATAAGAACGGAGTGCGTCAAAGACTAACTATGCCTTACACACCGGAACAAAACGGGTGCTGTGAGCGCGATAACAGGACAATTGTAGAGTCAGCAAGGGCTATGATGCACGCGCATGAGGAAATGCCTCAAGGCTTATGGGCTGAACTTGTCAATACCGCTGCTTACATTTTGAACCGGACTGGACCAACACAGGAAGGAAAGTCACCTTACGAACTCTGGTTTAGTAAGAAACCCAACATAAGGCATTTGAGAATTATCGGAAGCACCTGTTACGCCCACATCCCAAAATGCAATAGAAAGAAAATGGATAAGAAAGCTGTGAAAGGTGTCTTAATCGGATATGACAATGATGATGGATATAGAATTTGGTGCAAAGAGAACAGTACACTCATACGATCTAGAGATGTAACGTTTCAGGAGAGAACTTTTTCACCACGTAATGAAATCACTTTACAACCTCCTTACATGGATCCAGTGGCATCGACGTCAGCTACAGAACGTCCTACTGTTACTGAGAATGTAGAAGATGCGGAAGATACCGATGACAGTTCGAGTGTTGAAAACGATTTCGACAGATCTATTGAATCAGAACGAGAGATGGAGATGGAACCTGAAAGTGATGAGTATTTATCTGCACAGGAGATAGAAACTGAACGACTCAAAACACTCAGAAATAGAACAAAGCTCAAAACTCCTTCTAGATACAATGATTTTGTTATGACCGTGTGTAGAGATGACGAAGTTAATCCTGAGCCTAGAACATTTAAAGAAGCCATGAACAGTACTGACAAAGAGAAATGGATGAAAGCTATGAAAGAAGAACTAAATTCACTTCAGGATAATGACACGTGGGAAATGGTTAATCTGCCACCTAACCGTAAAGCCATTCCTTGTAAGTGGATTTACAAGATAAAGACGAACCCGGACGGCAGTATCGAAAGATACAAGGCTAGACTTGTCATAAAGGGATTTTCGCAGAAGAAGGGCCTAGATTACTATGAAACCTTCAGCCCGGTTGCTAAGACAAGCACTATTAGAGCTCTCTTGAGTACTGCAGCAAATGAGAATATGACACTAGGACAATTTGACGTATCTACAGCTTTTTTTGTACGGAACTCTCACTGAAGAGATCTTTATGAAACCTCCTGAAGGGTATGAGAGCGGATCAAAGGTGTGCAAACTTAAGAAAAGCCTTTATGGGCTAAAACAGGCACCGAGATGTTGGAACACCTGTATAACGGATTATATTATCCAAATTGGCTTTGAGCAAAGTTCTGCGGATCCATGCTTATTCATCAGAAAGAGAGGGGATAAGAAAGCTATAATCGCCCTATATGTAGATGACGGATTGGTAGCTGCGACTGACGAAAATGAAGTGGACAGTATTTACACAGAACTGAGACAAAAATTTAAAGTCACAACCAAGCCCGCATCTTATTTTCTCGGAATAGAGATAAAAACCTCTAATGACGGATCTATCACAATAGACCAGAAGGCGTATGCAAGAAAGTTGCTGCAACGTTTTGGAATGATTAACTGTAAGCCAGCACCAACACCGATTGTGAAGTATCCGCAAACAGAAAAAATAACGGACACTGATGAACAATTTCCATATCGCGAGGCAGTTGGTGCTCTGTCCTATTTAATGGTTGGCACAAGACCAGACATAGCATTCGCTGTGGGGGTTGTGTCTAGAACATTACAAAGTCCGAGCCATGAAGACACAATAAGAGTCAAAAGAATATTTCGGTACATCCAAGGGACTCTCGACTACGGCATCACATATAATGGTAAGACTAAAAACATCATTATGTACACAGATGCAGATCACGGCGGTGACCCCACTACAGGAAGATCGACTTCTGGCATGGTTTGCCTGTACTCAGGTGGCGCTATATCCTGGCGGAGCACACGACAGAAAACTGTAGCCCTCTCGTCAACCGAAGCCGAGATTGTAGCGGCGAGTGAAGCTGCTCGTGAAGCCTTGTGGCTGAAGAAAATTATCAATGACATAGCTACAGACATCAGAAAAGTGGAATTGCTTGTTAATAACGAGTCGGCATTGAAGCTTAGCAAGAATCCAATCGAGAACCACCATCAGACTAAGCATATGCATGTCAAAAGGAGACACTTCTTCTTAAGAGAGTGTATTCTGAATAACTATTTAGTGGCCACCAAAGTTGCTTCGACGGAAAACTTAGCTGACATGCTGACAAAGCCTCTATACAAACCAAGGCTGATCTATTTAACTGGCATGATGAGCCTCCAGTAAAAGAGGGGAGGGAATGTTAAGAAGAGGTTCTAATACGTATTTACTTGAACTTGTATCGAACACTCATCCCTGTCAATTCTTTTACTGTCAAATATATTTTCATTACAAACATACGATTGCATGATTTATTATGTTTATAATAGGTCACTGCACTGGGGTAGCACTCATATCACACTACGTATCACGTGGGTATGGATTGTGGTATTGATGAATAATGAATATTGAAATAAAATGTTAACCCCATGATAATATTGGCACTCCAATATTGTTGTAATAATCACCATGTAACCGGCCCCATTATAACCACTATGGCCGAAACCGACAATAAAATTCAAATATTATCGGACAATGGGAACAGCAATATCGATGTAGGATCTTATAACGATAACTAATAGTCTGGACACGCCCTTACACCCGCTTGGAGATGTCTTCAAATTTTCAAAATATTTGAGTGGCGTGTCGTAGTTTATAGCTCATTAAATAGATAAATAACGTACTTAAAAAAATATCAGAAAGCAAAGGAATGAAGAGCCACCAAAGTCAACGTTTTTTTACAAAATTGTCTTCCGAAGAATTTTTTAATTTTCCATTGATCTATAAACTAGAAATTATTATAAATTTGGTTTTTAACTGAAATTTCATAATTTTTCGTATAATAACCAACCTTTTTGCGGTTGCTGCCCTAAATGTGCGGAGTCCAGCACGCACTTAGCCGGTTTGTATTAGTTTTTCTACAACGTTAACAGAACTTTAACAATTATCGTAAAGAAATACTTTGATTCACAACGTAAATTGTGTTTTAATTTTTTTAACAATATTATTAATCACATAAGCACTATAAAACAGTCAAATTAATCAAACAAGCACAGTAAAAATAACATAAAGAAAAGATAAAACATCACAAAAATTTAAATTCCAAATAATCATTACAAATTACGGAAAAATTTTTTTCCTTAATAGCCTATATAGTGTCCCACTGCTGGGCAAAGGCCTCGCCTCTTTTTCGCCACTCGTCTCGGTCGTGTGCCAGTTCCCGCCAATCCGTACAAAATGTATCAAGGTCGTCCCACCATCTCCTATTCGGTCTGCCTCTGCTTCGGGAGCCATCTTGTGGGATCCATTCAGTGGCTAAGTAGCCCGTCGCTCCGAGTGCATTTGACAGACATGCCCAGCTTATTTAATAGCCTTATCGCTTGGTAGTTGGCGGAGTGTTTGACCTCTTTAAATTTACTAATGACAAGCTGTGTCAGATCTTTCCTTCTCGATGCAAGACGTGTTTGCCTCTGTTCTTGAGTTTCAATTTCATTAATGCGTTTGACCAAGTCTGTAAGAACTACCAATATATAGAGGCAAGGAATAGTTAAAATTTTGTATTGAATAAAGTAGGGTTTTCAAGATGTCTGCTGTGAAACCTTGGCAATAATCCGAACCACTCTTTTCTGCGCAACAAATGCAGCCTGAATGTTATATTTGTAACTGTTGCCCCGAAATTGAATACTGTAACGAAACTTGGATTCAACCAATGCATAATATACCATTTTGAGTTCAGTTAGTCGTAGTTCATCCCGAAGACTTCGAAGAGCGTAACACGCAGAACCAATCGAGCCGACCGCTGCCGAGACCTCTGGTTTCCAATTCAGCATGCAGTCAACGTGAACCCCAAGAAACTTTCCTGTTTCAACCCGTTTTACAGTTTCACCTTCAAGAGTCAGCTGCAGAGAATCCTTAGTTCTTGATGTAGGTTTAAAAATAAGAATATTCGTTTTACTGTAGTTCAATTTAAGGTTATTTATTTTAAACCAAAACTGGAAAGTTTCAAGAGTGTAATTTACTTTGGTGTTTAACTCTGAAATGTAGGCCGATAGCCGATATAACAACATTTGTGTCATCAGCATAAACGACTAAATTACTGTTTAGTACCTTATTGTGTAAAAATGGAATCATGTCATTGGTAAACATAATGAAGAAAATAGGGCCCAATATTGAACCCTGTGGTACCCCTTTATTTATGCTGGCTACACTCGATTTGTAGGATTTTTCATGATTACCTTGTGCCCAGCTTATCTTTACAAATTGTTTCCTATTGGTTAAGTATGGTCGAAAAAGATCCAAAGTTTTTCCTCTGACTCCATAATGCTCTAACTTACCTAAAACTGTCGTATGATTTACACTGTCAAAAGAATTCCTAAGATATCTAAGAGAATTCCTGCCACTTTTTTTTACATTCAGCAGATCAACTACATCTCTAATAAAAGTACCAACTGCCTCGCTCGTGCCTTTACCTTTTTGGTATACATATTGCCTTACTAGCCTATCTTTCATTAGTCTCTCAAGCAGCTTGGAAAGAGTTGGTAGAAGTGAAATGCTCTTTCAGATAGAGAGTTTTTTGATAAAATGGGCCCCAGCGAATAGATACTTCTAAAAGCGGCGTTACGTATATTTTGCGGTATAATGAAAATATGGAAAGTGTCACGTCGACTTTCCGTATCATTGAAATTGTGAAAATATGGCTAACGTATAGGTTGTCAAATGTAAAAATTGAGAACTGAAAAGCGGGCATTTGAATTGCGGACAAATAATATTGTGATGAGATGAATCTGTGGTATTTCAAACAGTTGCAAAACAAAACATTTGGATTGTAAAGATTCGGTGAACCGTTTTCGGACAAGTGAAATTCGGTGAATAGTTTTTCGAAACATCGATAGGTTACCCTCGCCAGCAAATGTTGTCTTTTATAACTGTGATTGGTATACCATCGTATCCACACGATCTTTTTGGTTTCAGCTTTTTCACCAGAGTACTGACCTCATGATTATTTACCGGTTCAAACAACATATCGCCTTCAACTCTTGCCACCTGCGATCGTATTAGACCAAGGGCTTGTTCAGTAGCATTGTGTGTATCATTACCATGAATGATTTTTTCTAAAAAAGCATCGCAAACATCAGCAGGATCGTTCAGTACTTTGGAGTCCCCATTTTCATTCTTAGTATTTATTAATAAATTTTCATGCGTTCTAGTTGCCATTTTGTTACGATGTTTCTGAACGACTTTCCATATCTCCTTTGACGAGTCCTCCGCTTTAACAATTAACCTGTGTTTGAACCGCTAATCGCTAATTAATTGTACCTATCTTTCTCTACACAAAGACCTACCTATGTGAAACATAATTATTTCACGTAGGTATTCTTTTTCTGATTGGCTGCGCCTAATTCAAAATGTCCATGAGCTTCGATTTATCTCAATAGAGCCTATCATTGGTTTTTACCTTAATATAGGAAACAAAATGTATTTTAAAATTAAATTAAATTACAAACTTGTATTACGACTCTGTTCAGATTATCCGATATGATATCGGTGTAGGATCCAAAATATGTCTGTCTATTTTTCTGATACATCTCAATTTGTTTTACAACAATAGATGAAGGAATTACGTTGAACCGAATAATTCGGCCAATAATTTGGTTCGGCAACAGCTGGACCTAATATTCGGCCGAATGTTCGTATTCGGTCAAACCCATATTCGGCGCATCTCGCGTCAGTATCAAATGACAGAATTAAAACAAGGGAAATAAATACAAAATAACAAAAAAAAATATTGACGTATCACCATCTGTCCAAAGTCAATCGAAGTGACGCTGAAAACAAATAATACAAAGAATTGAAAGTGTGTCTCTCAGCTATTTTTCAGTAACAGTATTGTGTTAATAGTGACCCAGGAACCGGCCCCATTATAACCATTACGTCCGAAACTGGCAACAAAATGGCGATATCGGTCCGATATTATCGGACAATGTGAAAAGTACAAATGTCGGATTCTACACCGGTATCGTACCGGATAATGTGAACAGAGCCTTATTGAGTAATTGCAGCTTTTATAGCTGGCAAATACAAAAATAATCTCTTCAAGTATTGTGTGATAGCAACACCAACTTCTTTTCGTTGTCAAGCAAAATGGCGGATCAGGTATGTTCAGGTTTTCCTTGGAAAATATTATTTTTCCCAACGTAATTGATTAGTTTTACTCTCAGAACGTTTATTAGCATGGTGCTAGCATGCTCTAAATTAATTACAGTGAAAATGAAAGTGTTCGAAGTGTTAATGTGCATATTGTGTTCATCCACGTGGGGATTGATTCCTGGCCGGTTTTATGATAAAACTTCTTTTATTTGTAGACATAATAGGTTTTCCTACCACTTTCTTCTTAAATATGGTATAAGTTTTATTACTGAGGCATAATATAACTAGTAATATCCCTATTGCGATGCGATCAGTTAGGTTAGTTTTAAACTGAAATTGCCTGAAAATACCTTTACAGCTCTTTACATTATACTCGTTTACTCCATATATCAATTATTTATATGCGGTATAATTAATCAAGTTGAGGTTATTATGCGTCCAATATCAACTGGGTACCTCTAACATAGTTATTACATGTAGTACTTATACTAACCATTATCACCTTACAATAATAATGCATAGTATGGTTTTTTTTTCAATAAAGCTTGTTTCCCCATGGTATTAGCCAGTTCTATGCTTTATTATACGAAGATGAATGCAATACTAATTGAAAATTGCAGACCGAACGTTCATTCCAAAAGCAACCAACGGTTTTCTTGAACCGTAAAAAGGGCATCGGTGTGAAGAGGAGTCGCAAGCCTTTGAGATACCACAAAGATGTGGGGCTCGGGTTCAAGACGCCCCGAGAGGTAACGCATGTAGTGTGCCCGCTAATGTGTGTTTTTTTTTCGTAGACAGAGAAAGCGTTTCAGAAACAGGCCACGGTCTTCCTCAACCGCAAGGGGGGGCTGAAGAAGAAGGACATGCGGCATTCCAAGAATGTTGGCTTAGGCTTCAAGACTCCCCGTGAGGTTTGGTTCTTTTCAGTCTCGGGTGCTGACTGGTGGTGGCTTAACAACGGGTCATACAGGAAACCATGTTATATTGCTGATATTGAAAGGTGTTGGAATGGCTTATCATCCTTTAACAATTTAAGCTGCACTTCTATTTATGTATGTAATGTAATACATTAGCATAAGTTCCTCAATATCATCAAATCAACACTAACCTTTGCATGTTTCATTGTGTAGATACCTAGATTTTGACTTGTAAAAGACTTTGACTTAAATAAATAAATAAATAAATAAATATTAGAGGACAATCTTACACAAATCGAACTAGCCCCACAGTAAGCTCAAGAAGGCTTGTGTTATGGGTACTAGACGACGATATATTTAATAGATATAAATACTTAAATACATAGAAAACATCCAAGACTCAGAAACAAATATTCATGCTCATCACACAAATATTTGCCCTGACCGGGACTACCTACCTACCTACCTACCTACTTGTGTAGATTGTGCCCTTGAGGACTATTTGCAGAATAAATGTTTTCATTTGATTTTAACCAACTGTTATAAATATTATCAACTTGGCGGGGGCACGGCAGTCAGATCATAATAATATTTCTGTCAATAAACTTAATAAAACCATCATCTAGGGACACACTATCCCACATACGCAAGGTATGCCATGCTTTAGTGAAATCTGGACCCTGAAATTTGTATGCTAAACACACTTGTCACACGCACCGTTTCGGGTGCAGCAACAAAGTACAGGGTCCAGATTTCAATAATGCATTGCATTATGTTGCATATGTGAGATCAGTGTGTCCCTAGCTTAAATCAAATGCATTACAAAATCTCATTTGTTAACTAACATATAATAAAATTGCTTAACTAAATTGGCAATGCAAAACTAACACTTTCATATACTATTTGTCAACCTATGTCTTACCAAGTTGCTATGAATTAATCCTAGGCCTGTTATGGTTTAACTTCAAATAAACTATGTAGAACTGTGTAAAATGATGATACCCCACGACGGTCTTCTGATCAACACTTGATGAAAATCGTATTTCTAACCCAATCTCTGATTACACAGTCCATATGTTAAACATGGTACATTTTTACATCCCGACAAAAACCAAAAGTCAAATCCTATTATTAAACCTATAGGTATTAAAAAAAAAGACTTTGTTCTAATTTGTGCAACACATAAAACCACTTTACTTAAATCCTAACTCACATCCCCAGGCTATTGAGGGCACTTACATTGACAAGAAGTGCCCGTTCACTGGTAATGTGTCCATCCGTGGGCGCATCCTCACCGGTGTGGTCCAGAAGATGAAGATGCAGCGCACCATTGTCATCCGCCGCGATTATCTACATTACCTCCCCAAATACAACCGTTTCGAGAAGAGACATAGGAACATGTCGGTCCATCTGTCACCTTGCTTCAGGTGAGCCAGTTTTTAGTAGTACAGTAACTATGGAAAAGTTCTCCACTTGTGTCTAATTTGTAACCCACCTTTTACATACTTTACACATTTTCTGCCAGGCTACGCCCCCTTGGGACTAAATTGTATGGATGTGAACACATGTATTTCTGGTGGTGAACACCTTATAAAGATTGCAATATGTTTCTTTCGTATTAGGGTCAAGACTCGTTTAACCTTTTCGACGCCAATGTCTGATATATCTGTCACAGTGTGCAGTGCGATATCAACATGCATTTCTATAGAGTTTATCTTCACGTTTGGCATTCAATCAATCAATTTATTCCATAACAATATACACTGTGTCGGAAATTATAAAATTAATTACAATAGTCATTACATTCTTAATTATAATTATATATCATAATTATTGCGCCACACGCCATTCCCAAGTCATGGCGTGTGAGTGACAACTGACAGCTTTTCTGACTGACATGGCGTTGAAAACGTGAAAAAAAAAATGGCTTTAGTCACATACAAAATAAATACTCAAATGATGATACTCACACGACGGTCTTCTGAAATACCAATTGACGATTATCGTGCTATTAACCCAAATACTGAATGCTCAAAATATAACCCAACTTAAGTGAAATGAATAACCATTTTCTTACAAATATTTTTTTTTATTCCAGAGACGTTGAACTCGGAGACATTGTCACGATCGGCGAGTGCAGACCTCTGTCCAAGACCGTGAGGTTCAACGTACTGAAGGTGTCGAAGGGAAAGGGCTCCAAGAAATCTTTCAGAAAGTTCTAAAATAAATTTACTTTATAAGTAATTCCAGAGTTCTATTTTCTAAAACATTATTCCCATTTTTATCCTGAATTCCTAAAGACCTGCAAACCTCTGGTTGTCACACCAATTAAACTTGACTCTTTAGACTGGTAAGGTAAAATGGTATTTCAAAAATCTTTTTCTGTAAAATTTTCCCGTCAGCCGTAATGCAGATTGTGGTAATTATAGATATTTGTGGACAATCAAAGAGAATATAATATCACTGGTCATGGTATCAATGTATCATGGGTGCTAGGCGACGAAATACATACTTATATAGGCTAAAGCGGATTTTATTATATTCGTTGGTCATTAGCACTCTTGCACCAGAGGGGCTACCGTGAACCGAAAACGAAGTTCGAGTATCTCCCTCTCTGTCGCACTTGCTTATTCGTGCGGTCGCGGTAGCCCCTCAGATGAGCTACCGCGAACCACAAACGAAGTTTTCCCTCTCTGTCTCACTTATATGTAAACTTGCAAGTGCGACAGAGAGGGAAAATTTCGTTTGCTGTTCGCGGTAGCGCCCCTGGTATATCCTAGCGAATTCGCCGATATTCTCTTATTTTCATTTGTCGAATTTAGAATTTGTAGCCATCTACAAACATTACATGTCGATAAAGAAAATTGTAGAGGGTTGTGAAATAAATACCTTTTAGTTTATATAATCACCTTTTTCATAAAAATAATGACTATTAACCCCTATGTTGGCGCATCAGGCCGCATAGGGAGGTTGTCCACAACTATCCGTGCCCGAGAGCCTATTCCGAACTTCGTAACGTGCCGTGCCTTTCACTCATATAGTGTATAGCACGAGAGCGAAAGGGATGGCACTATTCGAAGTTCGGAGTAGCCCCTCTGAGGGCCTACTCCGAACTTCGCATCGTGTCGTCCCTTTCACTCATATAGTGTATAACACGAGGGTAAAAGGGACGGCACGATACGATGTTCGGAGTATAGGGCCTGAGGGTCTACTCCACCCTCACCTTCACCCTCTCACTATATGAGTGAGAGGGACGGCACGATACGAAATTTGGAGTAGTCTCGCTGAGGGGCTACCGCGAACTGAAAACGAACGAAGTTCGAATATCTCCCTCTCTGCCGCACGAATTAGCAAGTGCGACAGAGAGGGAGATATTCGAACTTCATTCGTTTTCAGTTCGCGGCAGCCCCTCTGGTCGGTCGCTCAGCTAGTCAGCTGATCAAACAGGAAAATATATATATATATATATATATATATATATATATATATATATATATGATTAAATGAAACGCTAGCGGCGAATTGGCTTAAACCCATAAACAAACATTTTTTTTTGGCTACGTTCCAATTTTGTCATTTAGTTCCTTTTATGCTTTACCAAGGAAAAAGGAATACATACCTACAAAAAAAGTGTGACCGACGCCACATTACGGGGCGCAAAAAATGGCGGCCTCTAATGCTGGGAAGACAAGTTTTTTGCATACATAACGATATCGAAAAACCAAAAGAATAGCAACTTTTTATACTACTAATCGTATACGTTGTTTAAGCCGTCGTCTCCCAGCGAGAATAAATAATAGCAGCAATAGATCCAGGGACTGGTAGATGACGGGAGGATACATATTGTAAGGAGGTAAGGAGCATATATATATATTTCTTTCAGATTTGCTTTTATATTTTCAGTTCCCATAGCTACGAACCATTTTTTTAATTCTCTTTTTGGGGAACCTGAAAAATATCGTATAATTTCAGTCACTACAATGTCATTCATACAGGCACGTATCCAGACTTTTGGTTCGGGAGGGGACAAACATTGAAACAACCATGTGAACTGTGTAAAAATAGCTGTAATCACTACTGGCTAGAAACGTTTTCGGGGGGGGGGGATAAATCCCAACTATACAACAGATGCGGATGTTGAACAAGTCGGTGCGAATATGAGACTAGCTGTCTCGCCAGAGGAAAGACGCGTTGCGTTATCACCGCGGCGGTTGAGTGGCATCTGGCCGACCGGCAACTTTTGGTCGCCGTGCGCGCACTTGCATTGATACCAATAGACAAGGCGACAGTTGTGTCGCGGGCTTGTAACCTAGCCCGTGGGCATGAAAGTTTCCCGGTTTTCGCATCTCTACATGCGCGCACTCTCATACTAACCCGTAGACTTGATGTGAGAGATAAAATAGTTGCGGAGACAAAAATTGATCGTGCGCGCTAGCCCTAACCTTAAATTCCGTCATGATTCGCCACAACGATCAACCTATCTCGTCAATCTCGATCATATAAAATATCCTTCAATCGTGTACCGCAACGATCGATAAGTATTTCTTTCTTTCTTCTTCTTCAATATGAATTGACAACCACGTATTATTGACAACTGACATTTATCATTGCTGCACTCGGAGGTGACCGATCCTACACCGATATAGGATCGGATGATGTAAATATGGCCTTACTGTTGAGTTCCGGGGCGCTACCGCGAACAGCAAACGAAGTTTTCCCTCTCTGTCGCACTTACGTCCGAACGTGCAAGTGCGACAGAGAGCGAAATCTTCGTTTGCTGCTCGCGGTAGCGCCTTAGGTAAATGAGGGCTATCGCGTATGAATTCGCCACTAGAGGCGCTAGTGTAGCGCGAGGTCTCCGAAATGTCAAATGTCACTCTTTGTGGTTGCGTTACGCGAGTTAATATCTAATTGGAACAATATGGTGACTATTTTGCAACACCTGAGCTTGATTATGGCAAATATGAGTCACGGGTCAATGACTGTTTGAGTTGAGACAGTTTTGTCTTTCGGAAACTTATTTCTCTTTTTTTTTCGAACAAAACGGGATGGCGCTACAATGCGAGATGTTCGATATTTTATAAGGTACGGTTTTAAGGTATTAAACATGATTTAAATGTAAACTTCGTTCTCATGCCCATAATAACCAATAACAATTTTTGACAGCTGGACCTTACTCGACAGTGGCGCCAACTGGTGAGCACAAAAACGATAGCCCTCATTGCATGACGACAAACGGAAAATAGATAGATCTATAGACTCCATAAATACATTAAAGTGGAATACACCGTGATAAAAAAAAGTACGTCTATGGATGGATGGACTGCACTTTGCGCCTGACAATACACAAACATGTCCGACTAGTGCATAACATAGCAGGGATAATCCAATAAAGAACACGAACGATATGATATCGTTTTTTTCGAAACTCTCTTTAAATAACACACATAAACCACCAGTGGTGCTTGCTAAGCCAGCTTATATGGACAAAAGTGCAAGTTTACAAGAGCTCGGATATAATGACGAGAATGACTTGAGAGAGACCATTTACGGTTTGTTTTTCTAAAATATTTGTGTGATATGAGGCTGTTTATTATTGAACGTGATATTTTAACTGAACTGTGGTGTTTTTAGACTTTTTGCGGACGATACGGGACCCTGAGAAGCCAAATACGCTCGAAGATTTGAAGGTGGTTTATGAAGAAGGTATATTCGTGAAGGACCCAACGGAAGACAAAGTGCCTGTTATTCGTGTGGAATACAATCCGACAGTGCCTCACTGTTCTTTGGCGACCCTAATAGGACTGTGCATAAGGATAAAGATTCAGCGTTCGCTGCACCATCCTGTGAAACTGGATATTTACATCAAGAAAGGCGCGCATACAACAGAAGATGAAAGTGAGTTAAAACTTTGTTTGATAAATATGAATTTGATAAGAGCTTTCAGACATGCAATTAAATACTCTGTAGGTTTTAATTGTTCCAGTAGGTATGGAAACATATCAGACAGATAAACACATATTTTCAATATAATGTAGCAGAATCTAATTATAAAATTAACTCTTCTTTTTCGTCATCATGCCATCTAGTTCTAGTCATTTACTTTGTATGTATCTATTTGGTAAGCCTTGTTTACATAATCCCTTTATACCCCTGATTGAAATGATGGTGAGGTGAGTTTGACCCAATTAGGATTTCTTAGTTGCAAAGGGTTGTAGAATTCTGTAATTTCATTCTAGTATATTAGCTAGGGCTCATATTTGGGAAGCTTTTACCCACAAGCAAGGGATCCACTTAATAAAATAATAACCATTTTTTTCATATCAATATATATGTAGTTATGGTGTGAGATGTAAAGCTGTAATAAACATATTAATTAAATAAATGAATAATAAATAAGGGATCATTTATCAATAAGCCTGTCAGTCTGTTGGAGAGAGCCTGTTATCATTTAGTATGGTAGTAATTATTAAGAAACAAATTAATATTAGAAGGAGAATTACATAGCTGTTGTGAGCAAAAATACATTGATTTACAAACTAAATAAATGTATTTTTGCTCTATATTAGAGACTGTCCTAAATGAATTACTTATTGATGTTATCTCCATTAAAATTCCATTATAGATATACACAGTGATTATTAACACTCATTTAACAATACATATTATCAATCAAAATCAAACATTCATTCTTCAAATAGACCACAAGGGCACTTTTACATGTCAAAATATTAATTTACAATTTAAGAAAGACTGACTATAAGAATACATTTTTCATGTCAGAATATTAATTTACAGTTAAAAAAAAATAATAATTTCGAGATTACAACTATAACAAAATTAATGTCATACCGACAGTGAAAATAAACTTGCAAAGTTATCTATTACGAATATTACAACATCAGTAAAGTTAGAGATGTATAAGGTCTCAGTCTGATTAAACAAAGAGTATAATGAAATTCATATAATATCCCAGAAATGTACATGGTCTCTAAGCGTCCAAATACAATTAATAGTTACTATTCTAACATCCTTAGAGTACATGGTCTCAGAGCGTCAAAATTAAGACTAATTTAATATTAAGAATACTGATAATAAAAACGAATCCCGAACAGGATGATGTCTCTCGCTAATCTATATACCTACCTATATATAAATATATATATATATATATTATATTATATGTATATAATAAAATATATAAAAGAAGAAGTGGTGATCTACCATCAATGCACAGCCGAAACTACTGGAACTAGAAACTTCAAATTTGGTCCAGAGCTTACTTTCATGACGTGTGCAAGGGATAAGATGGGATATTTGGAAATTCTACCCCTAAGAGGGTAAAATAGGGGTGCAAAGTTTATATGGGGAGCAAATCTGTTTTGAAGTTAGAGACTTAAAACTTCGTACATAGACTCTCTGATTAAATACAACAAAACATATTTCAGCGTTTTTTGAAATTGCTCCTCTAAAGGGGTGAAAAGGGGGTTCCAAGTTTGTACGGTGAGCAAATCTTTTTTGAAGTGCGAGATTTAAGACTTCGTACATAGACTCTCTGTTTAAATACAACAAAATGAATTTCAGCGTTTTTCAAAATTACTTCTCTCAAGGGGTGAAATAGGGTTTAAAAGTTCGTACGGGGAGCAAATATATTTTGAAGTGCGGGATTTAAAACTTCGTATACGGACTCTCTGTTTAAATACAACAAAGCGTATTTCAACGTTTTTTGAAATTGCTCCTCTAAAGGGGTGAAAGGTGGTTCCAACTTTGTACGGGGAGCAATTCTTTTTTGAAGTTAGATTTGAAACATCTTAAATAGACTCTGTTTAAATACAACAAAATGTACTTCAGCGTTTTTTGAAATTGCTCCCCAAAGGGGTGTAAAGGGGTTTACAAGTTCGTACGCGGAGCAAATCTTTTTTGAAGTGCGGGATTTAAAACTTCGTATATACTCTCTGTTTAAATACAACAAAACGTGTTCCAGCGTTTTTCTAAATTGTTCCCCTAATGGGGTAAAAAGTGGTTCCAAGTTGACAGATGGGGACATTTATTTTTCTTAAAAATCGATACGGGTGTCATCGTCGTGGTTCCTCGGGGTGCCGATTACGAAAATGATATGCATTTTCAAATCCAAGATGGCGGACATTTATTTTTCTTAAATATCGATATGGTTCCTCGGGGTGCCGAATCCGAAAATAACATCCATTTTCAAATCCAAAATGGCGGACATTATTTTTTCTTAAAAATCGACATGGGTGTCATCTTCGAGGTTGCTCGGGGTGATGATTACGAAAATGACATCCATTTTTAAATCTCAGAGGGGGACATTTATTTTTCTTAAAAATCGATATGGGTGTCATCGTCGAGGTTCCTTGGGGTGCCGATTACGAAAATGATGCATTTTCAAATCCAAGACGGCGGACATTTATTTTTCTTTAAAATCGATATGAGGACATCTTTGTAGTTCCTCGGGGTACCGATTCCGAAAGTTACTTCCATTTTAAAATCCAAGATGGCGGACATTAATTTTTTCTTTCGAGTAATTTTCACAAAAGATTAATAGCATCAGACAACTGACAGAAACAAATAAACCTCATTTATATCTTTGTTATCATCTAAAATCTAGGCGGACGAAGTCGCGGGCGGGCACTAGTCCCCTATAAAAAGACACTAGTATTAACATAGTCACTATTTCCTTGCAAGCATGAACAGACCGGACTCCACAAAAAGCACCCAATCACGGGTATGACGCGTATCTCAGTCATCGCCTCCCTCGACCATCTGTTAGGGAAGGTGGCGACCCGATCAACGACGCCACCGTAGGCAAAGCCCTTTAAGCGAGCATGACATATTCAAGCTGGCGGACATTGATGATAACAAAGATTAAGGCGACTGTTAGGCGAGAAATAGCATTGTGTTACATAAAATGTTACGGAACTAGTATACAAGGATGAATGCTAAGATAAATATAGGTATACTAGCGACTCGCCCCGGCTTCGCACGGGTGCACTATTTAATGGATGTTATTATACATATAAACCTTCCTCTTCAATTACTCTATCTATTAAAAAAAACCGCATCAAAATCCGTTGCGTAGTTTTAAAGATTTAAGCATACATAGGGATATAGGGATATAGGGACAGAGAAAGCGACTTTGTTTTATACTATGTAGTGATTAAAACTAAGGATTAAACTACCACTGGCTTAAAAGCATTTTTGTCATTTAAGAAATCGTTGACATTATAATACGCCTGGCTTAGCAAATACCTTTTAATATGGGACTTAAATTTACTGTGTGGCAATTGAACTGTTTCGATAGGTATTTTATTGTAAAATCGTATACAGTTCCCCACAAACGACGTGCTAACTGCTAACCTTTCGGAAACGACTGGCCTTCACTGCAATCTTGTGTTTACTTCTGGTGTTGTAGTCATGGATATCACTGTTAAGTTTGAATTCCCATAAATTTTTCCGCACATGCATAATACTTTCAAGAATGTATTGGTATGCTACAATAAGAATGTTTGCCTATTTAAATATATCTCGGAGAGATTCTCTGGCTTTTAGTTCGTAGATGGAGCATACTGCTTGTTTCTGTAGCATGAAGATGGTCTGGATGTCAGCCGCTTTACCCCACAACAGGATTCCGTAGGCACGGCAGTAGCACTATGGAAGTAACTATAATACACCATCCTGGCCGTTTCAATGTTAGTTAACTGTCTAATACGTCTAACTGCATAGGCCGCAGAACTAAGTTTGCCGGCCAGAGTAGCAATATGCGCATGCCATTGC
Organism: Epiblema foenella; assembly: GCA_963556455.1. Classification (NCBI taxonomy): domain Eukaryota; kingdom Metazoa; phylum Arthropoda; class Insecta; order Lepidoptera; family Tortricidae; genus Epiblema; species Epiblema foenella. The sequence goes on along the minus strand of OY747098.1, from coordinate 11,469,293 downwards.
AGTTTTGAATCTAAGGTAATGCCTAATAACACTGTGTTGTCTTCAAATTCCAGTTCATCATCCTTTAGGTTGATCTTAGAATAGTTTATTTGCTTTACGTTTGGTAAATTGAATTTGATGCACTTTGTTTTCTTGGAATTTAGGAGTAAATTATTTACTGTAAACCAGTTCACAACTGTAATTAGTGCCTTTTATTAATAACATCATAGTTTTTCTCTTTCCGTCCTATCTTGAAGATAAGTGACGTATCATCTGCAAATAGCACTATATCATGTTTATTTTGCACCAAGCTTGGTAAGTCATTGATGTAAACTAGGAACAGAAATGGACCCAGAATCGAGCCTTGAGGGACTCCAAGCGCAACAGTTGCCCCTGCAGATTGAGTCCCATTAATGACTACTCGTTGAGTTCTCTTGGACAGATACGATGAAACAAGGTCAAGAGCATCGTTTTTTTTATCCCATAATGTCTTAACTTACTAATTAAGTTCTCGTGATCAACGCAATCAAATACCTTTGATAGATCTCAGAACACTCCAATAGCATCTTGAGCCTCTTCCCAGGCGTTATATACATGTTTAATTAGTACCACCACCCCGGCATCGGTGATAGAACGACCTCTAGTGAATTCGAACTGATTGCTATTGAGCAGTTTATTGCGATTAAAATAGGACATAAGCTGATTAAGAATAAGTTTCTCAAAGACTTTGCTTAATGCCTGTAGTATTGAGATGGGTCTGAAGTTGGTAGGGTCAGTTTTTGCTCCCGATTTAAACAAAGGGATAATTTTACTGTTTCATCAGGTCAGGAAAAACACCAGTTGTGTGAATATTGAAGCATATTGATTGACATCCCAGATTGTGATAATAATCACTGTTTCAGATTCAGGTAATCTACATCCCACAAGAATACTAGAAATTACTTACACGAAACTTTTCTTTTGCTGCTTTGAAAGCCGATTTTTGGTCTGTTCATATTACAAAATCAAAGTCAAAATCATTTATTGCAAGTTACATTACAGTTAAAAAGATGGAATTAAGAGTGGTATACATGTGACGCCCTGCTAGGGCACAGTAACATACTTAAGAGGACTAACTTATTACATAACTAGCTTTTGCCCGCGACTTCGTTCGCGTGAACTTCTACTGACTATTCCTTGCCCTTGGTAGATAAATTCCGGTTAGGTTATAACTTTGAGTGACTCACTTAAAATTTACTCCAACGTTTTTACGTTTTAAAGTTACAACCTTACAAAGTTTCTAATTTATATATATAAACATGTTATCAAGTGAAATGGACCCTCTTGTTCATGAAAGGAAGCGTGTGTCCTTAAGTAGGATGTAATAGGCGGATAATGAAACAAAATGGGTATGATTTATCAATACCTATATAAAGGTACGTATGTATGTATGTTAGTAATAGGTACTGGCTAAGTAAGTCAGATCGAACCTGTGACATCCTGACATACGCAGCCAATCGCTTTAACTGAGCTGTCTTACAACAAATAATCACACTCGGTTACCAAGTCCTTCAACCAGTTCTCTCTTACAAAGCCTGGGGAGGCATACGCAGAGTGACATCTATTCTACCAAAAAGACTTGCGCTTCCTTAACTTCAATTTATAATTTTCGTTAGCAGATGTTAATGCTTAAAACAATAGTAATGTTTTTAAGTACCTACATTATCGTTTTAAAATTATATTTTTAAAAAAAAGTGTGTAAGCCCGACGACTGAGAAGTAGAATGCTGCCTAAAGTTACTTTCCTCCTTCTAAGTAGCCACTTTCTACAATTTCAAGCTAGGATGATTGACTTTTATTTTCTTTTCTAAGAACCTAAAATTTAAAATCGCTCAATATCTCCCATATACCTCCTAATTCCAAGAAACTCGAAACAAAGCCTGATAAAACCGGCGGACAGCTGCTGAAGACCGAATTTAGGTGGACACTGGACGACCATAGGACAAACCTGTTCATATACCTACTACTTGTACCTCCCAGTGATTTGATTGTTTATAACTAATCAGCTAGGTAATCACTGTTTTCATGTTACCCACATTAAATTAGTATTTTGGATAAACTAACCTAAAGTAACCAAATAGATTTGGAATAGTTTCTATGGGTCCTTAGGACAGACACAAAATTACCCCGCCGGCAGGGACGTTCACCGCACGATCGCGACAACACGGACACATATAATCCCTATTCGTATACCCGATACCGCTGCATACCTTTCAGCTAGGCTTGGTTTAGTAAAACAGCGACAAAACTCCCAGTAGTTCGATTCCTCCTACACCTCAGATTTGGTAGAAGCCGCTCAACCAATCACTGGAGCGCACACTCTTAAGAGTATTCCAGTGTTTAAACCGCCCGCGTGGTCGTGTCGGAGGTTTCCCCTAGATTGTCCCCAGGCCACTCTCCAACCGCGCATTCCTATTACTTTATTGGTCCCGGCCTATAAAGACACAGTCAGGCTCAAAAAAAAATTGTCTTATCATAATCAATTGGTAGCGATATTACTCAGTTTATAAGTATGATGGTCAAAATAACAACTTTACATGCACATACCTACGTTATCTTAGCCACTATAAGTACTCAAATTATTAAATTGTGCAAATACGAAATAATCTTCCTTAGTTTCGATTCGACTTTGCCGAATGTCATCTGTGTAATGGCACGTCTCTGACACGCCAAACGTCAAATATCGTGATATTTACTACTGTCTAGACTCGTCTGACGATACTTCCTTATTGTGTCTTGACCCTACGATTTGTGACAACTATGTGTATATTTGGAGCTCAGACTTCACTGGTTCATCTGAGACGAATTTTCGTACGTCAGCGGGCATTGCAATATCTACAGGACTCTGAGAGGCTACCGCGAAGCTGGTTCATAGATTCAAATTCCGACTCCGAATTTATTTTTAAGGACGATGAAGGGATAAAAATTATCCTATGTGTTTATCCAGGCTATGAACTCATTACATACCAAGTTTCATCATAATCTGTTTAGCCGTTTTGGCGCGATAGAGAACAAACATCTAAACATCCGAACTTTCACATTTATAAGATTAGTGGGAATAGTGGGAATTAGTGGGATTTTGTAGGCCCTCAGATAAGGCCGTTATCACACTCGAACACTCTAACAACGTTCGAGATGACCACTGAAGACATATCAATTTTAGGTAGACGGAGGCAGATAGGCAATGTTGACAGCGTCTGACTAACATAATTAAATCTCTCATTTCAAACAGTTACTATGGGTTGAGGGATTTTTGGTTATTTGTCGCTAGTCCCCTTTTTTACCCTCCATTCTTTCACATATTATCTATTTATTGTACAATTTTTGAATGGGATTCTTTTTAGTTTGCTTCCAATTATATACTTACCAATTTTCAAGCCTTTAAGTCATTAATTAAAGGACTTGTCATACAAAGTTTAACCCCTCTTTTCACCCCCTTCCATCCCCAATCTGTATGATTTTTATAGCCTATAACCTGTCCGAAGATCCATTAAACTTATTAGTGAAGGTTGTACCGAAATCTATTGGCTAGTTTTCGCGTGATGGTGAGACAAATAAACAGACAGACAAACAGACACAAATTTTAAAAACTGTTGAAATGTGTTCTGTTATCGATTCTAAGACCCCTCAATCGATTTTTTTGCTAATATCTTCAATGTACAGATTTTCGAACCTCTACAGCTTTATTATATGTATAGATAGATTTTACTTATACCATTACTACATTACTAACAATACACTATAACTTTGTAATTTAAATTGAATTTTTCCCTTTTGTTATTGTTTTCAGTGCTTGACTTAAAGATTGACAATATCATAAGCGACATTGTTGTGGAATGCTCCTATGAAAGTTATCAATATTCGCTATTTTCGCATAAATTAAGTTTATCAGCAGTAATTATGCTATAAGGTCAAGTGATGACGTAACATGCAAACCTTTGACTTGTATTTTACAAATACATGTTTAAAAGAGGAGGCATACAGCGACATATACCTAGAAGAGTCAGGCTTAACAAGATATTTATAAGCGTAGGTCATTTTCAAAGTCAAATGAATTGTTTACACAGATGGTATCTTTATCAATCAGGCTCAGCATCAGCAAGGCTAATTTCTTGTGTGACTACACATTGTCAATACCTATTGTTTTTTCCCTCATTTGTTTTCTTAATTTTTTGTTGTTTACACATACATACAGTACAAACTCAGGTTTACTTATCTTAAGTAGCTTAAGTATTATCATTGTAATATGCATATTTTTGGGACAAAATGACTGACTGTCGAATTTCTTTCGGCGTTTCTTCTCAGCATTGGTCTTCTTTTGAAAAACTCTGGTAGATTTTTACTTGTAAAAATGCCATTGCGGCCAACTTACATAAAAAAATTCATTAATTTATTTAATATCTATTTTATCTGTAGGCTGGCTGGCTTTGCCATAATAATTACAAGCTTTGAATTTACATATCCTCTGTGTTAATGTGATGTGTTCACTTCACATGTAATGGACATTTAAGCCCAAGTAAATGTGACCCATATAAATAAACCTTGTAACAAAGATATGTATTAATTTATTCATCTTCTTACAATATCAAGGTGAGTAAGTGGACAATTTGGCCTATTTAGCGACAAAGTAATAACTTGATAAGTCATGATACAACAGAAGAGTTAGTATAGTACTAGTAGGTATAAAAGTTCCTCTCTTTTGAAAGCTATATTTTTGTATATTACTTTATTTCTAAGAGATCAGTCCTATATCCAGAAATTAACTTGATAATACGCCTATAACTTTCTGATAACCATGTAAGTGTGATTGTTACAGATATAATTTGTTTTAGGTATTCAACTCCTTGCCCCAAGTACAGCCAAGATTGGTGTGCTATGTATTCAGTCACAACCTATGGGTTGCATTTTAACTCATGTTAGAATAAGATAATACCTTCCCTCATGTTAATATCAATTCAGAAGGCACATTCTCAATTTCCCCTTAATGTTCACAAATGTAAATAAAAATGATCTTTTCTTTGTTTCAGTCAACAAGCAGATCAACGACAAGGAGCGGATTGCGGCCGCAATGGAAAACCCCAATCTAAGGAACCTCGTCGAGAACTGTATCGCAGACGAAGAATAAATATTTACTATAAAACCATTAGAATAGTTATTACCATGGCGCCGGACGCAGCATTCTCGAACCTCAGTGACAAGAATGAATTCACAAAGTTCACCAGATTTCTAGCCTATAAAGGTGTTCAGGTCATAGTGGAATCCAGGAAAGGAGTAAAAATCGAGCTGAGTAGCAAACCACTAACTTCCGACTCTGATTGGTTCAATCTCCAAATACCAGACTCTCCAGAAGTCAATCAAGCTACCAAGAATGCTCTGCCATCAGACAGGGTCCTGGAAACTATTCGATCACAGTTGCATGTTGAAATATCAGTGCAGACTGAAGACGGCGACGAAATGGTACTAGAACTGTGGACATTATGTCTGGATGAGACACAATTTGATACTTCTCTTAAAGCTATGAACACTGTGTACTTCAGAATGGGCATACTTTTAAAATCCCTGATAACTATCACAAGGATAACGCCGGCATATCATTTATCACGCAAACAGCGCATGGAATCGTTTACCATATTCTATAGGGTATACAATGGAGAACCTAAAATCAAATCATTAGGGGATTCTGTTAAGAATATCCAAGCAGGAACACTGAAAACACCTCTAGGTGGCCTGTGTTTTTCTGTTGCTTACAGAACCAACTTCTCAATTTCACCAAACCGGACAGATAAAAGTAAGACCTTACTTTTAAAGAGTGATCACTTTGAATTGAGTCCTAAACATGTGATATTTGAGTGCAAAAAGAAAAAGGAGCAGAAAGACAAAGAATACAATCCTTTGAAGCAAGTAGACCTGAATAAACCACTACGTTTAGCTGCCTTTGTTGATGAAGAGGTAATCCAGAAGGCTATAGAGGGATTCTTTAAAAAAATACCTATTCCTAAATGTAGACAGCGACCCAGAGTTAAAACTCCGCCTAAAGAAAACCCTATTGAATCCAAAAGCACACAGGACTTGGACACAACAATCCTCTCAAAGAGTCCTACATCTTTTGAGATGCCTCCTAGAAAATTCGCCGGTTTCAGGAGCGAAAGTGAACCTCCTTTGAAGTTGCTGCACTTTCCTTTTGCTGACAAACACCCCATTAGAGATTTGGCGGAGTTTTACAAGGACTTCTTTAATGCTCCTCACCTGAAGTTAGCTGATGACTTGGCTTCTATTAAGAGTTCCGAGTCAGTAAAAGAAAACGTTGATAACAATGATGACTTATCAAAAGACTTAGAGCTGTATGAGAATTCCGTGCAAGAGTTTGATGACCTTTTAGCTGAGATGTGTCGTTCGGCGGAATGGAGCGGGAATTAGGGAACATTGGTGATGGGAAAAGACTGATATTGAATGATTACTGTGAAGCTTATACTGTTAAGCCCGAAATATATTACTTCACGTGAAAAACAAAGGTGAAAATGTAAAAACTTAAAATGGCAAAAGTAATGTTGTTTCATTTTCTAAACATGCACAGCGTCTTTTTTTTTAAATAAGCTCTTATGTTAACGCTGTTGGATCCTGTACAATGTTTTGAGAAAATAAAATGACTGTTTGGATGTATATTATTTGTGATGAGACATGTGAATTTTATATCAAAACCAAGAACGCTGTTCTAGTCTATTTTTTAGAGTATTTTAGACCGAATAGAATATAAAGTGAGCAGCAATCATCAAATGTCATGCTTTTATACACAAGTCTTGTTTATTGCTAGGTGCTGCTGGGTTTTTATTTCAAGCACAACATTGTTTTTAAATATTGTAAATATCTTTTTTTCTACCTACTCATCGATTTCAATGTTTGAATTAAGATATCGTAGACGAAACTAAAATCACGAATATTCTCTATTGGTTCCCTTCAAGTGAACTCTTATGAAATTGACCAATCAAATGACGCCGCGGACATAGAACAAAAGACATCAACGAGCGTCCAACCCATGTGCCTAATCTTCAATTTCGCAGGACTAGTTTGTTTAATTAATTTCCATTGAGTCGTAGAAAAAATAGTGTATGCAATAGTTATATAATTAGCTTTTCTAGTCTCGAACCTTACTTTGACGCTGTTCTCGACTAAAAAAGCTTACATTATATAACGATTGCATAAACTACTGTATCTACACTTATATAGTAAATTCTCTTTAATGGGCTCAAAAAGTGTAGGTAAGGACCAGCTTTACAATATACCGTGGAGCTGGCCGTCATCGCATCATGAATTCAGTCGTTACGGCCATCTCCGCCCATTACAGCACAGTTGTTCGCCGCCGCTTGGGGGCCTACGGGTCGGGCTGTCTCGTCAACAATTACGTACGACGGCTCAACGCGCCCACAAGAAACTAATGAAAGAGGATTTAATATATGTATGTAAATAAAGTAGCACGGTTCGAAATTATCAAGATAATTATGGTCTTTGATAATTATCCCTCTTATGAGTAGGGTAGTATACGTTATTTTATTAGTTAAATTTATTTTCCTATGTATGTTATGACCTGTAAAATGTATTCTTACCAATAAAGACTGTACTCTTATTATTAGCTTTGACCAGATCACCTAAAAAAAGAAATCAATATTAATTCAAAGTATGTGACTATGTCCCAATAAAGAAATATAGTAATGTGATACTAAGTTAAATCAATTCAACAATTTTATCATTGATCATGATCATTAATTAAATGTCGAAATTTTTCCTACATTATAAAACTACAACACAAATAATGTCCTTATGCTGTTTCGAAACACGAAATAATTAACCTGGATCTGGAATGGAACTGGTAGAGGTTCGCGGTTGAGGCTCCCAATCCGGTCCAGTATTTATTTCTGGCTGGCAAATTTTCATGTGGCCCCTCAACCGTTTAATTATCCCTTGCATCTCCTTTTTGCATTTCTTACAACGGGCCCATAGCCCCGTATTTTTTGTTTTGATACAGTCAAAATAACCCCACACCGGGTCTTTGTTGCGAGGCATTCTTTCTCACATAAAAACACATACGTATAGAAACAGAATTTAATTTATCGCACTAAACTTTATAATTATAAGATCACTATGACCAATATGAAAATATCTCAGCTCAGGATAATATTTATGTATCGAACGGGGAATTCCCGGAAATTGACGTTACCTTTGACGTTACATATATAGAGCGCAACTATTAACGTTCGAATTCACGCACGTATTTTTTTAACTCGTGCTGAATTTACAATTTTAGGTTATTATCAAATCGATAATTATCAAAGCATAAAAATAACGATAATTATCCTTTCGAACCCTGTAAAGTAGTGAATACATCTGTACATAATTAGGCATTAAAACACTCGTGTGGTCTTATTATGAAACTCGCCTTCGGCTCGTTTCATAAAAGACACTCGTGTTCTGATGCCTCTTATTATGTAGCAGTTGCATAAACTACTATTGTATTTCATGTGATGTAGTTTTACTGATAGCTTTTTTTTGTAAATAATGAATAATTCATTGCTACAACATTAATTTGAAATTTTTAATTAAGTTCTTTATCTCTAAGAAATACAGACAAAAATCTTACCAATTTAACTCTGATATGTTACACCTTATTTTTAATTATACATTTTTTATCTCAATTAGTCATTGACTAATAAAGGTTCTATATCTGTGTTAAATATTTAGATGTCTAAATTATGAAGAAATTAAATTAAATTGTATGGGTTAGTCATTAAAAATGCTATTGCCAGCTAATAATGAGTTATTTTTTATCTTCATTAACTTAACACATTCACTGCCGCTGTCCCACTAGAGGCGGGTTCTCTGTTCATAAACAATTTTCATTACATCACACCTAGTATTCCCTAAGCGTGTAGCGCTAGAAAAAGTATGGCAGTGATTTGTTAAGAAACTGAACTTTGCCTATAAATAAATTCCGTAATAAAATAGGTACTTGCTTAGTTGCACAAGTCACATTTAGTTGATGGTGAAACTTACATCGTGTCATGAAGAAACATGTATTTGCTATAAGTTAAATGTTTGTGCCGCCATATGTTTCTATTTTACGAAATATTTGTTATGGTGTAATTTACTGAATGTACATGAATAAAATCGGCCAATTTATGTAGATCTAATTTTAGTGTGTAATTTTATTTGCTTATTCATTGTACTAAATATTTCGCATTGTGTATTTTTAGTTTCACTTGCTCTGTAGAAAATATAAATATGTTTTGCTCATATGCCTTATTATTATATAGTAGGTACAGATGTAGTAAAAATAATGTAATGTCTAGCCATCGGCATAAATCGGAAATACGAGTATACCCGAAGTGTCTATTCATGGACATAAACTTGTCAATAACAAAAGCTGAACTCCCTATAGTACACGTTCTTCAGTATGAGAAAAAATACGGTTTGAGTCGGCGACATGTATCCACAATCCCAAGAAAATTAACAAAACACAAAATAAACGATCTTTTTACAATGTTTACATTGAATGACAGACGTATTGTATCGTCATTTAATTCAACAATGTTTACATTGAATGACAGACGTATTGTATCGTCATTTAATTCAACGTCATAATTTAACATTTTATTCTTTTATGCCAGATTTAAATTGTCATGACATTTTGACTTCAACAAAAATTATAAATATATTATACAATCTCTTCGCATATTCAATATTTTGAGAGAATATCTCTAATACCATGGACTGCAAGGCGAACAAACCAATCCATCCAGCTATGTTAAGTTGTCGACTATCGACAGTATGTCAGGACCGCATCCTCATATATTTCGAACACCTTTCACGACGTTCTTCGGATAGCCAGTAGATAAATATTATGACGGGAAAAGTTGAGGGCCAGAGGTCCTGGGGCAGACTACCCTAGACGGAACACCCAAATCACTGGTGTCCTGTAACTATATCTGCACGAGGCCATCCATAAGGTGAGTGATAGGAGCCTATGGAGGAGTTTGGTGAGCAGGAATTGGACATTTTGTCCTCAGCATTGAGGGAACGACTGATGATGATGATGTGCCGCATCCACGTTGTCCGGAAAACTAACTTAGCTAGCAGTCTACTATTAGGCTTGGTTTTGGTCCGGCATAATGTGACAGTGAAAAGGAACTGTCGATTTTTAAGACCCTTATTTTACATGTTTTGGTGTTCCTAAGATAGACACAAATTAAAGAAATGTATCTGTACCTATAGTTGTTCCTTTTCTGAATAACTATGGGAATTTCCGTATTTTAGCGGCGTCGGGACGCCGCTACGGGACTTTCGCTCGTCTTTCTTATTATCAGAATAAAATTCAAATCAGTTCACTATGTTCGTTTGATTTTTTAAGTAAATGGTGCTTCCTGACCAATATGTGGAGCATAAGACCTTTTCGTTACTCTTGGTGGCCCGCGTCCCGCGTATAGGATCTCTTTAGAAATATTTGTACTCTTAAGTTCATACCAAATTTCATAATTGTAGTCTCCGAGTAAATGGGCTGTGACATACGGTCGGACGGACGGACAGACATGACGAAACTATAAGGGTTCCGTTTTCAACATTTTGGCTACGGAACCTTAAAAACTAAGGTCTGGTATCATTTTTTTACTGGTAACATTCGAACTGTCAGCGTGACCTCTTTTAGTAGTTTCCTACTTTTTTGGTAGTTTTGAGGGAAATTTTTCAAGCTTATAGTAGGAAAAAATAAGTTAGTAGTTTATAGCAATCCACAATTGACTACTTGACAATTTTTGAAAATCAGTTTCAATATGTTAAAAATGTTGTAAATTAAACGTTTCAGCTTTTAACATATTTTTGTTAACTTATTATAAAATCCATACTTTTAAAATTTCATTTAAATTTTCGCGCTAAAACGCGTTCTGTGCTGTATGACGTCACACTGTTATAAATGAACTTACCTTTTCGCGTGACACTTCAAAGAATAATATGGCGGTTGTCACTGATGCGTTTTCCGAACGGTTTTCGCAGTGCGAGCGGGACACCGCTATAGACCCGCATAGCGCTGTCTCGCCCGCACACCGTACGTCGTGCGGAAACTGCGTCAGTGTGGCAACCGCCTATATTACATCTGTCAAGTACCCACCTTGGATGTACTGACAACCGGCCGATTACACTCGATCACAGGCAATGATGGCCTCTCACAGGCGATTACACCAACCATATAATGGCCAGTGCCTGTAAGGGCCCTTTCTGTCATTCAGCTTTAAGCTTATCTGTGATGACTCTCTTGTTTTGTTTTTAATAAAAGTTTTACGTTGTCTTGTCTTTAGTTTTGAGTTTCGAGTAAAGACGAATGCAACATGCCCCACATATATATATATACGCGATCATCCTAGCTAGGTATATACTATAGGATACCTATAACGACACATTTTATGGCCAAAATGTACTAAATTTACTAGCTATAGTCTACTAGGCTGAGGGGCTACCGCGAACCACAAACGAAGTTTTCCCTCTCTGTCTCACTTATGTGCAAACTTGCAAGTGCGACAGAGATGGAAAATTTTGAATGCCGTTCGCGGTAGCACTCCTGCAGGGCTAAGATGATGTCAAAATGACGACTTATACCGTCATGTTATATGGTCGTTACCGACATATAAAAAGTTACTGTCATGGCCTAACATGCTGTACTGACATCTACATAGAATATGACCATTTATAACGTCATGCACATAAAACGAAAATGTTAACGTCAAATGCTAACATGCTCATGATTTAGGCACATATAAAATGACGGTATAAACAATTGATGGACGTAAATGTATGTGGCTCCTTCGAGACCCCCGGTAAATTTTAACGCTGTGTTAATGTCAAAATACGTAAGTTTTAGAGATTTGGAATTTGCTCAGTTTGTGAGTTTATTTGATTAAAAACTGATAACTTACCATGTCCTCACCGTATGTGTGTTATTTAATATCATTACAAGCGGATAAAGAGGCACGAAAATTGCACCGGCGAATTATTCGCGACGCGTCGAATCCGTTCGAGTTGCCTTAGCCCGAATTTGTTCACATTTATAGAATTTCAAAAGACTTGGCATTCTATATATGTGATCAAATTGAGGGCCAACTGAATGCTGTACGGACCGACAGCTTGCCTGTGCATATAAAGGTAAGAAACCGTATTAATTCATTGAAATTATGGGGGATTCCTATAACCACATATAGAGATTAAATCAACTGCTGAAAATACCTATGACTAATGTCTATCTGCACCCATTTCTGCATGAGGCTGATGTAGGCCTATTAAACCTTTGTGAAAATATATTTACAGGTTCTGACATCAGTCAGATTTATGGCTGATGGTTCTTACCAGCGTGGCACAGGCCAAGACCACGGGCTGTGTATTTCACAGACCACGGTCAGCAAATACTTGGCACAGTTCTGTGAAGCCATGTTGACGTAAGTTGTAATCGCCTTTTAATAATCATTAAATTTTAAATGATTTTTACAGTACATTAATTGAATCCTGCAAATATGCCCATGTTGCTATTTTGATTCTGTGTGTATCTGATTGATTTGTGTGATTGTGTGAGATAAAGTGTATTGTATGTATCTTACAGACATATGGGACGCTGGATCAAATTCCCTGGGGATGCTGCCTCAAGGAATCGCATATCCGAGGGATTCCGTGAGAAATTTGGGAGCCCTAATGTATTGGGTACCATAGATTGCACCCATGTGGAGATTTTTCCTCCGCCATTGCCCCATGGTGTGCAATACATAAATAGAAAAGGGGTACATACCATCAATGTGCAATTGGTAAGATATGTATTTTGTAACTTGTAGTAGTTGTCATACTTACACAACTGTATTGAATAAATTATATATATATCAGAAAACTTGTTATTCTTCAATAACTATCCTGCATATTAATAATACTTGCTTTTAATATTAACAAACTTCAGAATACAGAACTTGCTAAGTACTTGCTGACTAAATGATAAGTGATGTGTGAAATTGTGCAGCAGTGCATATGTTAAAGCAATATTTGTTAAGGGAAACATGATAAAACTGGTTTATCCCAATGAGGTCTAGTTGCCTCCTCCGCTAGTCATATGGCAATTGATTTTTGAGTTTTGGGATTATTTGCTGAAGCCACTGCATACCAAAGGCTCCTTTAGAGTACAACTAAAAAGCGTTAAGAGGATGATGATGTACATGAATAAAAAAATAAGTTGAATAGCTACCACTCCTTTAACCCAAATCATCTTTGTATTGATGATGATGACCCAACGACAGTTATGTTTTTAATAGAAAACTGTCTCGTGAGTCTCAGACATATTGAAATAGTATAATAAACGGGTCACTCACTCATATGTCGAGCGACATTCGACGTTAAAGACGTGAGTGACAGTTGTGTTACTGTGTAATGCCATGTTGTCTGTATGCACCCATTATAATTAGAAATATGATTTCTAAATTAAAGAAAAATTGAGACTAAGCAGGAATATGATATTATTTCTTATCAGGTGGCAGATGTAGACGCCTTCATTTTGGGAGTTTTGGCTCGATACCCTGGCAGCGTCCATGACCAATTTATATTTAATAACTCGGTCATAAAACAAGAAATGAGGAGATTATACGAAGAAAGAATCGGTGAATATTTCCTTCTGGGTAAGACAGTTATTTATATGAGACCTAGTTAATTACTAAGTTACTAATCCTACTAATATTATAAATGCGAAAGTTAGTGTGTTTGTGAGTATGTTTGTTACTCAATCACGCAAAAACGGCTGAGCGGATTATGATGAAATTTGGTATACAACGAGATTATAGCCTGGATTAATATATAGGATACTTTTTGTCCCGGGAATCATCCTTCAAAGGGATGAATTAGGGAATAGAAGTTGACGCAGACGAAGTCGCGGGCAAAAGCTAAACATATATATTTTAGAAAGACATTCTCTCTCTACTTGTATACTTAATAGTATGTAATAGAAATTGATTGAAGTGTACATTTATCTAAACATTTTATAGTGTATGCACTAATTTGGATGTATATAAATATAATTATTTGGTTTATTTATGTAAAAATTATATGAACATATAAGTAGCCTATAGCCCGTAATTTAATTATTCACTAACTTCTTTACCGGAATTTTATTTTGCAGGCGATTCGGGGTATGCTCTGGAGCCATGGCTCATGACTCCAATCATAAATGCTGCCCCGGATAGTCCAGAAGAAAATTACACGAACTGGCGTTGTCTCGTGAGAAACACGGTGGAACGTACAAATGGCTATTTAAAAGGAGCCTTCCGCTGCCTGGGTAGCGACCGAGCCTTACATTACAGTCCTGAAAAGGCGGCATCCATTATATATACATGCTGCATCTTATACAATATGCGTAAGCATTTTAGGTACGTAGGTACAGTCAACAGCAACAGTCGATAATTACTTTAGAACTTTGTCGTACTAATGTAACAATCAATATTGTGTCTGTTGAAATGTTGTAATATTTGTAATTTAGGACGTTATTTATTAATATGCAATTTTTCGTTTTACAGAGTGGAAACTGATGACTACCAGGCCCCTGCTCAGGAAGAAGAAGATAGCGCGCACCCGCACAATCAGCAGGGTCAATTAATAAGGGTGGCCGAGCAGAAGCGGGCCAATATAATTAATAGATATTTTAACTGATAACAGTATTTTTATTAACTTTTTTCTTGTAATCGTTAAACCGAATCTAATTCCTGTATGGCTAGCACATACTCGCCTCGAGAGTATATCGGATTATACCAGTCTCTTTTTGATAGGTGCTGTTAGAAAGTGATGGATAGGTCGAGATAAGCCGACAAACTGACGTTTCCATCATGCGCTAGCCCTACTGAGAAGACGCCAGTCTATAGCTTCTTAAAATAAATAGTACCTACGGATAGTAGCTATACAAAAATATGATCAAAATGACAGCCCATAGTAAACAAAGAACTTTGTATTTTAGTTTAGTTAACATTTGAACAAAAATAAATTTCATAAAACGGTCTGTACAGTCAAGGGCATAAATATGTATACATTTTTGGACCTTATTTTAATGGAGTAAGATGAAATAATGTATACATATTGGTGCTCTTGACTGTACCTACTTAATTGAAGGCATGTTTACGATAACGAAATAACTGCTTAGATTGGTTGACACTCGGTCAAGAACAATAGAAATGACAGCAGATGTCGACCAGTCTTGTTATGTTGTTTTTGTAAACATCCCTTCAATTAACACAGTCAATAAGTAAGATCTAGATAAGTCGTAGCGTTCATTTGGCACGACTGAGATGAAATAAAAACTATACACAGGTTTTTGGAAACTATATGCCATTACACTACTCGGTCTTATGAAGTTTAACCGTTTCACCGCCATTGACTTGATACGAAGTTCGCACATTTCGTGCCCCACACGCCAGCGATTTCACATCTAGTCAGTTTTTTCAGTCAAATAGCTACTGACGTGCGTTGGCATGAAATTAATTTCGCATTTGACATCTGTGACAGTTAGCGTGTGGGGCAAAACTTTTTGCTTGTATCGTGGCGGGAAAAAGGTTAATTCTTGAGACATTACAAATGTCAAATTAAAATTAGTCAACACCAACAATGTTAAACTCTAATGTAGAAAGTAATTAACAATAAATTAAAACCTATACATGTACAATGTTACTTAAAACTGAACGCCGCCTCCAAAGAAAATTTTGCTGTGGAGAATCATCAGGTGTTACTTTTTAAATTATAAGTAATATCTTAATTTAAAGTTTGGGTTTACAAATATTTAATACAGAAATCTGCCATACGGGTCGTCAAATACCTACAAGCACCCATATGACAAAGTTTACAACTTTCAAAGTACTGACACATCTTTCTATTAAACTATAACTCTTGTACAGTCACCAGCATTAATATCTACCAAAACATAAGCGACATAGATATCTGATACTACTCTTTTTGTAGGGCCGTAAGGACGTGTTAGATATTGGTGCTGTTGACTGTACCTACGTCCTAAGATATTTTCTAACGTATATTTGGCATGACTGAAATGACAGAAGATGTCGACCAGTCTTGTCAGTTATGTTCTTTTTCTAAACATCCCTTCAATTTTTTTGAAGTAATTAACAAAGTCAAATAAATAGTCGTAGCGTTCATTTGGCACGACTGAGATAAAATAAAAACTATACACAAAGGTGTTTGGAAACAATATGCTATTATACTACTCGGTCTTATGAAGTGTAATTCTTGAGACATTTCGAATGTCAAATTAAAATTACTCAACACCAACAACGATAAACTCTAATGTAGAAAGTAAATAACAATATATTAAAATCTATACATTGACCTACACTACAATGCATCTTAAAATGAGCGCCGCCTCTAAACAAACATTCGTTATTAATAATCATCAAGTGTGTTACTTATTAATTATAACGAATCTTTACGTAACAAAACATTGGAGACGCTTTCATTTTATTATTAGGTTTACTCTATAACTGTTTAATACTGAAATCTGTCATATGGTTGATCAAATATCAGGACAATGACCAACATGACATGAAAATTTACTACTTTCAAAGTACTGACACATCTTTTATTAGAGCTTAAATTATAAATCTTGTATGTTATAAGATATCCTAACGTCCATTTGGCACGACTGAAATCAAATTTAAAATTATAAACCTAATCTATATGTTGTGTCCTATACCGGTGTTTGAAAGCAAGTCAGTTTCACACCACTTCTTGCACTTAGGATTAATCAGGTAAACACCTGTAATACCACCCATGACTCTATGAATTGCAACATATTCGCTCATCTTTCTGTCTCTTAAAAATCACGGTTCCGTCCTGTAAAAAAGAACAAATATTATGTTATAAAATGTACAAATGTAATTTTATTATTTGTAGGTATTTGTGTTGTAAATAAATATTTTTTAGCAGTATCTGACATCACCATCAGATTTTAAAAAAACAAAGATAAAAAAAATACAAATAGATGTTAAAAAAAAAAATACAACAGTTATGGACGTTCTTATGTATTTCTGGAGCTAATTATTCAAAATTTTAGAAAGACATACATATTTCACTGGAAAAGGATACATCAATATACATACATACCTTTAATTTTACCAGCTCAATTTTGCCGCGTTTTATTTCTGTTGAATTAAAAAAAATGTTACTCTGGGTGATATTTTCGTAATTAGGAACATAAAATAGCTTTGTCTGATACTAACGTCTACTTAGTGTTGTGTTCTGATACTAACTATATTGAAGCGAACACGACTTTATTGTAATGGCCTTAGAGAGCATGTTCAGATATTTTAGAGTAGGTACAGATACATTTGATGGCGACAGTACCCACCACCTGAAGTACGAGTACCTCCACCTTGCAGAAGACCACAGCCATAATAACATTATGTACTCTACAAGTATTTAGTGTTGTGTTGTGTTCCTGGAGGTGAGCAAGGTTGCACGAGCTTCTCAGGCATATCTATGCCTGGAACAAGGACTGTAGTGGAGGTTATCTAACCTCCACTCCAGTCTTGTGTTGAGAGCGAAGGATCTAAATTTGTCCCTTCTGCTGTCGACACATCAGTGAATCCTCAAATTGTATATAGGGTCAGCAACGAGCACGTGACTCCTTTGGAGTTGCGAGCGTCTATAGGCTGCGTGTCCGCTTACCATCAGGTGGACAGTACACTCGTTTGTCACCGTCGTTGTATGAAAAATAAAAACTAGCCCTGTACATATGAGTAGGTAAGGCAGCCAGAGCTGCCGAGGATACGCTGTGTCGAAATTGAAGTGCGTGCGTGCGTGTGATATATATTTGCATTTGTTGTATCAACATTCAAAAAACTCCTCAAATCAATAGAAGGTCGCGGCCAAGGAATGTGTTACACTAAGCGGCGACGCGCTTGTGATTTATCTTGCGACTCAAGCCACAAACTCTCGTAAGCTAGACCTGCTTGAAATGAGGGGGTCGTAAGATTTCTTGGCTGGCCACATAAAGTGTATATCATCAGATCAATCCTGGAGTCCCTGAACCCTGGAAAGTTGGGCATATAAGACGCAGTGGCGACACGCCTGTTGCGCCAGGAAGTACTTACGATTGTTGGTTAATTTTAGTGTTTTCATTTCTGGTGAAACTTGCGGCGCGACCACCTAGAAAAAGAAGTTTAATTAGCATTCTGAATGCCTCATTCAAAATATTTAAATACATATTAACTTACATAACTGCGAATAGCTACTTAGCACTACTTACTGACTACTGATTGCTAAATTTCAGATTTTATTTTTTAGTTCATAAACTAACCCGGCAATTTTGATCCATGTTTGGACGTATCGGACTTGCCACTGGGCTACTGGCCGCCTCTGTTTGGCTTGAGCCAGCCATTTTGTATACACGACTAGGACTGCTTCTGAAATCATAGTTTAAAACTCTTGAATATTTTATCACAGTAGAGACTTTGTTATTGCATGTATATGATATACACATAAAATATATACTAAAAACACTATAACCAAGAATGGAAGACTCATTCAAAATCATCACAGTAGTTTCAGTGCAGTCACAACCTATATATAATTTATCACTTACTTCATTTCATTTAATATTTCTCTTAGAACATTATTCTGTTGCCGTTGTTCACTTAATAATTCTGCTGTGGTCGCATTATTTTTTTTAATTTCGATCACAAGTTCCTGGAAACAATAATTGAAAATAAGTAATTTTATTTCAACTAGATACTTAATGGTCAACCAAAAAAATTATACATAATAATTAAACGAAATCATACATATATTGGCAAAATTAATTACTTTCATAATCTCAATTTGGGCCACATGCAAGTTTTTGAATTGTTCTGCGTTTGTTGAAGGCCGCATTCGACGTGCCCTTTGCGCCCCACCAGCAGTGACAGAAGCACGATTAGATGCCCGAGGTGGTGCTGGTGCTTGAGCTGGTGAAGGGGCTGATGCTGCTGATGCGGGAGCTGGAGTTCGAGCTGATGTGGGAGCTGGAGTTTGAGATGATGTGGGAGCTGGAGTTCGAGATGACGTGGGTGCTGGATTTCGAGCTGGTGTGGAACTTGGAGTTCGAGCTGATGTGGGAGCTGGAGTTTGAGCTGGTGGAATAACTGGTGCCCAGAAATCAACAGGGATTGAAGGATCAGGAGAAACTGCGGGAGAAGGAACACAGGTAGATGAGAAAGGCAATGGTGAATGCCAGGCCTGACTAGTGCTGGGTAATAGTGAAGGTGGGCTGTTTTGGTGGTATGGTGGACTAGCAGTAAAATCTATCTCTTCTATCTGAAATAAGCAAAGAATGTTGTAATGTCAGTTAACTGTATGGTGAAGTGAGTCTCATGATTAAGTTAATCATTATTATAGTCATGAAATTTTTATCACCAATAACTTAAATTTCTGTTTCTAACTCAATGTCAGAAATCAATTCTGTGATGGATGCCATAAAATAAAAATAAAAAAATGTTTCCAACTCATTCTGAGACATTCTATTTTGAACAAAGAAACAAAAATAATTATGCTATGAGCTATGAATAACAAATTTATAAACTTGAAAGTTTAATTAATGTATTACTTAATGAGTCATTTTATTTAATGTCCATGGCATTAACATAATTATATATTATTAGCGCAATGTAACTTAGAAAACTATGTTAACACAAAGCTATAGAAAGTAAATCATTCATTAAATGACACCAATAACTCACAGTTCCTATTCCAGATTCTTCGTGCCCTACGCCCAGCGATGAATCATGGCCTATGATATTTAAAATTGTTTCAGAAATATCTGAAACTGCTTTTACTTCAATTTGGTTTCCAGTCGCATTCAGTGTTCTTTTGAATTCTGCTTTTTCATTGCGCGCTTTTTTTTTAAGCTCCCGCCATGTCTGGAAATTAAAATATTACAGTATTCACTGCTGCATCACAGTCCTATTTAAAAAAAAATGAATTTAAATGAACACTTACCCTTTGCCATGCGTCTGATGTTTTTGTCGGCCCTAGTTCATTTAATGACTTGGCCAAATCTGCCCAATCCTTATTTTTTTTGGATTTGCCCAATGGGCCTTTAAACTCCCCAATGGCAAAGTCAATATTGTTGGCCATATGGGTGACCAAATATTTAATTTGTTTGTTAGTAGATCGCCTGAAACACTTTGTATATTAAATAAATCATTCAGCAGGCATGGTGCTCAAGTTGTATATAAATTAAAATGATCTTACGATTTTTTATTTTCTTTGTCTTTTTTCTTTTCCATTTTACTTAATGTATTTTAATGGCCAATGATCTGAAATTAAGGTATAAAAATTAATTGTTTTAGTTGATACTGAAATAAGAGTGTATTTAGAAAAAACAGATAACATTAATGTCTACACTGAATGTACACAGAACTAACAGAGGTACATAGGTACCTACTTGGAATATCAGAAATTCTAAGGCGTATGTGAAGTCCCTAACCCGCACTGTGGCCCAGTGCGGGTTAGGGAGTCAAATGAGAAGAAGCTTGTGAAATGCAAATAGGGAGTATATTATACAGACCGGTAATGGAATCAATTGTAAAGGATATGGTAGCCTGTAAGTACTTTAGTTTCCATCAATTTCAAAGTAATGGCTTTCGATACACATAATACATTACTTACAACACAAATCTCGTGCGACTACTCATAACATAATAACTTACTTTAATTTTGATTTCGTTATATTTGTGCGTTGGATTATATTTTCACTTGTTATCGTCAAAACTTTAAGCGCGGCGCGAAGAGATACGAATAAGAAAAAAACACAAAACAACGTCTGTAACTCAACTTAGTATAAGAGTATAACTATTTCTTTGATAAATGCAGTGCTCATAGTTCTCCTTAATTTAGTAGGATTATATTGGGTTACTAACCATAGACTACATTTGAACGAATGAAATGAATGTAATATTTGGTAGAAATCAGTTTTGCACAAATGGCAACGTTAATCTTTTTTTGCTACATATATTATACGCGATGACATAGATATACGTTCCGACATTACCATGTTAACTAAGTACGGTATAAATCGTCACACACATAAGTTTATACGTCGGACCATATATATATGTCGAATTATCATCTTAGCCCCGCTGGTCCCATACACAATTTTTAATTTTCTATACGGCAACAATTGTACCTTAAGGCGCATCTCTATGGGGTCGGTTACACAGTGATCATTATCACGCGATATACTCATGTCACAATACGTATTGATCGTGTATTTATGTGGATGCGCCTTCACAAAGCTGTCACTATGCAGAAGTGAGTGTTTTACTGACATTTTCTCCCTCTCGCATTCACTAACTCTCTGGCAAAGGACGATTGCTTGTTCCGAACTACGATATAGAAGATTTATACACAAATAATTGCCATTTAAACACAATCAAGCTTGATTTAGTTAATCTAGTAGTCTCTAGTAGATTATGAAATTCATTTGGTATTTTTTAGTAGTTTTCTGACCACTTTTTTAGTAGGAACGCCGATTATAAAGTGGTCACGCTGCGAACTGTCAACTCAGCACAGACTTATAATAAATATTTATACTCTAAGCAACTCAGTAATTAAAAACACCTAGACGCTAGTTGCACTACTTTACAAAAACGTTGTAAATAATTACGACCTTATTCATTTGATTTAAAGGTTAATTCCGTTAACACGTGTTATTTCAATGAAAGTACCGTTATTAGTTTCAATCAATTTATGCATTGCTATTGTCACAGACTATTGAAGTTGTAGCCGTGTAGCGTAGTACTTAGCGTAGCGTCTACAATTCAAAACAAATGCAATTTGTTTTACTCTGTGTAATTTAATTGCAATAATGTGAATTTTAACATAGCATTGGAATCGTACTAAGTCTAATGTGATATACGTAAAAACTAATACCTAAGTGCAGACGGAGTGCTATTTTCTAAACATAACCTCTGAGCTTCCACATCAAAAATGTTTTCTGTGTGCCGGCAAACGCATCCAGCCACGGGTATAGAACACGCCGTCAGCTGTTCTTTCTTCAACAACGATGAAACGTGCCTGGTTACCGCGGGTGCTAACATTATCAAAGTCTTTAGGCTGCTGCCTGAAGGACATAGCAGGGAGGTTAACGCCGGTAAATTATGATATTTTGTATGCAACCGAGATATTTTTCTTCCGTCTATATTTAGATCAGGGCCTCCAACGTATTGCCCCTAAAACATGAATAATAATTTCATACCCCCTTTAATTTTTCAGTTATTAAACCAAAATTGATGTAACAAAACAATCATGCTATCTCTCAGTGTCTGTACGTTTACCACAGGCAGTTTTTTCGCAATGGATAAGAATGAAAAAGCAGTAATGTTTAACAATAAATTATTGTTTTTAGCCTGACTTCCAAAGATAGACTGCAGGTTATTTTCCGAAAATGGAACAGCACCATAGACTCTCTAGGGAGGTGTACCAATCTTACTATAAATGCGAAAGTATGTTTCTCACTCAATTACACAATAACAGCTGAATGAATAGTGATGAAACTAGTTTATAGCCTTTTAATCTAAAAATCATCCCTCGAAGCGATTAAAGGGGGGGTGGAAGTTTCCACAGATGAAGGGGCAGGCCAAAGCTAGTAGTAAATAATTCCCAACGTCTACAAAAGCCAACATCTCATTCAGCTGTTGAAAAGAGGCCTTCACATGTTTTAAAAGTCACAATTTTTTATGTAATGGGCCCCAGATGTTCTAGTGTTATAATAGAAGCAATATAGTAAGATTGATATCTATTTGTCCTGTTTTTACAGCTGGCCAACCAATACCTCCAAAAATGAAGCTGGAATGCCTAGCAACATACACACTGTGGGGTAATGTGATGTCTCTGGCATCTGTTCGGAGCCCCAGCTCTGGCAGGGACCTGTTGCTTGTATCATTCAGAGAGGCTAAACTATCAGTGCTGCAATATGATCCTCAGACTAATAACTTGATCACCCTCAGTATGCATTATTTTGAGGAGGATGATATGAAGGTATTGTAATTGAAAATTGTTATTATATTAATTATGATCATATACACAATCATTATAGGATTCTTGATATTTGTGTTAATCTCAAGACTATAAACTCACAATATGAATTAATTGATGAGATAAAATAAAGCATACAATACTGAATTTGCTAAATGTTTCATTAACTAAATGTGAGAATGTTCTTTAGTCAAATAATTTGGAAAACGAACAATAACTGAAATAAGTTTACCATGATTAGGCTAAGCATGAAATATTTTGTTATTATCTCATCATCACAGAAATAATTTGTGCTAAATATTTAAAAAAAAGAATTTTTTGTACTGGGGCATTGTAATTCTGTAGTATTATGATACTATTATTTTATATACATTTTATTTTATTAAAAAATGACAACTTGCTTCTTAACGAGTTTCTTATGCTGGTTCTTCTAAAGGCAGAGGTTTACTTTATAAACTGGTGGTAGTTTTTTGACATTCATAGGTGCATGTAGTTATCCCTAAATTGAAGAAGAAATAATTTCATTTTATGTTTCTGGTAATTGCACTTTAAGAACGGAGTAAAACAGTAAATATTAAGAAAAGAATTATAAAAGTGTAAATAAGTCCCTCATTCAGTACATTGTGATATTTCAGAATGGGTGGACTACTCACCCTCACATCCCCTGGATCAGAGTTGACCCAGAAGGCCGCTGCGCAGTTATGTTGCTGTATGGCAAGAAGCTGGCGGTACTGCCATTCCGGAAGGATGTCACTTCTGAAGAAGGTGACCCTTTGGAAGCCAAACCACTTGCTGATCTGAAGAAGAATGTAAGTGCTTTATCCAATTATGCAAAAGTGAAAAAGGTTGTTGACTCGAATAAAATTCCAAAAGAAACAAGGAGAAAAAAATATGCCTAATGGTGAATATCCTATTCAAATATTTAAAAAAATAAGGAAGCTCCCACTATTTTAATGTTGTTAGAGAAAAAAGGTGCTCGAGGTCCGTGGCGTCACTAGACTTATGCTTATAAATATGTACTTAGTTATTCATTTAGTTACTTTTTTCGCCATTTGATTGAGAACCTGATCTTTTTTCGAGGAAATTTGAACTCATTGATTTTCTCATTTGCTGTCAACATCCCTATGAGATTCAGTTCAAATAACACTGTGCCTTCCTTCTACATGTATGATCAACCAATATACTGAAATATCACAGGCACCAACAACTCCAGTAATCCGGGCTCCGACCCTCGCATCCTATGTGATAGTCCTAAAAGACCTGGATGAGAAGATAGACAATATCCTCGACATACAGTTCTTGCATGGCTACTATGAACCCACTCTACTGCTGCTGTATGAACCTGTGAGGACTTTTCCTGGGTGAGTATGTTTTTATTGTGGTTGATAGAAACAGATTGCCAATAACTTACCTATTTGAAGCACTATTGAGTTTTACTGTCAACGAAAATATAAGTCAAATCAATTATTATTATTAATAATAATAATAAGTCGTTTATTCAATGATTGTATACATGGCAATTTACGGGTAACTAACACAGGCACAACAAAAACAGTGTTTACAAAACAATTGAAATGGTAGGTGGCTCAGCTTGTGTCTGTACCACTAAGGATTACAATAGACCATTAAGGATTCTTGGTCTACAGACGCTGTTATTCTGCCACCCCCGTGTCTTAAAAACTAAAGCAAGTGAACTAAATAAGCGTCACACGAAACTACGCAATTGGCTTACGTACTAAGTAGGTCTGCATAAGCTGGCACTATAAATACTACAATAATACTAAATATTGGCTTGCCTATGGATTTATGTTTGGCAACTCCACTCCTTAATGCTTGCTGATGGGATAACACTGTATTTCTATAAGTTTAACTTTAACTTCACTATAATTATTGCATGTGGAGTTTACCTTTAAGTAGTTGTTACATCACTCCAAGATTGTTCGCTTGTATGTTTTACCAAATGTAAGGATGTAAGCAACTGTTGGTGAACCTTAATTAAAAAAAAAAATAACTATCAGCCTTTAAACAGGAATATGACAAATATTTTTATTTTGTTTTATTTGGAGATCCAACAGCTATGATATTACATTAAACATTAAAGTATATACAGAGAGCCAATTATATGAACTCACAGGTAGTGCCATGATACTTAACTAATAGGTACTAATGTTACGCACCAACGTAACCACATATGCGAATAAAAAGGGAAATAAACTAATACAAATTCCAGATGTAGAATTTAAAATTTTACTGAAACTGAAGTTGAGAACTAACTAATGAACTAATTTATCAGTACAATGTATAACAAGGTACATGACGAGAATAGTTGGGTAGCATCAAAAGTAAATAGCAGCATAAAAGATATATAAAGTGGAAGTGTGAATATAAAGGATTAATCCAGATATTCAGTATCCGATATCCATTAAACCTCTACTAAAAATCGTAGGTTTCTAATAGAAACTCTATTACATTAAACCTTAAAGTAGACTATTCAATAATCGTACTGTACTGCTTTTGCTCAATT
The DNA here is from genome assembly GCA_963556455.1 of Epiblema foenella. Taxonomy (NCBI): domain Eukaryota; kingdom Metazoa; phylum Arthropoda; class Insecta; order Lepidoptera; family Tortricidae; genus Epiblema; species Epiblema foenella. The sequence goes on along the minus strand of OY747098.1, from coordinate 11,443,682 downwards.
CCATAATACAATAATATACTGTGCCAGGTATGGCAATCCGGTACATCGGTTACTAGTGTAGGTGACACGAGCTACAGCATCAGCCTATCGATGGTATGCGGACGTAAGTGTATGTCGTGTCATGGACAGTGACGTCACGGTGTCACGAATCCGGATTGCCAGACCTTGTTTTCTTAGACCATGCCTACCGTTTTTGTGCTCACCAGTTGGCGCCACTGTCGAGTAAGGTCCAGCTGTCAAAAATTGTTATTGGCTATTATAGGCATGAGAACGAAGTTTACATTTCAATCATATTTAATACCTTAAAACCGTACCGTAAAAATATCGGACATCCCGCATTGTAGCGCCATCCCGTTTTGTTCGGGAAAAAAGGGAAATAAGTTTCCGAAAGACAAAACTGTCTCAAAACACTGACAGTCATTGACCCGTGACTCATATTTGCCATAATCAAACTCAGGTATTGCAAAATAGTCACCATATTGTTCCAATCAAATAATATCCGCGTAGCGCAACCACAAAAAAAGTGTATTTATTTGCCAAAAGAAATGTGTGTGAGCCTTAAGTGGAGTAGGACGTTTAGAATCATGTAGACCACTCTTTAAAAAAATTAACATGTTAACTCTCACTGGAATGTATATATTAGAGGCCGGAATTTTTGTACGATCTAACCCAAATTTATACATAACTGTGAAAACCAATTCTAAACTTAGAACGAGAGATCCTTCGAAATTAAAAGTCCAGATATGTAAAAGCGCGCTACAGAGAAACAATTGTCATGCAATGTGTATAAGGACGTTTAATAATATACCATTAGTAATAAGACAATTGCAGACTTTAACAAAATTTAGAAAGGGATTATTTATATGGTTATCGATAAATGTTTTTACACTATAAATGAATGTTTGAATGTAATTAATATAATTTTATTTTGATTGAATGTGATTATTTTATAAGGTCGTAAATTTTTGCATGCTAAGTGTGTCGGTCAATTTCGTTATTTGACATCTTATGTGAGCTTTATGTAACCACACCACATTTAAAGCAAATAAATATGATTTCATTTCATTTCACAAGGAGACATTTGACATTTCGGCGACCTCACGCTACACTATCGCCTCTAGCGGCGAATTCATAAGCGGTAGCCCTCATTCCATTCAATACATAAACTTTGTGACACAGCCGCACAGCGGTGCGCAACGACACATGCGCTATGGCGGGCGTGAGCTTGAACATGAGCGCGCGCGTGCACCCCGTGATCTGGGCCACCGCCGGCCTGCCTTTCGACTGTCTGCGCGCCGTGCCCATACAGCGCCCGCTGGGTGAGTCCGAGTACCGAGTACGATTAAGGGCGCTTTACTAAAATGTGACAGGTCCACTAGCGCGACTCGTAAATAATTGTGATTAATTAAAATTTAACGATAGATTTTTAAAAAAGGGGGCCGCTAGTACTGTATTTTGTATTTAAGTATCTTTTGAATACTTCAAATTGGTTATTACGTTGCTAGATTCGTCAATCTATGCGTCCAAAGTTAAAACTGCCATTTTATTAACTACTTTGTTGTATTCGAAAAGTGCTTAAGGGGCTCCACGCGCTTATTTATCGATTTTTGACGATTTTTAGTTGATATAGCTCCGTCAAAGTTATAGATATATTTATGGCACAATAGGTTATCGGTTCTTCAATCATTTATCTACACTTGCAAAAGCCCAATTTTGAAAAAAGGACGACCTATTTTTTTATCAAAAATTGGCCAAAAAAGCTCTATCTTCGATATTAGTATGTTGTTTATGCCCTTATACATATAAAATGTACGTGTAACTGTTCGTTATTGACGTCTCTAACAACGCAAGAGAGATTTTTATTTTTTACTCATCTTCACAAATGTTACGTTCAAAAAACTGGTTTTTGACCTAAAATTGCCAAAGTTTGATGAATTAAATCTCGAAGACAGTGAGTTTTAAAGTAAATATTGTATACTATTTCGGTAATTCTGGTTGTTGTTAATACGATAAGCCATAAAAACACGAGAAAACGGAGAGTTACAAATCGAAGGTCATTGGGAGCTAGGAGCCCTTAAATACAAACAACAGTATGTAGTGGCCTCCTTATTAGATATCTATCGTTAAATTTAAATAATCACAATGATAGCAGCGCGACGTGTTGAGGGAGCGACCGCTGCGCGTCGTAACTTACGGAAACAAGTTAGTATTGCCCTAAGGCCGCACGCTGTGTGGCCAAGCCTTTATAAACCGGTCAACGACGGCTGTTATTGAAATAAATGAAATAAAACATTTTTAATGTGAATTTGTATTTCAGGTGGTTGTCTCATAATGGCTGTTAACTCCCTCATCTACCTCAATCAGTCGGTGCCTCCGTACGGCGTGTCTCTCAACAGTATCGCTACACATACCACCAACTTTCCACTCAGTAAGTATGACCCTCAGCGACTGAGCCACCGTGGCATTGGACATTTTGCGCAACTCTCGAGAATATAGTATTTTCATCCAAGTAGCAAAATTAAATTATCAAAGTTAGGATAGCAGAAACACGAACGATACGGACTATTAAAGCTCAGTCTTCTTGATGTTTTTGCTCTTATAATAATAAATATGTAATTCTTTCGTAGGAATTCAAGAAGGCGTATGCATAACCCTAGACGGGGCCTGCGTGGCCCCGCTTGGCGAAGGCCGACTGGCACTGTCGCTGAAGGGAGGCCAATTATACGTGCTCACGTTACTGGCAGATTCCGTGCGCAGTGTGCGTAGTGCGCATCTAGACCGCGCCGCGGCCTCAGTACTCACCACTAGTGTACGTATCTCGATGAAGGGAGGCCAGATGAGAGGCCAATTATAAGTGCTCACGTTGTTGGACGATTCCGTGCGCAGTGTGCGTAGAGCGCATCTCGACCGCGCCGTGGCCTCCATGCTCACCACTAGTGTCGATGAAGAGACGCTAGGAGGCCTATAAACACTGCTGAAGAGAGGCCGACTTGCTCATCCCAGATTTGGTGTTGGTTTTATTTATAATTCTGGACATTAATCTGATATTTTGGAAGACATCAGTTTATTCCGATATTTTTGAAGACATCAGTTTATTGAACTAGTGATCAAACGATTCGAATATCTGTGTTATAAGGGCGGGTATTGAACCAACCGACGGCTACATACCGATCTAAGTGTATAAATTGCTGTGGTGGTTTTGTGAGTCAACCTTGTGAGTGTATAAATATAGAGATAAGGTTCCGAAAAACTTAATTATCGGTAACTCGAGTTACAGTGTTTTGTCATTGCACGGCAGAGCTGTCGTCTCACAGATATTTTACCGTACCGTCAGATTTTAACAAACTTTGCTTACGATTACAGACTGTTTGGTGCAACCCAAGTCTCAAAACTTAAATAAACAGCAATACTCGCATAAAATGATTAGGTTCTAAAATAAACAAACTATTTCAGATGTGTGTGATAGAAGAAGACTTTCTGTTCCTCGGCTCGCGGCTCGGTAACTCGTTGTTGCTGAGAGTGACAGAGAGAGAGAATCGCATGCTGTTCTCCGTCGACAAGCCCTTGGAAGCGACCGTCGATCTGACCATAGAGAATGGTATGAGAACATAGTCATAATGCTTTGCTGTGCTGAACACCAATTGTCGTCGTCCAATGAAAATATCGATCGATTAATTCTAAACGTTGTCTAAAAGTCGTCTACCGGCAAAAAAAAAACAACGACGATCGTGAATCAAGGCATCAACTGCGAATCGATCTATTGGATTGACTTGGTAGCAATCCCATCCCTTTTTCACAAACCCTTTACCGGGATTTAAAACATATTTTTTATTAAAATTTTTAGACAACAGCTTATTAACAGATAACTTCTTTTTCAATGGATTTCATACTTTTTAAAATTGGAACAGAGTTGCGTTTGTATTGTTTCGTTCGATTTCCAAACAAAACAAAATAATCAGATATTTTCAGTATATTATAATTTCATTGCCATTTTTCTTATATGGTGGACGGCTAGAGGATAATATAATAGGATATATGTATTAATATCCTATTATAATTATATAGAACAGGAATTCGCAAATCAAAATCAACAGAAGGACAAAGAAGACCCCGCCGCAAAGAAGCGTCGTCTAGACACATTATCCGACTGCGTAGCCACTAATGTTATCGAGATCAGCGACAAGGACGAGTTGGAAGTGTACGGAAGCGATATAAGGACGTCCACTCAGCTGACTAGCTATGTGTTTGAGGTACGCACTCATGTAGTGAATAATGTTGTTCCATCGGGGTTCCAAATTCGGAATACGATTCGACACGAAATCGATTACCGTATTAAATAACTAATAAATTTATGAGATACGGATTTTGAGGTTACTCTTTATGTCTAAAATGGTTACGTCATTCCTAGGGTTCCGTAGCCAAAATGGCAAAAATGGAACCCTTATAGTTTCGTCATGTCTGTCCATCCGTATGTCACAGCTCAGAGTCGATTTACTCGGAGACTATAAGCACTACAATTATGAAATTTGGTAGGAAGGTGTATTCTATGAACCGATACATAACAGTGATGTGAAGTAACGAAAAAAATGAATGGGGGGGGGGGGGGGGTGTCACTCCATACAATATGTAACCGGGGATGAATTTTTTTTTCAATGGACATTGTCGTGTCGTTATCTAAACTTGCCACTTAAGTTGGTGAGATATTAACTGTTAAAGTCGTAAAAAGTGTATGTGGCCCTTTAATTTCCGAATTACGAACATTAAAATTCTGAAAAAAATCGAGTTGATTTACATTAATAAATACTTTTAACGATTAGCTTTTTGTAGTTGTATTACTATGAGATACAAGTAGGTATACTAATAAGATCAAAGCCCTATACAGATGTGAGGGAAGGATGGCGACTGGTGGTAAAATTCCACCACTCGCAGATGAGTTTCGCTTTACGGACTCGTAATAAAGTGCAGATAGCTCCCTTCCTATATAAACCTCCCCATATCTCTTGTCTACGGATTAACTTCAAAAAATATTGAACGCTACACCGGGTTGTTACGGATAACCCGATGAACAACAGTGTATTCCTGACTATTTTTGAACATTAAAATGTCTAAAGTTTGCTCGATTCTTCTAATTTTAGAAATATTATTAAGTTTTTTGTTAACTATTTTATGTCGTAACTCGGTAAAAATAGCGCTTTCGATTGTAACATTGCTAGTAATGTAACTTAAGCCACAACATAGTCATTGACATAATATCAAAGCGACGGAAATCATTTCAGAAATGAAGAAAAAAAAAATCTCAAAAAAATGTTTGATGATTTGTTTTAGGTGATGTATTCATACTAAGTCAACTTTCCTTGTGGATTCCAATGCTTGCTTTGATCCTTGCTTAGAAATATAATCGGAATCTCTGCCTGTCACAAGTCCTCGTATACATGGACGACTCCTCCTTCAGGTATGCGACTCGCTGCTCAACATCTGCCCCATCGGCGACGTCTCCATGGGCGAGCCTCAGCTCCTGTCCGAGGAGTACAGCCGCGGCGCGGACCTGCCCGCCGTGGAGCTCGTGGCGTGCAGCGGCCGCGGCAAGAACGGCGCGCTCACCGTGCTGCAGCGGAGCGTGCGCCCGCTGCTCATAACCGCCTTCAACTTGCCAGGTAAAAAAAATACAAAACATAAGTAACATGTATTACAAGACTGGGATTTAGCCGGGGCTATCTGACCTTCTAACCAAGAGGCGAAACTAGACCAAAGTCATTCAATTCGAAATGTTCACTTAGGGTCGGCTGCACCAACATACGATCACAGGTCGGTCATCGTCAAATATGGCGCCGGCAGCTGTCATCCCATAGAAACTTGTCAAACTTTCCAAGCAATCAGATTTGACGAACACCGCTTACGATTACAGACGGTTTGGTGCAACCCACCCTTAATCAGGTGTGAAAACAGTAGTGTAGTAACAGTAACAGACACACCAAAATTACGAACGAGTCCCTGCTTTTACGTTCAGTTTTCAGGAATGGAACATGGAACTCTTGTTTTATAATATCGGATGTTTTCAAACGAAACTATATTATACTATCTTTTGCCCGCTACTTTTTCTGCGTAGAATTCGATCATCGCGTTAGAATTCATTTGTTATTCTTTTTATTTCAGACGCTTACCTAGTTATCGCTCTTCCATACAAACTTCCACCCCCTTAAGGGATGATTAGCGACGGGATAAAAAGTAGCATAAGTACCCCGGGACTCAAACTATCTTTATACCAAATTTCATCTAAATCGGTTGAGCGGTTTAAGCGTGAAGAGGTGACAGACAGAAAAACAGGCAGACACACTTTCGCATTTATAATATTAAATATGGATTCTTAAACGAAACTATACCAAAACCATATGTGTTGTTTCAGGTTGCATAGACATGTGGACGGTGATGGGCGACAGTGGGGAAGTGAGCAAGGACGCGCATCGCGACATGGAGGGCTCACACGCATACATGATTCTCACGCAGGAGGACTCTAGCATGGTGAGACCATTACCATTTCATCATCATCGTTTCAGCCGAACGTCCACTGCTACACAAAGTCAACCCCAAAGATTTAGACAACTACAGTTTTCGGGGCATTCGACGAGAATGTCGCTTACGCAAGGCGCGTGCACTATGGCAGATACGAAAATCCCTTTATTCATAAAACTTAACAAACCTCTGTTAACTATAATGTGTGTTCCCTTTCTCATTAACATAAACGTCAAAGTGACAGCTAAGTACAAAAAATTTTAGCGGTAATTTAACTAAAATAGCTTTGATGAACGATTATGAATAAATAATAAATGGAAATAAAAAAAGAGAGACAGAACTCCGATGTCTCGCTCGCTACTGTCGCCTTTAGAAGCCCTAGTAGAGCCCTGTGAAATCTTTTCCCAAACTAAATCCGGGAGCCAGTAGCGATTAACTGATGTGTGCTGCTAATTTTACATCCGACACACATTGTACAGCGACTTTCGTACTTTGTGTAGTTATAACCTCATTTGAAGTTATAATGACTAGTGGCTCTGTGGGCTGTAGACCTTGCGAGTGTTTTTTAGGGTTCCGTAGCCAAAATGGCAAAAACGGAACCCTTATAGTTTCGTCATGTCCGTCTGTCCGTCTGTCCGTCTGGCCGTCTGTCACAGCCGATTTACTCGGAAACTATAAGTACTACAGTGATGAAATTTGATGGGAATATGTGTTGTATGAACCGCTACAAAATTATGACACTAAATAGTAAAAAAAAGAATTGGGGGTGGGGCCCCCCATACATGTAACTGAGGGATGAAAATTTTTTTTTCGATGTACATACCCGTGTGGGGTATCAATGGAAAGGTCTTTTAAAATGATATAAAGTTTTCTAAAAAACATTTTTCTTAAAGTGAACGGTTTTTGAGATATCAGCTCTCAAAGTCGTAAAAAGTATGTCCCCCCCCCTCTATTTTTATAACTACGGGGTATAAAATTCTAAAAAAAATAGAGGTGATGCATGCTAATTAACTCTTTCAACGATTTTTGGTTTGATCAAAGTATCTCTTATAGTTTTTGAGATAGGTTGATTTAACTGTAATTTTGGTTAAGTTATTTTTGCTGTTTTATAGATACTAGTACGGAACCCTTCGTGCGCGAGTCCAACTCGCCCTTGGCCGGTTTTTTTATTTTAATTTCCAAATCTGACATGACAACAAAATTCTATATAGTTATCGGAGCTGCTCACAAAATTTCACAGGAATGGGTTGAAAAATGCGACCTGTAGAGGAGAACACACCGAAATCGATAATTGTCTCCACAAAATACATTTTATAATTATCGAACCTGCTCACAAAATTTCACGAGAATCAGTTGAGAAATGCGACTTTTAGAGGAGAAAAACTGGAAATCCGCTGGATATATGAAAGCATTTTTGTCGAAGCCGAAACGGAGACCTTCGTTTCAATCGGTAATTTTTTTTAATGTTGTTTAGATCCTACAAACGGGCCAAGAGATCAACGAGGTGGACAGCTCTGGGTTCATGACGGGCGCGCCGACGGTGTTCGCGGGCAACCTGGGCAACAACAAGTTCATGGTGCAGGTCACCACCACCGCCATACGGCTCATCAAGAGTGAGTTCACTTGCTTATTTACAGCCAGGATACTTTTTTTATTTAGAGATAAAAAGGGGCGACAAGCCAGGCGAACATACCCCGTACAGACCCAACAAAATTCATCCGAGTCAAAGTCCTTGAGAACTTATTGTGACAACCAGCTGGGTTTAGCATAATTTGCTGCCAAGTCGTATCTCGCCCTACTCAGCGATTCCTGTCTCGCTTGTACTATGCGAATTAGAAAGTGGAGGGTAGATTTTTCTCTCCTCGCGTCGCCTCGCTGCAGCATGGTATTAAAATGACTAGGACGAACTGTGACCTCCTCGAATACTATTAGACAAATCAAGGAAATGTCTTCATTCGATCGGTCCAAAGGTCTATAAGAAAATACCAGATGTAATAAAGACCGCAGAAAGTAACAGGTCATTCTTAGCTAAACTCAAAACACACATAGTCTCCGCTGCGTTTTTTGCTTAGCAAGTGGTCATTAGTAGTAAAACGATATCACTAAGTATATGTGAAATTATAATTGTAAACAGACATAATGTGACGTGTAAAATTGATATTTTATGAATAAAGGAAATTAATTGAAAAAAAATCGAGCTGAGAGGTGAAAGATCGGATTTCGGATCGGATAGTCGATGATCCTGGACGGTGCCGACGGTCTGACTCGTCGCATAACACTCGTGACACCTGCCTAGTTAGCATGATCTCCTTACGTCGGACATCGTCCTTCTCGCATTGATTTACTTGCTAAAAAGGGTGGAATGCTATATGCATGTTATAATGCCGACGCTCGTTACCTCAGAGCGACCGGCGTACTTAATAAATAAGTAAAAGTCGTTTAGTTATTTAACTAAAAGTTATAGTACAAAAGAAGGACTTATAGTTGCCAACATACATTCCGTTTGTTGGCAGACGGCGTCCAGATCCAGTCGTTCCAGTTGGAGTGGACGGCGCAGTACGCGGCCACCGCAGACCCCTACATATGCGTGGTGTCCACGTGCGGCCGCGCGCTAGTGCTCGCGCTACGAGAGTTCCGTGCCTCCAGTGCCATGGTAAACACTACTTGCCCGACTACGAACCCGACCAGGAAAATGATAAACCTCTTCTGGGGACGTTAAATTAACGTCATCTCAAAGTTGTTGACAACAAGGTCGGTGAATCCTTCAGAGTATCTTTCCGACAAATACTTTTTTCGGCTTTCATGTTGATTTTCACTGTGACAAGGTACAAGATGGCCCAGAAATGAAATGGGTTGATCGTACATCGTTCCGCAGCTGGGCACAGTGCAGACTAGTCCCGAGAATTCCATGAATAGCTATGCGTATCGTTTGCTCCTACAGACCACTAATGCGTGAATAAAACTTTATTGTCTAAAAAAGTTTTTAATACAGTTGCTTAAAAAGTGGTACTTTATGTAGCTGTATATCGTGCACAAGGTTGCTTTCTCGCACAAGGGATATAAATTTATTGTTGGGCCAAGCTATACATCCAACCGAAGAGTTTTAGGTTCAATCAGTTTACTTCCTTAAATATTGAAAAGCATTTGGCATTTAACTTTTGTTATATTAAAAACACTAAAATTGCATATTAAACAAGCTAAACGGTTATCAAATACTAAAATATTTAAAACTGTTTTCAAAAATTTGGCTGATTGAGTAGACCAAACGAGTATTAGCGAGACCCCCGATTAATATAGTAATATGTAAGACCGCCGCGCTAGCTGAATGAACGCTTGTTTTAATTCGCCAAAACATACATTTCTTTACTAATAAATCAAATATAAATTATTTATAAATTTTTAAATAATTGTTTTTTCAAGTTAAACTATGAAATTAAACTACCATGAACCCTAAATAGTTTTTGATTTGGCTGAATGCTGATAAATATGGCATGTTTAAAAAGTCTATCAATTAAAAGTTAAACCGACTTTTTAATTCCCGCCTCTTTCATTCATAATTTCACGAATCAATTTTGTAATGAGATATTGTTTTAATAATGTTTATGTGATATGTGTGATTTATATAGTTGTTAAATAAATTGCAGGTATGTAGGTAAATTACGCCAGATGTAGAGGTACGTGCGAAGCCCACAATGACACATTTTGTTTTGTCTCTTTTAAGCTTACTGTTTTTTTATTTTTGTGTCTTTGATATTTTTTCGCAACTGTATTAAAAAATGTCGTTTGATATACGTGCGGAAGTGCCATTTTCACTTGTCCCTCGCCTCAAGGCTTGGGCCAAGGCAACTCAGGACTCGTACAAGATGACAAACCTTCCGCACTTGCATCAAAATGTACTATGTACCATTATTTACACAAAAAAATAAAATAGCGGTTTTGTTGTAGTCTTAGGTCACGCTAGAAATTTGGTCGGTGTGCTTATGTTATTTTTCGTCGGTGGTCCATATGTTTTAACACTTGGTTTTGGCATGGGGATTGCCATGCAAAAACTAAAATTGTTCCGTGAAGTCACAATTATTTTTTCAACAAAGTGTGTGTGGGCCTCATATGTGGTTCCTGGACTTGTGCGGCTGCTCAACGCGGGACTCGGTACCAACCCCGGACTGTCGAAGTTTTAAATGTAATGATTTTTTTCGCAGTCTGCCCGTTTAGCGCCTACCAGACAGCCGGTGCCTCATAGACCGGCGCTCGTCAAAGCCGTGCCTTACCGGGATCTCAGCGGGTTATTCACTTCAGCCGACTTGGACAGTGTACAGGTACCAATCTCACTTCCTTCGTAAAGTTATGAGGGCTACCGTTTTTGTGTTCACCAGTTGGCGCCACTGTGCTCCAAGTCCAGCTGTCAAAGTTTGTTATTGGTTATTATGGGCGTGAAAACAAAGTTTACGCTGAAATCGTATCGTATATTAAAACCGTACCTACCGTAAAAATATCGATCATCACATATTGTAGCGCAGTCCTCTTTTGTTTGGCAAAAAGTAGGACATTAGTTACGAACGATAAAATTGTCTCAAATCACTGAAATTCCTTGACCCGCCATATTATACTAATTAGATATTAACCCGCGTAGTGCGCCCAGAAACTATGAGATTTGACATTTCGGAGGACTGACATCACACTAGCGCCTCTAGCAGCGAATTTATACGCCGTAGCCCTCATTGTCTAGCGCAGACCTGACAGCCAGTGCCTCATAATCTCCAATTTTTAATTCGAGATAGTAAACTGACAGATGACACTGATGCATGACTGATGATGACTGAGGCATGAATATTTCGTGATTTAGACATTATTTCACAAAAACCGGAGGTAACTTTAATTCATAAAAAAATACTGTGCTTTAACTATTATGGAATAATCACATCTGATGTGCACCCGTAAATGTCAGTTTACTGGCTTGAATTAAAAATCTGAGTATAGACTGGCGCTGGTCAAAGCCGTGCCTTACAGGGATCTCAGCGGGCTGTTGACCACAGCGTAGACAGAGTACTGCACCATTGTTTAAGAAAATCATTATGATAGTTTTAACGAACAAGTATGTTTTGTTTGTGTTAAGTCAATGAGTCTACAACACGCTCTAAATATATGAATAGGAAATGTATGTATACTAACTTGAATTCCTACTTCCCTTCCTCGGTTGTATCGTCATCTGGCTGAAGGACCCAAGAGATCACGTTTCCAGAGATCATGGACAGGGAAATGGTCTAGCGACAGCTCAAAATCAGGCGTTTCGTGCTATTGCTTTTCAATGTCGTTGTATAAAATAATTTGAAACCATATTGATAGTGGCTCTGTGAGCCCACACTTATAGGTCAACTCGAAAGTGTTGTCTATTGAAAAAAAAAATTGATACAAAACGTTTGAAAATGTCCAAAAATTGACTCTAAAAAAATCTATATAATTATCGAACCTGCTCACAAAATTTCACGAGAATCCGGTGAGAAATGCGACCTGTAGAGGAACAACTGAGAATCTGGACACACGAAAGCATTTTTCTCGAACCTGAAGCGGAAACCTTCGTTTCATTCGGTCAATAAACCTGTGATGATAATGTAATTTTTTCAGGTGAAAGGAGAGTTCACGGGCAAGATGAAAGGCAAGAAGAACGTGAAGGCCGAGGGCTTCCAGCCCGACACTGTGTATGAGCTGAACGATGAAGACGAGTTGCTTTATGGAGGCGATCAGACGCCCGCTTCCATGGCCAGTGTAAGTTACTTTATTAAATAAATATATATAACTGCTTTAAGTATATACAAGCAAAAAAACAAAAAAACGGTAGGAAAATATAAAATATGACGGAACAGAGACAACCAAAGCAAAAGTAAATGGTGTCATACGATTGGGAACTTCATACGAATTGACAGATTAGATGTTCATTTTTAAAACTTGGTACACTTAACTTCGTTATCATCTTATCCTGGTCATCAATGTTTGGTCCGGTTTCGATCATACATATATAAAATTTTGATTCTTTCGTCAATCAGAATAGACGGAATAATTCTTCACGTGTTGTTAAATTCGCTTAAAAAAGACAAATATTTTCACATTGACTATACGGTACGGATACGTTTATTACATTCCTGAGTAAAAGGACAATACAAATCACAAACCTTGTAGTATAGGTAAATGATAGGCAGTCTTATCCCTAGAAACCTATCTATTTCGGAAAACCTTGGGTAGCGGGGATAGTTCTCAAAATATTCACCCTCGAGTAAGTGATGTTGACCATAAATTGAATCATCTATTGTTATACAAATACAAACAGATCATGTTAGCGGAGCAATCCAAGAACCCCGGTCTTCCCCGCCGCGTCTCACGCTGGTGGAAGCGACATCTGACGGAGTTGAAGCCCACGTATTGGTTATTCGTGGTGCGGAACAACGGCAACCTGGAGATATACTCGTTACCGGAGATGCGGCTCAGCTTCCTGGTTCGGGACGTGTGTGCCGGCGAGCGGGTGAGTGGAGATTACTTGGACTTTTAGACACTGGAGCTTTTAGGCACGAAACACCTATGTTTGAGTACTTCTATTCATTACCATGATACAATAATATACTGCGCCAGGTATGGCAATCCGGTACACCGGTTAGTAGTGTGCGTGAGTGTGTCGTCGACAGTGACGTCACTGGCATCACGATCCCGATTGTCAGTCTTTGTTTTCTTAGACGATGTTCATTACCAATATTAGCATGCCACCGGTGCTTTCTACACAAAAATGTTGTAATGGCTGATAAGTTTTGTCTGCTCAAGCTAATTGATACCTTGGTGCGGTAATGAACACGAGGTGAACGCGTGTGAATGCTACGTTTAAGATTCTCTTTCTTGTCTTATGTGACGACTGCTGTAGCCTAGTTGGTAGTGAACCTGCCTGCGAACCTGGAGGTCCCGGGTTCGAATCCCGAGCAGGGCATTTATTTGTGTGATGAGCACGACTATTTGTTCTTGAGTCTTGAGGATGTATTTAAATATTTATATAAGTATGTATATATATGCTTAGTTTGGGACTAGGCCGGTTATGTGTAAAGATTATCCACAAATATTTATTTTTTATGAACAAATATCTCCTATCTCCAGATACTGGCGGACAGTCTCGAGTCGGTCCCAGCGCCTTCTCAAACCGAGGAGGACGAGACGGCCGCCCCCCCGAGCAGCGACGTGGACAAGCTAAAGGAGATGTTGGTCGTGGGCGTGGGGCATAAGGGTTCCCGCGTACTGTTACTCTTGCGGTGCGATGGCGACATACTTATGATTTACCAGGTACAGTACTTTTATCTCACGAACGCGGGTGAGCCATGGTTGCGTGTTAATACAATGTCATTATTTTTCTTGTTCCTTGTGTTGGTAAACAACAGGCGGGTGGGAAGGCGAAGAATAGTGAGAAGTCAACCGTTTTATTAGACTTTTGTTGTTTACAGGCTTATAAATACCCTCGCGGCAACCTCAAGCTCCGGTTCTCGCGCATCAATGTGTCGTTCCCATTCGGCTACCAGAGCGCTACGGTCACGTCCAGCGAAGACAGCTACGAGGCCTCCATATTGAGGGAGAACGTGAGGCAGATGAGGTACTTCGGTAAGTTGACTTCGTAGTGAAATCGACTTAGTTGTAAGCTGGCGGATATTATGTTATACGTAAAAACATAAGGAAAACACCTACCCCTAACACCTAGGTAGGTATAACGTGCACGAATAGACTTTACATGTTTAAAATTTGTAACTCAAACAAAACAAATGTATGGAAAAAAGTCTCACCTGAATATCATGTGAATACAAGAAGTAAAATGTCGTCAGTAAAAAAGTCAGTTTTAATTAAATTCAAAAACTTCCATGGTTCCTACCGCTTCTGTAAAGTTACAATAACCCAGAAAAAAATAAGAAAACGATTTATAAAGTATATGGTTGTAACGAAGTACGAATTTTGAAAATAAAATTATGCACATCTTAGAAACTAGAAGACTTTGTAAGTGAGGTTTAAAATGCCTAAATTACCTCTATCAACCCTTAAGTCTTTGCACCTAGCTACCAAATACCCTGTATAATAAAACTGTTATTTCTGGAACTTTCTGTACTTTCCATTCTTTTTGATTTTACTAGAATTTCAGCTGTCTACCAGATGACATGTCTCAGCGCCATTCTTTCGAGTCTTGAAGTAACTGCTATCTAAATACAAACTCATGTTTAGGTAACGTGGGCGGTTATAACGGCGTATTCATCTGCGGGCCCACGCCCTACTTCCTGATCCTGACGTCGCGTGGAGAGCTCCGAGTACATCCACTGTGTTGTGAAGAGGCTCCCATCTCCACTTTCGCACCATTCAATAATACTAACTGCCCTCAGGGACTGCTGTATTTCAACGCCAAGGTAACAACTTAAGGAGTTATTACACCTTCCTAAATTCGGAATTTTTAGAGCGGGACGTACGTATATGTTAGAGCGAGTTGCTGTAACTTCAGGATTCTAAATTCAAGACAATGTAACACTCGCTTTACCCAGTTTAATTTAAACTTATTAGTTCCGGTGTTGGTGCAGGATCCAACCATCATACTCTTGGCGTTCCCTAGGTTGCATTCTAATGGAGGCCGAGGCCGCTTTGACACCTAAGTCACGTCACAGCGGTTACGGCGCGTCGCTGCGTTTTGAACAGTGGTGTGGTCAAATCTTTGTTGTTTTTAGGGTTCCTTACTCAAAGGGTAAAACGGGACCCTATTACTGAGACTCCGCTGTCCGTCCGTCTGTCTGTCTATCTGTCCGTCCGACGTTCACCAAGCTGTATCTCATGCACCGTGATAGTTAGATAGTTGAAAGTTTCACAGATGATGTATTTCTGTTGCCGCTATAATAGCAAATACTAAAAAACAATAAAATAATCTGCGCTACAAGGCGGGGTGTTCCATGTTTTTACTGTACGGTTTTAAATGTAAACTTTGTTTTCATGCCCATAATAACCAAACTTTGACAGCTGGACCAGTAGTGGCGCCAACTAGTGAGTACAAAAACGATAGCCCTTATTAAATCTTTGCCTTTTCAGTCCGAGCTCCGTATCTGCGCATTGCCAACGCATTTATCGTACGACGCCCCGTGGCCAGTGCGCAAGGTGCCCATCCGGATGTCGCCGCACTTCGTCACGTACCACATGGAGTCCAAGACCTACTGCCTCGTGGCAAGCACCGCTCAGTCCACGCAGACATACTACAAGTTCAACGGGGAGGACAAGGAACAGTCGCAGGAGAATAAGGGAGACAGGTTATTCATTCATTCATTGCAGCCTGCCGTCGTGCCGTCCTTTTCACACACTGTTGAGCAAAGGCCTTTTCATGTTCACGCATTTATCCGTCGTTGGCGTCGTAAAGGTTCAAGGCGCTGCTGCCCTCCCCCATAGTTGGGATTAATTATATTTGAGCGAATTTTCTTGCTAATAAATATGTGTAACCAGTTGTAAAATTACCTTCTTAATAAGAGAACAACGGTTGAAACTCACTTTCATGTCGCAAATAGTGACTTTCCAAGTGAGTTTCAACCGTTGTTCTGTTATTAAGTGTAAATATGTCTCACGTTAGTGTAAATTACCTTCTATTTAAAAATACCTGAAAAGGAAAACAAACGGAACTCTTATAGTATCACTTTGTTATCCGTCCGCCCGTCTGTCTGTCAAGACCCTTTATCTCGGGAAGACGTGGAGGTATCGAGTTGATATTAAAACCATGTACTTAGGTCTACAGTCCCTTGAAGCTGTAAGAAATCAAACTTCTAAGTTAACGGTAAAAAAAATACGGCCGTTTATAAGTAATATCGTCTTATACTACAAGTACATAGAAAAATCTGAAAACTAACATTTGTAATTAAATCAGTAAAAAATAGTCTTTATTTTCTATGCAACATAATCAATACCTACAAATTTGTACGGAACCCTCTGTGGGTGAGTCCGACTCGCCCTTATCCGGTTTTTTTTTACGAGGCCACGTAAAAGCAGATTATGAAAATGTATTATGAGTAGTTCAACTATTCGCCGCTAGATGGCGCTAGCACCCAGTTAGTTTACACAGTTTTTCCGCTAGGTGTCGTCAGCAATCACCAGATATTCTTATAAATTGCAGGTTCCCTTACCCCATGCTGGAGCGCTTCAGCGTGTGCCTGTTCTCACCTGTGTCGTGGGAGATCATCCCCAACACGAATATTGAGCTCGATGAGTGGGAGCACGTGACGTGTCTCAAGAACGTGGCGTTATCGTATGAGGGTACCAGGTATAACCACAAAAAAGTTCACCTATTCGTCACTAGATGGCGTTAGTGGTATAATGTTTTTAGATGTTCAGTTTCTCGTTACGCCGTGTCGTTAATTTTGTTATGTGCCCGGAGATCTCCTGGCCCCGGAGATAACGGCCCTAGTTATTACTTTATTATCTATTAGTTCAAAAATAAAACGACGGTTTCAACTTTAGACGCGAATCACAATTTTTAATACAAATTCGAACTTATTGATTTTCTTATTCGGTGTCAACTTGCCTATTATTATCCATGCATGCATAGGCACCGAGAGAGACCTTAACATGTATGGAGTAGTTAGTCTATTCGCCACTAGATGGCGTTAATTGTACTGATTACTTATTGTACATAATATATTGCAATGACTGAAATTTCATATCAATCATTGTTTAACTTTCAGGTCAGGATTGCGCGGGTACATAGCAATAGGAACAAATTACAACTACAGCGAAGACATAACGTCACGAGGAAGAGTACGTATACTTGTTTCGTATAAAATTTTACTTAAATATTTCACGGAGGATTCCAAAGGCTACATTTGGTTGACTGTTTAATTTTTCAGTAAAAAACTACATCCAATCACAAGATTTAAATGGACGTACTCTACGATTACCGACCGCTTGAAGCAACTGGTACTTATTACACTAAATTGTGGCTCTGTGTCAGTCAGTTCTATAGTGTTCAGACCATAGAAAAAGTAAACTTTTATGAACCCGTTTTGTTCGTTCCGCTCTTTTTCACACGTAGATGCCGACAGTATACGCTCGGATAGCGAAGTTCAAGTTAAGGCGGGTTGCACCAACTTGCGAATACAGACCGATCAACGTTATATAGCGCTGGCAGCTGTCACCCCATAGAGGCTTGTCTAAATCCATACAATAGGGTTGTTTGCTCAAAATTTGACTACTGCAAAAGATTGCTCTAAAAGAACCAAAGCAAAAAAAATGAAGCTAGAACCAATTTAATGTTGCTGGTTAAAGAGAGAAAGCGCGACAGATCAGTGACGTTATTGACCAAGAGCACCATAGTAAATGACAATCGATCCAATACACAGGTGCGTTTTGCGGAAAAGGGAGATTATGCCCTCTCTTAAACTTTGAAGACTTATAATTATGTAATTATTATTATTTTTTATACAACGCCGGTGGCAAATAAGCTTACGGTCCACCTGATGGTAAGCGGCTACCGCAGCTTATAGACGCCCGCAACTCCAAAGGAGTCACGTACGCGTTGCCGACCCTTATAAAATTTGAGGATGCACTGTGTTGACAACAGAAGGGAAAAATGTAGGTCCCTCGCTCTCAACACAGTGCATCCTCGGGAGCTCTGGCAACCTTGCTCACCTCCAGGAACACAACACTACATACTTGTATAGTAGATAATGTTATTATGGCTGTGGTCTTCTGCAAGGCGGAGGTACTTCCCCAGTTGGGCTGCTCCAAATTCTTTCGCTCTTTCGTTGCTTCAAATTTATTCTTTTCAGTTAGTTTTTTCACCATTTGATTAAGAATTTGATCCTTTTTCGAAAAAAAACGAACTTATTGATTTCCTTATTTGGTGTCAACATTCTAGATTTTAAAGAATACCGCTTACGATTGCAGACCCATTATGGGCCACCCTGAATCGTCTTGCCTTAGAAGTTTCGTGTTATTGTGTATAAAAGAGATTTCGTATTATAATATGTGACTCAATTATTGGCTGAATGTTACAGATAATAATCTACGACATCATTGACGTAGTGCCGGAGCCGGGGCAGCCGCTGACGAAGAATCGCTTCAAGGAGCTGTATGCGAAGGAGCAGAAGGGGCCTGTTACTGCGCTTACGCAGGTGCTCGGTTACCTCATCTCCGCTGTCGGACAGAAGGTAATGTTAGCGATGTAAATCAGGGGTCGGCATTGGTAACCTTTTAGTACATAATAGCTAACAAAATTGTGTAAATAATTTGTGACCAGACAAACGGTACCACGATTTCGCCATGGTCTAAATAAAGTAAAAAAAGTCATCTTTTTCTTTATCAGCATATACTAAACAAATTATATTTTAATCATTGATACTCGTCTACGTTTCTGTCTTGTAACATGTCGAACCGATTATGAGCGGGATTTTACTGTCAGGCTAGACACTAGTGTACATTACTTGCTTATGGTTACAGATATACATCTGGCAACTGAAAGACAACGATCTCGTAGGCGTGGCGTTTATAGACACGCAGATATACGTGCATCGAATGCTCGCCGTTAAGAACCTGGTGCTTGTGGCGGACGTGTATAAGTCGGTGTCGCTGTTGCGTTATCAGGCGCAGCATCGAACGCTTAGTTTGGTCTCCAGAGACCTTCGAACAGCACAGGTATTGAACTTGCGTCTATAAGTTCCTAATTATACAGGTTGACTGGTAATTCGACCTATTTCTTGAAAGGGGTTATACTAGAGCTAATTTGCAACAAACGATAGGTCTGAATTAGACAGGTGGTTGAAACTAACTGATTGATTCGATGCTTAATGAGGGTATTTAAGCCTAAAATACGTTAATTGCCCTGATTAAGTAGAGATTATTATTATTTATCGAAGGCATCTTGTGTTGACCCCATCCCCTAGAAAGATTGCCACGATTAGCTGTCAAAGATGGGTTTTGTTAAACTGAAAACCTGTACAGCCAACCAATTTGATTTCTGCGCAACTTGGTAATTTATCACAGTGAAAATCAATATGAAAGCCGCTAGAGATCTCATAGTAATATCACATCTCATGGTGCGAAGTGGAACAGAAATCAAATTTGTTGACCGTACGTAAATACTATTAATTATTCTGTCACGGTTTCAGATATACGACATGGAATTCATGGTGGACAACACCAACCTGGGCTTCCTGGTGTCGGAGGCGGAGGGCAACTTCGTCATATTCATGTACCAGCCGCAGGCCCGCGAGAGCTACGGAGGTATTTATATCCATCCTACTAATCATTATCGCCGTGAAACTGGATGTTTCTTACTCTAAAAGGCATAAATATCCGAACAATGTGGCAATTTTGGGGTCTCATAATAGCTATACTCTGTTTTTTTAATTATGAAGTACTATGCATACAAGTTCTATGTAAGAAACAAATGAACGTGCCATACATTTTACTATGATCGGCTATCGCATAGATCTAATTTTAGGTAACTAAACTTGTTGTTGTATTTTGTTATATGAAGTCCTCTTCGTAGGACTACCCAAAAAATAAAAGGTAAAACGGAACCCTTATTCCGTCCGTCTGTCAAAGGATAGCTTTGACCCAAAAAGTACTCGTACATCCTACGTTGAACAAACGTTCGCGCGATCTAACTTGCGCGCAGCGCCATCTGTCGGATAATTCGAACAACTTTTCGTACTGTAATGCTTTGGAGTTTTTTATAGTTCGATTCGTTTTGAATTTTTAGGAATTTTCATAATTAGACTGATAGGTTAACAATATCAAATATATTTTTGCAAATATAGTGCACATAAATATCTAATCTTTATTTTCAAAGCGTTAAAACGTGTTTTCAAGAAGAATTATCTACAGCCCCTATACGCGTGCCGCCAAGAGGGTCGGAAAAGCTCTAATGCAGCTTATTTAAAACTTGTTTAATATGGCCTCCCGTCCCAGGACGTCATCTCCCGAGCCCGGAGATCTCCGGGCACGTAATGAAACAATGTTATTGTTTGTTTTTTTCGCCGGGAGGTCTTGGGCGGGCAATCGTTTGTCTGCCGCAAAGTAATATCAAGTAGTTTAAGTGAAAAAATTAAAAAAGTGAAATTGTAACAAGGACATATAATAATTCTCTCTCTCGCTCTTATACAAATTTGTATAAGACCATCTCGCTCGATGGTGATATTATTATTTGATGTAAAGTCGAGTTAAGGTTCGATCCCCACTGCTCAAAATACGTTGACGGTGCGTTAACGCAGTGACGATAGGGATAAATTTATGAGTTAAAAATGTCACACATGAGGTACGTCACTGCGATTCCGTACCGTCACCGTATTTTGAGCAGTGGGGTTAAGTATATGGAGCAAGATCCGATGAATTAGAACTTTACAAATTATATTCAAATGATACACGCTTATTGAATATCGATTTGGGTATATATATTTTTATTTTATAAATTGCCGGTGACAATCAAGCTTACGGCCTGCTTGATGGTAAGCAGATACCGTAGCCTATTTACGCTTGAGACTCCAGAAGAATCACAAGCGTGTTGCCGTCGCTTTATTGCCTTGAGGATTTGTTGCGTTGACAGCTAGAAATATATGCAATTACGTATTGAGAGTAAGGTACTTTCAACACAGCGCATTTTTGGGAGCTCTGGCGACCGTACTCACCAGTCTCACCACCAGGAACACAACACCGCATACCTGAGGAGCAAATAGCGGTGTCATTTTCTATGGTTTTTCATTAAAAGTATCATTTGACGAACTGTAAAACAGATTGAAGTATTTCTTTTAAACATTTTTTATGGCACAGACTTCCGACGCGTCCAAAAAACGCAAAGGATTAATTTAGATTGGTGTCCAGGAGTGTCACATTAAAGCCATATAACACGTAGACCCGCGCGCTAGTTTAAGTAGATTGCGCTGTTTGATAGATAACTCGTTACACGTCGTTAACCCGCAATGTAATGAAACTCGCATGCTAATCTTGTACGTGTGTAAATAAGGCTTTCAGTGCCAAGAACTCCCCTGGCGAGTTCTATGGTCGTAGATGCGTGCTGAACATGCGTTTTCCCGTATGTAGAGGAAATTCCGTAGCGCTGCAAAAAGCTTGGCAGCGAAAGTGTTAAGAGGGGAGTGGATAAGGCGATAAACGTTTCTTACCTTTCCAGGTCAGCGGCTGATCAGGAAATGCGATTACCACCTGGGGCAGCAGGTGCACGCCATGTTCCGAATCAACGCGCGCTCCATCCCGAACAGCGTGCATCGGAGACACGTCACCATGTACAGTGAGTGCTCGCAGTTTCATCTTCAGTCTGATGTACTGTCAGTACAGTACCTTTTCTCAAAATTCTTAAATCTTTAATAAAATTTCGTCTTAATTGCCTCATTTTTGAGAAAAGCACAATATTTATCAGTCGCGGCCGGAATGGCAATTGCATGCTTCGTATTGTAATTAAACGGACTTGCAAGCTCGTCCGTTTAAACAAATACTTAGCCTAGACCCAGGACTTAGCAGGACCGCGCCCCACCCACAAAAACTGACATCTTGGTTTTTATGAGGAAAGAAAGGACCATATACATATTAGGGATGGGTAAATTAACAAAATAAAAACAAAAAGTTTCGTCCGTCAGTTCGGGCGTTTCCGTATCTTCCTATGTTTCAGGGCCCACCTAATATTCGCGACCCATAGTTTGGGAATTGCTGCTCTAGTATATATTTTTTTCGAATCATAAACAAACGGACGCGTTAACGTTTAGTCTCAATTTGTATGAAAGGCCACCAGAGGCGCTGTTGGCGTTACCATACGTATTGAGACTAATCAGAATTACAAAAGCGTTCGTTCGTGTTTAGTTTCGAAAAAAATATTTACTAGCTAGAGGTATTGATTTTACATTCCTCATGAATAATTAATGATTTTAAAATGGATTCGATAGTATTCGACTCATTCAGAAAATGTTTCTGCATACTTAGCAGTAATTTAGTTTTGTTGTATACGGAATGAAAAACAGTGTTTAACTCAGTTGGAACCTCGCATTTCAGCCACGAACTATTGCCACTGGCACTGTCCCTTGGTTAACAATCTTTCGCTATACGTTTTTCCGCCATTGTAGTCTTATTAAATATTGGTAAAAGAGGATGATAACCAGAGTTAACTGTTGTTTTCACTGACGATTCAAACGGCGAGTCTCTTCAAACAAATGATATGCACATGCCTTACGGTATTTTGACACCAGCGATTTTGTGGCATACTGATGATATCACACATGATTTATGTAGTATGGGTACGTTTTCTTATCAGTGTTTATTTTTTATCACGATTGTTTGTGACGGAAGCAAGTAGATAATATAATCATTTACATACTTTCCCTGCAGCGACACTAGATGGCGGCGTCGGATATGTCTTGCCGCTGTCAGAAAAAATGTACAGACGACTTCTCATGTTGCAAAACGTAATGAACAACTACTGCTGCCATCTAGCGGGACTCAACCCGCGCGCGTTCAGGTAAGGCTGTTTGATTGTATCGTGTTGTAAACATAATTTATACCCACACAAAATAGACTTCAATTTTGTAGTAGGCATAGATGAACTACACCGTTATTGTTGCTTTATGTTAGTACTTTACCACGCCACACACATTCACTTTTTCACTTCACTGCATTTAACTTCTTTCCGAGAGCAAATGTGTTGGTTATTAGAGAAAACAGCCTAATTGAGGTGTATATCGACGTGGTAAACAATTATCGCTGAACATATATATAAAAAATAATTCAGATAAACATGAATAAGAATCTCTTTCGTTCTATTATAGCCAGTTGAAAAAGAAATTAAAAGGCATAACAAAGAGATATTGACATAATAAGTACATAAGTTTAGCTTAGAAGTTGGTCATGGTTATATTATGGACGATTTTCTTCTGATATTAATTTATCTTAAATAAGTTCGGCCATATTCTCATATTTTTTGTGCAATACTTTTAATTTACTTTTAGACGATAAATAAATACATAAGTATGTATATATGTAAAATTCTTTATTGTACAAAAGGAAAATACAACACAAATTACAAGAACATACATATTTTTACGAATCTGAAGCCTCATGTCTTTTTCCGATTATCATTTGTAATTTATTGTGATAATTTGGATGAACTGAAGTACTAAACGAGCTGGAAGACGATTAGATTTCCTATGTATATTCGAGTAAGTTCAGGTGACGTTGCAGGACGTACAAGTCGGCGCGCAAGCCCGCGGGCGGCGGAGCGGCGCGCGGCGTTCTGGACGGAGACCTCGTGGCGCTCTACGCCGGCCTGCCCCAAGCCGACCAGCACGACGTCAGTACACTCACTAGCACTAGCATTACACACGCATTATACTCCCTACACTCGACTACAAATGTAATAGTATATAGTACACTAGCTTTTGCCAGCGATTTCGTCTGCGTAAAACATGTTCATCGCGATAGAATATTATTGGATTTTTTAAAAATCAGCCGCTTACCTAGTCATCGGCGTCATCGCTCTTCCATACAAACTTCTACTCCCTTAAGGACAGGGTTCGAAATTATTAAGATAATTATGATCTTTGATAATTATCCGATAGTTATCGGATAATTATCCCTCTTATGGGTAGGGTAGTATACGTTATTTTATTAGTTTTTATTTTCCTATGTATGATATGACCTGTAAAATGTATTTTTACCAATAAAGACTGTACTCTGTACTAATATATAAAAGATTATGGTATTTTAGGCTGCAAAATAAATAGTTGCTATGCAATATTTTTCAATTTTTTTATTAACCATGAAAATATAATTAATTAATCATTACAACATCATTAAAACACATATGCAGAGCGCAATTATTAACGTTCGAATTCACGTGAGAGTCTCGTGCCGTATTTACAATTTTAGGTTATTATCAAAGCATAAAAATCACGATAATTATCTTGATAATTATCAAGATAATTGATAATTATCCTTTCGAACCCTGCTTAAGGAATGATTTCCGGGATAAAAAGTAGAGAAGTACAAAATTTTAACTCTCCCCCTGGCCAGGAAGTGAGATTTTTCGCGAGTAGCGTACGGTAATTGCCATTTTATGGCCAGGTGTGACATAAACCTCATTACGATAGACCGGAATTTTGGTGGAATTTTTTGGCTGTCGTAGTGATTTCTTCTTCTTCTCATTTATCGACTTCGTCATATCGATATGGGTCAATCGTCAATCTCTATCAATCAAATGTTCCAGCAATTAACAATCGCTTCAATCGCGAAGAATATCAATTGACAATCACGTAAAACTGAGCAGCAATTGATTGTTGCCGGGCTACTTAACCCTTCGGGTGCTATCACTGCTATCCTTTACGTAAGACAGTAACATAACACCTTAACACCTATAGTCGTTATTGACGCCGTGCAACACGCAACGCCTCTAGGCTTCTAGGCGACCAAAGGGTCAAAGACACATTCCTACGCAGTCGTTACGTTTAACTGTGCATATCATTTATTCTGGTTCAAGTGCAAGACGTGTTTCATGTCATTCTACATAAACACCATCATTGGCCCGAGTATTAGTACTAACGACAAGATGTTCTAATGCATTGATACACATTTGCCATCTAATTATCATATGTTCTAATTGTATTCTCGTATACTTACTCTGGTCTAATCTAATCATTGATACACATTTGCCATCTAATTATCATCAATTCTAATTATATTCTCGTATACTTACTCTCATCTATTGTCATTTGTTGGCGGGGCTTCTGGCCCCGCCACGGGCCTCCAACCTCCCCTACAGTCCGGCCACTTTCCAACCAAGACCATTTGGCATATTCTTGGCCTTTCTCATCTGAACGATCTACAATCTAGATCGTTCCCTTTTCTTTCATTCTTACATCATCTTACAAAGATCATTGGAACACTCATCTGATCTTACTGTACATTTGTCCAGTATTCCAATCAGATTCTAGTATCTCCTTAACGCTTACTTCTTTGTCCAACTTCTAGCCAAACCATTCTGAATTTCTCCTTTTTACCTTCTTTTTTTATGTTCTATTTCTTTGTCTATTTTTAATGCAATTGACACTCACACAGTGTTGCCAATACAAATCTATACCGCCTGTCACACACTCACCATTTATTATTGAGGATCGCGTTCGTCGCGACATACGCCCCGTCTAGCTATGAGCGGGTTAAATAATAAGACGAATACTGACGGGAGTATAATAAATTTACCTCTAACTTTTTCGGTTTGAGTGACTGAGCGACACGGTACTTCTCGATAACCGTCGGCGTGGCTCCGAACAGTTTTGCATTCTGAATACTTAGTCATAGCCCACTTTGCCTCGAATTTGACGCGGGACAAGACCGGCTGGCAAATCACGGGTATACAAACAAAACATGTTGTCCAGTCGAGGACATAAATGTATGTACATTTGTGGACCTTATATCAAGGGAATAAGTTGAAAAATGTATACATGTTGGTGCCCTTGACTGTACAGTCAGCATCACATGTAGCTACGCTCATGAAGAGGTCTCGATAGAGGAAATAAATAAATAATAGCATTCTCTTTTTATGGCTTAAAGCCTTATTCCTTTATAAATAAAGACTTTTGTCATCTTCACGTAACTACTTCTGATGGATGCTGACCGAACGTGCTTGGGCGCTATATCCACCGTTAATTGCAAATCGTGAAATAGACATCCCCCTGCAAATAATTTTGTTTCTTAACTTTTGAATTATGTTCATATTTTATGGCTGAATTATGCATTTAATTCCAGATCGCAAAGAAAATCGGAACCAAAGTCGAAGAGATTATGTCCGACCTCTTCGAGATTGACAGAGTGACGGCTCACTTCTAGTTATAAAACTCCACTGTACATAGCTTTAACAATAAACTAGTATTTACCTATATGTTGTTTAATTTTTCAAACTAGCGCCAATCTATCTGACTCCAGACATCCAGTGAATCCACTGTGTATTTAATGAGATATTTTTTACCGTCAAGTACATTCATATTTATAATATAAAGGATTTATTGAGATTTATTATTTCATTAGACACACTTGTAGCTTGCCTTTATTAGATATATGAACATCCTTGACGGAGCTGTGAGACTGGATCTAGTGAGAGTTTAATTTCTCATTAGATAAATTGGAATGTGTGACGGATTTTTTAGTGAGAACATATTTTGTTTTTTATTATAATTATTATTGTATTCATATTTCTCATTATTAGACCAGATACACAGGATGTTTGGTAGCTAGATGCAATGACTTTAAGGGGTGATAGAGGATTCCATATTAGATCTCACTTTACTATAATACAAAGTGTTCTAATTTGTAAGATATGTGCCATTTTATTTGGAATTTTCTACTCTTTCCTTACTGAAACTCACTCTTTCTTTTTGTATAAAAAATGTTACTGTTTATTGCCAGAGCGATTAACAACTAGAATAATCACCTGAGCCTCAACAAATGATACAGTTGAAATATCCAGAAAAAGAATTCATCAAAATATGAATTACAGATTATTTTGAAAATACCGTATCTTGTCTACCTACCAATAACGCGCCCATTGTCTATTGTATTTCATCACTTGTTTACCTAAGGTTGTATTAAAAGCGCATATAGTAGTAGGTAGTGGTTTTACGGATAGACAATTTTCGGATAAAATAATATCCGCAAATTATTTATCGGTAGATAGAAATGTGCAAGCTAACTCGGAGTCGTGTGTTGTGGTGGCGGACGTTTCTTCGCCCTGTCGCCTAGGATTACATGCAGCTTGTGAAGCTCCGTCGACTCCAGCACAGCTCCCTATCCCTAATAGAAGGGCCTACTTTGCTCGGGGTTGATCATGTTGAATAGTCCCAACGTGGTACCAAAGATTGCAGTTACCTGCTGCTAAACGCGTCGTGATAGCAGGCGCAATCTAGACGAGAGAGAGGTCGATGGGCGGGACGCCCATGCGGGTGAAGAGCGTACGCCCCAGCGGTTCCTAGTGGCTTCAGCGCACTCGGGGGTGGTGTGCCCCCTCGATAGCCCATCGACCACGGAGTTTTCCGACCTGGCAGGTAGGCAGGGTGGACCCTCAGTGTCAGCAGCCGTAGTAGCGAGGGAGGGACTTTTATATGGTCCGGCTATTTGTTTGTAGCATAAAACTTGTTAAGTATCAAACAAGTCGTTCTCACCTCCGTGTAAATGCAAGGCCCTTGCAACTCTTCCAGGTATTGTTGAAGACTGAAGCAATGTAACCTTCCTCTTTGGGTTGCCATGTTTGCAATATTGAGATATTTAGCCTTAACTAAACGTAGTATCAGACTCGCGCGAAGGAGACCCATAAATCACGGAGTAAGGTGTTACCTTTTCCTTTCGTAGAGTGGACTGGGACTCGATGTTTTAATGTGGGGACTACAACAGCCGTCTTAATAGCTAGTTGATTTGAGTCGTTCTGGGAATTGATGTTTCAGTTTCATTTATTCTTCAATTTAGGCATATTACATGCACCTAAAAATATCAATAAACTACCACCGATTCCGAAAATAAGAACGGGCGAAAGAAAACCGATGAAAAAATGTTTTAAAACAATATACAATGTTATAAAAATAACAGTATAAATAGTACTACAAATTTAGAAGTAGAAAACATTTTTGTTGAACGTATATTTAGTACAAAATATTTCTGTTTTAGATTGTGCTTCGACCTGTTTGTTATAAGGATGATGTCCATCTACACAATTTTGTGAAGGCAAAGGTGAAGGTCCAATTGTATTGATATACATAATGGAAGCTTACTCAATTCATTTAATCAGAACCCACAATATCTGGTTTTTTGGTTTTTAACCATTTTAATGATGACAAACATCTGTACCACTGGTTGGATTAAATAAAAAGAAATAAATAAATAAAAAAGTGCCGGGTAGCCATTTGAAATGATTAAAAACTCATAACATTTTAAAGCGCCTAATGAAAACGCTTGTTGCTAAAGCTCACGTAAACTGTCAGGAGCCTGAACAGGAATTATTTAGATTAGAATCTAACTTGAGTATAGTATATACAAGTCATCTTACGAATTTGCGAATTTATTTGAATAAATATTCTATATCAAGCTTGTATCGGGACAGCTCATGCTAGTAGAAGAACTCAACGGCCTGACCTGGCTGAGTCAACGGGGGTTTCCGAACAAACACAAGGGATTCGATGAAGTCGGAGATAGATCAATGAGACTTCCCAGGAGTCATTTTCTATAATGAGTATCCCTTTTTCGAAGGAGCGGAATCTCGGGCTTACTTAAGAATAACAGGATGTATTTGTCCGATTTTTGTTTATTAGAAATGATCTAAAAATATTTATAGGATCAAACCTGAACAACAGGGCGAGGGCAAATTAAAGAGATGAGTGAGATCCGTTTCAACCATTCAATGGTATTCCATAGGTGCAAGGACAATTGGTAGAGGACGGATATTATCCGATGTCCTCTCATATGTACTTACTTTCGATGGATCTAAACAGATCGCATCTGCTGTCCGCAGACCTCGGCATGCCTCCTGGAAGCGAACTGCAATATGTCGTGACATATTACCCTGTAATTACATACACATTCAGTCAGAGCGCGTCAGGTATCCGGCGTACTAAACCACTCGAATCGACGTACGACCATCTACATCGGGCAGTACACCGGGCAGTAGAGGCGAGTGGTATCAAGCGATCGGGAGTATCATGACTGATAGGTCGGAAATCTGGTGACGCTGTGACGCGGTAGGAGCCGGCGCTTGCGCGCCATCGGAACTACTCGGCGCGGCGAGCAGCGCGACTGTAGCGGACCGCACTATTGCGATCACTGTCGCAGCGGACCGGTCGCCGTCACCATAGCGGCAGACAGCGCCATCGCTCGGACACCGTTGCCATCGCAGTGGACAGTGTCTTCTCGGACACCGTCGTCGGGACAGCATTATTATGGGCACCGACGCGACTGCAGTGGGCAGAACGAACGCTGTCGCTGTCCGCCATTATGGCGGACGGCCCCAGGGTATGTGCAGGTGGCGCCATTGCGGCTGACGACACCAGGGTAAGAGGTGGCACCATTGTGGCGGATGAAAGAAACAAATTAACGTGCCATACATTTTATTATGAAGCAGTACTTATGTCAACAACTGAGTTACTAAAATTTGATGTGATATTTAGATAAATAAGAAATATCTTAAGTTACTAAAATTTGATGTGATATTTAGTCTAATGGATCTTTATAAAACCCGGCCTAAATCGACATCGAAACAAAGTTAAACGCGCCACGATACATCTTTGTTTCTTTTCAGCTTATTATTTGATTGATTCAATTTAGTTATTTATCGTATGGTAATTATTTTGAACCGTGAGATCTTCAGGAAGACAGTACGGTTGCCAGTGTTACATTTTTAGCGTTAGCCTACGGACGTGATGCAACTTCTACCCCCCTTGTCAAGTGAGTGGGCAACTTGACTAATAGAAGTTCTCGAACCGTCTGAAGGCCTCTAACCTGGCTTAACAACTGCTGTTATACATTATTATACAGAAGCCGGGATAAATGGCTTAGCGTGCCTTCCAAAGCACGGGAGCACTCAGTTAGTAACGCATGCGGTACGCGGGCGCCGCTGGGCCACGAGCGCTCCTGATTAGCTTTATAGCGCAGATCTATTTTTGCTCTCTGCTAAGTAACTGGTGTTATGTTAATATGTTTATTATTGAATGAAGTCCTCTTCGTAGGACTACCCAAAAAATGAAAGGTAAAAACGGAACCCTTATTCCGTCCGTCTGTCAAAGAGAAATTGTGACCCAAAAAGTACTCGTACTTCCTTCGTTGAACAAACGTTCGCGCGATCTAACTTGCGCGCAGCGCCATCTGCCGGATAATTCGAACAGATTGAAGTATTTCTTTTAAACGTTATTTATGGCACAGAAATCCGCCGCGTCCAAAAAACGCAAGGGATTAATTTAGATTGGTTTCCAGGAGTGTCACATTAAAGCCTTATAACACGTAGACCCGCGTGCTAGTTTAACTACATTGCGCTGTTTCATAGATCACTCGTTACACGTCGTTAACCCGCAATGTAATGAAACTCGCATGCTAATCTTGTACGTGTGTAAATAAGGTTTTCAGTGCCAAGAACTCCCCTGGTGAGTTCTCTGCTCCTAGACGAGTGTTTAACATCTGTTTTCCCGTATGTAGAGGAAATTCCGTAGCGCTGCAAAAAGCTTGGCAGCGAAAGTGGTAAGAGGGGAGTGGATAGGGCGATAAACGCTTCTTACCTTGCCAGGTCAGCGGCTGATTAGGAAATGCGATTACCACCTGGGGCAGCAGGTGCACGCCATGTTCCGAATCAACGCGCGCTCCATCCCGAACAGCGTGCATCGGAGACACGTCACCATGTACAGTGAGTGCTCGCAGTTTCATCTTCAGTCTGATGCGCCACACAGGACTGTACTGAGAAAAAGTATTGTACAGTGCTTTTTCTCAAGAATGCCCCGCAATATGAACATTCATAGTTACATACTGGAAGGTAAATAAAAAAATAAAAAACATTGCAGGCCGTCTGAAATATTAAATATAAATTTAAAAAGTAGAAATAGGCATATATTTATTTATGTATATTTATTTAAATACGTATATATTTATAATATGTATTTATTATATGTTATAGTTGTTATATATTTATTTGGTTTTGGTTTTGGCTATAAGTTTCCTTATTGAAAAGTTTTGGTACACTGTGTGAGTTTGTCTATCTCATTCTCCCACTATACACTCAATCCCTCAAAGGTTAGCTGGAAGAGATCCCTCATAGGGATAAGTTCGCCTTTGTACTCTAATCTTATGTGACATGTATATTGTTTTAACCTGTTATTGTGTACAATAAAGTGCTTACATACATACATACATACATATAAAAGACGGCACTACAGGACTCATATTTTTCTGTTGGAAAAGGGACGTCTTTGTAGGTGTCTCAAAATTAAATAATTTGCGTTTTTCGGTGGAAAAATACAATTGGGATTCTGAAAAAAAAATACGTCTGGAAAGCATGAAGTTTTTGACATTTAAAGTTATGTTAATGAAATCTTAAATAATTCAAATTTCGCCCATTTTTGAGAAAAACAGTATATTAGCATTATTAGCCTCGGCCGGAATGGCAATTTCAGGCTTAGTATTATAATTAAACAAATACTCAAACTGCAATTGCCTCCTCCGGCCACTGCAATAATGTACAGTCAAGGGCATCAATATGTGTACATTTTTTCACCTTATTCCATTGCAATAAGGTCCAAAAATGTATATATATTTATGCCCCTGACTGTACTATTATCTAACTAGCGCGGGATAGCTATATTAGTAGTTGTGACACATACGAACACATAGACGATATGTGAACTCGTAACTCCTACGCTGACACACACAGAGACTGTGCATGTAAGTATATCTCGACACACAACCATGGCTCAGTCGCGTTCCTGAGATAAATGTATACATTTTTTTCGAATCATACACACAAACGAACGAGTTTCCGTTTAGTCTTCATTTGTATGGCAACAAATAGTTACCACCAAAGGGGACGCGAGAATTGTGAGTTTTGAAGACTGTACCCAAAGGTATCATGTCACACAAGTTTCAAAACTTTATTAAGTTGTTTGACTTCCCCATACATTCATTACTCGGAATAACCGTATTACCCAGCAGTAGAAAATCATAAAATGTGTAAAACTCTCTAACTACGAATTAGATGGCTGAAGTTTTAACTGTATATTTCAGTAAAAATTTGGTATAAAAAATTGAGACATTAACATTGGTTAATAATTGGTAGGATCATGACAGTCATGATGGCGGGTGTACCTTCACTTTGTAATAACTTTAAATACGGAAGGATACAATTTTTTTTCAAAGTGGTACAAAATAGTACAAACTCTGTACAAATTTTTCGTACACTTTATTTAAATATTTGTTTAGGTACACCCGCCATCATGACTCACGATTTTTTAAAGGAGGTATTGATTTTACATTCCTCATTAATAATTAATGATTTTAAAATAGATTCGATAGTATTTGACTCATTCAAAAATGTTTCTGCGTACTCAGCACTAATTTAGTTTTCTTGTATACGGAATCAAAAACAGTGTTTAACTCAGTTGAAACCTCGCATTTTAGCCCTTGGTTAACAATCTTTCGCTATGCGTTTTTTACCATTGTAGTCTTATTAAATATTGGTAAAAGAGGATGATAACCAGAGTTAACTGTTGTTTTCACTGACGATTCACACGGCGAGTCTCTTCAAACAAATGATACGCACAATCGCACATGCCTTACGGTATTTTAACACCGGCGATTTTATGGCATACTGATGATATCACACATGATTTACCATATGGCTATTTCTTAGGTAAAAAGTGGATATGTGATATGTTCTATTACATATCACATCGTCGAGACTTAAGTATTATCACCGCTATTCACAAAAGTATAGGTACCATAGGCGATCCTATCTTTTTCTCGTCGTCGACTCTTACGAGACACGAAGAAGAAAGGCGGTGGTATTCTAGCTCGGCACCATCACACACCGGCATTATTCATACCTACTGTATTATTAAACATCAGTGCTTAAAGTAAGTACCTACATAATAAAGTTCCCATCTGTTTTTGGGATGAAAACATCATCAAACTAATAAAATAACATATGTACCGAAAAACTTGCTTTTATTTTCATTCATTATAAAATACAACCGCAACCAGAGCATTTTACTTACACCACATTATTTTTAAATATTCATAATACTCTATTATAAATACTTAACTTCCTTATATCTACTGTAATTCGTATTTCAAGTCTACAATTACTTGTAAATAGATACAAGATGGTCCGCTAACAGGACCCGTAGGTATTAAGGTCACGTTTATCGACGACAAACTATTTATGTCATTTTCTATCGAATGGTATCATAAAGTGACTGATGCTTTATCTCGTAGTTTGTCGTCGATAAACGTGACCACCATAGACCTCTGACTGAACTGAACGTACGTTACGTGTAAGCATAGGTTCGGAGGTGTATATTACACGTAATATTCAGGGCTTACATTCTTCGTATATAGTGAACTTATGCACAATAATTCGCTCTTCAACAAAATAGTAGGTCTGATACTTCGTTCGTGACTTGGCACGGCCCTTGCAAAACCAATCACTTATTTCTCTTTTTGTTTATTTGCACTATTTTGAGAAATGTCATTTCTAGATGCGTCAAGTTTTTCGGTAGTAGAGGATCTGTAAAAAAAGTTTATATGTTTAACTTCGTCTATAAGTTAGCTCTTCGTTGGTTGGTTTTTGGTACTTAGTCTGACTAAATCGGACACTGCGCGAAAAGGTAAATAACTGCGCTGACCGGGGAGGAAGCTGCCATTACATTGGGTAAATAACTGCGCTGACCGGGGAGGAAGCTGCCATTACAATGGGTAAATAACTGCGCTGACCGGGAGGAAGCTGCCATTACATTCGGTAAATTACTTTAAGTACCTAGGTCTGACACTGACATAATGCTCTTGTTCCATTGGATACTTAAACACTAATGTAATAGTTTCTATTACATACACACTGTCTAAATGAATATAATTGAAATAGAAACATTAGCGTTACGGTAGACTATCCAATGGGAGAAGAACATATTAATAAAGCATATATTATGTGATTATTCTTGAAAAAAAAAAGTAGGCACTCGTTGATGATTTAAAAATTACTCACACAACACCACGACGCGCCCGAACCGTGCACAGGGCCGACAACATAATATAAGGTGTTCGGCATTGAAATATTTCGCTTAATTAAATTCATCATTTGCTGGTCAAGACACGGACGTAACATGGGCGACTGTATGCGTAAACTAGTATGGCGTGTGCTTTATCTGTCCGGAGATCACACCCGCTTTCCATTACCCACGCGTCACGTCGTTCGCATTCCTGCACTGCCGCATTGGTTTACATTCAGCCCTGTCCTAGGGCGCTATTACCGCGAACAGCAAACGAAGTTTTCCCTCTCTGTCACACTTGCAAGTTTGCACATAAGTGAGACAGAGAGGCAAAACTTCGTTTGTGGTTGCGGTAGCCCCTCTGTTGCTCACTTCTCTCCTAGCACGCGTATTCGAAACGGACGTGCTAGCAGGTCTTATTTATTTACTAACAATCACAAAACAATAAACCTCGATTGCGCCTGGGACCTAATTCAAAGCTTTAGGTATAACTTATATGGGTAGGTACCTTTTTTAGGAGGAAATCCTCATTGCTTACTACCGGCCCATTGCCGATCGCATGGCACTGGGAATTGGCGCAGTCGCCTACGGACTAAAACCTCACCCATGTGCAGTGTAAGATGTAGCCGGAGACGCAGGGCTATCGGTATACGATTTGTTTCCGGGTGTGTGAGTATATTGTTTTGTGTGATCTGGGAGTAGTGTGTATTGGTATTGTGTGGGTGAGTAATTGAACAATGTTATTAATGCGTGTGAAAAACCTATTAAAAACAAGGCCCCAGGCAACATCGAGGTCTACTGTGAATCGGGGCCCGGAAAACTTACTTGGTATCGAGGTACCGGTTGGTAAAGTTGATGAGGGGCGCCTCCACCAGCAGCCACACCGTCATACTCATCGCCAGGGACACCACTACCAGGCCGAGAGCATTTGTT
The DNA here is from genome assembly GCA_963556455.1 of Epiblema foenella. Classification (NCBI taxonomy): domain Eukaryota; kingdom Metazoa; phylum Arthropoda; class Insecta; order Lepidoptera; family Tortricidae; genus Epiblema; species Epiblema foenella. The sequence goes on along the minus strand of OY747098.1, from coordinate 11,408,493 downwards.
AGCTGAAACATATCAGAATCGAATAACTAACAGGGCTGACCCAAATTGAGTCTTCGCCACGTTCGCCTCCCACACCAGAGCACGCCATTTTGGTCCTGCGGAATTTCCCGCCAGCTTGCCGGTGCAATTCCGCACGATTCCTTCCAGTGATACTTGGAGCAATCCACGTCGTCCGGTGGGCGGCCCAAGTACGCTCTCTTCACTCATCCACTCGATCCACCCATCTCTCACGATCGAATGCATATTTACTAATTTAAATCTTTCAGCATGTATTCGCAATCTTTGCTTCTTCTGCCACCGATTCGAATCAGACTGAAGGTCGCTTTAGACATGTTAGTATGCTGACTGGTTGGGGTTAGTGCTTAAACCATCTCACTCGTTAGCGGGATAAGTTAATTTTATTGTTCCGATCAGAATATATACATAATCTAAACAATAATGTTTTACGCATACGCGTTTCAAAATCACTACTTACCATTTGAAACAAATGATGCTTTAAGTGACTTCTTATGGACATGCTCTGGTATAAAATCACCAGGTGTATGACGTATAAGCCATACGAGAGGCGACTGAGCGGTGCAAAAACGGGCCAACTGAGGAACGAGTTGATGAGGGCTGGAAAATAAATTAACAAGCGAATAAACTAGGCAAATGGGTCATATCATATAAAGATAGAAATAAGAAAAAAAAGGTTTTGCTTCTGAAAGCTAAGGACACAGGGGCATATGATCGATCGGTCTATGAAGTAAATTTAACATTTGCTAACGATTTACTAGAGGCGTATCTCAACAAAAAATATTATTAAAGAACCTGACGTTCCTATCATAGGTACTTTAAAGTTGCGTTAACAAGTTGACAACGAAAAATGTATGGAAGAATATACGTAGCTTATCTTGAGTCTAGTGAAAAAACAGTAGTTAAAATAATACAGTTATGATATCCTTGTTTACGAAATATGGTAATGGTAACAATAGCGTGATGCATCCAAATGATAGCGCAGGCAACACGACAGACGACATTGCACTTTCATCAAGTTGAAGCTATGTAGAAAAGTTAAGGATGTTAGGTATCAATTACATATCAATATTATTATTATAGCCTTGGCAAACATGGTTTATTCAGAAACCAATACCAGTTGTTAAACATGTTATTTGGACCCCAAAACTGCCGAGAGCTTTTATTTAACTATGGTGTTAATAGTTCTGTTAACATTTTTTATATCAATATAGAAATGTTTTATAATTTATTTTAAACTGTTTTAATTTAATATTAGCACGTACTTTGGGTCGTAGTTTGGGTATAATTGAGATTTACCGAAACACAGCGATAGCCAATTATGAGACGTCAATTGACTGTCTCAGATAAAAACTGTCACCCGCAGTTTTGAAGTCAAGGTATATCCTACTAAATATTTATTTATAAAAGGTAATGGTGACGTCCTAATACAAATAAAGGCATTTTTAGACGATAAGGCTGCTATTAATGCAAAACCAAACCAATGCAATATGAAAATGCACGTATTCGATAATGTAACAAATTTGATATTACTATGACTATGATTACCAAAGACGCATTATAATTTAATAATTACCTAATATTACGTTGTACCCACTTAATGGGTCTTTAGTACTTACATAACAACATAGAACATAGTTTAAGTTTATATAAATACATTGAATGCGTGTTAATTGTAACAACTGTTTCACTCTCCTAGAAATATGAACAGTAGGACGTAGTAGGTACTATTACTTATTCTGTGCAGGTAGCGATTTTGTCAGACACTTACGAACATCGCCGTAGGTGCAGAAAACGATGACACCTAGAACAGCCACGGCAAAAATACTTCTGTCGAATGTCGCGTAGAGGGAAGCCAGGAGCCCTTGGACTGCGTACAAGTAGCACAGCAGTCCCGACGCAAGCAAGCCCAACATTAGGTTCAAGAACATAGAAGCCCCCAGGAATGACACCGTCTGAAAGGTTTAAAGTTTAAAAAGTTTTAGACTTACTACGAGTAAGTAAGCTTGTAATATTCTAGACAATTTCAATTTATAAACTCTACACTAACCTTGATCCAACTCTACATTAACTTTTTTTTGTAAGTAGTTAGGAAACGTACCCATATTGCGTGACTCATTTTTAGGGTTCCGTAGGCAAAATGGCGAAAACCGAACCCTTATAGTTTCGTCGTCTGTCCGTCCGTCCGTATGTCACAACCGATTTACTCGGAGACATTATATAAAAAAGATGTGAAATTATGAATAGTAGATTGTTAACCTAGGGTTGAAAGCCACCCATTTCAGACGAGATATTTTGGCGCTCCAACGAAGTGATTGCGCCAATAGTTCGAGGCTGAAATGGGTGGCTTCCACCCGAGTTAAACACTCTACTTTTCATTTCAAATACAAGGAAAGTAAACAAAAAACCATGAAATAAAACATAAACAAAATTTATTAAAAAAAAGTTGCACTAGTCAAGGTTATACCTACTTAGTGCTGTATTACAGTTTAGTTTTTTTACTTAAAATTAATAGTGAAGTTGGAACAGTTTGTGAATGTTAGGGAAAGGATTTTTCCAGGAATATTTACATTAGATATTTTTTGGGAAAGGCGAGCATCATGTAAAGGCTTCGTAAACGTTGGTGATGTCCTTATCTCATTGGTAGAAGAAGACCGGCAGGTCATCGACAAAAATATTCATCTCTTCACCACCGAGATCTGGATTATGAATTGCTGAATCTTTCGAAGATCCTGGTTTAGGCGAATTGTCATTACAGTGCAAATGTATGGCGTTTGTAATTTTGCTCGATATTTTTGTCTTATTCTGCACGGAGTCTTCTAGATACCCTTCGACAACAGTACTCGATTTCCATCCTCCATCCGCCGTTTGAGCATAGACAAATCTCCTCCAGCGTCTGGTAAAAGTGTTGCAGACGTTCTACGGAAGTAATGCCCAGAGTAAAGATCGGCATTTGACAAGTTTAAATATGTTGCTATTAGTTTCGGCATGCTTGCGATTGTATTTTTTCCGATCACCTGTCTAAGACATTTGCCTCGTTGGTATTTTAGGAAAAAACGATTGGTTTCAATATTTTCAGGGCGTAGTTCCTGGTACTTCCGCACTATTTGCGTAAATTCTTCCCGGACTACAAGTTTACGATCAATTTTCGTTTCAGTATTCGGCAATTTTACTAGTAATAATTGGCCGTGTATTTCTACGTTTTCCAATGTAATGTTTGCAAGCTCAACACTTCTGCATGCACCGCTTATACCGAAAATTAGTGCCACCTGTAAAAATAATATAAAATTATCAAAGATACCCCTACAGCCTTTACATTGGTCACCGATGTACACAATAGGTAGGTTGGTACTATAAAAATGATATTTTTGCGTACCTTAACTGTGAAATATATGTCGTCTGGGGCTTGATTTAGGAAGGTTTCTAGGTTTCTCCTGTGCAGTAAAAACCTTCGATTTTTTACATTTGTAGCCATCCGACGTCCTTTTTAAGAATGACGTGAAGTTCGTATAATTTTTCAAATTGACGTCATGTTTTGTATGAACTGTGGTCTTCAGCATCGAATAGATACTCCACAGTGTCGAAGGCTGATATTTCTTAGACAGCTCACTAAAATACGCAAGAAATATGCTTTCTGACAACGATTTAACTTTTTTGTCAGACCGCCACTTTATAAAATCGTTGTACGATTTTAAGTATTTCTCCTTTGAAACTGCCGGTAAAAGATTTCCCAAAACAGCCTCAGCCTCTTGTCTTATTATATCCCGCGTTAAATCCATATCTGAATCGCTAGCTGAACTTATTTTCACGGAAAACAATTACTAGTAAGTTTATTAACTACGTTTTCACTTATCGCGTTTTCCCGCCTTTTTTACTTTTTTACGCACAACTTTTTTTCAAGCGCCTGATATCGGCGGTGTTTCATCAGTGTTTTAACTAAATGATAAATTGCGTTTTTTTTTGTAAATCATGTAAAATTCTCAATAATGAATGTTATTTAAACTAAATAACAGTGTAAATGATTATCTTGTTCATGTTTGTATTAAAACATTTTCTGTATTAAGTGACATCCTATTCAACCCATTATAAAAGCGTTTGTGTATGGACCATTTCAGCGGGAAAATTTTAACTGACGTTGATAGTGTTAGTGTATGGACCATTTCAAGTGCTGTTATGTTGAAAACATACTGATTAATATCATATTATAATAATTTAGATTGTTTAATTTACTTAATTCTCACAATAATTTGACAAATTAACTCGTTATAATTTTCACAAACTTAAAACATCAATACATTTTGTTGGGTATATGGCTGTATAGGTTTCTGCCATTGCTCTTTTTAGGGTTCCGTAGCCAAAATGGCAAAAACGGAACCCTTATAGTTTCGTCATGTCCGTCTGTCCGTCTGTCCGTCTGTCCGTCTGTCCGTCTGTCACAGCCGATTTACTCGGAAACTATAAGTACTACAGTGATGAAATTTGATGGGAATATGTGTTGTATGAACCGCTACAAAATTATGACACTAAATAGTAAAAAAAAGAATTGGGGGTGGGGCCCCCCATACATGTAACTGAGGGATGAAAATTTTTTTTTCGATGTACATACCCGTGTGGGGTATCAATGGAAAGGTCTTTTAAAATGATATAAAGTTTTCTAAAAAACATTTTTCTTAAAGTGAACGGTTTTTGAGATATCAGCTCTCAAAGTCGTAAAAAGTATGTCCCCCCCCCTCTATTTTTATAACTACGGGGTATAAAATTCTAAAAAAAATAGAGGTGATGCATGCTAATTAACTCTTTCAACGATTTTTGGTTTGATCAAAGTATCTCTTATAGTTTTTGAGATAGGTTGATTTAACTGTAATTTTGGTTAAGTTATTTTTGCTGTTTTATAGATACTAGTACGGAACCCTTCGTGCGCGAGTCCAACTCGCCCTTGGCCGGTTTTTTTATTACTTATCATCCCTAGCGGCGATATGACCTACTTTCAGAGTATGAGAAAGGAAAAAAAAATATTAATTATTATTATTATTATTCCATACATATAGCCGGTGGATGAAAAAAAAAACGCACATAATCGTGTGGGGTACCCTTATATGGATAGGCCTTTAAAAATCATATGGAAGTTTCCAAAAAACTTTTCTATTAAGTCAACCGTTGGTGAGATATTAGCTGTCAAAGTCATAAAAAGTGTCCCCCCCTCTAGTTGTAAATCAACTGGTGGCCATGCATATGTGCGCTAGTGTTAAAATACTACCTGTGAGTTTATAAAGAGCTATTCTGCTCGCTATAAATTGAATGTTGCTTTAAAAAGCGCGAGAGTTCCCTAGAAGATATTGATTAGGTACATGACGAAGACCTAAGACTTCTCTCCCCCAGTGACAAAGCGTGGTATTTTGAAGACCTCCCTCCCTCCCTTGAACGAGTCATGTAGTATGGGTAACATACCATACCCTTAAGTTCTTTAGCTGCGTTACCGTACCTTAGACCAGACTTTTCTGTAATCCTTTGGCTTGTAGATGGACATGAAGTAGCCGACAACAAGGCCCATCACGTACGGGCCCATTCTGTTGTGAGTCCTAATGTATCCATACTTGAAGGATTTACTATTTCTGATGTTGATTTCAGCCCTGAAATAATTATTACGGACGAATTATGTTTGGACCTGAAAAACGTTATAAGCCATGCGATGTAGTGCTTGTGGGTTGGCTTGGTTGTTGTTTCATGAGTTTTGTGACATACTACCACAGAGCACCATGTCTGACAGTTGTCCGAAGGAATTGATCCAGAGAAATTGCAGTGGGGTTCCCACATAACTGCTATAGGTAATAGGTTGAGCTCTGCTGCTTTTGCAGTCAGGAGAATAAGGCAGCTTACCAATGTGGCAACGGCACGGTTTGTTTATTTCGCTTACTTTAATAGTATAATTAGTTATGGTTTTGTCTTACGGGATCAGCTGCAGATATCGAAACTGTGTTTATATTGCAAAAAAGGGCTATACGAGCAATTATATAACTTGGGGTCGCGTGATGAGTCATTGAGAGACATATTTAAGGAAATAGATATCCTAACCCTGCTGTCGCTGTACGTATTTGAAATAATTATGTATGTTAGGAAGAATTTATATAATTTTCCAACGAACACTGATAAGTTAATAACTACCAGAAAGACTGGGAAACTCAAAATAACTTTTTACAGACTAGTAAAGGCGAAAAAGTCGTTCTTGGGAAATTGTATAAAATTCTACAATAAAATTCCAAGACACATTACTATTATTATCGTTCGGTCTTGAAGAACAGTCCTGCGTGCGTTACAAAGCTATATCTAAAATTTTCAGCCAGTCCATAGCCGGCTCAGAGCACTCGCTAAGCTCCTTGATGCCACCAATAAAAAAAATGATTTTTATTTTTTTATTAAGACACATTACTGAAATTACAGATTCTAAATTTAAATCTGTCGTGAAACAAACACTTATTTCAAAAGCATATTATAAGATAAACGATTACATCATGGATAGGGATGTTAGGCCAGTGATCGTTCCGCACAAGTAATCTAACACAGAAATATTTTGTCCTAAATATTTTCAAAGCAAATATATATATATATATATACATATATATATGAATGTTTTCTATTGTAGCATTGTAATTCTGTGGTATTATGATACTGTTATTTTATATACATTGTATATTGTTTTGAAAATATGACACCTCGTCGAGTTTCTAACGCCGGTTCTTCTCGAGGCAGAGGTTTATTTTATGAACCGGTGGTAGTTTTTTGACATTCATAGGTGCATGTAATATGCCTAAATTGAAAAAAAAAGAAAAAGAAAAAAAATAGAACTCAAACTCGAGAAGAGAACATTTAAAATAGAAGGAGAAGCAAAATAAAAGGCTCACCCTAAATTGTAAACCAAGACTGCTGATAAATCATATACGTAGGTGCTGATGGCTGGACCGAGGAACCCGGCCAATAATACAACAGCAGTAGCCACTTTGCCCATGTTCGGGTTTTTACGGTACAAGTACAGGAGTACAAGAGTGATCACGTAAAAATGGAAGTCGCAGGGGATGTACCAAGTAGCTGGGTGGCACTGAAAATAGACAAATGCAGATGATATACAGTAGTATGTTCATAACCGATAGGCTTGTAGGAATTAATTATGCATTATTGTTTTTATGTGTTTCCCGTTACCGCATACGAAGCCATATATCGTTGTAGAGCTTATTGCATATTATTAAGATTCAATGTTAAACGTATAATTTTATACGTTATGAGACGTTATGAGGCAAAGGACCCCATGATTGAGCGAGCGGTCGACGGAGAGAGCTAAGCGATCTAAGGTTTCCGTTTCAGCTGGCACAAAAATGTTTTCGTATGTTTGGATTATGGATGTCCATCCGGCTGTTATTGGTTACAGGTTGCGGGTTGGAAACTTAAAAAAATATCGCGAGGTCTAAACCCCACAGTACGAGCCCTCAGAGCGAGCGAAGCAATCGAGGTCTCAGTTTGAGCTTGGGCCAAAATAGAATGGGATAGAATAGAAAAATGCGGATTTCCAGCTGTTCTCGTCTAAAGGTACGTCGTATTTCTCGACCGATTCTCGTGAACTTTTGTGAGCAGATGCGATAGTAAGGTTTTAACCTACTTCAAAAACGGGAGGAGGTTCTCAAACCGGTTGCATGTTCATTTTATTTCTTTATGTCTGAAAATTCTTTGGTTGAAAGCATATGCTTCAAGGTTGGTCCCGATGTTACCAGAATCCAGTTTTGATGATGGGGCCCAGGAGAAATTGAGGGAACTCCTCAAAAATTAAAGGGAAGCATAACGATTTTAATGTTTTCGGTTTCAAATCGAGCATTTGCATTTAGAAAATAGCTTTCGTGAACGGGAACTGATGACTACCACGGATGGTCATCCAAAACTCCTAGTGTTTAACGGTTAGCATTAACATATTTCGATCAAGATACTGAAGCGGCTATGATGAAGCCCAGTTAATTGGTTGTTATGTAATATTACCGTCAACCTAATCTGGTAACGGAAGCCGGAAGTTACGCAACGGAATAAAATAGTGTAGCTTAGCCGTGTTTGAGCTTATTGGAATGGTCATGAGATGCACTCTGATAAATGGTTCACTAAAAAGTGTGAAATTAAAATAAAACCGGCTCCATCAAAAGACCACTGAACAGAAAAAAAATACTTAACTTCTAATACGTACAATGAAGTCGTATTGTAATTTTTGTAGTCCGCACCATTTCATCAATTAGAAATTTCTTTGTACGGCACCGACTTCATAAATTAGAAATACATTGCCCAATAAGAAGCGTATTAGTCTCATATTGAGATATTAGTATAGTATATATTATTGAGATAAAAGTTAGGCAGTTATTTTTTAATTTTCTGTGTTTATTTTTGGAGTCGGTTATATTTTATATTAATCCACAAGCATAAACTGAAATCCGTTTGATTTATTGATGAAAGTTAGGAACCCTAGTAAAAGATAAAACAATCGTTCGCACGCCGGTACCATTTCTGATGTGTTGAAATAATTCCCGACCATCAGCAAAGAGAGCCACCAGTTCTTTTCGCAAGCCTGTTGCTCGAACAAGGCAATCTTGGGGTAGATGGGTCCGTCATCCGTGTGCATCGATACATGAGCCATGTAGAAAACTGTCACTGCAAACGGCCCGATTAGCCTGAGGAGATAAAATATGAATAAATATGTGTAAATATGTATAATAAGAGGCAAGAGAGGGTGTGTAGCTTCTGTAGGTAACGCGGCAGATTTAACTTTCGCACACAGGCTTTCAACCTACACGGTTTACCTCCATTGAAATGTCAATAAAAAAAATACCTGACTCATCTTCCTTATGTCTAACGGTTTTTATTGTTATTGAAGATTATGTGTAAATAATTGCGGACAATATATACAGTTCATAGCTAAAGCTGTTTTACTTGGCTGTTATCTATATTGGTGACTCCGACTAAAGAACAAAACTAGGATGTCAACCGAAGATGAAAATTTTAGCGATGCGAATGCGATGCAACCGCCGCCCGTACAAATTCAAACTGTAAACACACCCTCGATCAGTGCAAATTCAGCGTCAGGCTCGCAGGATGTTTTTCGTGTCGGCGTACGAGTGCCACCGTTTTGGCCTGAAGAACCGGCGGTATGGTTCGCACAACTCGAAGGCCAGTTTATTTTATCCGGCATTTCAAGCGATTCTACCAAATTTTACCATGTGGTCGGACAACTCGACCCACAGTTCGCTGTGGAGGTAAAAGATATAATACTTTCGCCGCCCGCTACAAACAAGTACGATAAACTCAAAACGGAATTAATAAGGCGATTATCCGTCTCACAAGAACAAAAAACGCGACAACTTATGCTGCACGAGGAGCTCGGCGACCGTAAACCCACCCAATTCCTGAGACATTTACGCAGCTTAGCCGGACCGACGGTACCCGACGATTTCCTGCGCCCGGTTTGGTCCGGCCGTTTACCTAATAATATTCAAACCATAGTGGCGTCGCAACCAAAACTTTCACTTGACGATGTAGCGGAGTTAGCGGATCGCATCCAGGAATTGGCACCGAGTACTAGGCACGTAGCCAGCACATCAGCTGAATCGACAACAGGACTATTCCAACGCGTCGATCAACTATCTCAGCAAGTGGAGGCATTGCTTAAAGTTGACTATCCGCAACGTCTAGGCAGGGAGCCGAACAGATGCTATCGATCCCAGAGCCGAGCTAAATCTCGTTCAAAATCTCGTCAACGCTCCGCTTCCAACTATCATAATGTTCCCGAAGGCTTTACTATTTGCTGGTACCATTACCGTTTTGGATCAAAGGCGGAAAATTGTGTGAAGCCATGCACGTTCAAGTCGGGAAACATCCAGGGCAGGCAGTAGTGGCCGAGAACGTCTGCCCCACATCATCAACAGGCCGCCTATTCATCACAGATTGTTCGACAAAGATTCAATATCTAATCGACACGGGTTCAGACCTGTGCGTATTTCCTCGAGTATCTGGAAACGAGCGCCGCAATAAGACGAAATATGAGTTGTACGCTGCTAATGGTACTACTATAGCTACTTATGGCTACATTACTTTACATCTCGACTTAGGTTTGCGGCGGAGTTTTGAATGGCGTTTTACAATAGCCGATGTCTCAAAACCTATCATTGGTGTTGATTTCTTAGCTTTTTACAATTTGCTCGTCGACTGCCGAAACCAAAAGCTAACCGATGGAACTTCTTCCCTGTCTGTCACCGTGCCGCACGATAGCACGACCGAAACTATTTCATCGGTTCATACCTTCGCAACTGGCTCCAGTGCGTGTCCCTACATGCTCCTCCTCCGCTCTAATCCAGATATTACCCGTCCTGCCGGTAAACTAGGTGCTCCAAAACATAATACAATGCATCACATAAGGACAACACCTGGACCACCAGTAACCAGCCGTCCCCGGCGTCTAGACCCGGAACGATTGAAGATTGCGAATCAAGAATTTGACGACATGCTTCAAAATGGAACCGCTCGCCGATCTGAAAGTCCCTGGTCATCACCTTTACACCTGGTGCGCAAAAAAAATAACGGTTGGAGACCATGCGGAGACTACAGGGCGCTGAATGCTAGAACTATACCAGATCAATACCCTGTTCGTCACATTCAAGATTTTGCTTACCTTCTGGCAGGTAAAAAAATATTTTCCACTATTGACCTCATCAAAGCATATAACCAAATTCGAGTATATGGACCAGATATTCCTAAAACTAGCATTACAACTCCCTTCGGTATGTTTGAATTCCCATTCATGACTTTCGGCCTCCGTAACGCAGCCCAAACATTCCAAAGGTTTACGGATGAACTGCTACGTGGGTTTGACTTTGCTTACGGATACCTCGACGACATTTTAATTTCCTCATCTTCAGAACAAGAGCACATGCAACATTTGAAGCAGCTTTTCGAACGCCTTCAAGACTACGGTGTTCTGATCAACACTTCAAAATGCGTGTTTGGACAATCTAAAGTAACTTTTCTAGGATATAGCGTTTCAGCAGAGGGGATTCGTCCTTTAGAATCGAAGGTGGAAGCCATCAATGACTTTCCGGCACCACAGACGATTAAACAATTGCGAAGGTATTTGGGCATGCTAAATTTCTATCGACGGTTTGTTCCTGGAGCAGCTAGAATATTAGCTCCACTCACCGCTTTGCTTTCTGGAGACCCCAAAGCGTCGACTCCCATAGACTGGACACCTGCATTACTTGAGGCATTTAAGCAGAGTAAATCACATCTGTCCAAAGCGACCTTGCTAGCTCATCCAGATTCTAATGCGGAACTAGCTTTACAAACCGATGCTTCAGACGTGGCCATTGGAGCGGTTCTCCAGCAACTCAAACATGGTTCATGGGAACCGTTAGCCTTCTTCTCCAAAAAATTAAATTCCGCTCAGCAGAAATATAGCCCTTATGACCGTGAACTCCTAGCGATATATGAAGCTATTAAATATTTCCAATACATGGTAGAAGCTCGCTCGTTCACTGTCCTTACTGACCACAAGCCTCTGGCTTTCGCCTTTAAAACAAACCGTGATAAATGTTCACCGAGACAATTTAGGTACTTAGATTTCATATCACAGTTTACAACAGACATCCGATTTGTACCAGGCAAGGAGAATATAGTGGCCGATACGCTCTCCAGAGTCGAGGAGCTTACGGAATCCATCGATTTCCAGTCCCTGGCTCAATCTCAGGCTACAGACACAGAACTTATAGAACTTTTAGAGGGAGGTTCCTCATTAAAACTTCAAAAGGTCGATTTGCCCGAGTCAAGTTTGCAAGTTTTCTGCGACGTTTCTACTCCGTCTCCAAGACCGTATGTAACACCAACTTTTCGCCGAAGAGTCTTTGATTCACTTCATGGGCTAAGCCATCCTGGGGCTAAAGCAACGGTCCGCTTATTAACGGAAAGATTTGTCTGGCCAGGCATAAGAAAGGACTGTCGAACATGGGCTAAGGAATGTCAGCAATGCCAACGCAGCAAGGTCACTAGGCATACAAGCGCTCCGCTTGTGGAATTCAACCTTCCCTCATCCCGATTTCGTCACGTGCACATGGACTTAGTGGGCCCTTTACCATCGTCTTCAGGCTTCAAATACTGCCTAACAATCGTTGATCGTTTCACTCGCTGGCCTGAAGCTTACCCGCTCCAAGATATCACAGCTGAAACTTGCGCTGCGGCCTTCGTCGAAGGTTGGATAGCACGCTTCGGCTGTCCAGAAAGGATAACCACAGACCGTGGACGTCAATTTGAATCACAATTGTTCAAAAAAATATCTGCTCTTGTGGGTGCTTCTCATCTTACTACTACAGCATATCATCCGGCCGCTAACGGCCTTGTGGAAAGACTCCACCGTCAACTTAAGGCCGCTATAATGTGCCACGCCACAACTCAGTGGACTGAGGTTCTTCCTTTGGTGTTGCTAGGGATTCGGAGCGCATGGAAAGAAGATCTAAAAGGTTCACCAGCTGAACTGGTTTACGGTGAACCACTTATGCTACCTGGGCAGTTCTTCTCTTCGGCTACCCCGGACGCTGTTCTCGACCTTGCTGATTTTGCTAGCCGTCTTAAAAGCCACATGAGCAGACTCGCTCCCCAGCCAACATCTTGGCACATGAGCACCAGTCGCCCTTTTTATATCCCTAAGGACTTGAAATTCTCGGAATACGTTTTTCTCCGTCAAGGCCCTGAACGAAGATCCCTGGAAGCACCATACCGGGGCCCATTCAAGGTACTGCGCCGCAGCCCAAAAACCTTCGATATTGATGTGAAAGGAAAGGCAGTTACAGTCTCGATTGATCGACTTAAGCCTGCATATCTAGCCAGAGAAGACAGCGTTCCAACAGCTGTTAATACAGACAATGAAGAAACTCAAGATCAGACCCAGCAGCAAAAGACACGATCCGGACGACACGTTCGATTTCCTATTCATCTGCAAGACTATCGACCGTAACTACGGTCTCGGTGGGGGAATAGTGTAGGTAACGCGGCAGATTTAACTTTCGCACACAGGCTTTCAACCTACACGGTTTACCTCCATTGAAATGTCAATAAAAAAGATACCTGACTCATCTTCCTTATGTCTAACGGTTTTTATTGTTATTGAAGATTATGTGTAAATAATTGCGGACAATATATACAGTTCATAGCTAAAGCTGTTTTACTTGGCTGTTATCTATACTTCCAATGACCTTTCGATCTGTAACTCTCCGTTTTCTCGTGTTTTTATGGCTTATCGTATTAAGAACAACGAGGTTTACCGAAATAGTATACCATATTTACTTTAAAACTCACTGTCTTCGAGATATATGGCATTTATTTAAAAACCTATTTTTTTGTGAAAATTAGTTAAAAATGAAAATCTCTCTTGCGTTGTTAGAGACGTCAATAAGGAACAGTTACATGTACATTTCATATATACGAGTATAAGTGCATAAGAAACATACTAATATCGAAAATAGAGTTTTTTTGTACCATGTTTGAAAAAATATTAAAAAATAAGTTGACTACTTATTTTTTAATATTTTTCAAATTTGGCTCTTGCAAATATATATCTATAGTTTTGACGGAGCTATATCAACTCAAAACTCGCCAATAATCGATGAATAGCGTGTGAAGCCCCTTAAGGTTCCGATATATTTCTATTAATAATTACAACTATTTAATTACTATTATTTCTATCAGTTAATGCATACTCATACTAATATTAGAAATGTGAAAGTAACTCTGTCTGTCTGTTGCATTTTGCCATACACATTACTACATTTGGCATCGAGATAGTTTTTAGGAAGGACATAAGGTTATTTTTTCTCATGGAAATCATGGAGGTACGATATAAACGATTTCCACGGGGACGAAGTCGCAAGCAAAAGCTAGTATTATTCATATTTTACAAGCTTTTACTTAAGGGAATACCTCGATTCGGTCAGCCACGTCCCCCGGGCCCCGTGAAAGAGACACGCTTTCGCGCAAGGCAAAACGGGACGCAACAGTCTTCGGGAATGGCTTTTTTAGACAAATCTCGATAAATATCTGACTGTGTGCAGTTTTATCAAATTTCCTCTTGATAGAGTTTAGATGAAGTAAAATACCACCATTTTAACTTAATAGTGTCGTTTGAGTTGTTTTAGTAGGCTGATAGAAAAAGAAAAATAAAGATTCAACTTTGAGTTTTTTTTCAATTGAGATAATTTTAAGCAATCATGTTTCGGCTATTGTCAGAAACACAGTCATATAGTTAAGAATCATATATCTGAGAATCAATTCTTATTGTATCCTCGTCTAGGCAAGCGTTTCCAAGAACTCAATATTTCTCGTTGCACGGTCTTAATTTGCAAATGTTTGAATGTGTGTTCGGGTCAAACTTGCAACTGAATTTTAAAGCAGTTGTAGTGCGTGTCATCTACGAAGGCCACAGCCCAATCCGTACAATTACGCAATATATTAGTATAAGATTCGGGCGCGTCGTCGTGAATTACACGTACTATATCCTCAACCGATTGAGCTGCTAGATTGATAAAGATAGATACATCATTTTACACACACAAGTTACAACAATGAAAACAAAGAATGAAATTAAAAAATACTTCAATGACCAACGTAAAACTTAAAACAACACAAATAATAAATTAAAACAGATATTATTATACGCTGAAATATAGTTCGGTTGGGTGCATTCCAACAAAAAGGTCACTGAATGCGTGGCTTTGCTCGCAATTTAGCAAAACAATGGTAAGTAGATACCTATTCCGTCAGAACCCAAAGGACATATGTGTTGAAATATATATTATAGACAGATAGACAAACAAGCATGCATACATACATAAATGAAATAAAATATTGAACTTATATCGTACATCTACACGACAAATATATGTATAATATAATTTAAAAAAAAAGCAAAAATAGAAAGAAAAGTGGAAGAAAGGAGAACTGATATTGTTTTGGTCGTTTTGGAAGTACAGTCACACAACAAAGTCTGCAACCGAATAGCCGTGCAGAATTCCTACCACTTGTTTCTTCATGAGCATTTTCTTAAAGTGTGTTGTTGTTGCTTTGATGGTACGCGTATAAGTGGTGGAGGAATATTATTCCAGTATTTTGTTGCAAGATAACGGAAGCTACCTATAAAAGCAGCTATCCTGTGGGGGTGTACTTCCAAGAGACATCGACGTGTAGACCGGGTGCATGGCGTTTGTGAAATGATGAGATTCTTACTCTCGAGTACATATGGATATTCTGGTCTTTTGTATTTTAGGACATCAAACAGAAGGCGTTTATATATAAGTAACATTGTCCGAGTGGCCCCTGTAAATGACAATTTTATTTCCTCGTAGTACGTACCTGATATATCGCTTCAGGATATTTTTTGTTAAGTTGTACGGCTTAGTAACATCCAAAGTGGCCAGAGTTTTTCCCAACAGCAGGGCAGACATTGCGAAGAAAGTGTCCACAAAAACGTCGAAATGAAGCATTACCATTGCGAATTTAGGTTTTTGGGTGGCCATCTGTAAATATACAAGGTAAACGTAGCAGTACTCAACATTGTTCTTCAAGTAGTAATTTATATGGAATTGTTATTTTTATGCAATGTATATGCGTCGTTAATGTATTTTAGTCGTGCCGAGTGGTCTAAGTAAGGTATGAGACTTAAGGAACTAATTATATAACTATTGTATATAATATTTTTTCCACGAGTCAATCGAAATTACTTAATTAAACAAACCGAAATAATTAAACTAGTCCTGCGGAAGCGAAGTTTAAGCTCATGAGTCGGACGCTCGTTGATGTCTTGTTCTATGTCCCCCGACGTCACGTGATCGGTCAAAATGAATAAATTTCATTAACGGCGACACGTGGTTGGTAAATTTTTTTATAGTTCACTTGAAGAGAGCTTTATAAAGTTTATTTATAAAGTCGACGAGTAGAAAAACACTTTAAAATGTAAGTAAGAATAAATACACTGGAAAGATTTTTTTGAAATCGGATCTAGTTTCCGAGATTACTCTCTGTTTTCAAAATTACAAAGCTCATAAAGCTACAGATTCATACAAATTACCTCTTAATAATATTAGGATAATGATTTCTTATAGATAATGATTAGAACCCTAAAAGATAGAGTTGAATTTAAATAAGTATAACCTGTTCAAAGTCAAGAGCGTTCCTAACAGAAGTCCCGTGTAGTAACGCTATGTAGTGAATGAACGCGATGATAGTTGCCGTCAAGAAGCGGATGCCATGCAAACACGGCAGTTCGTCCTTGTCTGCCTTGAACACTGTCTCCCAGTTTCGACGGAGACAGAATGATTTCGCTACGTGATTCACTATAACAAATAAAATATTTATGTTATTTATAAATATTAATGTAACAGCGCTTTTTTCCTCTAAGATGGTCTTGAAGAAGTTGTCGTGCCGTATCAAATGTCTAGTCATAGTGTTTAGCAACTCATTTCAAATAAAAAGTAAGTATTTATCATACTTTTCATGCGCCATTTTTTCCCTTAGTAATTGTGCAACTTACCTACACAATATCTTCAGTAATGCTATATAACTTCTTCGTGGATTTTTAAAAGAATCAATAAACAAACAAACAGCAAACAACCTACACATTTTCTTCATGAACACAAAAAAAACGTTTGATTTAAGTAATATAATTATTTATCACCTTGAATGTTTTCGTTTTCAATTAGGAATTTGGTGGGAAATCAAAAATATGACACTTTGTTTATGGTTTCTTTTTTAATTTGCTAGACTTTGCATCCGACCTAAACTGAATTCAAATCCGGATCGAATCTTAACTGTTTCGTTTTCATAAATATATCCGAAAATAGATAAAAATTGTTAAACAACACAAAAAAGATGATAAATGTATGTATTTATATTAGTAAATAATATATTATGCATTAATTAATACATAAAAATTGTAGCAAAGTTGCGTTAGTTGGCAGCACTGATTTTAATCATAAAAGTTTCACTTGAACGCACCATAGAATGACTACTAAACAAAGTATTTGTAGTAGTCTGTGGCACCCAACTCTGCTTTAATTTTTCATTAAAATAGGAGTGTGTTTTCGGGCAATAGACTAGATAGACTTTTTACAGAATAAATAAAGTATGTATTTATATTAGAGTTCATGATTGAAAAAGTACAGGAGTAGAAAAACTATATAACAATATTATTATTAAAGGAAACTGTTGGAAATTATAAAAAATAGAAGAGGGAAAATGATTGGTCATCTTATATGACACGACCATTTTATAAAGAACATCATAGAAGGCAAAATTGAAGGAAAGTCAGGAAGACGAAGAGCGAGCATAAGCTACATGAAACAAGTAAAAGTAAAAACAAGTCGTGTCGTATAAGGGGTTCATGTAGGTCCTAGATAGTCAGATGGAGAGAGCTACACCGACAAGAGTCTAACTCTTAAATATGTGATGATATGATAATTATAATTTATTTTTTTATTAGATAGTGCCATCTCCTTACACCAAAACTATAATTACCATATTCTGAGCAACTAATTAATTGTGACTTTGACCTCTTCCTATCGGGCTCACTGCGCCAGTCACTTCCTTGCTGTTCATACCGTCTCGCCCCCATGCAGTCCGTCCATCTTTTCCTTGGTTACCTCTTCTCTTACAACCCTCCAACGATCCACATTCATATCTAATCTCATACCCTTCTAGTCACATGACCATCATCCCGCAGTTGCTTAACGAATGTGTATTCAATAAATACAGCAACATAAGGCTAATACACAATACGTACGAGGGCAGGCGTTTTTTAATAAAATGTATTTTATTTTTTATTGTAGTCATATTTTAGGAGTATATACTTACAATATCGTTTATCTAAATATAAAATTTCCTTTCTATAAATCGTTATACTATATATACTATAAAATCTTATACTGCGGCGATCACTGCGTCATCATCTTTGAATCTCTACCTTGTGGGGTGTTCTTTTAGTCTCGGAAATAGATAGAAATCGCTGGGAGGGAGGTCTGGTGAACATAGAGGATGCTTCATCATTGATTTGGGCAGCCATCGCAACCTTAGACTTATCCGCAGAAGCGTTACCTTGGTGAAATAACAAACAACCTATGAACATTTGCCTCGACGTTCGTCGCGTATAACGTCACGCATTTTTATGTTGGTTCCGTGTATAAAATCCCTGTAGTAGTGGCTCCATGATCAAGGTATTAGATCATTACCACCCCTTGGTTATCCCAGAAAAGAGAGCGCTACCGTACCGGAGCATGGAATTCCCTTACATTTCTCAGGACTCTCAGATGATGGCCACTTACAAGTCATGAACTGTTGTTTAGAGTCTGGATCGTAATGGAGAAGTTACATTTCGTCCTTATTAGTTATGAGTCGAGGCAAAAATCTGTCAGAATCTTATCGTAGCAATTCCAAACAGTTGAGTGAAATCCGCAGTTTATAGTATTCCTGCGCATCCGTAAGCATTCTGGGCACCTAGCGCGCTGATACTTTTTTCATACCCAAAGGGTCATGTATAATACTATAGATGCACCCTATCAAAATCTTAACTTCCCCAGCTTTCAAATTAACAGGAACACTGCGACTCGTTAAAGTAAATTTCTATATTTTTGATATCACTTGATCGGTTACTGCTGAAGTTAGGCGCCCCCAAGCCTGGGTCGTCATTAGTGCAAGTTCTCCTTCTCATAAACTTCTCCTACCACCGCACAATCGTAGAATAAGAAGGTGCACGAACCCCTAATGTTACTTACAAGTCTAAACGAACATGTTCTGTGGTAAAATTTTTCAAGCGCAGCAATTTAATTACCGCTTTAACGTGAATTTTCTCCAGTTTTGACAATTCTCTCCAACAGAACAAAATAAATGTATTCGTTTTAAAAAAACAAAGGACCATCACACATTTTTTTACTTATTTACTGTGTCAATAATATTAGCAATGATGGAACAACTCACTGATGGACAAACTTGGAACTCCCTTTTCACCCATTTAGGGGAGCAATTTCGAAAAACGCTAAAATGTGTTTAGTTGTATTTAAACAGAGAGTCTATTTATGAAGTTTCAAATCTCTCACTTCAAAAAAGATTTGCTCCCCGTACAAAATTGGAACCTCATTTTCACCCCTTTATTTTACAATTTAGATAAATGCCGAACTATGTTTTGTTGTATTTAAACAGAGAGTTTACGAAGTTTCAAAACTCTCATTTCAAAAAAGGTTTGCTCACCGTACAAACTTTGAACCCTCTTTGAACCAGCGTTTTTCTAAATTCCTTCCCTAAAGGGGTGAAAAGGGGAGCTTCCCTTTAGGGGAGCAATTTAGAAAAATGCTGAAATACGCCATTAATATATTTGAACAGAGAATCTATATACAAAGTTTCAAATCTCTCAATTCAATAAATACATGTTTTCGTACAAACTTTCATCCCTTGTTTTACCCCCTTAGGGGATGAATTTCGAAAAATGCTTACTTATTCGTAGCCTACGTTATTAATCGACTGTGCAAAAATCAACTCTCTAGTGTTAGCAGTTTCAGCTGTGCGTTGATGTGTCAGTCAGTCAGTGAGGACTTCTTCTTTTATATGTATAGATTTTGAAATACCTAATCTAATACCACCTCGGAGTTATTGCTTTGCTTCGGCAGCGTGTAATGTCAAAATTACATTCAGGAATGTAAAACAGTTTTTTTTTTATATTGTATGTATACAATACGTACCAAAGGAATTAGAACTAGCGGTGACTGGATACTCGCTTATGTAGTATGTTGAGCCCACTGCTACGAACAACAGTGCCGCAAATGTGTATCTGGAAGAACCAAACACAGTGATGAGTCTTCATACGAATTAAGGTTCTTGCTGATCAATGAAGAATGAATGAAGTTTAAAATAATAGTACATTACTACAGAGGCCGGGAAGTAAGGGGTTGCCGGCCGAGTACATATAGAGGATAGTTACGAGGTTGGCAACTCCTTTTCACGCCGAGGCATGTCTAGTGCTTTTCTCAAACATGCAATGAAATAAATGAAAAAGACTCCAAGATATCAAACTTTAATTTCTAAAGAAATTAAAAGTAAATAAGACCAAAATCCCAAGTACAGAATGAAAAAAATCAATTTTGCCTCCGAAATGACTCATAAAATACCTTCACGGTTTGAGTAGACATTTTTACCGCTAATATTTAGATGAGATATTCTAAATGTGTATTTTTGTAGTTAAATTTGCAATTAAAATTATTGGACTGTTAATAATGTGTTATTTATTATGTTCATGTCGATTTTATATAAATAAAACAGCAAAATATAGTAAACATCGTTTATTTTATTTTATTAATAATTGTAGTGGCAGAATGTCATGACGAACCAAAATATGGCTGAATGCCGTGATGCTGTGTCACAAATAAATGTGGAATGGAAATTAAAAAAGAGCATCTTGCAGGCTTCCAACATTGTATGAAATTCCTTTAAAGACGCAGCCTATTATAAGGAACATAACCTCAATATTTCACTGCATGTTTGAGAAAATAAATATTTCATAAAAATCGACTTAGTCCTAAACTAAGCAAAGCTATGGGTAAGACTACGACGATATGGATACTTAAATATATTGCATAAATATTTAAATACATAAATGTATAAAAATAAGTTATAATTAAACAGTTACTTATACGAGGGGTTTCAATAAGTAATGAGAATGATATATAAACTCTTTAGTGAGAAAATGTAAAAAAATATTGGCCAGTATTGCCAATATTATTGACACAGTAAATAAGTAAAAAAATATGTTGTAGTCGTTTTGCTTTTTTTTAAACGAATAAATTTATTTTATTCTGTTGGAGCGAATTGTCAAAACTACTCAAATCTGGAGAAAATTCACGTTCAAGCGATAATTATTGCTGCGTTTGAAAAATTTTACCACGGAACAGGTTCGTTTAGACTTGCAAGTAATATTAGGGGTTCGTGCACCTTCTTCTACGATTGCGCTGTGGTAGGCGAAGTTCAAGAGAGGAAGAACTTGCACTAATGACGTCCCAGGCTAGGGGCGCATAACTTCAGCAGTAACCGATCAAGTGATATCAAAAATCAGCAGTAACCGATCGAGTGACATCAAAAATTTTGAAATTAACTTTAACTGGCCGCAGTATTCCTGTTCATTTTATAGCTGAAGTAGTTAAGATTTTGATAGGGAGCATCTATAGTATTATACCCTTTGGGTATGAAATAAGTATCAGCGCTTGGTGCCCAAAATGCTTACGGATGTGCAGGAATACAATAAACTGCGGATTTCATTAAATTGTTTGGAATTGTTACAACAAGATCCAGACAGATTTTTGCCTCGACTCTTAACTAATATGGACGAAATGTGACTTCTCCATTACGATCTAGAATCTTAACAATAGTTCATGACTTGTAAGTGGCCATTATCTGAGAGTCCTGATAAATGTAAGGGAATTCCATCCCCCGGTACGGTAAGGCTCTCTTTTCTGGGATAACCAAGGAGTCGTAATGATCTAATACCTTGATCATGGAGCCACTACTGCAGGGATCTTATACACAGAACCAATATAAAAATGAACGAACGTCGAGGCAAATGTTCAAAGGTTGTTCAGTTTCACCAACGTAACGCTTCTGCGGATAAGTCTAAGGTTGCGATGGCTGTCATTAAAGATGCTCTCTCAAATCAATGATGAAACATCCCTCATGTTCACCAGACCTCCCTCCTAGCGATTTCTATCTATTTCCGAGGCTAAAAAAACTCAGTAGAAATTTAAAGATGACGCAGTGATCGCCGCAGTATAAGATTTTTTAAAGGACAAAGATTTTTTTGAAAGGAAATTTTATATTGTAAGTTATATACTCCTAAAAGAATAATCAAAAATAAAATACATTTTATTAAAAAATACCTGCGTCATTATCATTCTCATTACTTATTGAACACCCCTCGTATGTATGTGTAGTGCTACGGCAACGTGTAAAGAGTCAATAATATTGCGGTAGATGAACGTACCCATTTTCTTACGAAAATCACAAAATAATTATTTTTCATAAATCATTTTAGATTTTCGTACTACGAGTACCTACATATATGCGTAAAATCCCTTAGAATAGTGGTGCGGGGCACCAGCTTCCTCGCAGTGGTGTATGGTGACGGCGGCGTGCTGGGCTGCGCGCAAGTACCCCGCGCCCAGGAACGCCTTCACCAATCTCTCCGTCGACTTGTGCGGGCACCCGGCGGGGAGGCAGACTCCGTGTGCAAAGTATGAAAAACTTCGTCCGAAGAAGGTTATATTCTAAAAAATAAAAATAGAAAACACGAACACTCAACCTATAATTAGGATCGAGTTCACAAGTCACTCCTGTAAGTATACATAGGATCTAGCAGGCTGAGCGAACAAGAGTGGCCCCTGGCCCCCATAGACGGATTTGGTCGTTCTTTCAGGTGATGTAATGGCAGGCCCTAAGAACACTCTATGCTTAATAACAGCCCTAGATCTTCTTTTGTTTTCGAGTTATTCAAGATAATGTTAAATAATCAGGGTATCACTTAGTGTCATATTTTAAACTGTTAAAGTTAGATTAACCAAACAAAATCATATTTGATAATAATAAAATAGACTAGTTGAAGCTACTGAAAACGACAGAAGTTTTCAGTAGCGCCATCAGAATGGAATTTGGTGTAGATAAGTACAGCAGGGGAAAGTTGTAAATTCGTCAAATTTATAACTTTCTGAGATAATGTCCCTCAGATCTCTCTCCGAAGCAGAAACCTATAAATATCTTGGTATGTCACAGTCTTTAGGTATTGAGGGTGAGGGCGTAAAGCGGGAGGTGACGGAACGCTTCTTCTGTCGCCTGACAAAAGTGCTTCTTTGCGGTGCGCGCCTTCAACGCCTGGGTGATGCCCTTGCTCACATATTCCTTTGGCATACTAAGATGGACTCAGACTGAGCTGGATGCCCTGGACCGAAGGGTGCGTGTTCTGCTCACTGCGCACCGCATGCTACACCCACGCTCGTCTGTTATGAGACTGTATATGCCACGGAAGTGTGGAGGTCGCGGCTTTCTAAATGCCAAAGACTTCCACAACCGTGAGGTGTGCAGTCTCAGGGATTATTTCCTTAACAGCGAGTGTGGGATGCATCGGGACGTAGTTGCAGTAGACGCATCTTTCACCCCGCTTTCCATGGCAAACGAGAACTGGCGCAGACTTAAAGTATGGAGCACCGAGGAACGCAAGGTGGTATGGAAGAGTAAGGAGCTACACGGGCAGTTCTACAGGGCCCTCATAGAGCCCGACGTGGACCTGCTCGGGTCGGTAAACTGGCTACGTTTCGGAGATCTCTTCGGGGAAGCCGAAGGTTTTATCTGTGCAATTGCGGACGAAATTATCATGACGAACAACTACTGGAAGTATATCCTGAAGGACAGTACGGTCGACATTTGTCGGGCATGCTGCCGTCCCGGAGAATCACTCAGGCATATCATTTCCGGTTGTGGTCATCTTGCTAACGGCGTGTACTTGCACGTACATAACTTAGTAACCAGGATCATTCACCAGCAAAATGCTCTTTTATACGGTCTTGTGGACTTCGAAGTGCCGTACTATAGCTATACACCTGTGCCAGTTCTCGAAAATGGTCGTCTCTATTAGGGTCGATCTGTCATCACGGATAGGACTATTGTAGCCAATAAACCTGACATCGTGCTGACAGATCGATCGAAACGCCAGGCAGTGCTCGTTGACATCACTATCCACCATGACGAGAACCTCGTGAAGGCCGAGAAGGACAAAGTCAGCAAGTAACTTGGTACACGAGGTGACCGCCATGTGGGATGTTGATTCAACGATCATTGTCCCGATAGTCGTTTCTGCGAATGGTCTTATAGCGAAGAGTCTCGACCAAGACCTCAAGAGAATTTCGCTAGATGGCTGGGTCAAGGGTCAGATACAGAAGGCGGTACTCCCGGACACGGCGCGGATAGTCAGGAGGTTCCTCTCTCTGTCGCCCTAACCACCGGTAGCTTAGGCCCCGCCTCGCTGCCGGCGGCACCGTAGATTAGGATTTTATAATATTATTATATTTTGTAAGTGTATTTTTATATTCTACTTTTTACAAAGATAAATAATGGGAAAAATAGACTACAAAATGCATATTTTTAACCTGCATTCTGTCCTTAAACTTCATTAAAAAAAAACTCATTTTATTTCTCGGGTTTTCCCCGTTGGGTACGGAACCCTAAAAACCAAATGCAGATAATATAGTGTCAAATGTTATCAATATTGACATGTCATCGCAGTGGCGTGCACAGAGTTTTTTGACAGGGTAGGCAAATATTTTAAAGCTATTGAGTATTGACTAACCAAAATTCAATATCCATATATCGATTGATTTTATAGACATTATCAATTTGTGGATATTCAAAGTGGCGCTTTTTATTAGTAAATAACACACACGGGAACAAAACAGGCGATTGTTATTTACACAACCTGTTAGCCATGGATAGGTATCGTATTGTTTGTTATTAAATTTAAGTGCGTGTCACTTTTCCTTTAATTTGTATTAATTCCAATTCCGGTGTACTCCGGCCTTTTTCTATAACCTGTTTTTTTTTCTATGAAAGAAAGTTTTGCAAACGCATTATCTTTTTAGCGTGCACACACCACTACAGCCACTTTCACAGTGAAAATTATCCATTTTTCTAACTAAAATCTATCACTTCACACCTCGAACCGAACACTAATACTCAACACAACAAACAATGGCGACCAAGAAGAAAAAATAAATAAATTTTGCCATTCAAATATATCCGGGAAAAAAGAAATAGTTACCGTAATTATCGTTTTTTGCACAAATTATTTGAGCAATGTAACTATTTCAAATAGCCGTGTAACTAACTCGCTCGGCTCGGAGTAGTAGGTAGTTCGTAAAGCTTCGTAGGCGCTCGGGATTAGACACTGCCTACCCTGTGCGTTTGTGTGCGTGAGTTTTGTTGTTGAATGCCTCGTGTTATAGGGGTGCACACTACAGTGTATCTGCGTCGCTACACATGCACACATAGATAAATTTAGGCAGGAATAGTTTGTGCCTTCACCGCAGTCGGCCGCGGCGCTAGTGTAGCGTGATACTGTATTGGTTCCATTGCCGTCGCATCCCGTTGGAATTGGGATAATCGAAACTAATTTTATTTTGAGGAGTCGATAGATGGCGTTAACGTTAATTTATGGTTTTGTGATTTATCCATTGTGGATTGCTTATTAAACGGGTGCGCCAAAGTTCACATAAAATTGCTACTTCGATTATTGGAAGTCCGAAAATGTTTGTTATATAATTTTATATCATAATGATCATTACTTATAACTTGTCTTTGCGCATAACTATCGTAACACTGAATCATTCATGTTAATAATGTCAATCATAATAAATATCTGTA
Organism: Epiblema foenella; assembly: GCA_963556455.1. Lineage (NCBI taxonomy): Eukaryota > Metazoa > Arthropoda > Insecta > Lepidoptera > Tortricidae > Epiblema > Epiblema foenella. The sequence continues at coordinate 11,382,981 of OY747098.1, read as the reverse complement.
ATACTAATGTTAATTTTCATTTATTTTTAAAATATAACGATTTTAAATAATAAAATTTTAAATCATATTTATTTTTTAACAACGACAAATTAGTAATAAAAATTTATATAATATTTATTTTAAACTTTACCTGGTTTTATTTATAAACTGTCAGGTATCTTCCACACCACATTCAACTTGCTATCAAAATAGAAATACAGTCCCAGAGTCGGGATAGGTACGACGACGAGCGAAGCGAGGAGGAGTGTTAGGTGTCTTTTGTTCCTCAGAGCGGAAAAAGGAGCCCCGCGAAGCGGGGCTCCGTCGACTCCTTGGCGGGCCGAAATCACTTAATAAGCTAGGTACATGGAAAATAAAAAAGTTGCGGGGATAATCGACATAATAGATGATTTATTGACAATACATGTTGTAATTCAGCGCATACATTGACAGCCGATATAATCCAATACACCCATACTTTATATGTTATGCTCTCAAATACTTATACAATATAAGTTTATAATTATTAAGTTTATTTTAAAAATCATTATGAGTTGTGATGAATAGTTGGAAATGACATTATGTTGTTAAAAAATCAGCCTAAATATAATTATGAGTAATGATGTTGGTAATACAAATGTATATACAACAAATTTGTAGGCAAAAAAATTATGACAAATGATTACTATGATCAAAAAGCGTTATTATGAAAAATAATATGACAAGTAATGTTATGTGAGCCAATATGGACCCTTATTAAACTTATTGATTATAATACCCAGATAAATATATAACTGTCACAATGACAGGGTAGGCAATGTCTTTTTGCCTTTATGGACTGCACGCCACTGTGTCATCGTCAATGCATTCTAAATAGAAGAGATTGTATGCCTACATACTAACTTAATGTACACACTGCACTGGTACTTTATTTATATGCTAGTGTCTACTACGTGTTCGAGAATTGTTTTTTTTGACATGACGCACTAAAATTTATGCAAATATTTTTGTATGTGTATGTATTGACCATTAGCGGCTTCGCATGCATATTTTTTTGGAAGTGTACCTCCGGCAAAATGTTAATAAAATTTGGAAGAAAAGTAAAATTAGTTTTTTTATAATGAAGTTTAAGGACAGGGTGCAGGTACAAAAATGGTGCATTTTGTAGTCTATTTCATTATTGTGGTGTTAAATGTGATTTTGTTTGGTTAATCTAACTTGGTTTTCGAAATATGACACTTTAAGTGATACCCTGATTATTTAATATTATCCTGAATAACTCGAAAACAAAAGGAGATCGAGGACTGATATTAAGCATAGTGTGTTCTTAGGGCCTGCCGTTACATCACCTGAAAGAATGACCAAATCCGTCATTGGGGGCCACTCTTGTTCGTTTAGCCTGCTTGACCCTTTATATAATCTCATGCCATGCCTGTTTTCAAAATTTGCTTCGAGAATGTAAGCACTTTGTTATACACAATAACAGGTTATAACACGTACACGTCACACAAGATCGAAGTACACAGACGAACATATCCCTATAAGGAGCTACACCAGTCGCCGGTACCTTCGGAGCCACTGTTGACTTTGCAATTGCCGCCCTGGAATCACCATCCGCTCCAGAAGCAGGCGCAGGTAACGTCCGCAGTTCGAGAATGTTGTGTCATTTCGAAGAGGAGTGTTGAGAGTGTATATGAAGCACTTTAGCAAATCAGAATTTACTAGCTTCTGTAAAGAAACTGTGATACCTATATCCTAAAGATCAATTTTCCTGACGGTCTTACTTACATCAAAATAGTCCTCAGCTCTAGCGTAAGGGTCAGCAGATTCAGAATGAGCTATTTTTTTTACGCCGTCTTTATGCATTTCAATTTCAGCGAGACAGTACTGAGTCCTTAACTCAGGGTGCGTGGCTAGCCAGGGCGGGCGCAGGCATTGGTCGTAGCTGCCTATTTGGTACCGGGCGCCGAAGAATATCCCCGTTGGCGACTGCTCGATGGAGTTCCACACTTAAATAAAATTATAGAAAAAGTCAGTTATGAAGGAAGTCGTTCACCACTTAAGCTCATCCTCAATAAAGATGGTTTACCATTATTTTGCAGACAAATGTTTCATCGAATTTATGTTTCGCAGTTTCCATTTTATAGACAAAAGTCACAAACGGTTGCAGTTCTAACCTAACTTGCTTTTCTGGAAGATCTAATGGGTTCCACACAATGACCTTTTAGCTGTACCTAAAAAGTTAACAGTTGGTTTCTTAAAACAAGTCTATGAAATGAAAATTCTACGAAACAATATGTTCTATGAAACGTTTGTTGATGAAATAAGGGAATGGACTAGCCATTTGACGGAATAAAGTATTTGTATTTGTATTTGTATTTGTGGGTAATAAACATATTTTAATGACTTTACAGTTTAGGTACAAACACTTTTTAAGGACTAAAGCATAGCACAATGGTGAACAACCTCATGATGAAACATATTTCAGAGATTGCAAGCACGCGGAAGGAATGAACGTGAAGCATGCTCGAATACTTATTGAAGAAGTGAAGAACCTTTTACCTTGACACCTTTGCGAGATGTGTGTTCTTTAGAATATTAGAAATAAGCTGCCCACGTGTTACGAAGAACGCAAGCGGTGCCGCAGAAATTATTATGACTGTAGACTTGTCCATCCCAAAGGCCTCTTTTAGATAATAGCGAAAGAATTTCTGAAATCTGATCTGTTCCGGAGATTGCCCCCTACCTTCTAACTAACACAGCTACGAACTTACAAACTATACCGCTTTTAGTATTGTATTTATTTAAATATTATTGCAAAAATCATATAAGTACAAAGGACGAACTTAATGCCATGAGGTGTAATATAATAGATTGAAAAAATTCTAACAATATCCTTGATGATCCTTGGATTTTATCGTACAGATGTACATTAAAGTCTTTACTTCTTAGTACAACTGTTAATTTGGGTATTAGGGTAATTTCATTGCTCATGATTCATGATACAATTTGGCGCGAAGGTACCTATTCTTAGTACGACTGAATCGATTTACATTTGAAATTCTGTGTTGACTATTTCTTAAAATTGCCGTGTAAACTGAACTAATTGGAATTAGTGTGTACAATTGCGATTTCAGAAGTTTCAGTTATCTACTTATGAAAAAACTTCACAACAATATTTAGTTATAATAAAGTATTTGCGGCTTTCTTTTAAAACTATGTCTGATAAGTTGTAGAACAGGATAGGCACTGTAGCCGAGCGGTAAGGCACATGAGAGACACTTTCAGTGAAAGTCATGTCAGGGGGGCCACTCCATGATTGCGTCACGGCGCTACAAGTACATATGGCCGGCACCCGTCGGGTGCTCATGCGATAGAAAGTCATGTAGCGAGTAGAAGTGCATGCGTTAGAAAGAGATGGCCACGTTTAGGCACGTTTGGCATACCTATACGGGAGATTTGTTAACGGTGGGCCTTCTGTATGTAGTACTATATTACTTATTCTGTGGTCATGTACAATTTTCCTATTGTAGGTAATATGTGTTGAAAGACTTTCAATCTGGATGCCGTGGGTTCGAACCCCGGCTTGTAACAGTAAAACCGGGTTTAAAAAAACTTATGCACAGAATATCATTTGACATTTTAGCAGTAGCTTTTCTAAGAAGGAAAATATCATGAGGAAACCGGTCTAATACCAACAAGGTTTAGTTTCTCCTCTTAAGAGCTGGCACTGGCTTTCGTAAAACTAGTTGCATCATATCTTGGGTTTAGGCGCAAAAGGGGACTCTGGGCGTCTTCAGGATATATCAGGCGAAGGAGGATATATTAAGTAAAGTATTATAATACTGTTGCGATGGGGCCCTAACAGTTCCGTTGCCGTGGAAATGGGTCATTGTCAGTTGTAATAAAAAGTTGTCCACCCGGTGGTATATAGTTAAGAGCTTATGTACATATAAGTTATGTTTCTAGTACATGGATTTATAGTTACGGAAACACCGTTTGTGCAGGTTACTAGAGCAATCCAAAATTAAGCTTTGTGGCCCTTAACTTTTGATGTGTCCACCGAAAAGACGCGAACCTAAATCTGACAATGACCCAAATGGCACGTCAGCAAGGCATTTCAAAATTCGCTGTATGATGGCAAGTCTTACGTGGCCTGGTGGTATAATATTTGTTTTTCAATTTTCGCCGATCCACTGAAAGAAAACAATGCTATTGTTGGGATAACCGCAAAAAACACTAATGACAACGTTGTAAAAAGTCGTTACAAACGCGTTGAATATTCAATTGATTATCAACTCCGTAAGCAACTATATTTCACCGAAGCAAAAGATTACAAGTGCACCAATAGCAAAATGGCGCTCCAGATACCTCCTATTCGAACCATTCTCAGGTATTCACGTGAACGCCGCCAGGTGTATTGGGACATACGTGTAACGTCACATTTCTACTAAACCAATTTAAACCTTTGGCAAAGGCCTAGTTGATAATCCGGTAAAGTGTTAATGCACTTGCAGTCTTTATTTACAAAGTATGCTTATCTTTTATGACGGACGATGATATGGCAGTAAATAGGAAATAGGACAATGAATTGGACACGAAAAACACAAACACTATACTATATTATATGGCGGTATGGCTTACAGAGTCGATGCGCCCTGGTCCAAATCCGGTGACCGACATGCACTTTTTCTAAGATGTTTTAAATCTTAGTGATACATTTTCATAAAGCAGAGTAGCATGGAAGGTTCTAGAATAAGTGACTAAGTAGAAAATTCTATGTTTAATTCTATGTAAAAATTTATAGACAAATGTATGGTATTGGAACATTCGAGAATCGTCTTTAAGGCACAAGTTTCTGGACGCTACTCGGAACAAATGAATATCGAAATTACCGTCTACAATATTCGGATGGGCGTATATAAGGGTACCGAGTTTCCTTTACGGGGTAGTATCGAAGTAGATTGAAGGCAGTACTTGAGTGAAAGTTATAAACAAGTAATCAAAGTGAGAATTAGAAGTGAAAGTGAAACAAGTGGTGAAAAAGTGAAGTGTTAGTGCAAATAACAGTGGATATTAACTGTGTTAGTACTAGTAAGTGCGGGTCATTGAACTTGTGTAAGTTTATTTAGTGTTTGTAAGTGTGGACTCAGTGAACTTTACCTGGTGTTTCTAAGTCGCTAAATTAACCCAAAGTTGTTAAACAAGCGTTTTAACTCTATCCCGTAACCCACGCTCGTAACAGTATGTAGAACTGACTTAACGCATGCTTTTTAAAGTAGAACCACAACTCAACATTGTTTGTCACTTACCCCAAGTAGCCCATAGCGTTGAGTTTTTAACATTTTCTAGAATGTTAAAAATCCTGTCACGACACTGCACCTCGTCAGCGTCCCAGTCTTGTTTTGACAGACTGTCAAATATGAGGTCCACGTTAGGGTTTTCTGATATTTGTTCTTTGGCAAGAGCATTAGCTGTAAAAAAGAAAGTTTAATACTAGTTATATTGTATTAACACCTTTAGTCTTTATTTATTTATTTAAACTTTATTGCACATTAAAAAGGTACAAATTTCGGACTTAATGCCTTAAGGCATTCTCTACCATTCAACCACCGGGCTTAAAAAATACATTTGTTCGGTGTAGGACAAGAACGTAAAGACAAATTGATACACATTTATTATGAATTAAAATCTACTACATTAACTACAACTCATGTACAATAAAGAATTTTACATACATACATAAATATATAGAAAGATATATACTGTTCTGTCCTTCTTCTATTTACTTTGCTGACACTTTATATTACTACGGAAGCTATGGGAACCTAGGGGTTCACAGGCGTGCGGCTGTCAAGCGGTTCGAATCCCGGCTCTGCCCGTACCAATGAGGCTTTGATGTTATGTATTACTGGATCTTTATCGTTAGCTTTCCGGTGAAGGAAAATATCGTGAGAAAAATATTTGTGAAGAAATTCAAAGGTGTATGTTAAGTCCCCCACTCGTACTGGGCCAGCGAAGGGACTAGTGGCCGTTCCCTCTCACTAGCGAAGCGTGCAGCGGAGTGCTGTCTGGTGTAATGTTTTCAGGTTTCATGTATGTATGTATGTGAGACGTCAGTAATTTTTTTTATATTTTTAATATCTACTGCATAATCGCACTTAACACTAAGCACGCAACACTTAACGATTATACCCTGTATACTCCATTTTGTGTGATCTGAAGAAAAAAATGTTTTGAAACTTATCACATAAAACGTAACGTTAAACCAATTTATTAAACCAATTTGCTAGCTGATAGACACTAAAACCGATAAAAATAGGACGCGTTTCAGGCTGCGCGGTCGCAGCTCGGCATAGGGCCAAACGCCCGGAGCTCCATCCAGGGTGCCCAAGCACATATCTCACCCCCAGTATTTTTTGCGAGGCTAACGGCTGAGCTATGGGAGAACCGCGTTGTTTAACTATTCAGGCCGATGGCCGAGCTTCGCGTACGACCGAGGACCCAAGGATCCCTTCTAAAAAAGGTAGAAATGTCTATTATACCTTTTGAGTTTACTTTTATCGACTGCAGTCGTGTTTTTAATTTATTATTAATTATTCTCTTTATTTCTATAACCTCATCTAGGGTCCGTAATGATTAACCTGGTCTACCTAAAATGGTAGGTACTGGTACGAAATTAAATATACACTTTTCGTACTACGTAGTTCGGAAAAACAATATTCATTATATTTAAATATTCTTAGTCTTATCTGTTTGACCCGTAGGATCAAACGATATTTGACTACATTAACAAGACAGGTACGTAACCTTAGACACATATAAATATATACAAGAACACAAAAGTAACAAATACCTATACTATTCACAAGAAAATAGGGTCCAAACGAGTTGTCCTGTCAGAAGAGTGCTGGCCGCATCTCCATCCATGCTTCCCTGAATGATATCATCCGTATAGGGCTCTTGCCTCTGTTAGCGTGTCGGCTATATTATGAGTAGAGCCGAAACGTATCGCACGTAACGATGGAACAAAACAAGCGGAGGAAGGATTGATATCCTTTGTTTGTGTACAAACGGTTGTTGGAACCTCAATGCACAATTCGAAAAAGAAGTAAAATAACTAGTTAAAAATCAATTGAAACCTGTCAAAATATAATTTTCGGAGTGGATCAATCAATATCTCGCGCTGTGATTTTAACTAGATACGCTAGCATACACATAAAGATTTATATTGGGAATATTATATTTACAAATCCCCTAAATAGAACATTACTGCCGCCATATATTTCGCGTTATGGAGTGGACTGTCTGACGTTAATGTTTGACTGATCGATGATTGATCTTTCGAGTAGTTGCAAATACTGCGCTACGTGTATTTCTAATTTAGTATTCAAATTATTTACATAAATATTTTCAAAATAACATTATTTTTACCGAGTACCTACTCATAGAACAGTGGAGGTCAATGAAATATGGCGAAAGGTGCGGAGTTTAGAGATAGTTTAAAGGTCGCTTACAACTAGATACACGGCAGTGTATCTGCCAAGTTCGCGAAGTAAAAAAGGCGATTATAATTACACGAATCATTTCGGGCCACTTTAAAACACCCTAACAAGGTACTATCAAAAACGAATGCTTTAGGGCAATGCACTGTGTTTTTTTACGATTTTATACAACATTTTTGAAACATCTAAAAAACTGATTATAACCCTCAAGGACTAGTTTTTAATGTTTTTAGACTAGAATAGATGTGCTACAATATGAACGAGAATTGTGTCTGTAGAGCAAATAGTTTCCAAGATAGTCTTTCAAGTTTATAATTTTTTAGATTTTCGGCCTACAAACACAATTTCAGCTTCTTATTGTATCAAATTAAGTCTACATTAAAAACGCCTCGAGAAGGTACTATCAGCAACTAGTCCTTTAGGGTTATAATCGGTATTTCGATTTTTGACAAAGTTGCGTTCGGCGCTCGAGATCACAAACTTGGATTATTCATTGGGCCAACATCATAAACAAGTCTACAAAACTACCGGATTTGACGCGAGGTCTGAATATATTAAGTTACTGGATTATGTTGAACGCGCCGCAAAAGAACATTGTTTGAGCGTAAAATGCATATAGTGGAAAGGATTGTAGTTGAAGCGCTTAACCCTAATGGTCATCATCGAATGATTAATTAGTTTATATTGTTTATGGTGATGCATTTGTATGTCATACGGACATTAGGTAAAGTAAGACGATACATTAATGAGTATCAAAAGCAAATGGATTGTAATAATAATTTACGACAAAATAATTTACGGTTGCGTTATTACGGACCTGTTTATGCGACCTAAAATTAAGTGAGTCGGAATATACCCGTCTTCTTCCGGCGAAAAATAATAAACAATAGTATTATTTTGTTGATGACAGGAGCTGTGATCTAAGGAGCTTTGAAAGAACTCGCTTTCCAGTTAGATCTTGTTTCTCTTATTAGCGAAACCATTTACGCACGTAGCATTTTTCCACTTGTATGTTCTTGATGGTATTCGTATCACATTATTTGATAAACGAAACAAACTTCGACAAACGACTTCCTGTTAGATTTTATAATCCTCGGTGATCATAATATATTTTTGTAAAATACAGGAATAAGTAGAATAAAAAAAGAAGTCGCTAATATTTAGGTTACTGGGAACACAGATAGACACAGGCAAAATAATTAGCGCGGGAAACTTACAAAACAAATGAAACTTTGACAAAATTATCGTATCTAATATATGAGTACGTCTATTGTAAAACCATTTACGAAACTCGGTAATTCGGATAATTCGGATCCGCTGAACAAGTTGGCTCCAGATTGCAAATGTGGGATGCACCAAATTGTATGTTATCGGAAGCAGTGTTTGTCTCTATGGGATCACAGCTGCCGGCGCCATATTGAATGTAAATGTTAACAGTCTGCAATCGCACGTTGGGGTAATGGGACCTAAGTTTACGGAATTGGCAACAGATTGCTAGTCCCAAAGTTACCGGTAATATTCCATTATCACTGGCTAATTTCCACTATTTCTAACTTATCACTGTTGCTAACGGGACGTCAGCTTTATCTCAGCTCTTAGTTCCATATTATTTACCTGTACTAATATTTACAATAGGTACCTATTGTAAGTAATAAGTAAATAGCATAAGTAGATTTGACCAAAGGAACATTTTCTCAACAAACAAAGCGGGACTCCGCGTAAAATTAAACAATAAAACCCGAAGAAAATGAATACCTGAACACTCACCAAAAACTAAAAACAACACAATACTTTTAAACATCATTTTTAAATAATTATATTTATATTATCACAATATGTATTTGGTTTTATTTATATTTTTATCACAACGTGCTGCGCCCTCGGCGCGTGGCGACGACTTATCTTCGAGGGGCAGTGACGCGCCTTGCGCGGTTACAAAGAAACAGATTTTTAATTAGGTGAATCGTTTATTACGCGTGTACGTAATTGTCGTTTGAACTTTAACTATTGTTTCGCGTACGTTCGTCGCGGCGGGCGCCAGCGGCACAAAAATAGTAACCCGTAGTCAATGCCAACCAAATAATAATGGTAGACAATCAGTAATCACTGCTAAACAACATTTCATACCTAAATATTCATTTTACAAACGTTTGGGAAATTAACGATCGCCAAATTAGACGTTACATAAAATATTGAATGGTTATGATTCGAGTAGCTTAGATGTACAAGATTGTATTGATATTGGTCGATAGTTTTTTACCTGGCTTTTAGACCCAGATTTATGTATGGGGGTAACAAGCGACATTTTCCAATATTCAGGGTATGTACCCTCAAGGAGGCATTTGTTAAATAATATTTTGAGCGGGGTTATTATTGCTGGAGAACTATTGTTTATGAAATGTGGGCTAATTTTATCTGGACCAGGTCCTTTATTGGTATCAAGTTGACGGAGTTTTCGCTCAATGTCTACGTCGCTTATATGTATATAAGGGATGATGTTTGCTGACTGTGAACATGGTAGGTTGACCAAGTCGCTTACATTAAAGTCACTTTGGCGTTCAAATACTGAGCTAAAAAATTTTGAAAATAATTCACTTACTTCCTTGGGAGTGTTGGCCGATGTATCGTCAAGAGACATAGTTTGTGGGTAGTTAGACTTTGTCTTTTTAAGCGAGGATATATATGCCCAAAAGGATTTGATATTAGATCTCATTGCATTCTCGGTGTTGTCTGTGTATTTCCGGAAACAGTCAGTCATAAGCAGTTTACATCGTGAACGCAATAAGGAAAATTCGCTGTAGTCCCTAAGATATTTGTAAGTCTTCCACTTGAGCCATACCTTTTCCTTTTTTTTTTAATGTTTTTATAAGGGTAAGCGAGAACCATTTGGGGTAGGCCCCAGTATTTTTTTTACATAGAGGAACATATCTCTCTATTATTTTGTAGATGATACTGTAAAATTTTGACACGGCCTCATTTGTTTGCAGAGAGTTTAATTCATCGAGCCAATTAATCTAATTTAGTTCAATTATAATATCGGGATTGTTAGCTTTATAAAAAATATATTTTGGAGTGTCTATTGATGGCAATGGGATAGCAAGCTGTGTACTAATAGAGAATTGGAATGGAGGGTGGTGTTTGTCGGCATTGCTCAGCATTGTATCAGGAGGGGAGAGCTTACAGTCCATATTTGAAACTAATAGGTCTAATGTTCTATTATTATGATTAGTTAAGCAATTGTATTGGTGTAAGTTTAACAGGTAAATATTAAGAAGCTTCACTAAGACAAGAAACAGTTTGGACTTTCACCTGGCTCTGGTCTAAGACCCATGTTAGTTCTGGTAAGTTGAAGTCTCCCGCAATACATATTTTACAATTCGGTGTTGACTCTAGTATATTTTCTATCGACTTAAGGTGGTTGATGTAGATGTCTTTGTTTGAGGCAGGAGGGATATATGCAACACAAATAACTAGATTGTAGTTATTGGTGGGTAGCACTAGGAATAGGTCTTCCACTCCTGCAGATTCCCATTCCATATAACGCGTAACCCGCAATGACTTCCGAACTCCAATTAGTACCCCACCACCGTCTTTTTTGTGATGGGTTGAAAGTAACGATCCCGACGGAATACTATTATTTTGGAATACTATAATTGTTATTTTATATCTCTAAATGACTTAAATTTTGCCCGATTATATATCGACGACATTGCTAGTATTATTTCTATTATTATTTTTACCCGTTACACGGAAAACTCGGCTATTATAAATTATTTCCATTTCGCCATACTAACCGACCGAATTTTCCTGGACTATTGCAGCTATGTGTAATACAACTCTTTTTACCTTCTTAAGGCGAGGGAAATACTACATAAAAAACGACCTCAAAGAAAAAATATAAAAAAAAGGAAAATCGGCCTTTATCTCTCGTATTCTCTAGTAGATAAATTGGCAGGAAATCTTACGTACAGTCAGCAAAACTATTAGCTGATGATTAGATGGCCGAAAATTATCCTATCTGGACAGGCTTTTACAAGTTACTACGTTTAAAAGGTAACTAATAATAACACGTTCGGATTTGAAATATTCTTTGCGCTCTTGTGGATAAAATGCAGTTTTGTTATCTGTTTTTAAATAACAAAAAAGTGCTTTCCGAGCTAATGAGGTGAAAAATATAATGTGAATAGTCTAAATCACGTCGATACGGCGTGGACATTACGCCATACACTAGAAATATCATGAAATTTAAAAATAGTTTGGAGCTAGTGAGGAAACCGGTTTAATCTGAACAAAGTGAACAAGGTCTACTTTCAAAACTGCTGAACTGCCTACGCCAAAACGTGGGATTAGGTGCCAAAGCGGACCCCGGGATCTGTTTGGATAGGATACAACCGGGAATACACTACCTACGCTATGGGGATGATGAGAAATTACTAGTACTTCCACCGCCCCCTGAGTAATCAGTCCCAACTTCAATTATAATCCTAGCTCTGTGGCGAGAATGCTTCGCTACACCCAAGACATGACACTAATGACCGAGTCGCTACATATTCCCATACTACTGTGACGTAATGTCGTTTGGCCGCGCGTCACACCGTATAACAACTTGCTATTTTTTTTACACTTCACAATGGAAATTTGTCGTATATTTCTGGGTTATTACTATTGTATGTCTTTTCCATATCTCAGGACCAAGGGGTCCCGGACCTTTGAAAGGCATGCGTGGAGCCGAAGCTAACAGCGCAGAGGACAAAGACAAAAATAATCTAAAGGCCGGATACACATGGCGGATACCATCTCCGAACGCACAACATGATACATCCGGAGATGGTCCCCGCCAGGTGCAAAGACTTGGGAGTGCAGCACTTTGGCTGCGATGAAAACTAAGGTCATAAGGCTATTGGGATGAATATTGGATGTACTGGAAAATAGGTTATGGAGGAAGACGAGCGGACACCTGCCGTTACACTTAGTGTCGGAAGATTAGTCTTGTAAAAAGGCAGGCGGTGACTTGTCTGGCTGAGTGGGCCCCACAAAATGCGACAATGGGGCAACTTCCCTTCGAGCGGCTGTTAGGTTGCCGAGAGGTGAGTCTGCGGTAGCCAGATCCCGGTAATCCGTTCATCAGGCCGCCGACGTAATAACATTTTACTCTTTCAACCTGCAGTATAGGTTTCGCTCTTGCGACTCCACTCTGGCCGGCCGGTTAAGGCAAGCACAGAAGCGAGGGCCGGAAGAAAACGGGCCCGCGGTGCCGCCACTCACCGTCAGCTCGCCACAATGTGCCCCCGCGGGCTTATTATTATTATTACATAACTCAAGACAACTCAAGTTACATAACTTCTAACTTTTTTTATACGATTTTAGTTTTAATTACCTGGCTCTGAAGCTACAGTTACCGTATCGTGAATTGTATCATTATTATATTGTATATGTTATAGTGATATTCAAAATGCTGTTTACAGTAATAAACATAAAATTCATACAAACAGTAAAATCCCAGACAAGTCGTAATCGTAAATAAGTAAAATTAAAATTATTCCAGGTCAATAAAAAAAGATAACGGATATGTCTGAGAAAATATTATCATCATCATCATCATCACTATTATACTTTCTTCGTCCTTATTCCAATAATTCAAATTATCACACATTCGAGAATATTTTACACAGCCGGAGACTCGGTGTGTGTATTCGATGGTAATAATTATAATAATTCTTAGTAAAATCTTCTTTCTTTCACTACATCGGACGGGCTCATCGGGTGGACTCGTTTACCATTCCGTTTTGGAATTCTAACCATTTTACATAATTCCTATAAAAAAGTATCAATTCCACATTGAAATAAACATTGTATGTTTATCCGTCGTTTTCAGATTTGTGTAAGTAAGAAAGAAACAAAATGTATTTTAGTTAACAGAGGTTTGTTATGATCAATTAGGAGTTTAATATATTTTATTTTTAATGGCCACTTACGCGTCGGTGTAAGATCCTGCCACCACCGGACGGCTAAATCAGGGCTATCTATTAATTGACTACATGGGTGTGTCAATTACTGGGAAGCTTGCCGGCCCTGACATCAGCTGACAATTGTCAGAAAGAAACGCTACAACATTTTACTACTATAATATTTGGATTAAACCTTTTAGCTTATTCCTTGCTTAGGTGTATTATTTGCCAGTGTAATAGTTTCAATGAAATTCTGCAACATGGCCCATGGGTCATCATATTAATGGTTTACCTTTATATGTATAGTTCCGTAGATTCCTCAAGAACCTTCACCATGAAAAAACAAAAAACAATTATTAAAATCTGGCAATGTAATAAAAACAATAACTATCGATGAACATACATAAAAAAGCAAACAGAAAGACAAAGCGAGAATCTCCTTCCTTCTTAAATGAAGTCAATTAAAAATACACACAGGAGCAGAATCTCTTTTTTAAGGCCGTGCCACGAGAAATAATAAAATAATATAATATTTTTGAAACGCTGTTCTGCCCAGGCGAGGAAACAATAAGGATTAATTTTCAGATATATGATTTTTGGCTATATGACTGTGTTTCAGACAATACCCAAAAGATGATTGCTTAAAATAAAAAAAAAAGTTTAGTCTTTATTTTCCTTTTTTTACTCAGCTTACTAAAACAAGGCATTAATAAACAACGTAATTAAGTTAAAATTATGGTATTTTACCTCATCTAAACTCTGTCAAGAGGAAATTTAATAAACTGCACACAGTCAGATACTTATCGAGATATGTCTAAAAAAGCCATTCCTGAAGAGTGTTGCATTCCGTCTTGTTGTGCACGAAATACATATATAAGTGTGTCTCTTTCACGGGGGGCGTGCGAATCGAGACATCCCCTTAATTTGATTAAATCATATCTGGAACATTTGTATGCCAGTGTACTTGTTACAAACTATTATTGATGTGTATGTCACGATGACGTGTATCTACATTGTACAGACAGCAGCGTCAAAAATAACTACGCAAATGGAAAGGTCAAAAACCCTTATTCCATTTCAATAAAGACTTTTAACATCTTCATATGCATAGTTACTTTTGATACTGATTTTCCTTTGCACACACAAGTATACACTTACAGTTACTAAACACCTGTTACCTAATGAAACAGGCTATAGGCTTGCGCGCCGTAGGCTTGTTTGCCACTGACGTGGTATAAAAAAAAGTGGTTGTCTGTAAAGTCGGTTTACGAACGATAATTTTACGTGATAACGTCTTAAGAAAACATTGATGAAAAGTTGCATAAGTACTTTTATGAATAGGAGAGGAACCGGTTTGAACGTCAACTGTTTAGGTATAAACTTGAAATTATTCAGTTGGCCGAGTAGCTTCAAAGCAATTCGTTCAAAAAGCTATTTTTCACACCTGCTATTCAGAAAAGAGTTATTGTTGCCTTCGAATGAGGGATCAAAGTTGTAAGTACTTTTCTTCCCTCATTTGAGGGCAACAACGACTCTTTTCCTGATAGAAGGTGTGAAAAGCAGTATGTGCCACTCTGAAGCAAAATAATTTGTAAGATATTTGATGTTTTTAGCAGCGGTCCTCATAGACGGTGTGAAAAGCAGTACTTATGTCTCACACGCGGTAGCAAAATTATTTCCGTCTTGGGCGTAAACACTTGAATTCCTCGCTACGCTCAAGATTCTACTTTAGAATCCCTCGCTACGCTCAGGATTCTATTGCAGAATCTTTCTCTTCACTCAGAATTCAATATACCGCCCTCGCCGTAAATATATCATTTTGCTCCCTTGAGACACAATCTACTATTACCGTTCGAACAATGTTCAAAATCCAATAACATTTTATAGAAATTCGCTTAACAGGGCTCAGGTTAGTCATACATTGCGGTACCCTTTGTCGTGTTGGCATCCGTTCATCGATTTTTAAGACGTTATCACGTCAAACACAGTCGGGCTGATATGAGATACTTTGAAGTTTGTACTTACGCAGCAGGTGCCGCGTTGCATGTAGCAAAATCAACATTATAAACATTATATGTATATAGTTTTCGACCTTTATCTCTAAAAAGTAAAGTGCTAGAATGTATACATGTTATGAAGCTGACTGTATGTACCATCATTCACAATTCCACCGCGACGAGTTGAAAGTTTTGCTCGGGTTCCATATGAGACTAACGTTTCATATTCCAATGTGAATTGATATGACATCAATTTGATCCACGCACTGTTATTTATTCTGTGTCCACATACGCTAAGAGCGATACACTTTGATATCAAACTGAAATTATAAAAGTGTCTTTGTTTTTTTTATATTATTATTATTGCACTATCCTGAGTTATAAAATGAACTTATATATTTTATTTGTATTAGTCTGATATTAGTGACTACTTACACATCTCTGTTATTGGATTCACATATACTATTATATACATTTCCCGTTACGTGTATTGTTCATTACACTGTTGTCATGTCACAAAAACACCAAATGCCATTATAATTATGTGACGTGAGTCACCGACGGTACTGGCTGAAAATCAGTGCTGTAGGTGTTTGACACCCCAGCATAATGCTGAGCCAGTGTCCGTTTCACTGCCGCGGGGACACACATGATATGTTTTTTTAAATTTATCATTTTTGTAATATGTGTGTGTCTTCTGTGTCTGTGAATAAATGTTTCTTTCTATATGAATTGTCAAAGAACCCTTGAGGCGTACTTACAGGATAAACATTTGGATTTTAGGTAGTTTGATTTTGAAATGCGCAACGCCAGTATCTAATCGACCCCCGGTACTGTTTAGTATGCTGCACGGTGTTCTAATTTTTGAGTTGGGTCCCCAAAGCCGTATCTTCATAATATGCGCTGAAACTTGCAGTCGCACACTTACCACAGACTAACTCAGCGGACTATTTATGAAGTAGTTCTGGCTCGATAAGTGTTTTTTTATTTACCAGAATCCTTATTTTATACAAACCTTAGGTGTGTTTTTTATAAGTTTCTAATTTGCTTGTATTATTAATTATTAGCTATCTGTCTAGTTTTGCTCCACACGCGCTATAATGGTTTTTATCGGATATACAAGTTATTTAACTTATAAATGACTTTAAAATAAACTAATAATCACAACGTCCGTCTTTTTGTATAAAGAATGATCATTAAAACTAATTTTCAATAAAAATCTTCTTTTTAAGATTTAAGAGCTGTGAAGCCCGCGCTTGGTATTTCAAAACGAATTAATTGGTTCTTTTAAACCTTATTTTCGTTCCACATGTGAACTAGCTGCATTGCCTGCTGTGTGCACAGATTGAGGCGCTTTGTGTTGTCCCTCCGCAGACTTGCTGTATCTGCCAGTCCGCAATTATATCTGTACTGTAATCTGGATAAGTTTGAAGTAGTTCTTGGTTTACTTCAGTGCAGCGTTAGTCTTCTGTACTGACTTTTTACTTAATCAAACTGGATCTTCAATTAATACGAAATAAAACGCAGTATGTTTAAATACTTACCCTATTTCTTTCTTTCGTATCTCAAAAATCTACGCACAGTACGGGCTGACCGCAGGACGATAACGTTTAACTTACAAATTTAGGTTCAATCCAATCGGTCAAAGGCCCGAAGTTGGAATAGCATAAAACTATTGGTGTAGGCTGACCACAGCCCCGGTTTGCCAGGGACACGTCTCTTAATTGTACCCTGGGGAAATTCGCCGTATTATCCCAGTTCGATTTAATCCGATTTTAAGGACACCCTAGCGCCCGCAGTGTCCCAATTGAGGCAAATCGGGCCGCGAGTTTTTCATTGTTTTTTGGAGTTTCGTAATCCATTTGTCACGTGCAGTACGAAATTGTCTTGCAGCTTTAGTAAAAAGATTTAACTCAGCTTCACTTTACTAAATTGTAATAATTTATTTCATATGTTTATTTACATGAACTTGTAATGGAAGTGATGCGACAAATAAAAATGAAAAATATTATCAGTTGATACGTCAATATTTAAATGACTCGTGTTTGAGCGAAATGTATGATATTGACTATCTGAATTTTATTGAAGAGCTGTTAGGGGTTTATATAAAGCCTGTGTTCATTCAAGTTGTCCATTTTGGAGTTTGAAAAAGTTTGTTATCGCCAGTTTATATCTAAATTACTTATTTTATTTCAGCGCCTGTTAGAAATTCTGTTTTATTCAATCTTCGTAATTTTGAATGGCCTGGAAAAGTTTGTTTGAGGCAAGCAATTGATCAGGCAATTTTTATTGCGTCTTCCAAACCCGAAGTCTCAGTTGGCAGGATCTTACCTAAGAGACTTGAAGAGCTATAGACTGACGACAAAAAGGCCGATAACGCAACACTAGAAATGTTACAAATCCCCAAACCACCGTATCGGATAGGAAGGGATCCTTGGGTCCAGAACTGCTAGCTTAGCTAAATATTGAGGATGGATTCTAAATTAATTCTGATCAAGGAATCTATTTGTAATAAAAGATTTGATGTTTCCAAAGCGGGCGGCAGCGGAGCATGCACCTAAGTTAATCTAGGGCCAAATAGGCAGAATTATAGACAAAGCATAATGCGGACTAATTTTTAAAAAATGATACCAAGGAGGTGAAGAGTATTCTTAATGAGTAATTTAATGTATGGAGCAAGTTGGTTGAACTTGTATATCAGGACGTTAGAAGAATTTGGAATGTATAGTTGGCACTTTTGGAAGTTTAATTCTTAGCCAATGGATTTAAACTTGTCAATGATTAATGGCCCAACCAGCAAAAATCAGGCTTATAAAAGTCTCAAGACTAAATTTTTTTGCTCTTATATTGATTCTATATCATCGTCTAAGCCCGGATTTGGGCACCAATTATAAGAGTAAATATGCTAATATCGTTCCAATATCAGTCTTATTGAATGCTGTTCGTATTTAAAGTAATCTTGCCCAAAACTAATTTAAGCTGACTTAGGCTAATATCGCTTTTACGTAAGTACCCTATAAGCCTACATAGGATTATATAGGTCCAAAGTTAGAATCCTGTAAGTCTAAACTAGCTTATTTTGATATTGTTTAAATTCACACGGTATTTCAATATTCTGGAGTCGTTAGTGTGACAGCTAGTGCATCATGTGAAAAAAAAGTAACAAACTTGAAGTAATTATTGATATTGAAATATATTGACGTAGTGTTTGTTATCATCGGGTGTGTTTGTTTTACGGTAAGTAATCGCCTGGGAATAAATTATTTACTGTAAAGTAGACCCTGTTTCTCGCTTCAAACTTGATGCGCCTTATCATTCCTGGTATTCCGTGTTCTCTTTTAGTTATTTTATTTCTTTATTTGTATTGGGAGTATCGCCATTGCTACAGCTACATTTTCCCAGCGCACTATTAGACTATTGTAAGAGCGTTTACACTAATATTAGCATTCTGAGTACGAATTATACGGCCATGTTGAATTAATTTGGGTTCCGTGCTTACCTACATAAAACCTTCTTCAGAAGTAGTGTTCCAAAAGAATCGAGCCGTTTACTCCAAACTTTAAAGTTCCTAGGTTATTTTTAGGGCTAGATTGATGTAATTAGTTTAGAAGAGCTAGTGATTTTAATAAGGTTTAAGTCATAAAAAAGGCTACAGACATTAAAAACCTAAGTATCAACATATCTTAATAATATTATTACTTATTTAGTATAAATCGCCATTGTGCTTATCTTAATCTGATAAATGATGATTTCTCTCAATATCGATCTCTTGTATATAAGTAGAACCTGCAGAACCCTCACTAATATTAAAATCACAGTCTCACTTTAGCCAACTAAATCTTGCTCTAACAATTGTGTTCCCAAAATATATTTAAGATCAAAGCATTTTATATTGATCTTGTATTTTGTATTGTAAGTGTGTTGATCCAATGTCACTCTAATATTTTACTAGACAAAGTGCTATTGATCTCATTATATCTTTACTTAAGATCAGAAAAGTACGTACTAACAGTGCAGTCTTGTGCTATGCTGATATTAGCCTGACATCCTTAAAACAGCGTCTAGTAAATATATTATAAAATCAAATGAGCTTAGGGAATCGGGCTATAAGAACAAGTTTTCTCAAGTGCGCGAGTCTTCGTAAATATTATTATATTATATATAAGAACAAGAGGCTTACTTATAATAGCATTATGAAATGCTCTTAAATAGATATATAAGACTAGGTAATAAGACTAAGCGTTCTTGAGACCGTGCTATCTTGTCTAAGACTAATATAAGAGCAAGAGACTTATAATAGCATTATACAATGCTCTTATATACATATATGAGACCAGGTAATAAGACTAAGCGTTCTTGAATACGTACTATCTTGTCTAAGACTAATATAAGAGGAAGAGTCTTATAGTAGCATTATACAATGCTCTTATATACATATATGAGACTAGGTAATAAGACTGAGCGTTCTTGACTCCGTACTATCTTGTCTAAGACTAATATAAGAGCAAGAGGCTAATAATAGCATTATACAATGCTCTTGTATACATATATGAGACTTGGTAATAAGATTGAACGTTCTTGAGTCCGTACTAGCTTGTCTAAGTCTAATATAAGAGCAAGAGGCTAATAATAGCATTATACAATGCCTTATATACATATATGAGACTTGGTAATAAGACTGAGCGTTCTTGAGTCCGTACTAGCTTGTCTAAGACTAATATAAGAGCAAGAGGCTTATAATAGCATTATAAAATGCTCTTATATACATATATGAGATTAGGTAATAAGACTGAGCGTTCTTAAGACCGTACTAGCTTGTCTAAGACGAATATAAGAGCGATGACATTTTCCCAAACAAATATTAGAGCGCTATAAGCCTACCACTCTTATAAAGTGCGCATTCTGGGACTATTTTGCTGGTTGGGGGGTGATCGGAAAGTACAGAATCTGCGTCACCTCCCAGGGTCCCGTCATCAAGGTACCGCAAATTAAATATATCAGAATCAGAACCAGAAAATTTATTTGTAAAAACATAGGTACAATAAGGATGGTGTGTGTAACAAGTTAGTTCTCTATGTTTACCACTAGCGTAGGTGTACAAATGTATGGATGGTACTTAGCATGCAGCATGCATATTTAATATATTAAGTTACAATAATAATAATATAAAAATAAAGTCAAGGGCATTCTAGTCGGTAAATTACATCATGAAAATAATTCTTCTTATTTCTTAAAACTTCTAAAATGTACAATGAGGGGAAAGTCAATATTTTTAAGGATCTAAATGCAGGAGCACATCTTTCCCTGGATTTCATATTTAGCTTGGCTCTGACACACTTTTTTTGGGCTTTGAAGATATTAGATATGTGTGAAGAGTTGCCCCAAAAAATAACGCCATATCTCAACGTTGACCCTACTAAGGCATGATAAGCAGTTATCAAAGTTTTTCTATTTACTTGTTTCGACAAATTTCGTAGTGCGTAAGCTGCTCTATTGATTTTCTTACATATTTATATTTCTAAGCCTTGGGCTTTCCATTTTAAATTAATATCTATTGTAATACCCAAAAAGTTACATTGCTGAACTTCGTTTATCTCAATTCCTCTGTTAATGATTTTTATAGAGGGTGGCGCTCTGTTTTGACAAAAGTGGATAATATTTGTTTTAATTAAGTTAACAATAAGATTGTTGTTAGTAAGCCAAGTTACAATTTCATCAAGAACCGTATTCATTTCGGATTCGTATTCTGCACTTATGTCACATTTTATGATTGCTGTGCTATCATCAGCAAAGAGTATCATAGGGTGGTGAACTGCGGTTGGTAAGTCGTTTATATAAAGTAAAAAAAGCGAAGGTACTAGTACACCCTGTGGTGCACCATAAATTATTGTTCTAGGGTCTGAGACATATTTAAACTGAAATTTCCGTTTGTTTCAAAAACTTTCGAGAATATGGGGATCAACGCGATAAGTCGGTAGTTTTTTGGGTCCTCCTTATCACCTTTTTTGAAAATTGGTTTTATGATAGCTATTTTTAGTCTATCAGGATACATTCCAGCACTGATTGACAGGTTTATAATATGAGCCAGATGTTCTGCCACCGTTCCGCTGACAAATTTTACAACAGTAGTATCAATGTTGTCGTGTCCTACGCTTCTCGTATTTTTTAAGTTTTTTATTACATCTTTTACGTCTTTGGCGGACGTTGGGTACATAAACATCGATTGAGTAGCTGAAGGAATTGGGATTTTGTATGTTATATGTGAAGAGTTTGTTTGTATTTGATCTATGAAGTGGTTATTAAAGGTATTTGCGATGTCTTTAGGTTTGGTTACCGTATTTTTTTCGTCTATTCTGATCTTAAGTATAGGTTCCTTGGGACATATGCATTTGTAATTATTAATTATTTGCCATGTAGCTTTATTTTTATTTTGGGCCGTATTTATTAGATGATTGTTTTGCGCATTTTTTGTAAGTTTTATAACTTTTTTGTAAATACGTGTATAGTTTGTTAGGGAGCACTTGTTGGTTGGATTTGGGGAAAGCCTATAACTAGCAAAATCTAGTGAATTGATCAAACCGTCGAGTTTAATAAAATGACGAAATCTGCCAAAAAAGTCAACTCGATTTGTTATTTCACTATCTGATATCTATGTACACGATATCACAGTCGGACTGAAATTACATTTCCTGTTGAAGCTTGAACTGTTGACATTCTCCTATCATTACACTATCAATAGTATTTATTAGTAAAACCAATACTGTGTAGTTAATATCATCAATGTAAACAAGATAAAACAAACTTTACGTATATGGGTACTCCGTGTTTGACTGAATTAGGGGTACCCACAATGGTTATTATTTTAAGAATATGTAATAGCATAGAATACTTTATAGCAAGGTAGATGGTACATAGGGAAAAGGTATCAACATTTACTTAAAATAATGGTATAACTACATTTTAAATTGATTGTTTCGTTTAGTAGTACATCATTGCTATTGCTCGGAAAGTAAGGGACTGCCTAACGAGGGCGAGGTTTACCGAGGCCTGACCAAGAGACCGAGTTAGGCAATCCCGGGTTCCGAAGAGGTATATATAGTGCTCTTCTCAAACATTGCGAGGAAATAATACAAATATACCTATTTAGTTGCAAAATACATTTGGTGACGTACCTACCTAACTAATAAGGCCAAGAAGATCAGGCCTGCCTGAAGTGGGTAAGAATTTGCTGTCTAAGCATAACGATCCCGCTATACTACATACATATTAGTTGATTTGATATTAGATCGGCAGCGCGCAGTCAAGCATGTACAACTGTCCGGACGGACGTACGTCCCACATGGCTCTTGGCACTGATTGGAATATCCGCTTTGATTTACGGTTTTCTTGCTGATTAGCTGAAATCAGCGACCGTGAAACTAGATAATGATTTGGCCATAATTAACGCAATACAAGCAACATAATATAATATTCGAATGTAATTGAAATCGAAACTCAATTGGTTTTACATGGAAATCAAAAACAATAAGAAAATTAAAAACAAATTGAAGATTTAAAAAAACCCCTACACAAAACATAGCTAAGAAAGCAAATTTTTCCTCTTGTATTATTGCATCACAGTTTTAGAGAACCCATTATTTACATGCAAAGAGATAAAAATATACAAATATTGGCCGTTGATTAGTATTTACCTATAGGGTTTGTGTTATACTATTCCTACGGAGCGTTTAGTTTTGAACTAATGTAAATTGTACACTTATATAAACTGCGTTAACTTTCAAAGGGACGACGTTAGCTGGCCGAAATTACCTGTCACGTTTTGTATCTCCACACACGTCTCCTAGGTATTATGAGCCTTAAGAATACTGCCATAATCGCCACAGCAAATGGTTTATTATTTTTGTTCTGCTACACCCAAAACTGAAATTTTGAACAGAAACTCGGTTTATGTTGTTGGAAGTTCGTTTAATTGCGTTAGTATGGAAATAGAGCCTTATTGACTCCGCCATTAGGACCGTTTATGCTTGAAAGTGACAGATACGAATAGGTACATTAAGGCTTCACTGCCAGCCAGGGATTGTAAAACCGGTTTTATTTAATACCTGTATAGAAATTGACAAACTATTACCGGTAATAAAATAATACCTATATTCTAATTAGAGGTATTGTTGTCATTCCGCTTTTATCTATACCTAGACTATTACTTTTGACTTTTAGACTATTTATTTACGATATTAAATACCTGTATTCAATACCGCTATTCGTTGCACTTGAAAGGTAAGATGACAATTAAACATTACTACTAAAACGCAACAAATAGGTGTAAATACCTACTTTTTACAATACACCCGTTTGCAGAAACAAATAATCGAGTATATTGACACTGACAGCTATTACCGGTAATAGTTTTTATGGGTAAAGTGCTTTCACGAAACGTAATTATACTAATTATCCACTTAAAATCTATGCTCTCATAATAAAAGTAGGTATTTACACCTATTTGTAAATACCTACTTTTTACAATACGCCAGTTTGCAGAAACAAATAATCGAGTATATTGACACTGACAGCTATTACCGGTAATAGTTTTTATGGGTAAAGTGTCAAAGAGAGGTATTGTTGTCAATTGGCGAAACCGCAAATATATTAGCATAACGGTTTTGATTATACCGCTATTCAGAGCTTTAGCGATATAAATAGCGAAATGCAATTATAACCGGTTATACCTTTTTTAAAGCCGGTAGGAAGAATACCGGTAACGATCCCTGCTGCCAGCAACGCATATGTGCACGTTCATAAAATTTTGTTCCTAGGGGGCTAACAAATCACTGAAATTTCAAAACTTCTACGAATTCCAGACTGTAATCATAACGTTATTTGTTTAAATCAGTATATTTTGAGCTGAATGAAAACATACTCGTACATACTCAGTTTGTAGCTTACGAAGGGTTGAGGCCGTTGTTTAAACTTGTACCAAACCTGTGACAATCTCAATGGCGATTAAATTGCTTTCACGAAACGAAATTATACTAATTATCCACTTAGATCTATGTTCTCATAGTATATTTGATGAGATAAAAATATTAGGTACCTATTTATTTAGCTGAAAGTCAAAAATAGGCTATGATAATAGAATATAAAACGTATTTGAGTCAAGATATATATTTTGTTTTATATAGACTTTAGATCTTTTTCTAGGTCGTAAGTTCCGAAACAGAAAAGCTGTACGTATGAAGTTGCTATTCATCCATGCCTCACATACGGCTGCCAATCCTGGGCTCATAAGAAAGAGGAAGAAGGGAAACTAGCTAGCTAGGGTCTGTCAACGAAGAATGGAGCGAAGTACCTATGCTCGGTATTCGAATTTCTGACAGGCAAAATATAGTAGTAAAAGCATGAGAAGAAGAACTAAACTAAGCGACAAAGTGATTAGAGTCAGGTGGACTGGGCATATTTGTAGAATGGACCTAACCAGATGGACCAAAACCAAACCAAGAGGAAACAGGAAATGTGAACGTCAAAAGAAAAAAATACGCGATATTTTTACTAAAAGGGCTGGAGCAGACTGGATGCAAAAGGCATGGGATAGATGGGGGAGGCCTACGCCATAGAGGCGACTTTTACGTAGTTAATTAAGGATACGTAGTTTTATATGCATTGTAATATTAAGGTAATAGAATAAAGGCTTATTTATTTCATGAGTTCCGAATCAATTGTCACGATTTTAAAGGAATCATCGTTAAATCCATAACAAGAGTTCACAAATATTTATTGAGTATAACGGAATTATGATTCCTTCAAATGCGTAAGGTGCAGCGGAGCAATCTAGACTGCAGGAAATTAAAACTAATCGAAAATATCTTCCGTGTTTTAAATGAATTACTAGAGTGCTATCTATGCCCGGATAGCGGAAAAGCACTTTCACAATTGCACCAAGATGGTACTCTAGTAAATGATGTAAAATACGGAAAATATTTCCCATAGTTTTAATATCCCACAGTCTGGATTGTCCCGCTGCACCTTATCTACTTTGATGCTGACTATTACCAGGATATAACCGCCAAACTAACCCACATAGGCTACCTCCTGGTGCAGTGCTATGTGGAATGACGCTATTTGCAGTCGAAAAATTTCCAGTGTCGCTCTACCGGCGTTGTTGTCCTCAGTCCATAGCACCTCCGATCTCGCAGGTAAAATCCTCAAGGCCCCAACGGGTACAAACTGCGAGATCGCGTGCTTGGTTGAAGCCTCGAACGCCTGGCTAGCTGGACTGAGTCCAAATTTACCGCCCAAACCCAAACTACAAAGGTCCTAGGATACCATAACCTCTACCTCGATCGTAGTCTCTGATTAATGATGCCTCAGGTAAAGATCGCGCACGGCTCCCAGCTGTCTCTAGCCCAGAAGCTGGAAACTAGCTTCACGCCTACCCCTCACCCAACACTGGCACTTTCATTCATCCAATTTCAGTCATCCAATGAAAAAAATAGACCCGCTCGCGGAATGGGATTACATGATTATTTTTTTTTCAATAAACTTGGGTTGGCCTTGTTTACAACTATTCCTAATTGCAAATTGATAGCATAAGTAGTTCCTGAGAAACATAGTAGTTGTGTTAGACGTACAGCCGAAGTCGCACTGGACATTCCTTTTATACCATTTTCGTACGGATCCCTAAAAATGGTACAGCTTAAAATAATAAATAGCGTCCCTTCCTATACACGTACTCGTATAATGTATAGCAAGTTAGGCGACCATGATGTGTTAATAATTGTGTTATAAAATCTAGCTGAACTTGGAAATAAGAACATGTCGACAATATTGTAACGCTTGGTCTAAAACTAAAACTTTTAGAGGAAAGGAACTAAACTTTAAGGCGAACGCATTTAGTAGGTACTAAAACATAGAAAGATTAATTAATTGATTTGTGGACGAAATTAAAGTCTATGCTTATCACGACAATATACTCTCACTCGTGTAGGTTACCTAAATTAACAGCAATTCTAGCTATTACAAGGACTCGGATTACATTAAAGGCAGTAGATAGGTTAGGTTAGGTCAGGATGGATAATTGGATATCAACCGGTGTGGACCGGTGGCATATAATGGGGTGGCTCTCGTGTAGACGTGATCGGGTTCAAATTTCGACGGATTAGATGTTTACCGGCCCCAGGGTGCCCGCCTTACCGGGGCGGAGGGGCTTAGTTAGTAGCCGGGACTGGTCACCCACGGATTTTTGAGTGACCTTTTCTGACACGCCGCCGTTCTTAGCCGCCTTCCAAATGTACTCGACGTACACGCTTTTACTTGTCCGGTCTATCTTATCTCATTGCAGACCTTCCCCTAGCGCTGGTGCCTTCTACGCTTCTTTGCACAACAAGACGTTTTATGGACGTTCCGTTTTGTGGGGACACATATCCAAAGAAATGGACAATGATAAGGAAAACTTGGCGTTAATTAGTCCATTTCGCTCACTCTTATGACTTGCTCCGTTGCTAGAACGAAAGGCAGATAAGCTGGCATCCTGTTTCCGCTCCTCGACTTCCGATGGGGAGACTCGTTGATATGTGAGTTTTACGTCATACCATACCGTTACTAAATACACTATACATTCAAGCTTTTCTCATGGCTCACGGGGTAGTAAAAAAGGAACCCATTTGGTTTCACTTTGTCTGTCTGTCTGTCACATCGCTAAATATCTCAAGAACAGAAGAGAAGTATGCTATCGATTTGAAGGAATAGTTATAAAAATGGCTAACCTAGATACAAAAACTTGACGATTTAATTTTTGTTTATTTACTGTAAAAAAATGACAGATAATAGGTGATTCAAAATTTGAAAGTCTAGTGACTATGTCAAGTGGGGTAGAATAGAAAGGGCTTGAGTTGCACATTTAGAAACAATTTTTTTTTACTTTGAGTTATTTTTGTTTTATGAGAGAAAATGTAAAAAAAAATACCGTTCCCCCTTATCTCCAAAGTTTACCAAGGAAAAAAAATGAAATTATTACATAACATTGAAATCAATGTATATTTTACAGGAAAAATATAGCTATAACTCTATCTAGAGACACTTTTTTTATTTTATCATCATAAAACATTTCTATACTAAGTTTGCGCATACTCGAGTGTATCTGGCCGGTCGTCGCGGGATTACTCGTATATCTTATAAATACAATGTTCGCATGTGGTGTGTATCCCGACGTACTGAAAAGCACTAGAGTATGTCCAGTATATAAGGGCAAAGGCGAAAAAAGTTCCGTTGATAATTATAGACCTATCACTATTGTACCAAATATTTCCAAAATTATCGAATCAATTGTGTCAAACTCTCAAATGCACCATCTTGAGACAAATAACTTACTGACGGACAGACAATTTGCCTACAGAAAAAATAGATGTACCACAACAGCTGCGTATCAGATATACGATTGCATAACTACGGCTTTGGATGCAAAGGACAAGGCTGCAGCGATATTCTGCGACTTGTCCAAAGCGTTCGATGTAACAAATCACGAGTTGCTATTGAAAAAGATAGAGCATTACGGCGTAAATAAAAACACTCAAAACTTACTTGCATCGTTCCTAAAAGCCAGGCAGCAGACTGTTGTGGTCAAAATTGGGGGCAAAAGCGTGAAATCTGAGGCCGGAGTACCCAAACACGGAATTCCACAGGGCTCTTCCCTCGGAAACACCCTGTTTTTAATATTTGCGAATGATCTCCCTTCCTCTTTATCTGAAGGTACAATGGTGTTGTTTGCCGATGACACTACTGTAGTTGTAACTGCTCACACGTTCTCACAACTCGAGCAAAAAGTGTCAGATGCGTGCAGTCAACTACGAGTACAAGTGGTTCTCGACAAACGGCCTCATACTAAATGTGTCCAAATCCAATACGATATTGTTCACAACCGGAAACACTACACACACTCCACTGATACAGAGTCCGATACCCCTCTGTGACTCCTGCAAGTTCCTCGGATTTACCATTGACGCCAGGCTGAAGTGGAAAGAACACGTAGACAACTTGTGTGAAAGGTTGGGCAGCGCTGTATTCGCACTGCGCAAACTGAAGCCAATTGTCTCAAGTGATGCACTACTACAGATTTATTATTCATATTTCTTTTCCCTAATGTCGTACGGTATTATTTTGTACGGAAACTCAACGAACTCTGAAAGAGTGTTCAAGTTACAAAAACGAGCCCTACGTATATTGGCAGGTGTAAATCCGAGGCACTCTTGTAGAGAACTCTTTAAACAGAACAAAATAATGACTCATTATTCACTATATGTATTTGAAGTACTAATGTTCACGCGTCAAAACATCCAGTTGTTTAAGCGAGCAAATATGCCTGGCAGAATCACCCGTCAGACGGGCCGACTACTGCCTGTGCGGCGGCGTCTCGCGCTGCTCGACAAGAGCCCGCGAGTAATAGGCCCGTCAATGTACGAGCGCCTACCCGCCACACTTAAAAATGAATCCTCCAACGACATGTTTGAGCGCCGACTTAAGGAACTTTTATTATTAAATTCGCTGTATTCTGTAAAAGAATACAGTGAAAAATCTTTATTTTTTTAAATATAATTGTGACATGAATAAATTGTATTTTAGGATTAAAATGACCAGCATTGTATATTAATTATTATCTTTTGACTTCTGGCTACTTATATCTAGGATAATCTAGTAATTATTGAATTATTATTTTTTGACATTTTAATTACACCTATTTGCCATTGTACCGTATTATTATTATTGAATTATTTTGTATTGTTTAAAAAATATTCTTTTTTTGTGTTAGACTGTATTATTATTTTATTATTATTAATTCATATACAATCTGACGATCTTTTTGTGAATCCATGATATTTTACCAATTGACATTTTTATAAAATACCATGTAAATTTTCAGAAAGAAATAAATAAATCTAATCTAATCTAATTGATTCACATTTGCACATATTTTTGTTTTATAAATTCCTACTAGATTGTGCTGAAAGTACCTGCTTTCAAATAAAGAAAAAAAAAATGAAATCAGTTCACGTGAAAAAGAATTATCCTTGAAAACCCACCATACATACAAAGTTATTCAGTCGCTCAAATTTGTAACAAAAGTTGCCGATAGATGACGCTGTACCCATGGCGTTCAATTTCTACACCATGTTGTTGAGATTTCCTGTATTAATAGGGTTGGAACCGGTATACATCTGTGTACGGAACTCTCGGTGCGCGAGTCCGGCTCGCACTTGACCGGTTTTTTATACTTATAAATAATAAACGCGGTTCAGATGAAGCGGTGCATTACCGTATTACCTATGTATAGTTATAAATATTATGTGTAATTTTGTGTAAAATATTACTGACCTGTAATGAATTTCATTATAACGTAAAGGTATAAATTATGTGTCTGTGTCTACGTTTTATTTAGAATCTGTGTGAAATAATTCGGTTGTTATTTTGTCAGCTTGGTATTGAGGTTAGTACTTATTGAACATTTACAAATTACCATCGTCTCGACAACTTGCAGACATGACGTCATTAGTTTCTAAATGACATTTGTCCACGCTGAACTTAGGTGGCAATTAGTCCTTGTCGGAGAAATTTAGTGACGGGAAACCGCTAAATTTTGAGGCGTTGAGAACTCAAGTTTAAAGCGGCATTTTTCGTGATGCCCGATTGAGGATGCTTGATTGAGGATCGTGATTAATCTAGGTGAATGAATGATAGGTCTAGGACCATGTGAGCTGCATGGAACTACAAGTCTTCTTGAGGGTATATCAGTCTACCGACCTCTGGTGATTAAACTTTCCCCTTGGTCGCTTTAGATACAAACGGTTTTCTTACTTTTGGTAGGGAAAAACTGTTATAAACTGATTTGTGAATGTATTTCTAGAATCTGAAATGTTACTCTAAATTCTGATTTCTTAAGCGAACTCCTGTTTTTTGTGTAGCAGCCTGATATTTGAGTAGCACTAACTTTTACTCGATTACCGATAGTATAGTTTTCTCAAGCGAGCGGGGAGTCATAAGTTTGAGCCCTTAAAAATTATGATGTCAAAATATGAATGAATTCAATCAAAATAGGACTGGTTATTTTTTATTTAACCAGTTTCTTTAGGTAACATTTATTAGGTAATAACTATTTAACGCTAGCTTTTCCCCGCGGCTTCGTCCGCGTAAACTTCCACTCCCTATTTCATCCCTTTGATGGATAATGTTCGGGTTAAAACGTATTCATAAAACGTAAATTAATACCTATGTTGACATGTAAAAGTTATTACATCTTTGATTTTCGCTGTGCCTTTGCGGCCTATTTGCAGAATAAAGTTTATTTATTTCATTTACTGTTTTATTGTTGGACACTTAGATGTTTGTTACTCAAACACGCAAAAACAGCTAAGCGGATTATGATGAAACTTGGAATAGAAAGAAAATATAGCCTGGATACACATACGGAATACTTTTTAACTAAAACGACCCCTCAAAGGGATGAAATAGGTAGTAGAAGTTTACGCGGATGAAGTCACGGAAAAAAGCTAGTAATTAATAAACACTTAAATTCACTACATCTTTAACATATTCCTATTGAGGTAGGTATTTTGAGTAGCACAGCACTAAACCCAACTGAGTTTAATAGTTCCGGAAACTTGCGCCGCGCTCCATTAGCAGTCATCGGTATGGCAATAAAACAATTTATATCAAACTCATCCGATGTTACTCAAATTTATTACAGACGACTAAAAAGCCCTAATTGAAGTTACATTGTTTTAGATTCAAATAAGAATAAATTAGATTAGTAATAGTATGTTATAATAGATACACTCATTAAAATATAATCTCACAAAAGGATACGCAACATGAGTATGGTGTTAATCTTTGGTTTAGACGGAGCCTAATTTACACGTCTTAATCCACAACAGTGGTCAAGGAAGCAACTCGTCATTAGTTACGTTCACTGCGGCAAGGGGTGGATAGAGCCCCATACTTGTCCGGTTAATTACAGTTAAATACTTGTCCGTAGTGAAGGTGTTAAAGCACCGCAATTTACTACAACCTATGTAGATGCAGTACAGCTCGTAGCAGTGACAGCTAAAGACTTCATTACAGCCAATATGATGCAAAATTGTAAAAAAATCCTAGAGCCACGCGCTCCCGAGTGATATACTTGCCCATAAATATTAACAGAAAATGCCGCAGTACTACAACAAACGGTAGGAGCAGAGATGTGACGTGATGGTGCATTGATTTGATAGATACTACATAAAAATGAAACATTACCTACAGAAATGATAATGTAACCAAAGAAATGATAATATCTCAAATATTATTCTTCAAGAAATCATACTTAAATTTAATACTATTGTTTGATTTATTTCGAGAATACTTTATAAGCTGAACCGACAAATACAAAAGACAGTTAACCTGAAGTTGGATTAGGCACCGATACTCGATAAGTGTAAGACTCACATGTATTTCTATTCTTATTAGCGAACCTATTATTATCAGAAACAACAAAGAGATAATTTAATATCACGTGACATTTCTGTATTATAGGTTCAGTTTATTTATTATACATCAAATCCATACACTAACAAATTCATATGATTTATGAAAATAAATATTTACAAGGAAAATAAACATTTTTAAATTGGAATGTAGTTGAAGCTAAAATTATTAAATAAATTGGAGATGTCACAATATACAGTCATAACTTGCATCAAATGAAACAATTTATAATTGCAATAAACCAATTTAATTGAAATAATCTGCACTATAATAACTAGTAGAATAATAATAATAAAAAATTGAACTTGTGTATGTTACCGTATGCCATGCTACTACTATTAACTTCAGATGGGTAGTGTCCATTAATGTGTTATAGCTTCAACTACATGCCAATTTGAGAATTTTTATTTTCCATGTAAATATTTATTTTCATAAATCATATGCATTAGTGTATAGATTTGGTGTATAATAAATCAAGTGAACCTATAATAACTAAAGGTCACGTGATATTAAATTATCTCTTTGTCGTTTCTGATAATAATAGTTTCGCTAATAAGAATAGAAGTACATGTGGGTCTTACACTTATCGACTATCGGTGCCTAATCCAACTTCAGGTTAACTGTCTTTTGTATTTGTCGGTTCAGCTCATAAAGTATCCTAGGATGAAACAAGAGTATTCAATTAAAGTATGATTTCTTGAAGAATAATATTTGAGATATTCTGTATTAACCAGTTGTTTTAACTATTGAATAAGCTCACTTCAAAATTAACTTTACCTACTGTTATTATTTGACTATAGTGCCAGCGTACATTGTAATTGGAGCTCCGCGTTAATATTCATGGAAAAGAAATTACTTGCCACACCGCCGAGCAGATGTTTAATAAGTTCTTTGTTGTCATTTGTTTCAGTTAACCTTTTATTGTTTTTCGTCAAATGTAATGGCTCAATTTTTGGGCCCGTAGAGATCATTGAAAGAAAGAAAGAAAAAGAGATCATTGGAAACAGTGACGCGCATTTTAGGGTAGAACATATGTTACGAGTGTATATGTAAAATTGACTAGCTTGTTCGCCACATTGACTCCCGTATCCATTTCCACCCCCGATTATATCACAAAATTATCCGGTTTAATTTAGGCTATTAGACTAGATATTTTAATATTGAGTAACAAATATTTAATCTTTTTCACTTATAAAACATTATAATTTCGGCTTAGGGTATGTTTGTAGAGTGCAGATTTTGAAAATTATATGATTTATGAGATATACATTTTTCAAAGGTTATAATTATAACTGCCTGTACTAAGAAATAAAATGAACTATTATTCGGATATGTGCGTCTTGACTATATGATTTCAGTACCAAACCATGGTTTCTTAAATATTATATCGTAAAGACCGTATCGTTAGAGTCGACGTGACGTCATCATAATGGGATTTTAGGCGCCGAAGCAAGCCTAAGTTTTATCAGGATACAAGATACAACACTGGGAAAACGCTAGGAGGAAGGAAATTACATAAAACGCAAGATTGAGCCATGCATCAAGACAATTCACACAATTTCACAGTACATGCATAAAAAACGCATAGCGGTATTATACCACTCAACCACTGTATTTGTGTAACTATACAAACTAACTTTTTAATGCTGGCACACACTAACTTTTGAATGCAGTCTACGGCGCCTCGTTCAAGCTCATTTTCCTCGGAATTACGAGTAGTAACTAAAGTGAAAATGTTCGCAAAACTGTTTTTAATATGAATCCATTTTTAATTTTTTAAGGGGTTTTAATATTTATAGAGAAAAGTTTCATTGCGAAAAACACATACTCAGTAATTATCACAGACGTAATTAATAAAGTAAATTAATTAAAATCAGTACCATTTATAGCAATTACGTGGATATGTGGATATTGGTGTGTTAGCTATAAGCGGTGGCAAGGAGGTGAACTTTCTTTAGTCTAGTTATATGATTAGGTGCGTAATTAACATTTTCCCTCAATAGAAAATAGTATCCAAAATTTCGCAAATCAACATGGGCCTCCATTTTTGATCTTACGATCAACTCAAACGCCTGTTACTTTAGTTAACCAGTCCCACACTTCATTGCAAAGTAAAATGATAGTCCATAGGCGCTTAACAAATGTAGCGTAATTATAGTACTATTCCGTGAACCTTATTACAACGAGCTAAAGTTTACTGATGGTCAGGTACTTCTGTGATCGGTAGTATCTACCAACAGAAATAAGTTTAACATTCGTCGTTGTCAGAACTGCAAGTCATACGTTTTTTCTAACCCTGTACTTAAATAATCATAAACTGTAATATAAATACATACATTATTAAGCTTGTAAAAAGTCTATCTAGTCTATTGCCCAAAATAACACTCCTTACCCAAATTTAATGAAAAAATTAAAGCGCAGTTGGGTTCCACAGACTACTGCGAATATATGCTTAGTGTGGAAAATATTTACTAGTTTCTTTTTGACAGTTATGAACTGGCGTTTGTAGTGATGAGGGCAAGACGAATCGATTGTCTTAATTAACGATTAAGCCGTGGTCTCCCGGCGAAAAAAATAAACAATAGCATGGGATCCCCGGCACCGGTACACGACGGGTTAATGAATGGTGAATGATTATTCAAATAGATTTCAAAACAATTTGTTTTTTAATGTTTCCATATATTTCACTACTGGATACGAATCTAGAGTATGAACTTTTGTCGTATAATTTTTATTCTACCCACGTCAATTTTGTATCGTTCAGAAATCGATACTGTATTTCCAAATTCCGCGATAAAGGTAATTTCACACTTCATTCGTTTGCAATTTATTGGAATACTTATTTCTTTTATAACACGTTGTTTGTTACGGTTATAAATTCATTCATTTGATCGATTTCCATCAACTTACAAAAATATCATCTGAATCGAAACGAATGATTTAGTCACTACACTAGATTTCAAAAATAAAAAAATTAGTACATAATTGTTTTGTTTTTTTTTATACAACGCCGGTGGCAAACAAGCGTACGGTCCACCTGATGGTAAGCGGCCACCGCAGCCTATAGACGCCCGCAACTCCAAAGGAGTCACATACTCGTTGCCGATCCTTTATAAAATTAACATAAATTACTACGCATCAGTGATAGAACAAAATATATATTCATTTGATTGCTCCTCTAAAACGCGTATTACAGCTACCCAACTACTCATGAAGCTCTAATATGAATACTTGATTTTATTCACTGTTTCGATGTGTGATGCGGATTTATGTTGATATGGGTGTTGTGATGTGTCAAAAAGGAACTGGTAAATATTTCCCACAATAGTAGTAATTCTATGCTGCGTTAATTCAAGTGAAACTTTTAAAATTAAAATCAGTGTTGTCAACTTAACGCAACTTCGCCATAAGTTTTATATGTATTATTGTAATAGTCAAGTCAGCAGTCCTGCCTGGGCCGAGGTGTTGCGTCACGGCACGGGACCTGGGGCGCTACCGCGACCAGCAAACGAAGTTTTCCCTCTCTGTCGCACTTGCAAGTTTGCATATAAGTGAGACAGAGAGGGAAAACTTCGTTTGTGGTTCGCGGTAGCCCCTCTGAGCGGGGTGACGGCGGAGGTCGCGAGGACTCCACCGGGCATTCGGATTCGGTGGCTAGGACGTGGTGGTAGCCAAAGAGTATAATAAGTATGTGGTAGCTAGTGGTGTAGTTTGAGTAGTTAAATTGTATCACTTTGTAATCCCAATCATACTTTGTATTAAATAACTATTTCGGAAATTGTCTTTATCTTCTGATTTCTTTATATTATATTATATTTTTATATATTATTAGTATTAGTCATCATCATCATCATTACAGCCGAAAGACGTCCACTGCTGAACATAGGCCTCCCTCAATTTGGGGGGAATTTGCCATAGTCGCCACGCTTGGCAAGCGGGTTGGCGACCGCAGTTTGATGGTGGTAATGATCGAAGGATGCTGCTGCCCACCCTCCGATTTTCCCTTATTCGCCTGCTACGAAACCCATGGGAAGAGATGGGGTGGCGCAATTCTTACCCGGCAACCACACGGGGAGTATTAGTATAGTATGTGCGTATAAAGTTACTTTCCGAGCTAGTGAGGTAAAAAATAATTGGTTAACAGTTGTAATGCGTCCTTCCACTTCATGCAACCGACCATGCTATGCAATACCTAAGGTAAACGTTCCAGTACTCGTCATGTTAGTGGCCAATAGTGCCCTATTAATCACCTCTGTCAATAACATAATTTGAAAGTGCCATGTATTGAGTTTGTGTCACAGGGACGTTTATCTTACCGTCTACTTAGAAAAAACAAAAATGCTGAACACAAGATTACCTTGACAGTATGAAAGTTGTTAATGTGTTATTTTGAAATAAGTCTTAACCTTAAACCATACCTAAGATTTAATTTGTTTAGTTCTTAAATAGCTACGACCAGATATGAAATCAAATTTAAGTATTTCTATTCTCCGCTTGCGAAAAAACCAGCTGTTTAGTGCTGTCAAGGTTGAAAAGATGTTTTCTTAAAAAAACCTGCGTCACCGTGAGCTTGCTAAAACTGTGCGAGGTGCGTGACACTGCGCAACTTTCACCTGGATTTATTAGCTTACTTGAAGGTGACAGATGAGCCGTGAGATTTTGGCAATGTTGATGCTGCCACTTGTACCTCGTACACTTTTGTATATGAAATGGAATGTAATAGTTGCTGATAATATAATTAGGTACTTTAGTATGGAACATTCTTATATTTTTAACCGACTTCAAAAAAAGGAGGAGGTTCTCAATTCGGTTGTGTTCTTTTTTTTAATGTCTGTTACCCCAGAACTCAGTCGTTTATGAACCGATTTGATTTTATTTTCTTTGTTTCAAAGCATATGCTTCAAGGTTGGTCCCGTTGTTACCAGAATCTGGTTCTTATGACGGGATCCACGAGGAATGGAGGAAACTCCTCAAAAATTCAAGGTAAACATATAGCGATTTTAGTATTTTCGGTAATAAATCAAGCATTTGAATTCAGAAAGTAGCATTTGGTGAATGAAAACTGATGAAGAAGACCACGGATGGTCATCCAAAACTCCTAGTGTTTCATGGGTGGTATTAAGATATTTCGATCAAGATACGGAAGCTACTATGATGACGTGAATTTAAATTGTCCTGATGTTATATCACCATTAACCTGATCTGCTAATTGAAGCCAGAAGGTAGGCAACGGGACTCCGTAATAAAACACTGTAGCTTAGCCTTGTTTGAGCTAATTGGAATCGTTAATATAAGATGAGCTCTGGTAATGATTCACTAAAAAGTGTGAAAAAAAATCGGCTCTAAAAACACTAAAAGTAAAAAAATATTGCCTTACTTTTAATATGAGGCTTTACGCTTCTTATTGAACAATGTAGACTTACCTATTGTAATTTTGATAGTCTGTGTCATTTCGTCAACTTTAGACAATTTCTTTGGATGGCACCGGCTTCAAAAATTACAATAGGTACCTACGTCTACATTGTTCAATAACAAGCATAAGGTCTCATGATAGAAGTAAGGCAATTATTTTTTCCTTTTTAGTGTTTTTTGGAGTCGGTTTTATTTTTTCAGAAGCCAATTTAAATGAAATTCGTAAATTACGATTACCGGCATGTCGACAACTATGTGGTATTTTATTGTTATAAAAAAAAAAACCGTTATCGGAGACCCAAGAAACACGGAACACGTAACGTCCGATTAGTAAAACAAAGTAGTCGGACTTGGCCAGAGGGAAAAAAACTGTAAAGTAATAAAAGCCGTTGTCTAACTAAATAACTCGTCAACCGCCGTCGACGTTAATATTATTTATAACATTATTCCGCAAATTAATCTTAGTATTCCCGCTACGCGAATAACAACCACCCGCAACCCGTCTGTTCATAAAACCAGCCACCGCCAGCATTGGCCACCGGGATTAGTGATTAGTTTCGTGGGGTTTGTTGTAGTCAACAGACCCCACGAAAACTGCAACAAAAATCAGGTAAGCAGTTTCCAAGCCCTAAATTCATTTTTTTCTATCTTGTGTTAATCAAATTATACTGCGGCGTAACCTTTGCCACATTTCGCTCAACACTGCCAGCTTAGTAAAACTTGCCTATTTACACGGCATACTCAGTGTGGCTCCATAATTGGACGCTGTTTTGCAGTAGAATAGAAGACAGATCATTGTAAGTTTGATTAATGTTAATGTAAGAGGGTGTAAAAGCTTCAGTGATAAACGTCTTACTAACTTTTAATTTGAACGGGTGTATGAGTGTTTGATCTTGTAGTTGGTTAGCAAGTGAAGAGGTTTGAGTGCGTTTTAATATGTATATGTGTAAGTATGTAATGTGTTTATAGTGTAGAGATGTTTACAAATGGAAAAGATGTAGCCATTTATAATATTATGAATTAATACTTTAACTATAGGATAACTTAAATATTTATAAGCTAAGACTAAAGCATCGTTAGCTGAGTTGCCGATAATTTTATGACATACTCCTACCAAGAGTCAGCTTTGCTTCGATAGTTGCTGCACTTGTGCCTCAGTGTGTATGGGTTTAATCGGCGATTTTTCACTCATTCTTAGGTAGACGGTTCCGCACGATTTCCAGCAGAATTTGTAGCGCCCGGTTTTCTTCAGTTCGCGAGCCAAGAAGTACATCAGGCGGGCCACCTCGGGGGTTAGGTGCTCCGATACATGAATATGTGTGTTTACCGATGAGCTTGAAGGTTGTCTTTATAATAATGTCTGTCAATAGTCGTTTGGTTTTCAATTTCATTGAAAGTTGCGCATCATTAATGATTAACAATTACCTGTAATCGAAAGCCCGGCGACTGGTTCGCATTGGAGTTGTCGGTAAGATTTGTAAATATCAGGTGGTTTCGGAAACGTCGTTTCCACCACCCCACTAACCAGGCTGGCTGTAGGCCGCGCGTTCGCCCAGTCGCACAGCGTCGCGGGCAGTCGAGAGTTTGCCAAAATGCGGTGGTATTGCATTGTGTTTTGTATAGTGAATGTTGTCGTCGCCCAAAATTATAGTAATGGTGAGTTTTTGTTTGACTTTAGCCAGTGGCCGTTTAAAAATTAACTATGTAAGCAATAAAGTGGACAAAGTTCAGTTAATTAAGTTTTGTTAATTTTAGTTTATGTTAGTATTCTTAAAAAATCGGAATAGGTACTAATGGCTTATCGGTATGTTCGTAAAATCGGGTTTTTAAACTAAAATGTTGCATATATATTTAAATAATAAAAATAAAAATATTTATTGTCGCAAAAAAAGCAAAAAAAAAATCATCAATACGCAAAAAGAACAAGGTTAAATTCAGAAATTATAGTGATAAAATGTAAAAGTAACATTGGTATCGACAATGGTGCGACAATAGGCTCGGGCTCAGCTTGTGCTGCGAGCCTGGTCGGCTGTACAGGTGTACAGCGCTGATTAGGTATCCAGGGGAGCATTCGTTTACATTTATGTTATATTTTACTTTTTATGTTCTAGTTCTAAAGTTGTTCCATATGTTGAGAAAGTCTGCGTGAACTAGCTTTTCTATGTTACAATAGTGCACAAAGTAAAAATAAAATGAAATGAAATTAAAATTCGTACTTAAAAACAAGGTTTTAGTTTAAAACAGCTGTTATAACGGATATCAATTGTTAAATTTCTATGCAAAGTATACACATTTTATTAGTTTCTGTCTTTCGCGTATAAAGTTATGTACACAAGGTAACCGTCCCTGTGCTGGACACTAACCCAATACATGGCACTTTCAATCTTACGTCATGATGACAGAGGTGTCATCTATTGGGCACTAAGGTGTCGAGGACCGGGGTGTTTACCTTACATAATATCTCACTTATTACACATTTTCTATGGGTAGTTATCACTGGTTCTACCGCCGGCGAGCAGCGAGTACTCTGATAGTAATTCTACTCGTTTCCTCATCTCAAGCGAGTAGAATTATTATTAGAGTACTCGCTGGACCAGTGCCTTATGGTATGTTCAAATGAACATGCTTTCAGAAGTTTTTTAAATTTATTTCGGTAAACCAACAGTCACTACAAAGAGGCTTAGGTAGATTTTCTTAAAATTAAGGAATACAATATGTGTGACCGTTCACTACTTATTAATTTGAAACTATTTGGACATTCAGAGCTTTACATGTGAGGCACAGTAGCCCCTAGTGTGTCAACTTCAAGTGGAGAACTACACATGATAAAAGTGAAATGTGCTATCGTTATTTACTAAATGTATCTGATGATACATTACTATTCTTTCATCAGTTTGAAAGAAATTTCTATGATATTGTCACAATTTGAGTTTAAAACATTTATGAAATCGAAAGTTGTAACATGACTGAACTTTTAATGCGCCGGTGCACAAGAAGTTCATTAAAGCAAGTAACACATATCCTTCTTAAACCTTTACATAGCAGTGTATATTTAGATGCGCTCACATCCATTCTTTTTGTCCCCTTTTTACAATTGTTTTGGAACTAACTTAAGAGAGGTAGGGCACAACAAAATGTCATCTTGCTCTAATTTGGAGCAGGCCAACTGGGGAATTACCTCCGCCTTGCAGAAGACCACAGCTACCACAGCAGCAAGACCACATTATCTACTATACAAGTATGTAGTGTTGTGTTTCTGGAGGTGAGCAAGGTTGTCAGTGCTCCCGAGGATGCACTGTGTTGAAAGCGAGGGACCTAAATGTGTTCCTTCTGCTGTCCAAACAGTGCATCCTCAAATCTTATAAAGGGTCGGCAACGCGCACGTGACTCCTTTGGAGTGGCGGGCGTCTATAGGCTGCGGTAGCCGCTTACCATCCGGTGGACCGTACGCTTGTTTGCCACCGGCGTTCTATTAAAAAAAAACTAAATTTGCATTGTTTGTAGCTCAATCGAAACTGAAACACATGTTTCTTTTATTTGTCAAATTCAGGTTTAAATCCGCTTCATTTTCCCATTTTTATAACAGCCGGACTATACCCGGATATGCCCGGATTCGGTAAACGAGGACAAATCTAGGGTCCGGACGGATGGCAGCTCTAATCGTGCGTTACGGCCCAAACTACCGCCCACCGCCTTTAGAAGATCCTTTACACTTATAGTCATATTACCTATGACACGGGATACGTTTATCATGGAGATAACAACTTCCGTCTTTTTTTTACCTATCTTTGACCTTTTTTTGCACGTGGGGAAAATCCGTTAATATGGACCTCCGCACCGCTGGGGCGGCGGGGTGTGGTTATGTCGGACTTGCGCCGACTAAAAACGCTCCAATTGTCCTCCTCAACCCATTTCGGGCGGCCCTGGGATTTCCTAAGGAACGCGCCAGTGCCGGACAGTGCCATCCTAGAGTCCACCTACGTGGGTCCCGCTATGTTTCTTTTGAACGATCGAAACCCCTAGCTACGACCGTCAACGACCCCGAACACCCCCTTTCAGTCGCCTTCTACGACAGGCAGAGGATACCATACCCGTATTCTACAGGGCGCACCTATCTTTGACCTGCTTTTTAAAAACATCGGCATGATGACATTCATTATTTTATGCACACCGGATTCCTTAAAAAATGTAGTTTGTAGGTAAACTATAGCCATACGGTACCTATATAACAATAGTTATTTGTTATACAAGGGTGCAAAGTTGTATTTTAACCGCGAGTGTGGAATTGAAACGTTAGTACGCTAATGTTAATTGTCCGACATAAACGGGATTATGCTAGCTAGGCAGGTGACCATAGGGCTGGATTGATTCCTCGCACAGCGAATTGGTATGCCATTCAGTGAGGCATCGCGGACAGTGTTTTGGGCGAGACTAGTCCAAAGTGTTTAGTTTCTAATAGTTTTATGTTAGGTTTAGTTAATAAATTATTCTCTTAATGTTTATTTTCCATAACTTTGTTTGTTCTTATTTAAAAATAATGTACAATTTTCGATCATGGTTCATATATTATCGTTATAAAATATAGGTATATTGTTGTATCCCCATTTGCTTTATTGGAGTCAAAATAGGCATCTGTCAGGAAACTACTGAAATAGAATAAGCAGTCCTCAATCGCATACACAAATGTATGAAGCACTTGACCTACTGAATAATTGACTAAAATAATAAGAGTTCTTTAAATGTAACCTTCCGTTAATTACTCGCTGTCCTTGCCATTATTGCAGTGCATCAAATATGAAATAATGTATGTGGAAAATTCTGTATGTGGGTACTTTTTGATGGTTGTGTGTAGCATAGAATGTGGTTTTTAAATTGTTTTTGATTACCTAACGAATGACCTACGTATTAATCAGTATAAAATACGACTCGAACGAGAACCCATGTTCGTGGACAATATGTTAATAATAGTAAATAGAAGATTTACACAGTATTTCTCCACATGTGACAGCCGAATAATCATAGTTAGACCTCATTCATCCGCACAGTAAACTAGACAATTATTTTATTTGTAACATGTTACATGACGCGTGTATATTGAGGAACCTTATTAAAAAACGTTCAAGGCGTATAACACAAATACACACACACACACACACACGATATTTAAAACTTATTTTTATAACATTATGCGATTACACCTTAAGTTAAACCATATTAAAACTCTAAATGACAAGGTTTAAATTTCACATTGAATGTACTGTAGACCAAGTAAGCATAAATTGAGTTCCTGTATGAACTTCACAAGCGGAAAATACCTATGCCATTTGCGAAAAAATCCTTGAAGGCATTCGCAATATACGGCATATTATCTGGTCTCCCTTTTTCCCAAAATTCCTTGTTAACACTTGCGCGAATCCTTTTTTCGTAGCTAGTTTTCGCTACATATCGGAAAAACCGTACGTTGGCGTAGCGTTTGTCGATGTTTTTGTATTTCTCTAGGGCTCCGGGTCTGGTCAAGGGGGCCCTATTTTATCAACTTGAAGATTGCCAACTGACAATGAGAATTTGCAGTTACATTTCTAGCGACCTAGAGACCATCTTCACATAACGACCAGCATTGCGCGCGCCGATCGCAGCGATCGCGTAACTTTTCGAACGCACGTTAGGTGATATCAACTGTAACGGTTGATAGACACAATACCCTGGTGGAAATATTGTATATCGAGTATTATGCATAACAGTATTTGCGCTATTAGAAAAACCTCTCAATTAAAGGATATTATTATTATCATTTCATCATCAATCATCCTTCTATCGTTTTCCCGGTTGTGCCCTAAGTCTGAGTCTTTCTATGACGATAATGTCATTACATTATCGTCATAGGAAGACTGAGCAATGTTAGAATCATACTCGTATTCTCTAATAACATTGAATACTTTAGCTATTTATAATAATCATGGTCATCTGTCCGTCAGTAGGTAATCTAAATGCTATAGTTCAAGACCTACGAAGGTGATACAGGTTAATAATTAATAACCTATCACGTATTATATAAAACGTATTTATTACCACTTACATTTATATTCCACTTACTTCATCTTATCTGCAAGCATAGTATGATTCATAATAACTCATTATACAATTGAAATAAAATATTATTTTACTGACTAAACATATCATAATTATGATAGTATTTTCTATCAAGCTTATAAAAGGGCTCCAATTTACGTGCCACTAGTTTACAAAGCTTACAAATATTAAAGGGAGTATTGATTAAATTACAATTAACTGATTACAGGATAGGATGCTTTTATTAAAGTTTGCCCCCTAATTTATTAAAAATAACAAACCTCTGCTAACTAAAATGTGTTTTGTCCCTTTCTCACAAACACATACGTCAAATTGATAGACAAAGTCAAACGAATTTTAACGGCATTATGAATAAGGCCTTTAGATAATAATGTGAAAGTTATTGGGATAAGGAAGTCAAAAAACGTCATTTTGTATACGTCTGGTTAATTTCAGCTTATTTTGTGCAGCAGTACCTATATGACACGGGGCCTCACGAGGTTAAATGGGTCAATCAACTTTTCTTTGTTGTTATTCTGTCCCGTCAGCGAGGAGACAACAGTAACTGAGTTTTTTAGAAAAATGTTCATAACATGGACTTCAAGCATGCTCAAGAGATTACTCATGTCCAAATG
Source organism: Epiblema foenella (assembly GCA_963556455.1). Taxonomy (NCBI): domain Eukaryota; kingdom Metazoa; phylum Arthropoda; class Insecta; order Lepidoptera; family Tortricidae; genus Epiblema; species Epiblema foenella. The sequence continues at coordinate 11,338,933 of OY747098.1, read as the reverse complement.
GATAGATACTCATCGCTAAAACTCATGTTTGGTAGATTTAAAACCCATAAAATCACAGTTTTAAAGAGTGACTCAGGAGGCGTAACCATGGTAACGAGCAACAAAAAATAGTTGATCCACCCAAATATCACATTCGTATTTAAAGAAAGAGAGTTCCCGGTAATATCTCACACAAGTGATACTTACTGGGAATGGGAATATTGGCAAGTGCACGTCAGGAGCTAAGCCCATATCTAATTGCTGCCATCGGAAATTATAGATACAACATGCATGTATGAATTTCGTAACAAGTCTCGATCTCGATGAATGCCCCTAAAATGATAACCTTGTTTGAGCTTGCTACACGCGTCCTCGTCGTTGCGTGCCATTCACCAAACATTAATGTTATTATTTAATGATAAAGAAGCAAGGACTAGCGCGTGTCGGATCACGCATAATGAAGGGTTCCGTACCAACACCTACTAGTTCACATTTAAAATCACTATCCAATACATTTATTTATTTATTTATTTATTTATTTATTTAAACTTTATTGCACAAAAAGAATATAAGTACAAAGGGCGGACTTAATGCCATGAGGCATTCTCTACCAGTCGACCATAGGACCAAACAGAAACTAGCAAATGTGGGTGCAATGAGAAAATAATTCATAAAAGTTAAACGATACATTGAATCTAAAAAGGACTTGTCTTCATAGGGAACTCACGGTACTTACAACTTTTTGTTTGAAAACTCAAAAACCGTAACACTTATCTCGTTTAAACCAATAAAAAACAGAATTTTAAACTTGTAGTTTGGAAATTAGAGGGGTGGGCGTGGACGCACTTTTTATGACTTTGACAGCTAATATGTCACCTACAGTTGACTTAAATGGAAAAATTTACCTCCATATCAATTTTAAAAGCCTCTTCACGACTATGTCCGTTGAAATTGTTTTTTTCATCCACCAGTTACATGTATTGGGTGCCCCCCTAGTTTGATTTTGTAATTTCACATTACTTTCATGTAGCGGTTCATAGAATACATCTTCCTACCAAATTTCATAATTGTAGTGCTTATATAGTCTCCGAGTAAATCGGCTGTGATATACGAACGGACGGACGGACGGAAAGACATGACGAAACTATAAGGGTTCCGTTTTCGCTATTTTGGCTACGGAACCCTAAAAATAAAGGCTAAAGGTAATTGTCTACTTTCCTATGTTTTTTTTACTTAAAATACCATTCGAACCATGTTTTGGAGAGGATCAAATGTTTGTACAGGACCAACTACAATAAGAGCACAAAAAAGCAAAAATAAGTCATAATTAGACATTGTTAGCGATTGCAAGACACAGCATTATTATGATATATACGTAGTTGTCACACAATTTCTTTCAATCTTTTTATGATTTTGTTGACTATTGCGGTCCCTCGCAATCGACCAAGCGTATCCTCGAAAGCTATTTCGACCTTAATACATAATAATGAGAATAGGGAGCATCTATTACAAATTTACGTGAGGTCATTTCGCCGAAATTTCGACTCAAAAAAAATCAAAATCAAAATCAAAACATTTATTCTGCAAATAGGCCTCAAGGGCACTTTTACAAGTCAAAATCTATTTAGGTACATCAAATAAAAATAATACAATAATCAAAGTATCATTAATTAAATGGAGTGTTACATGTCAAAAATAAGAATAAGAAACTAATAACAATTGAGATTTGTTAGAGATGTATAAGGTCTCTAAGCGTCAAGATAAAATGTAATAAAGTAAGTACACTAATCATAATAAAATATGTTGAGCTATATCTATAACACGTCAACATGAAAATAATAAAATCTATTAAATAAATATCCTCAGAGATGTATAAGGTCTCTGAGCGTCAGTCTAAAAATAAAATCAAATGAGAACAGAGCGAAGTCTCTCATCATGTCAATTCCACTGAACACTAGTACGAAGTTACTAGTCCTTGCAAACATGAACAGACCGGACCCCACAAACGGCACCCGTTCACGAGTATGACGCGTATCTCAGCCATCGCCTCCCTCGACCATATGTTAGGGAAGGTTGCGACCCGATCAACGACGCCACCGTAAGAAAAGACCTTTAGGCGAGCATGACATATTCAAGCTGCAGGACATTTATAATCAAAGTAGTACTTAATAATAAAATATCGAATACAATGAGATACCTCATGATGTGCTCAAATGTATATGAAATGATTTTAGAACAGTAAAAATCCAGACTAAAATTGTAATTATACATGTCTACATTATAAACCATTACTAATTCTAGTAAATTAGACAACTGGCTTAAAAGCTTCTTGATCGTTTAAAAAATCATTGACGGAATAATACGCCTTGCTTACCAAGTGACTTTTAACGTGACACTTAAATCTGTTGAAGGGCAAATTCACTACATCCATGGGTATTTTATTATAAAAGCGTATACAATTCCCCACGAAGGACGTGCTAACTTTACGGAGACGACAGGCTGCCACTGCGAGCTTGTTTTTACTTCTTGTGTTGTAGTCGTGGACTTCGCTGTTAAGTTTGAATTCATGGAGATTTTTCCGTACATACATAATGTTCTCAAAAATGTACGTATATTGAGAAGCTACAGTGAGAATGTTTGCCTCTTTGAATTTTTCTCTTAAGGAAGCACGAGCTCCTAGTTCATAAATAGAACGCACTACTCGTTTTTGTAGTACGAAGATAGTCTGGATATCCGCCGCTTTCCCCCACAGCAGGATTCCATATGACGTAACACTGTGGAAGTAACTGTAGTACACCAATTTTGCTGTCTCGACGTTTGTCAGCTGCCTGATTCGCCTCACTGCATAGGCTGCGGAGCTAAGTTTTCCTGCTAATGTGGCTATATGTGCATGCCATTGAAGTTTTGAATCTAAGGTTATTCCCAAAAACACAGTCTTGTCTTCGAATTCTAGAATTTCGCTCTTTAATTTAATTTTTGAGTTGTTTATGTGCTTAACATTGGGTAAAATAAATTTTATGCACTTCGTCTTCTTTGCATTTAAAAGCAGGTTATTGGCTGTAAACCAATTTACAATAGTGGATAATACATCATTAATACAGTCGAAGCTTTTCTCTTTTCTATCCACTTTGAAAATTAGAGAAGTGTCATCTGCAAATAAAACTATATCATGTCTACCCTGCACAAGCTCTGGTAAGTCATTTATGTACACTAAAAATAAGAACGGTCCTAGGATGGATCCTTGCGGTACTCCAAGAGCAACGTTTGACCCTGCTGACGAGGTCCCATTGATGACTACTCGCTGTGTTCTGTTCGATAAATATGATGAAACGAGATCAAGCGCTCCATTCTTTATCCCATAGTGCCTAAGTTTTCTGATCAAATTTTCGTGATCAACGCAATCAAATGCTTTTGATAAATCACAGAAAACTCCAACAGCATCTTGAGCCTTTTCCCAGGCATCAAAAATATGTTTAATGAGATGACTCTCCCTAATAATGAAAATAGGGAGTATCTATTACTGATTTTGGTGAAATTTCGACTCTCCCTAACTTTGTAAGATAGCGTGACATTTGTTACAACCCCAGCTGAGATTTAAAAAAATGCGTATTTTTAATTTTAATAACTTTAGCCGGTACCTAATTAACTTAGTTGTTTCGCAACTAGGCTTAGGCCAGTACCTAGTTAAGATTAGTAAGAACGTAAGTAGTTTTATTATATATCCTTCGCAGATGTACCAATGTACCTTCATTCATCTGCGAAAGAACCATTTCCTGACGATGTTTTCCTTCACCGAAAGGGTAACGGTAAATATCAAATGATATACATAAGTTCATAAAAACGAATTGGTAAATGTTAATAATAATTATCATCATTTATTTCAGGCTATATTATCATTTAAATACCTTAAACTCATATTGTTTTATTTCTTAAAACGAAATAATTTTTATTTTTGGTAGCAGTAAGCATCAAAGGTAAATACGCATATGAAGACGTCAGCAAAAGTCTTTATTGTATGTATAGGTATAATAGCTTTGACCTCGTCATTTTGTCGGAAACTTTTACCAGTTCCCTTGTGACAGTTATGAATTGGCGTTTGTAAAGATGAGGGTAAGAGGAATCGTCAGTATTAATTAGCGATTATTAATGAATAGTGAATGATTATTCAAATCGATTATATTACAATTTGTTTTTTAATGGATACGAATCTACAGTAAAAACTCTTGTCATATGATTTTTACTCTACCTGCGTCAATTTTGTATAGTTCAGAAATCGATACTATATTTCTAAATTCGGCGATAAAGGTAATTTCACACTTTACTCGTTTGCAATTTATTGGAATACTTATTTTTTATGAATTATTATCATAAATTACTGTGTATCAGTGATAGAAAAAAAATATACATTCATTTGATTGCTCTTTTAAAGCTCTAATATCAATACTTGATTTAATTCATTGTTTCGAGGTGTAATGCAGATTTACGTTAATATGTTGGTATGGATGTTGTGATGTGTCAAAAAGGAGCTGGTAAAGATTTCCGATAATAGTTATTTTTCATGCTGATTGTCCGTGCCAGGATTCGAACCCACAACCGCTGCCTGACAGCCGCATGCTTGGCCGATTCGATTAAAATGGTCCTGTATGTATGTAATTAACTACAAATAATAATAATTCACTAGTAATGTTGAATGATTTTAGTGAATTAATGTGAATGCGATGCCGATGAGGCAAGCAGCGCCGGCCCGCGACTGGTGTTTCGCAAGGGACTGGCTATCTGGCATTTTGCGCAAGTGCAACTTCACGGGCCTTGGCCGTGGTCAGAAATGCGATTTTGTGGGTTATAGTGTCTTGCCCCTGTCTTTATATTAGAATATCGTTACTAAACTAGTTCTGAATATTATATACAGGATGTTACACGGCTAGGGGAACGGGAAGCTACTAGGAGGAACTTTAATACTAGAAGTGGAGATATTTTGCTCTATTGAAAAGTGACTTTTTTAAATAAGTGATACAATATTCAAAGGTTCCATAAGAAATGGTCTTGATACCACCTGGAAATCAAATAGAACACTTTTTATAAAATAAGGGTAAATCATAAGAAACAATTCCTTTTAATTAATATGATGGTATCTTTATAAGTCTAGTTTTCTAGCATTATATTTACTAAATGAGGGTTTCATAATGACCAGCTACTTGTGGGAGGATGTCAAATGCATGGATGCCTGGATTAAAATATTCTATCTACTTGAATCAAAGGCAAAGAACCGTCAATCAATACGCAGATATTATTTTTTCTTCTTCGAGGTATTCGCGAGAACCAGAAATGAGGACATTATATGTGAATATGGAATAGCCCCAGAGAATAACTCCATACCTTAGTGTTAAAAAAAATACGGTTTACAAGTTTTGACAAATTTCGTAATGCATAAGCTGCGCTATTCATTTTATGAGCCATGCGAGTATTTGTAACTACGCCAAATATCAATCATTGGTCAGTTAAACATTAACGTCCGACTGTATAGTCAACGCTAAATACATGGCTAGTATTGTATTGTTTAGGGGATTTGGATAAGGAACATTCTCAAACCAAGAACAGCATATCGCTAGTTATCTACATGCCAACGCCATCTAGTTATACTGTCAAAATCACGACACGAAATATTGAGTCACTCCGAAAATTATATTTTCTTTATACTACTAGTTACCGAATAAAATGACTTATCATAGAATAAATAATGGGTCTAATCTCGGAATAGTCGGTGCCATTTCATCTACTTTAGGCAATTTCTTTGGGTGGCACCGACATCAAAAATTGCAATAATTTACCTACATTGTTCAATAAGAAGCGTCCTAGTCTCGTTAATATGAGAATAGAAGTTAGGCATTATTTTTTTGGTTTAGTGTTTTTTTATGACTCGGTTTTTACTTATTTCTTCATTGTAAAGTTGTATAACACAATTCCATTGCAATTTTTGAGATTAATAATTATGTAAAATATTTACGTAAGCGGCCCTTTACGCTAAAGGAGTTTCGAGTAATTGTGTTTTTGGAATATTGGAGGTGAAATCATAAATATTAATGAAATCATTAATAGCTCAGTATTTATACAAAGTTGATTTTCAACAAAAACACTTTCTCAGGTTAATAAAATACTTATAAAGGAAAAATATGCTAGGCTAGGGAATATACTTGTAAACTAGCAACTGATTATATAAAGATTATATAATTAGCAATAGTGTAAAATAATGAACACAAAAATCATGACATTAAAAGAGAGCGGAGTCATCTCACATATCAGAGAATTCGCAACAAAATCGGTGAAGAATATATTCATGTACGTTCTTTTTTTGCAATACAGATATTATTCTATTTTTTTAAATTACGTATCTTACATTTTTCGTATGGAAGTTGTCCCTCAAGATTTGGGAACCATTTTATATCTATTTGTATGTTTCTACACAATCCTTTAAGGGCACCGCAATACAAAAATTGAACTAAATGACAAATTTGAATATTATACATTATCATAATAGATTATTTGTATAATTAATATAATTATGTATGTTTCATCTAAACAAACGTAACATGTAAATGACAGAGAGTTCGACGCTTTTGGTATTTTATCTATTCAGTAAGTGGATATTCAATGTTACTTCTGCAATCTAGGTATTCAGTTACTGAGTAGTAAGTGTTTTCCTACAAGGAAATTTAAATTTTTGAGGAATTTACCTGCATTTGGCTCGTTTTTAATGTGGTTAGGTAGCTCATTATAGATTCTTATTGACATCGGGTAGGGACCATTTTTGTGCATTCCTAATTTTTATGTAATTTAAAATAGATTTTTTGAAACGATATTCAAAGCGACGGGGCATATCTACAATTTTAAGGTAAAAATCAGAATATGATTTTACAAATTTGCATATTTCAAAAATATATGGTATAATCTAATGCAATATATTATTATGGTCAAAACACTCAAATAGCACAACTATGTACCTGAATGAGATTAAATAGATTTTAGACTTATACATATTGGTATCTATACCAATATATTTAAGTAGTATAGACGGTACGAATTGTAATGTTTTCTATCGGATGTTGATGTAGTAGTGAGGCAACGAGGTGAGCATTAGATTTACTTAGGATATGTTGAAACGCGTTTCGAATGGCAGGTTTGCGTATAACGCTGTTGAAAGTGCAAATATACCTTGCGCAGCTAGCTCAGTTTAACTTAATTATACTCAGTATTAGTGTGTATAAATAAATATGGTTGCCAAAAACCTCCATGAGAGGACGTGTTTGCGAGTAGTAGTGGGCATAGGGATGTATATCGGCATTCATTATAAACGAAAAAAACCGAAAACTAATTTATTAAACAACACGACACCTAGACGAAAGTTTAAATATTAGGAAAATGTCTTAGTATACAAAGGAACTCTTATGCAACGTACTAACTCACTATGTAGCAAATAACGATATTGAATTTCCAGTGCAGTGCCTACCTATCACGCTGCATTACCGCTATCACCTGTAATTACGTCTAATATTATTTTTCTTTACCAGATGGCCAGGAATTGGACTACTACTCGATGCCGGTACTCTCCGAGCTGGACGACTTTGATCTCTGCCTACGGAACCCTGGCGCGGTCTACTGCATCGTTGATATGGAGTTGATGGAAGATGAAACACCGCTGTTTCAATTCATAAAGGTATACTGATTTCAGTTCAGTACTAATATTACAACTAAAATGGTAAGGGAGCATCTTGTGTCTTTCGTGTTTTTTTTTATGACGGGCCACGTCGTTAGTAAGTTCTATACAAAATTCCTGCTTATTTTCGAAACAAAAAAATAGGAGAAAAAATATTTTTCATGAATGTTTCCGCTTCAATTTAACGAATTACTTTCGTGCTTTATACATATGATACACTCCGATAATATGACATTATAAACCGCAAAACTTTACATTAAAAAAATCATGTGTTAACATTTTTCAATATTTATTTTTTATAACTTCTAAGATAGAGACACTTCCAATTTTTTGACTTATAATGAATAGCATTTTCAATGAGCTATAAGATATATTTAAGTCAAGCATCTAGCATTGGTGCATCATAAAAAAAGTAACGCTCAAGTCAATCGTCCCCGTCACTATTTTCATTAATTACTGTACTTAAGCCATTTTTAAACAGATTTCCTTTGACCTTAGAAGGAATTCTATCTCAATATCAGTACCTTACGCTAGCACACAACAATGATGCCAAATCACCTGCGTTTAGAATTCATGTTTGACTTTTTCAGCTATGCTCATATGGATATAGTGAAAAAAATCCTTTTCACAGGCCATAGGAAATTTAATAATTTGCATTGGCAAATCTTACAAACTTTGACAGGGAATAACTTACTTCACACTTTTTATAGTAAAGTAATTGAGGTGTGCAATAAAGAGTATTTGTATTGTATTGTATTGTAAATATTGAAAATCATCCCATACAATCGAATTGAGATACTTTTTACTCATTGACAATCAGTTGATTTAAGCTAGATGATAATTTGTTCACAGAATTTTTCGGCCAACGTGGCGAAAAATTACAAGCACTCGAAGCTCCACCGTGGTGTGTGTGGTAACCAGCACTGTGGCCTCAATCTCACACATGCGACAGCAGGAGAGTCCACCGCCCTCGCCTTGAAGGACTGTCTCAACGCATCGATACACCGGGGCTATGGATTGCAGGTAAAAACTAGAAGGACTTGCAGCTTCATCAGTGTGTGCGGTAACTAGCACTGCGGCCTCAATGTCACACATATGACAGCAGGAGAGTCCACCGCCGTCGTCTTGAAGGAATGTCTCAACGCGTCGATACATCGAGGCTATGGGTTGCAGGTAAAAACTAGAAGGACTCACAGCTTCATCAGTGTGTGCGGTAACCAGCACTGCGGCCTCAACCTCACATACGCAGCAGCTGGAGAATCCATCGCTCTCGTCCTGATGGAATGTATCAACGAGTCCATGCTTTGGAATACAGGTGACTCGAACTTCCACCGCAAGATCTGCGGCAGCCAACACTGTGGCCTCAACCTTTAAGAGGATTGTGTAGTATTTTTTTTATACAAAAATCAGCAAAGTTTTCCACCCCCTAATCCTGAACCGATTTGCATGATTTTTGCAAATATTGTAGATATCATTAGATAATAGGTTTCTACGTTTTGTTTTTTTTTTGGAAAAAGTGTATATGTGAAAATAGGGATCCTTAAACATTCATTTTTTGACTCGAAAACTTCCTCCTAGTTTTTTAATATTATTTCATAAACGAGGAAAAAAATACCAAAAAAGCAAAAGGAATACCAAAATACCAAAAAACCTAGTTCAGGATGCAAGGAATCGATCAAGAATAATATAGTCTTGCCGCCCGAAACACTAATTCTATGTGAAATTAGACGCCAAACGGCCGACGGCGACGACTCTCTCTATCGCACGACGACAACATTATTTGCCTTGACTACAGTTCTGTATTTTCATTTTAGCATCTAGTAGATTTCTTGACACATGAATAAGCCTACGGCTACAAACGAATATTAGATTGTATGACAAGGGTCTAAAATGAGGCAAATCGCCAGAAGATAGTTATTTTCCTGAACGAAGTGAGAGGTAATATGGCTTTTTTCACTTCGATTGCGAGAAAGCAAATAAAAAAGGTCAACCACCCAAAATTAACAATAAATTCCATGGCGAACATATATAATTTGGCCGCATGTTTTTTTTTCTAAACTGCTTTAACACACAAAACATACTCATACTCATTTTATTGATAAAATATAAGACACCGAGGTTCGCAGGTAACATTCAGGTGCAAAAAAAGTTAACTGACCTTCCATTGAGCGCTTTAAAGTGTCGCTCAACCGATTTAATCACTTTTTTAATTATTGTGAAATATGGACTACCTACTACAAACTTAATATTTAGACTCTTTAGAGAAATGAAAAATGTTTCCTGATTGATCGATTTTAGAAAAGCTATATTCTGGTTGGTTAATACCCAATACCAAATATTTTTTAGCGTTAAATTAGTTGTCTGTAATTGGTGGATTATTTTGATCGGTCTTATTAAAATTTATTGCAAATCATAAATATGTATTCATGTTTTCCCTAGCAGTTAAATGTACTACTTTAGCCCCGCTTAAAGAGTTTAATATGACACACTTTTCGAGCATAAGGAGTGAAAATACAATCGTCAGGAATCAAATTTTCGATCGATTTCGAGGAATCAGTCCGTCTAGTAAACCAGAGATTTATACTTCCGTTCCTAGTCTGAACGGAAGTGAACACATTTTTTTCCTGAGCGTTAAAAAGTACGAAAATCTTTTAGAGCCGAATTTAATTTAACAGGTGGAAACCCTGTCTGTGCGCTACTGCAAGACACAATCCGACAGCTTGCCCATCGACGCGCTGGACTGGGTTGTCGGGGCCATCTTGCTGGTCATTCTCCTCACCAACATCGCCTGCTCCGCCTACTACTTCCTTTGGCCAAGCGAGCAGATCGAAAGTAGGTGCCTGTCTTTTTCCGTTACTTTCGAAGAATGTCTGTTTATATTTATAAGTCTAAATTCAAATATTTGTGCTGCGAGTAGGTTTTAAGAGCTCTTTTACTCGTAAAATGTCAGTTTACAATGAATGAATTATTTATTTATTTTATTAAGAAATAATAATACAACACAAACAAGTACATAGACCCACAAAACCGTTTGCACAGTTTGACTGTGGGATCGATCAGTCTCATCTCTCTTCTAACAGTAAATTATTTTATGAGTTTAACAAGGCAACTTTATATATTATGATTCTACATCTAGGTACAATAGTTTATTTTACAAGTTTAATAAGGTAACTATGTAGCTTTTTACTAAGTTTAGCTTTATTGGCTAAGAATGAAGTGTTATGATCCCAAGTTACGATGCAGACTTAGGGTGGGTTGCACCAACCGCCTGTAATCTTAAGCGGTGTTCGTTAAAATCTGATTGTATGGGTAGTTTGCCAAGCTTCCATGGTATGACAGCTACCGGCGCCATATTTGACGATGAACGGCCTGTGATCGTATGTTGGTGCAACTGACCCTTAAAGGTCTGCAAGAACACACTTAGGGCTATAAAGCCAGCAGAACTCCACAGCGTATTGCACCCTCCCGGGCGGCAGGAGCGGTCAGCCCCAAGCCGTGTGACAACCGGGACCGTCGATACGAAGCCTCACTGACAGGAACACAGTCACCCAGGGGTCAGAGGGGGGACCTGGATGTGTCACTGACACGATTTCCGGGATTCTGACCCTATCGTTGGTTCGCCTTGCTCACACACCAATAACGAAGCATTTTACAGATAACAAGTTCATGATGGCATTCTGCGTGCAGAAGAACTGGAAAGCCCTGAAACATGGCGGCAGCGCCGAGGGAGGCGTGTTCAAGTGCTTCCAGGCTATGAGGTACGTCTGAAAACAGCTACTTTCAAGAGGAATGATAGCGTTAATGTTATGTTAATGTTTGGTCATTTATTCAAACTGACCCGCTCTGAATGCCAGTCCGCGCCCCCTAGGAACGTAAAATTGTATGGAGGTGAGCGCATTATGCTATGCCGACCCCACTTTTTATCAATAGTGGCCGGAAAGTTGAAAGCTCATAGATTACAACGTTGAAATAAGTTTGGTAGGACAACGTCATACTTATCGATATATACCGTCACTATTAATTTTTTTCTACCCCTGGCAACATCTTATCTGTTAGTTTACTTCGCCTAATTGTGAACTTCACCTTAAACATCCAAACATCTAAACTTTCGCATTTATATGAGTAGGAAGTAGGATAGGATTAACAACGCATGATCGTAAACTGTGATGTTAGCTCTGACTGACGGGTAATAATAGTTACGTATAGTTAGTTACTTCATTAACGTGTTCGAACCATCATTAGTCATTAGTTATGGTCAGATATTAAATGATTTATACGTATATCACAGACATATTCGCGAAAGCGTTGGCTACGGGTGAGTATTCAGCAGATCTGTGTGGTTAACGGAGCGGTTTGCAAGGTAAAATCCAGCAATAGCATCGCTGTTAGTTGGTTTTTTGTCGCCTGCTCGTACATCTCTGCTAGCTCGCGCAGGTCTGGCGGAGACTCATTATGATTTCTACAAAAATAAAATAGCTAGGAACTTTTGTTTTTCACTTTAGTTTTTTTTTCATCTTTTAATCAACAGGCAAACGGTCCCATTGCCCCACACTGACCCAATACTGGGCAATCCTCCTACAATCATGTAAATAATGCATACAATAGGTGAACATCACGAGTGTCAATTATGGGAATTAAACACGCAATATATTCGCTGGTTGAGGAAATTAAAATTTATAATTTACTAGCGGAATCGGTTGACGTCGTCCTGCCCGGAAAATCAGCGCCACCTACCGGGTCTAATTGTATTTTCAAACTATCCAGGAACTCATTGAAATATAAACACAAAATTTCATCCAAATCGGTCCAGCCGTTTATGAGGACAGGTGATAAACACACGTAGTTACAAAATAATTATATATATCAAGAAGATAATGCCTGATAACAGGTAATAAAATTAAGTAGGTAAGGTGCATGCCATATGTATATTAGGTACCTTATTCCATATAAGATCCATATAAGACTAGTAGGTATAATAAGCGCCTAATTTATTTATAAAATGATAACATGATAAATGATAATGTCACCATAATATAATGATAATATGTTAGCTGGAAGAGATCCCTTAAAGGCCTTTGTACAAATATCTACTATTAAATTTTTTCTAGTATGTACTTGATTTGTGCAATAAAGTGTTTACTACTACTACTACTATATCGTACCGTTTGCCTAAAACGGCATACTAAGTTGCATTTTTAGTCATCGTAAATCATATTAATGTATCACGTTCTCCACAGATTTTACACCATGGTCATGATCCTGGGACTCCACTCTATGATCTTCATAGGGTACGGCTACACCGCGAATCCTGAATTCATTGAGCAAGTAAGTGCTACATACAGATAATAGAGTCACTGACACCAAATTAAAATAGTACATTACTTACAAGGGCGGTAAAACAAAGAAAGTCTCAGATCGCTGGTATTTGATATGCGACATGGGGCTTTCTTTATTACCGCCCGTGGCAAGTACAAAATTTTATTTCACCCCTGCCCAGGAAGTGGGATTTTCTGCGCGCGAAGCGTGCGGTAATTGCCAGTTTATGGCCAGGTGTGACATAAAAATTAATATATGAATTATAATTATTTAATTATTTTTTATATGAATTTTGTATGAAAATTAGAATCAAATGGTGAAAAAAGCAGCCTAAGAGAATAAATAATCACAAAGTTATAAGTGTTTAAAGTTTTAGGAGGGGGCATCTCCAGTCCCTTTTGCACAAAACCTGCCTTCGTATGGAACGATCGTCATTTACTTTGACGCTAGAGGATTGTGACGTCACATCTGCAGCGCTTTCTCTCTCTAACTAGCAACATCAAAACAGTTCTAACTTCGTAGTTTTTTGATATTAAGATAGGATTTCCATCATACGACATATTTTTTGGTCTTGTTTCTTTTTAAAATAATAATGAAATTGATACAAAATACTCTATTATAATACCAGTCTCAACTACACCATTTTTACTTACTTTTCAAACGTAGGCACAGCGTGATTACTATAATGTGATTATAGTTATTATATCCTTACTGCAGAGGCCAGCACGTAATTGAATCTTATTGACTTGAGGATTCCAATAGTATGTAGAACCGATGGCTGCAATTGAAAACAAGTTTCATGAGTTTAAAACAAAACTCGTGTAAATGGCTTGGTATTAAAAGAATGTACTTTTTCCTACAGTAAAAAGAACACAATAAAATACAAATGTTCGCAGGAAAACCATAAATTTTCCCACGCTCCCGGAAATTCAGGAAACGATTGGAAATTCCTAGCTATTTATCATGGAGCTTCCTCTCGATGTAGTGTTCACACGATAATTGCTGCTCGGTTTCGTTTTAAACTCACCGGGTCAGAGTCGACAGAAATCGTGCAGACGTTCTGTCTGCACGATTTAGTGCCAAGTCACTTTTGATTCAATAGCGAATAAACATACGCAGTTAGTCCAGCTAGCAGTGGCGGCGCGTCGAAAATATTTTTTAGGGAAGCCGGAAATTATTTGCCTATCTTAAACTTCATTAACCGTACTAAAAGAACTAGAATGGAATAAAATGAACTGAAAATTAGGCAAGCTGGTGGGAATCGAGTTGTATGGACGCTCCGCCACTGCCAGCTAGCAAGTATTACAACCCAAGTCGCCCATAACGTCACTCACTTACGGACCCAGACGACGTAATCACAGTGCATTGAAAGATGGAACGCTGCGCTTACGGCTTCCAACTCAGACACGACGCGTACACTTACGCATTCCCGCCGGCGGGGACGTCCACCGCGCGACCGCGACAACACAGACACACATAGTCCTTATTCGTCCCGGTACCGCCGCATACCGGATAGCATCAACCCGACCTAGCTGAGTTTCTTGCTGGACTCTTTTTATTATGTTAGGTTTAGTGAACTAGCGACAAAACTCCCGTTGAACCAATCTCACTGGTGTCCAAACTCTTAGAGTATTTCAGTGTTCAAACCGTCCCGCCCGCGTGGTCGTGTCGGAGGTTTCCTCTAAATGTTCCCTAGGCGACTCTCCAACCGCGCACACCTATCGCTTTATTAGGCGTGGCCTATCCTATAAAACAACAGTCTGGTTCATTTAAACTCTAATTTTAAAGTGAAGGCACTGGTTTGACTGAATTGGCAAACGACAATGAGTGTAAAAAAATGTTTGTTCTATGCGACTCGATATTACAAACATAGGTGTTTTACATAGCAGTTAGATGCTAAAAATCTCTAAATCGACAATCTTTCTCCTAGATTTAACTTCGTTACCAATACTTTTTTTAAACAGAATCATGCGTCGTTTGAATATGAAACTGTCATTTTTGTCTAAGGTTAAAGAGACTGTACAGTTATCGGAACAGTGCAAGTGAAATGGCGTAATACCAGGGCCGTGGGCGCTCGGGCAGCGAACCTGTTTTGTCGACACACTACCCTCGCGGGCCACGCAGTACTCGATAGATCTTAAAAATTAATACCTACAACCTATTCATCGTAAGATATTATTAATTTAATGTTAACTGTGAATCATCTAAACGTGCGTCATAGTTTCACACTGCTCATCCTTAGTATAAATTATTTTCAGTATAAATATTTAAAAAGTAGTTAGTTCGAGGAATGCTTATTGTAGCAGTTGCATTAATGAGGTCAGTAAAGTTGGTACCTAATATTTGAGCAAATTATTATGCCACCTTCGGGATTTTTAAAAGAGCTTAGGCCGCGTTCATTTTAAAGCTACATGCTGCACTACGCGATGCGCAACCATCCAGGCGAGTATGATGTTTCCCATCTGCACAGGAGCTGGCTATAGTCGTCGGACAGTTTGTGCGTCACCTACAGCATGTGGCCAGTCTGAAATGGTAAAACAGCAGATTACAATCAGTTACTTTTTTAAACGAATATATCTATCCGTTCACCATAGAGACAGAATTTATGAAATTCCAATGCGTAGCCTTAAAGGTATAAGCCGCTGACGTTGTGGCCCAAAGCGCTAATCAGCGTCGACGAAATGTCGTTTACATCACTACATTTTCGTAATCATTGGATTGACAATTTTCTGGCGCTCCTTCGTAGGAGGTATTTGCTAATTTGTAAGGTGAGCAAAAGTTTTAACAGCAGTTTTCGTCAGGTTTTCCAAGTACTGGTAATTTCTTGTGAAGTAGCAATTAACATAGCAATACACACGCACATGCTTTCACTATATGGTCATAGTACACCATTTAAATACCCATCACGATAAATTCTAAACTCTCAAAAGTATATATAATAAGATATGAAATTACAATGATTCTAAAAATTATTGAGCGTCCAAGAGGCCAAGAGTCCGTTTGTTACAGTAAAAAATAAATTCTATTATAACTATGTACCGAAACGCAGTATTTACGACCATAACAGCAATTTACTTATTTTTTAGTACAACGGCGGGTTCAAATATCTGTTTGTAACATCATAATGTAGTGTCAATTTGTAAGCTTTTGCGTGAAACATACGGGACGTACGAAGATAATTAAGATCTTGAGTTTTCTACCAGGACAGAGTAATAATATAGTAGTTTTTGACTTGTAAAAGTGCCATTGCGGCCTAATTGCAGAATAAAGTTCATTTATTTCATTTATAGAATATTGTAAGAATGAACATCGGAGCTTTCATCTGAACAGGCAACAATTCTAAAGAGCTCAGCGAATTCTAAAGCAGAAGAGCTTCTAAAGAGTCTCTTTGTGATTCTCTTGGCAGGAAAATCCTACACTTGCCTAATTTTTTCGTTAAACTGGAACAAACTAAGTAAAAGGCTATGAAGAAAACAGCGAAAGTAGAAGTCAAACAATGTAGCTATTGTTTGTTTTACAGCTGCTGTTACTTGAAATTAACTTAATACCGAAGGATACAGGAAGTTAACTACAGAACAACACGGTATGAATATTATATGCAGTCTCTTGCTCTTTTCCAACGTAAATAGGCTAAGGCGAATATCACTGGCGGTCGTTGGACCAAAACTATATAACTCGTTCTCAGTGGAGATTACAGAATCAAAACACGATAGACAATTCATACACAAACTTAAAACGCTCCTAACCGACTTGGCGTGTTATACTGTCGATGAGTTTTTTGATAGGTGTCGATGACCCAATCTGAAATAATTTAATTAATTATAAATACATTGTAAATAATGTGAATATTTATATAACCAGTTATACAACTTTTGACATGTAAAATACTAAATTTTATGAATAAATATCTGAATCTGAATCTGAATATCAAACTAAGTTATGACTCTAAACTAGTCTACATTAGTTTTGGATTACTAACTTACGCTATATTGCTGTTTTTTAACTTATATTCGTTCTTATAATGGCGCTAATAACTAAATACAAACATAAGTTATCTAAGATTACAAGGAACCGTGCGTAATAATTTTCGAATTTGAAAAAAACTGTCTCTTTGACAGAAGGTTACAAAATATAGGATGTAACAAAATGTAACGACAATGTCAAGCGCATACGTTTAGTAACAAAACGGACAAGTTAGACGTGACGTAACTGTTCTAACACCACTTCAGTAAACTTAATCTGGCACTTTATATAAAACTCCCTTTTATTTTGACACATAAATGGATAGGTAAACATGTAGACTATCTCGTCTGAGTTCAAGGTCGCGCAAGTCTGAAAGGTTAGCATACGCTGGGACGAATAATACACCCATATGGAAATGTCAATGACACGTTGCATTGCACCGTAAGGCTGAACACAATTGGATTATTCGAGTTACTGTGTCAAACATTTGCTGTTAATGCAGGTAGGTATCGTATTGTAAATGAATGTAATAGTGAGACAACGAGGGTGCCACCCCGCCCGCCCTCGTAAAAAAAATCCTTCAGAGAGTGCTATATAGAGAAAATGCAGAATGTGGTACGCAGTACTTGTGTTATTTACTGATACAATTGTTTTATTTCATGGATGCGAATGGGATGCAACAATTGTGTAGCACGACGAATCGTACACATTTTTCTTTGTGCGTAAGCTCTATAAATTGAATCGACATTATGTCACTCAGATAATTGGCATGTATAATCTACAAGCATAGCTTTACCGCAATCGTGAGATGAAAATACTGTAGTCAAAGTGCTTTGTAATCAGATAATGGTTCGCTGAACAAATTGTTCGCTTACCCCCGCCAGCTCTCGAGCTCGCTACTCCAAACTTTGTTATTAGCATATTTTTAATTGCTTCGACTTCAATAAGCCAGTTCTGAAAGTACTAAACTAAACTAGTTTAACAACGTTTTTCGATAAAAGGCTGAATGAGGAAAACAAAATGATGTATCCCCCTCTTAAATTTAATATTCAATGTAATACTCAAACAGCTTTTTTTATTTACTGGCTGGCATTCACATTGACATTACTTGTTCACAAGTCATGTCAATGACGTAGTTATCTATAATTTATTTTTACTTCATAACTATTTTGCATCACTTACTAGGATAGTGGTTTTTGGGCGATAGATAGAATATTCCGATAATAAGTATATAAAATAATTATTTTTTATAAACTTTATTACTTCTGTTGCACGTACCTATACTAAGGATCCCACAAATTTGTAAGATAAAAAAATAAGCATACTCCTACCTTACTTGGTGTTGTTAATTTGTAGATTTTTTTAATGTTAAAATTAAGTGTATACCTCTCTGTTTCACTGTAGGTAATAGTTTTCTTTATTTCTTGGTTTTTCCGAGAATGCACTCAATCAAACTTTGCAAAGTTGAGTGATAAATTATTTTAAACACACGAACCGAATCATGCCCACAAAATCGTGATGTCGAAACAAGCGGGTCCGTTATTCGACATAATGGCGGCCTTGACCGGAATGCGCGGGCAATGGCTCTGTTCGTGCAGGGTTCCATGGTACCGAAGACCTTTGGTTCGACCCTACCGGGAAGATTCAAATACAAATACAAAAAAATCTATAGTAAGTATTAAAAAAAGACGTTGAAAAATCGGTGTGAGCACAGCGCTAAGCTGGTTTTAAGCCCACCCGTAGTCTGTGAGTTGGTTTCGCACTAAAAAAGGGTTATAAAATTAAATTAATTACAATAACAATATAATTAATATAAAGTAGGCTGTATTCCTCGTGTAAGGATTTGTATCATTGTGTACCTAGTTAAATAGATACTCGTAGTAAAGCATCCAATTATCACAACAAAAAGTCTGTGCCCGAAGAAGAGTTGGGACAATTGCATACCTAAAACGTAGTGATAATATTGTTTTCGCTCATACCTACGCTTCTAAAGATCGCACGTATGTATGTTCACGATCCTAACAACATCAACTAAATTAACTACCGACCATTTTAATAATTATTATATTACGGTCAGCATAATGGAATACAATATAGACAAAAGTCTAAAATTAAGGCACCTGCAGTAGAGTTCATAAATATTATGTGCATATCCAAAGTTTGAAAAATATCTGAGCAGTGAGCAACCTTATGCACTTAATAATAAAGTCATAATCACTTTGTCTGTGCACATATTTTCGGACTCTAGTGTACTTACTCAATATTCCCGGTAAGAACAGAACGGCTCGTTCATGCATAGCGGCTGAATTAATCTGGTTTTTGTGTGAATTAGGTCTAGGTACATATTAACATACTTGCGTCTAATTTTAAAATTAGTGGTTTTATTAAAATATTTTGCAATATCAAAGTAAAAACCGCAACCGACCTCTACATTTAAAATAATTACCTAAATTAGTTACTCTGTTATTGTTGAAACTTTACCCTAGTAATTTTAATGTAATTCGGGATTGTGCTTTTTATATATTACAAAATACTCTCTTTATTGCACACCTCAATTAAGGACAAGGCAGTACAAAATCACAATGAATATATTTGTTATTATTATTATTAATAAATGCTGCCTGCGTGTTTGGTATGACGCCACGGCCCTCTGTAGGTAGATACAATTTCGCTTATTTCGATTCAATTTCGTTAATTTTAGGTTAGCTTTAGTTGCGTGTCTATTAGTCATCTTATCTTTATTTTTAGCAGAGTTGTTACTTCAATCGTAATATTGTTAATTTAAACTTACACGATTTTCACACATTATTATAGGAAAACGGGACTTAATCGCGTAGAAACGTCGGGCAAACCTTGAAAAAGGTAATTTAATTAGTATTGTATGCGATTAACTACCGTTTTTCAATAATAATACGTAATATTGTTGTTGTTATATTTAATGAAATTTGATATAAGTTCTGGTATTTTTATACCATGGCGATGGTAAACAAGCAAACGGCTTGGCTATGGTAAGAGGACATGTGGCCTATGGACGCTTGCGACACGAGAGGAGTGACCGACGGTTTATTGGTATGCGGATTCTTTTTTTTGTTTTGAGCCTGACTGTGGCTTTATAGGTCGAGCCCAATAAAACGATAGGAGTGCGGGGTTGGAGAGTAGCCAGTGCCTTTACCATGAGTTTGCATGACCTTACTCGCTAGCGACTGCGTAAACGATTTAGTATGCCGATTCTTAGTTCTATTGCGTAACCGCCGGAGGCGCTGTACTTTTGCCAATACAAATTTTTACGCAGTCGCTAGCGAGTACGGTCATATAAACTCATGGTAAAGGAACTGGAGAAAATCCAGACGAAAGATCCGACACGATCGCGCGGGAGGTTTAAACACAAGAGTTTGCGCTCCAGTGAGATTGGTGTGTGGATTCGTGTTGTAATTTATATATTAGTAGATAAATTTTGGATGGTAAATTAATTACTTTCCTATAAAGAATGGTTACAAGTGGAAACATCAGCGAGACTTGGTGAATTGATTTCACTCTAGTTTATTTAGGGAAGGCCTTAACAGATTTTTTAGTTATCAGCAGTACATATTAAAAAGTAGGTATATTTATCTTATTCCACGGAACCCTCAAAGAGTACATATTCGAACATCACAACTGGTTTTAAAAGTAAAGGTCAATAGCAATAATAACAGCCAACTGTCGTTAGTTGTCAAACTTTTGCACTTACCGCGAAGGCGATTTTTGACAAAAATTCAGCTGATACTTAAATCCACCTGAGTTTAACTTCGAGAAATATACAATACAGTACTTATCTCACGAGTGCGGGTTAGGCATAATTTTATTTGTGATATATAAGAACACATAGACAATGTGAACTCATAGCTCCTACACTGACGTATACGTAGACAATGTGCATGTGTAGCTTCAACACAGCCATGGCTCACCCGCGTTCGTGAGATAAAAATAGGTACTGTACTACAATAGACGCCTGTAAGAGCTGGCCATGCTTTTGCTCGAGAACTACATAATTTTGTTTCATAAAGTAACGATACATTTTAATCTGTTAAGCATTTAACATTTTTTTGTTCGTCAGAATCAAAAGTGACTGAGTAGCTATGTACATGATTGTGAGTAGGATAAAAATAATCTAATTATGAGAACGTAAAAGTACAACAAAAAGAAACGCCCCTCAACGTTTGACACATTAAGGGGCTCATAGCTTCCAATGACCTTTGATCTGTAACTCTCCGTTTTCTCCTGTTTTTTATGGCTTATTGTGTTAAGAACAACGAGGTTTACCGAAATAGTATACCATATTGACTTTAAAACGCACTGTATTTGAGATCTATGGCATCAAACTTTGGCAATTTTAGGCCAAAAATCCAGTTTTATGGGCGTAACTTATGTGAAAATGAGTTAAAAATAAAAATCTCCCTCGCATTATAAGAGACGTCAATAATGAACAGTTACATGTACATTTCATATATATAAGTGCACAAACAACGTACTTATATCGAAAATAGAGCTTTTTTGGACCATGTTTAAATAAATCATAAAAAATAAGTAGTCCGTTTTTTCAAAAATCGGTCCTGCAAATGTAGATAAAGGATTGAAGAACTGAAAATCGTTTGTACCATAAGTATATCTATAGTTTTGACGGAGCTATATCAAACTCGTCATAAATCGCTATTGAACACCTTTATTTCTACGAATTAAGATTGAAGGCAACATTGGGATGGTACAGAGTCTGCGTCTACATTAAGCCAATATAGCTAAAACAAACATTGGCAGTGTTGCCTGAAGCCAAAGTAACCAAACCAAACATTGTCAGCGTTGGGCAACACGCGGTACGGCCACGCTCGCCGATTTCTTCACTGCGGGCACGAATTGGGGATAAAACAATTATTCTACGCCTGTGGAAGTTATTAATTACCTTTCGAGGTAATTGCTACTTTGCTATCGAAGCTAATTGGGTATTCTTTTCATGTCAAATATATCCCTGATTTCCTAATATTTATTGACTACTATCGGCTATTTAAATGAGTCAATATACTGAATTATTAAATTGGTGGATGTATATGCCTAAATAATATCCATTAAGACGACTTGGATAGACTTCTAATGTAAAAGTAATGTAAAAGATAACCTATAGACTTCTATTTATATATTGCTTAGTAGACTCCTACTTTCCGCAGCGCCACTAATGTACAATATGTATGTATATTATAATCAGAATGAATATTCTTCGTCAGGCCTGTTCCTCTTGCCACTTCGGTTAAAGTTGGCTCTCACACACCCCCTAGCTATCAATTCACCCGAACGCGGCTGACACCGCCAGACAGTAACTGCATCGTTCCACTAGTTTGTGTACACACGTTATTACATGACGGCGTTGGCGCGCAGAGACTATTCTAACTAGACGTCAGAGCACTTGCTATGCGTTAGAGCGGGATACCCTCATTAGGTGTTTTATATAGTCGTTAAACATCTATTTTGTTAGATAGAGAGCCTTCTGTTCATAAGTACCTACTATTAATTATTTTTCATCTTTGTTAACATGTCTTTGTTATTTCCAGTCCTACAGCGACTTCTTCAAAGCCCTGCTGTTCAACGCGCGCGTGATCGTGCAGATATTCTTCGTAATGGGAGGGTTCCTTATGGCTTACAAGATGCTCGTCTACGCCGAGACTCACCCCTTTTCCCTGAAGACTATCCCTATGGCCCTGGTTAACCGATGGTTCAGGTAAATTTTAAATACAAGATACACGTGAGTAGATCAGCAGACAAGTCAGAGCCTGTACTCCGAACTTCGTATCGTGCCGTCCCTTTCACTTTCGTATTATACAACATATGAGTGAAAGGTACGGCACGATACGAAGTTCGGATTTCGAAGTTTGGAGTAGCCCCTCTGTACGATTTGCGCCGTTCAAACGGCATCGAAGCCTGCACAATGCGGATTCGCAGATCTTCGTCATTGGCAGGTACCTCATGTTCTACTAGATACTCGTCCGCGCCGTGTTACATTTCTTCTTCCTGTGGCTCTCCCCAACAGATAGACCAGATCTTTATGGGCGGGTTGTAGTTTTGTAGTACATTAAATATGACGCCGGCCGCTGTCATCTCATAAAAACTTGATAAATATTATCAAATTTTAACGAACACCGCTTGTCTTGGAATAACCCACCCTAAGTATGGTCGCGTAAGAGGGTTTCAATGGTTAAATCAAGCTTATTTTTTTGTAATTACTTGTAATATTGTGCGTAAATATGTGTATGTATGTTAAAGGAGTAATGTTACGCTTCTGTTCGGAAAGTTCTATTTTCATGAGTAGATGATAGCGAGAGTGTTTTTATTACTGAATCCTTAGAAAATGATTTACTGTTACTTTTATTTTTCATTTATTTTCCTCATAGTCGGAATGAAAAGAGTGTTTAACTCGTGTGAAAGCACCCATTCCACCCTTGAACTATTGGCGCTCTCATTTCATCAGAGCTTCCAAAATATCTCGGGTGAAATGGATCACTTTCAACCCTTGGTTAACAATCTACTATTTCTTTGTAGTTATTAGATGCAAACAGTAATTATTCTGTTTTGCTTTAAAGTATACAAGTAGAAAATGTCTTATAGCCTTAAGTCCGGCTTTTATATTCTTTTGTGATATAACGATTAAATAAATAAATGTCTACATTAAATTGGAATGAAAACAAAGGGCCGTACTAAAATATTAGATATAAATAAACAATTATTTATTTTTATATGGTCACGACACGAGCAACAAAACTAGCATAATAACTTTGCTTTATATCCCAATACAACTACACTTACTACAATTTAATTGAAAATTAATTACCATGAAGCTAATTTACACGTGTTGATAATACTCCAATAAATATAAATTTTAATGAAACTGTTCGCATATGTTAATAGGAATATTAATTTAATGATATTTCAATAATAAAGACCAGTCCTGTGAAATGAAGCCCGGGTTTTCGGAATTTGTTGGAGTTTCAATTTATTTACACTTAGATTATTTGTTTTACCGTCACTAGGTATTAATTATACTTATGATCGGTTTTCAGATTGATGCCAGCAGTGCTCGTGGTGATGGGTCTGGCGATGACGTGGGTACCCCACATGGGGTCCGGCCCCATGTGGGACGCTGTGGTGAAGCGCGAGCGGGACATGTGCCGCGCCAACTGGTGGCAGCTGGTAATCCTGAGCCCCAACCTATTCCCCTTCGAGAACCTCTGTTTGCCGCAGGCGTGGTGAGTACTTATGCAAATGTGATGACGTGTCTGGCGGGGCTGGCAATGAATGGTTGCCAAATGACCCTTGTCTATTATATAAAATATTCCTGTAGTTCCAGTGTACGGATCCAAATAAATATAAATTTAGCATGCGGACCGCAGTCTCCTTGGGAGGAAAAGAACAGAGAGAGAGAGAGAGAGAGAGAGGAGATCATTTATTTGAGAAACAGAGGTGCATGTGATCTTCCATATAAAAATAATTTGAGTCTTACTATACTGTGCCAAGATTGGCGTACACATTTTATTACGTAAAAATATTATGTTGTTTTTGAATTTACGTAAGTCCCGGTTGTGCCCTAAAGGAGCCCGGGGCCTTATTTTACACCTAATGCCAAGATTTGGTGTAGGCTCTAGTTTTACGAAATCGACAGCCAGCTGAACCAATCTAGATATTGGTGTGGAGATAGTTCGAGTCACTGGGAAGGACATAAAATCAATTTTAAAAAACGGGAATGACAAAAAAATAAACAATAGCATACTTTGTTATGTGCCCGGAGATCTCCGGCACTGGGAGATAACGGCTTAAGCCGAAGGAAGTGATTGAGGTGAAGACGGGAGTGGGAGTTTGTTTAGGCGAGCAATAACTAAGCTTATCCCCTTATGAATCGATTAGCATAAGGGGATGAAAGAATTCTATATACAGACAATTGTGCAAGAAAAAAAGCCATATGATATAATGTGACGCAATAAGCTCGTTAATGCCAGTGTTCTAACAGTTTGTTTATTCCCAGGTACCTGGGTACAGACACGCAACTGTTCCTGGTGACGCTGGTGGTGCTACTGGTGATCTGGCGCTGGCCGCGATCCGGGATACCGGTTCTGTCAGTCGTCATGGTCGTCTCGTTGCTCATCCCCTTCCTGCAGAGCTATTTCATGAACCTCATGCCCATCAGGGTCAGCCTGTTCCCCGAGTGAGTAATTAAATATAGTGGTCAACTACTACGTGGAGTCACCAACAGAACCAGAATAGAGAATATGCATATGCATCATTTTTTTCATGATACCATTCGAACTAATTTTTTAGAACAAATGTGTATATGGAATTATGGAACAAGTACAAGTAGAACAACACAAAAGACAAAAATAGATTTCAAAGTATAGCATAAAATCCGAGCCCTCAAAACTTTCCATAATAATTCAGTATATACTATACACCCGTACTACCATTGTATGGAAAAACGAGTCAGTTGTCAGTTGAACATAAGAATCCTGATTGTGGTTTTTAATTTACTTGTAGTCAAAAAAAAAATATATTATTTTTCGAAACTTTCAAGTATAGTTTTAAGATTTTGATCATATTTATGGATTTACTGTTTTTTGACATAATTTGATGCTTAACTATGCACCTCTTATTAATATTCATTCTGTGTGCATATTCTCTATTCTGTTGGTGATAAAAATTCGAGCAGAAGAGTTGAGTATACCGTGCGGATAACTTTAAATGAAACGTAGCCACTTATACCATTTATACATGTGTATTATTGTAAATAATAACCCCTATAGGATAGCGATGGATTGGTAAGTTCGTTCGATCGTTCTGATGTTTTTAAGTGACGTTTGAAACTTTTGTGAATAACTCATATGTTCTTCATTTAATTATGAATCTTATCCTTAGATCAATACGAGACATATTTGGGTATAACGACACGTTCTACCACGCGTACGTCTCTGCTCAAGGCAACTGGGCTGGTTACCACCTGGGAGTGCTCACAGCTTACTTCTACCATAGAGCACAGACTGAGAAATGGAATCTAAGGGAGTCTATGGTAAGCAAATAGATATTTCTAATCCAGCCCACCATTCAGTCAAAAATCATTAAATCTGGATATGGCTTGGGGCACGATATTTTCAAAAACGTTCCAAACGGGCAAACTGAGAAAATCTATTCATTGTCTCTATTACATGTTACCCTTACTTGTTTTTATTGGTAAAGTACAAAGTTTATGTCGTTTTTCGTGCGTAAATTATTATCCTCATATTTTGATTATCCTCTAAAATAGTTAAGTTAAATAGCTGCCTACATGTCGAAACTTCGTTCGTAAAATAAGGCAAAATATTCTCACATCAGCAAAAGAGCGCCGCTGTTTAATAACTACTTAATAACCAACCTGCACCGTAGAAACTTTTAATACCTACATATAGGTGTAAGAATAAAGCCAAGTAGATACTTTCAAAGTCGACCTCGGTAGTTTCTAAGATTATTAGCATTGAAACTTTAGCTTAGTACCTATGACAAGTACCTAAGTTAAACCTTACTCAGTAACTTGAATAACTTTGAAAGCATTATACTTGTTCATAAAATTGGTCCCAATTTAGATTTCAATTGTTTTATAAGAGAAATGTTTTATCTATTCTTCGTTAGGAGATATCTTGACCTATTTTCACTGTGTCTTCCGAAATCCAAGGCAAATAAGTTCTTTATCTATTGTCTATTTTATTGTAATTTATATAAAATGTTTTATTAAAGTTTATTTAATTTCCATCTATTTTAAAATACGATATTTGACAATAGCAAAAGTAAATGTTTTTTAATACCAAATAAAGGTGTCCTCGGGTAAATCCCAATGTCGGGTAATTCCGAAAATAATATAGTCTAACTAAGCGCTTATATTGCTTATCATCATCATCATCATCAAAAATAAATGTTAAAATTTTTGTTGATGTTTGGTAGTGCATCAAAATTAGTTAGACCAGAATTTGTCATATTTTGAATTACCCGGCATTCGGAATTACCCGAAAGTAAAATAAGCTGAGGCTTGATGTTTTACGAGAATATTTGTAAATTTTTTGAAAGTGCGATAGATATTATGACATCGCAAATATGTATTTCTCGATACACTTTATACTAACGAAGCGTTTTGACGTTGGGTTGCTGATTTAACTACGAGTATTAAATACCAATTGTTACAATAATTAACACATAGGCTGGTTACGCGACCAGCGTCAGTTTGCGACCATCAAAAAAATGAAGTTTTTTCAATTAAAGTTTTACACTTTTGCAGACCCTTAAACAGTGAGTCGTAAGTGTCATTTAATGGGAATCCATCTCCTTCTTCTTCTTCCTTTCCTTTTCCCACCCACGTAGAGCCGGGTCTCTTTCTCAATTTGCGCCAGAGTGATCTATTCTAGGTTGTCTGCTTATCAATGTTCAGGTTCTTTGAATGACAATCCAATCTAAGATTATAAATGCAAATGTAACACTGTATGTCTGTTACTTAAACCGCTGAACCGGATGTGTCGAAATTTTGTATGGAGATAGTTGAGACCAATGGGGAGGAGATAGGATAGTTATTATCCCAGGGGAGGTTTAATTTTGTATGGAGATATGACATAAACGAGTTTCACGCGGACGACTTCATGGGAAACAGCAATTCCTTTAAAAGCCGTCGTCTCCCGGCGAAAAAAATAAACAATAGCATTCTTTTGTAATGAGCCCGGGGATCCCAGGGACCGGTAGACGACGAGTTACGAGAAAATATTCTTTCAATTCATCAACTCTTCCCCAAACCGGCACACTAAATTAGCTAATCGACCTATTGACCGTACATATTTTTGCCTTTACGCTTTTTAATATTCTGGCTATGGGTGAGACTACAGTTTGCTATTTAATGTTAATGCTTATAAAACAGTAATGAATTTTATAGATAATTAACAAAATATCTGAGTAATTAAACATTTTGGGCTCTGCCCTGCCCCGGTCCCAGTTTTATTAA
The DNA here is from genome assembly GCA_963556455.1 of Epiblema foenella. Lineage (NCBI taxonomy): Eukaryota > Metazoa > Arthropoda > Insecta > Lepidoptera > Tortricidae > Epiblema > Epiblema foenella. Next base: position 11,310,944 of record OY747098.1, on the reverse strand, counting down.
AGAAAGTGTTCCAATTTGCAATTTTATGTCACCCTATTGTCTTGACGATCTCATTTCGAGATACTCAAGATTCCTGCTAGAGATTCGGGATTGTTCCAACAAAGACGAGCTTGGGCAGAAGGATTAGTGTGTGTTATTTTTCAGTTATTTTCTAAGACCCCGAATCAAAGAAACCATAGCTTATTTATCACAAATATGGATTTTATTTTTGAATAAAACGTCACGTCTTTATGTCGTTGTTTAATAATAATAAGAAAACTGAGCTTAATGTAGCTTCCTTCTGATGCACTTGTTTAAGTATTATGTGAATTGTGTATATCTACATTGATAATGCTTTTTTTGACAAATCGTCATAATTTGATTGGCGCTCAGGAGACGACTGAGGGAAGAAACGGCCGTTAATTTTATTAATATTAATGTATTCTTTAGTTATTCAACAAATAAATTAAACTAGTTGATTGATATGTAATTGAAAATTAAGATTAAGATTGCAAAAAATAGCTAAATTGTGGTCAAATATTCTAAACTTTCTCACATGCGAAAGGTTTCTCATGTTTTTTCCAGTTTAATTTTGAAACAAATGAAATTTTTAACCGAACCTTTTTTTGTATGCAGATTCAGGAGGATAGGAAAGAGTTGAGCAAAATCTAAGGCATTTTATTTATTTTTTTGCAGCTCCTCCGGCTGATGACTTTGGTATCAGTTCCCGTTGGGTGCGGAGCTGTCCTCATGGGCTGGGACCTGCACCACCGCGAGGCCTCCGCCTTCGAGGCCGCAGTATTCAACGCACTCAACCAGAACTTCTTTGCTCTCGCTATGTGCGTGTGCATCATCGGTTGCTTCTACAGGTGCAACAGTGAGTATCAGTTGAACAACCTCACCTTAACTAACCTTCCTAAATTATCTGCTTAAAAGTTTAGTCGTTTGTAGGAAAAAATAAAATTGGGGTTTCGTGGAAAAAGAATCGATGGGAGTTTTGAAATACGATGCTACCAATGTTTTAAATTTGCGTTCATGTATTTGCACTTTAATATTCACACCCATTTAGTATTCACTAATTTTAAAATTAGTAGGTTTAAAATAGACATAAAAGAATTAGGATTTTCAGATCATAGAGGTATCTTGATAACTACACCTTTTGATATACCAAGATTACATAACTGGAACGTCTGTAAAAGAGTTTTCAGTAAGGAAAATATACAATTATTTAGGGCTGAACTCGCTAATATAAACTGGGCTGACGTATTTTCAATCAATAATACGGCAAACGAAAACTATAATCTGTTCGAAAATGTTCTGATAAATTCCTTAAATAACTGCATACCCAAAAAAAACATTAAAATAAAACCTAATAAATCAAAATTAACACCTGGTTTAAAAACAGCTTGCCATAACAAAAGACTCTTAAAGTTGTTAGTATCACAGACGAAGAATCAGATACTAAGAAATCACTATAAAAATTATTGTAAAATACTGAATAAAGCCGTGCATACATCCAAAAAATTTAACAATAAACAAATATTCGAAAGCTCTAATAAAAAAAAAAAATCCATGTGGAAAATAATAAACACAGAAACAAATAAAAATCAAGACCAACATCCATATTAAAACACTCGACGGAAATCTGCTGAGAGACCCAAAACAAGTTGCAAACGTGTTTAATGGCTTTTTCCCCTCCATGGGAAATTCTAAACCTACTTTGATAAGAAAAATAGCTAGTACAAATACAATAAAAAACTCAATTGTCCTAAGTCCTGTCGAACCAAAAGAAATTCTAAAAATAATAAAAAATCTTAAAAATAAATCATCTTTCGGCATAGATGAGATCCCCGCCCACCATAATAAAAAGTTGCGCGGAAATTCTTGCTCTTCTATATTCGAAACTTATCCAGCAATCTTTTTCGGAAGGCGTTTTCCCAGACGCATTAAAATTATCCTTAATAAAGCCACGAAAAGTCCACAAAAAGGGTGAAGTCTCATACCTCAATAATTATCGCCCAGTTGCTCTGCTACCAACATCAGCAAAAATATATGAAACAGCTATGGTAAGACGTCTCTACTCATTTTACGAAAAGTTTAGAATTTTTAACGAAAACCAATATGGCTTCAGGAAAAATCGCTCTACAACCCCCGCTATTTATAAATATGTCCAACAAATTCGCTGACGATATTTCAATATTTTTCCCGTGTTGCAACGTCGGAAATATTGAATATAAATTATCCTCAATCCTCAATAGAATTGTAACCTGGCTACAAACCCATAACCTAGAGCTAAATCTAGGCAAAACAAAAATAATTCAATTTAAACCATATCAAAAATCACCTCACGTGTAATAAATAAATTAAAAAAAAAGTAACATTACCAATAGACGTTAGATATAATAATATAAAATTGGAACACGTAAGCTCGGCAACATTATTAGGCCTAGATCTGGACACAAATATGAATTGCAAGTCGCACATCCAGAAACTCTCAAAAAAACTCTCCTCTTTCATCTATGCCCTTCAACATCTTAAACGTGTAACGGACTTTAAGACAGCGCTCACGGCGTACTACGCATATGCATACTCTAGGCTATCATATGGACTCGTTTTATGGGGAAATAGTAGCGACATAGATAAAATTTTTATTCTCCAAAAAAATGTATCAGAATACTTGCAAATATCGACCAAATGGAATCATGCAAATCTTATTTTATTAAATACCGTATCCTCACCATTGCCTCCATGTATATCTTCGAAGCAATTTGACAGAAAATATCAGAGCCTATACACACCATTAACGGATAACAGGAGAAATAACCGCAATCTAAATAAACTCAAGTTGCCATTATCCAAATTAAAAATAGTTTTATGCAGCCCACATTATATGTCAATTAAAATATATAATCACCTGCCGAATTCCTGAAAAAATATAGAGAAACCTAACTTATCCATACATTTAAAAACCTATCTTATACAAAAATGTTACTATAGTTTAAGGGATTATTATGAGGATATTTAATTTAATTTTATGTTGTAAATTAGTTAAACTTCGAAATTTTTTCAAGATGTATTTAGAATAAGCACTAGTATTTAGTTTAGCCCTCTCATGTTTGCTATGCCCTTGCAGGGCGTCACATGTATACCTGTATTATTATTTTTTTCCACCTGTAATGTGACATGCAATAAAAAATTATATTCTATTCTATTCACTTTAAAAACATTATTGTCACAGTCTTTATGTTATCGGCTTAAGCCTTCTTAACGAGTCGTATAAATGACTTCCTCGCCAATATAAGCCAGTTGTTACCAATCCTTTTATTTGGCTTATAGATTTGTTTATCTTTACCTCTAACGCTCATGACTACAACAGAGATGGAATCAGTGTAACATAGATATTCGATTACTTCTATTAGCCTGATACCTTGGTGCTACCACTTAGGACTACTAGTTGAAATGTTACTCGACGTTGGTCAAGCGCCTCTGCGTATACATATAGTAAAGCTGTAGAGGTTCGAAAATCTGTACATGAAGATATTAGCAAAAACATCGATTGAGGGGTCTTAGAATCGATAACAGACACATTTCAACAGTTTATAGAATTTGTGTCTGTTTGTCTGTCTGTTTATTTGTCTAGGCATCACGGGCAAACTAGGGAATGGATTTTAGTATAACCTTCACTAATAAGTATAATGGATCTTCGGCCAGGTTATAGGCTATAAAAATCAAACAGATTGTGGATAAAAGGGGATGTAAAGGCTTGAAAATTGGTAAGCGAAAAGAAAATAAAAGTCAATCGTCTTAGCTTCAAATTGTAGAAAGTGGCTACTCTTAGAAGGAGAAAAGTAACTTTAGGCAGCATTCTACCTCTCAGTCTTCGGGCTTACAATTTTTTTAAAATTATAGTTGTAAAACTTTAATGTGCGCGTAGGTACTTAAAAATATTACTATTGTTTTAAGCAGTAACATCTGCTAATGGAAATTGTAAATTGAAGTTAAGGAAGCTCAAGTCTTTTTGGTAGATGTGTACGCCTCCCCAAGGCTTTGTAAGAGAGAACTGGTTGAAGGATTTGGTAACCGAGTGTGATTGTTCAAACAGCTCAGTTAAAGCGATTGGCTGCGTAAGTCAGAATATCACAGGCTCGATTGTACGTTTTAGAAAGTGTTTCTTCAGTTCATATTCATAAAATACTTACTATAAATTTCTTACAGATATTTTGAGAGGGTGCTTAAAACTCTTGTAAACGTGTTTGTCTTTGTAAACTACAAGTACCTATAAAAATATTTTGGTAGTAAACCCTCATAATAGCCTTCATTCACTTGTTCACAGAGATCTACACCGGTGCCGTAGAGTGGGGACCGCTGCAGCCCCTTGGGCGCATGTCCTACTGCGCGATGTTGCTGCACGCGACCGTCCTTCGCACGTACGGCGGACAGATGCGACGCTCCTTCTACGCTACGGACTATACTGCCGTGAGTAGTCAACCAATAAGTATATTGGGGTCAAAGAGATCTACATCGTCGGAGTATATGGGGCCGGCTGCAGATGTTACTTTCTTTGCACGCTACAGTAAGGCGATACTGAAGGTAAATCAAGTAACTAGTATAGACCACGGTTATTAATAAAGCAAGGCAATGGAAATCGTACTTCGCAATTTTGCTGTACGCAACCGTTTTCCGCACGTACGGCGGACAGATGCGACACTCCATCTACGATTATACTGCCGTGAATATATTTAATAAACTCTTTCGCTTGAAAAAAAAAACCGATTTCAATTTATTACTTCGCCGAGACCAGAAAACACCGAAAAGCCATTTTTTTGGAGTCGATTGTTTCTTTAATCATTTTTTTTATTTCAGTCACACTTTTTAGTGTGTCATTACCAGAATGCATCTCATGACAATAATACAACGTCTTAATCAATCAATCAATTATTTATTTCTCATTCTGCGTTGTAGCATTCTGTACTGTAGTATCTTAATTGAAATATCTTAGCGCTAACTATGAAACACTAGGATTTTTGGATGACCATGACCATCCGTGGTACACCAAATGCTTCTTTCTGAGTGCAAATGCTCGACGTGTTACCGAAAATACTAAATTCGCTATATGTTTCCCTTGAATTTTTGAGGAGTTTTCTCAATTCCTCATCTCGCGAGATCTCGGGTAAATTTTTCGGGATACTATTAATACCCTTTGTTTTTTAAGGAGTCATTTTCAAAATCACTCGTCTTAGGTAACTACTTCCTAATTCCTTTGAAATATGTTTATTATTTTGATTACCTAATTTACCTATGTTAATTTCCTTAAAATCTGATAATTATTTTTGGTTGGTAAGATTAAAGAATAAAGGTTTTTATTTTCTTTTGAGTAATATGTTATTTTACTTAACCTCACTATCACAAACAAGCAGTTATTAGCTTTTTTAGTCATCCAAATTTATTAATTTTTTTAAACCTAGACGGGATGCCGAAAATTCCGGGATCCCGCGGGATTGATATTTCTAATCCCACGGGATCTCGAATTTGCAATCTCGAGTCGGGATTGCATTCCCTAGTGTCAGGTTTACGCTAGGTAGATTTAACTGTAATTTTTAGTAATGAAAATGATATTTAAATCTACCTTACGCGCGCTCAATAACATTACGTAATCATCCCTCTGGTATATGGTATATGTAATGTAATGTAATGGTAACAAACAAACAGATATTATTTTTGCATTTTAATATTAGATTATAATAAAGTTTAAGGTACAAATTTCAAATTAAATGGAAAAATTAAAAAGATTATACTCTGAGCAGGATTCGAACATTTCGAACCTGCGACATTCTGGCATTCGCAGCCAATCGCTTTAGCCACTGAGCTACCGGAGCAACCATGCTCGCCCCCCAAATACCTCAACCAGTTTCCTCTTACAACGCCTTACCTACCATTTTCAGATCATGTTGTTCGCCGGAATTGTGACCACGACATACCTATGGTCCCTTCCTCTATACCTGTTTGTGGAAGCTCCAGCTTGTGCCCTGCAGAAGTTCCTGCTGGGGCCGAAGAGGAGGCCCAGGAAGGAGCAGGAAGCCAACGGCAATGGCCAGGTCAAACCGGGCCAGTCTACTATGTCTGTCTCGACTGTGTCCACGCATATTTAAGTCTGAGTAGATTTTACAGGGCGAAATTAAGTTTGCCATTTGTAGGGGGATATTTTTATGTATGAAAAAAAATCACGAATAGCTAACAACGAAAGCCGTAAGTACTAAAAATTAGGCCTGTTGTTTGCCTCTACTCATTGTGTTTTTGTACTGTACTATGTTTAATTGAGGTGTGCAGTATAGAGCATTTTGTATTGTATTGTATTACGCGAAACGACACAAAATACACAGTTAGAAAAAAAATTACGTTACATACAATGTCCACCGTATTCAGAGTAACTCAAAAATTCGGAAATTCCTTGAAGTGTATTTATAACACTATCTTTTTCTCCCTCTGAAAAAAAAAACAGTGATATACGATAATGTGGGAAGAAAAATCTTATCGCAATGTATAATAACTTTAAAAGATTAGAATTTCCCATACACACTAAGGTCGCTACCAAAATAACTATGCGCTTTTATCCATTAGTGTATTTTTCCTGTGTACGTTACAGACGTTCACGACACAGAAATGTTTCTGCAAGTTCTTGACTTACAATAAACGTAAAGTTATATACTCATTTTTTACTCGTTTTATATTCATCGTACTCGCGCAAGAGATTAGATTTGCTCAATATGTTAGGGTACTTATGCTCATCTATCCTGTGATTTTAGTTAGTTGTAAATAGTGATATATTTGTACATCTAAGGATCGTTTTTAAATCCGAAAAAATTAAATACGATTGCCAAAAATGTTTTAACCTGCCTCCATCAAATCAAATATCTACTCCTGTATTAGTGGTGCAATAAAGAATATTATTATTATTATCTACATAGTATTTTTTTTTAGGTACTTGTTTAACTGCTTGAGCTAAAATCTGAACAAAATCGTAGATTACTCGCCTATAAGTTAAACTAATTACAAATAAGTGTCACTTTTGAAGCACTCGTGTTATTTCTAATGAATGATTTCGGAAATCTATCCGTGATGTTATTTTAGCTTGGGTATAAGTCTAGCCTTATGATTAAAGTTTTGTACATATATTTTTCTAATAAAGATCTTCTATTAAAAAAATCGTTTTAATTTCATTATTATTTTAGAGACAGTGTCAAAGATTCAGTAGGTTAGTACTGTACAGCGGCTGTGTAGCAGTGTAAGTTACGTGATTTGCCTGCAGGTGATGTTAAATTCAATTGACATTCTTACTTAACATAAATGTATTAAGGTTATAATTACATACACACTATTTTTAAACAGCGTGTATGTACTTAATAAAAACTCTATTACATTAGTGTTAACGTAGTAAATCCCATGGAAAAAGAGCATATATGTCACTTTTAAAGTAATTAACCTGTAACACCTTTGAGTTTCTCTACATAAGTATATATTTCTCATTCTCGCCAATAATGCTATCTTTTGGCGGTGTCAATAAGACGTTTATCCGTATCGATGCAATCAGAAATGGTCTTTATTGACACCTACAAATAGGGACCTTTTGCTAGAGAATGACACATGTATAGGTTTCCTCAAGGTTTGGTATCATGTGTTCTCCTTCACTGAATAGTTGCTGGTAAATAATATCAAATTTTATATTTCGTTTTCGAAAAACTCGTCGTTAAACTTTCGAAGTTATTATCAATAAAGTATACGTTAATTATCTACAGCATGAATACCTTTTCGATTTAAAATTATTACTGCTTTTTGTGATTCAATAGATATTCTTTTTTATAGTTAGGTTTCTGTTGTACACTTACGTAATCTTATTTTAACTAAGCAAAAGTTAAAGTAAATTAAATTATAAAATCAAATTAATAATACTTATTCTAGCTACAAGTAATCACAACTACAATAAAATAACTAAATAAATCCTAACAAATAATAATGGAGTACAATTGACATTGTATTAGAAATTGCTTAAAATTTGGTTTACGAAATAGGAAAACAAAGGCCCTACTTAATTGGCTATTTAAAACTTTATTCGAAATGCTTACTGTGTACACAATGTATTAATTAAGTATTATTAAAACCACATTCGAAAAATGAAGGGAAAATGTTTCTCCGCCGTTCACGAAACATCGTCAACATTTTTATATTTTAACGTGACAGGTATTTAAAAGCCTGTGAACTTTTGTGCAAAATGGGCAAATAAGAATGTTTTCAATGGGCTCATACAATATTCTGCGCTGAATAAAATGTTACAATCACGTCTCCCAAAATAACAGGAATGTAAGAACAATATTGAATTTAAATGTAAAGCTTGGACCAGCTGCATTTTCTGAAATGGACAATTAAACGTTTTATTTTTTTATGGAAACCTTTAGGTAGATACGGGATAGGCGCGGGCTATTTTGTGTGTTCGATTTCCCATTTATTTTTTATACTACGACGGCGAAGATGCAAGTTAACCTGCTGGACGGCTGATGGTAAGCAAACACCTTAGTTTAGGTAAAAAAACTTAAGTCCCACACGCAAGCCAAAGTTTGTAGTTGTTACGTGTTCAAATAAATATAACATATTCAAATGTTGTTACACAAACAAAAACATGCAAAGCTACTACATGGAAAAGAGCCTTTAGTTTTTCACCTATATCGATTTAAGGTTTAGTTGTATCAACCATAGAGGTAGAAGATGCGTAGAAATACAAATACTGTGAAAACGTGAGGCCTAAAGATACTCACTTTGTCTTAGTGTGTGACCTTTCCAATATGGGCAATAACTATAAATACTGCGGTACTACGTAACTTCTGAAGGTATAGGTAGTGCCACCAGAGTTGAGGTCACGCACACAACAATATGTTCTTTTTTCGTACCGATAGTAAGTTCAATAGTGAGTTAAAAGATAGACCAAAAATTTCTTCTTAAACTATTTTCTTAAGTATTATCGAATTCAAACAAAACAGAAAATAAAATGTTTGATTTATTATAATTAAATATTTATAGATACCGATTAAAACAGTTTTATTTAAATAAATGGGTTATGAATAAACAAAGGTAAGAAACTTATTTAAAAAATATATTTATTTGTGTTTTTTTATTTACATACACTCATTCATTTCATTCATTAATTTTTTTTGCAATCAGTACTTCATATAGCTGTGTATTAGTCTGTATGCACCTCAACTTTCGTGGCACTACCACTACGTGACGTGACCGCTACCTATACTCCCCAGTTCGGCTGCTCCGAAAACGAGCGAGATGACTTTTCGCTGTGCCGTATTGACATTACTAGTTCCAATCTGCCGCCTCCAAATAACTAAAGTAAAATGTTGGTAGAAACTGTCTCGTAATAATCATATGTAAAGCAAGGTGATTACGTAACGTTTCCAAAACGTTGATAAGTTATATCTACAAATTACATACCTACTAAAATTGTCGCTTAGATAAACCTACTTTACAATAGGTATACGCTTGTGCTTACGTTACAACCGTATTTAAGTTTCAGTAAGGTACTTATAAGGTTTAAGATCATTTAATCTCATAAAGAATTATACAATTCACTTACATGAGATTACATATAAATAATAAACAGACTTTGTCATGAGCGCATAAAGACAAGTTAGTACTTAAAAAAGAGGGTGGTACAAATAATGAGCGCGCATACCGCAAGCTGCGCAACTTATAATTATTAGACTTAGCCCAATGGAAATGTTTGGGAATATTGAACCTAGATTGATTGATATTGGTGGTGGCGAACGAGATTGGCTGTTTGATCTAAAAACCGCGGCTTTGTGGATTTCATTAACGGGTTTTGGTATACGCTTAGCAAAGAGCGTAGCCGTGTTTTCATATAAAATCGGCCTTTTCACGAAATGGTTATGTATTTTTTTCAATAAGAGCTCTCATGACAAACATTGTTTTCTGTAAGTTTCAGCTTGCTATCGTTGTTATTATCGGAGATATGATTTTTTGAAAATTTCCAAAAATAACCGGATTTTGCCTCATAGGCTAATGCGATTCACGTGAATTTTTGGAACAGTAATAAATATATAAGGACTCACGTATTCCTAAAATAATATAAGGTGTCAACAGTAATGTTATACAATCCCAAAGGATACTTACGGCCTTGCCTTCTCGTTGAGAACTAGATTAAACAATAAATTAAGATATTATATTGACATAATATTTTAAAATCACTTGAGATTATTGTTGTTGCAAGAGTGTTTCCATTCAATCGACGAATACACAAATTATTTAGCTGGGCCTTGACATTGAGACTCTTTTCAATTAATTATATTAGAACTAAAGTTAAAAAGCTAATTATATAACTATTGCATACACTTTTTTTTCTATGAATCAACGGAAATTAATTAAACAAACCAAAAAACTAGTCCTGTGAAAATGAAGATTAAGCCTCGTGGTCTTAACGCGATACTCGACTTCAATAGCTGTCATTGTGTAACTATTGTATAAAATACTATAGTTTTATAATATTTACAGCGGCCTGCATTTACGGTGTTCCACTTGTGGACTGTATTTCTAAGTAAGCTATATATCTGCTTAACAACGCATTCCATAAATTCAATTATCCTTAGTAAGTATGGTAATTCTAGCATCTGTAGTAAAAAACAGCGCAGCTTTGTTCATAAAATGAGGAGTAGACACGTACGTTTCAGTAAAGTTGTAGAATACAGGCCAAACTTTGTTTACGGTAATATTCGCCGTCGACGGGAAACAAGTTTGTACGCGTTAGGGGGCCGTGTGGCGAGGCTTTTGCATTTTATAACGAGGGGAGATACATATTCAGAATTATATTACGGTTTTCGTTTGACCAGGTTGGCAGCAAGAATAATTTACATAAGCCTTCAATAGGCTTACATAAGCATCAATATCGTATGCAAGCGAGCGTAAACTACCTAGGCAGTGAAGTCCACCAATAGGCGAAGTTGTTTGACAAGTCAAAATTCACAATTGTTGCCACAGTATGGTAAGGACTGTTAATATCGATATATTTTACTTAGACTTATCGATTTTTCGGCCCAATTTATCGGGTGCTTGCCAAGAACATCGAAAATCGAAATTATTAGTTTTCTCTCAGTTTATTTTGTCAAATTAGAATGAATGATGGACTAAACTTCATTAAATACTAATTTTGTCCCGCTTAATGAGATTTTAGTGGGCGGAAAGTTGAAAATTCGTAGATTATAATATTGGAATAAGTTTGGTAATACAACGTTATACTTATGGCGATGCCTCGCTTCGGTTAGCCACGCCCCCGTGAAAGGCACACGCTTATGTCTTTCGCGCACGACAAAACGGGATGCAACACTCTTTGGGAATGGCTTTTTTAGATAAATATCAGTCTGTGTGCAGTTTTATTAAATTTTCTCTTGGAGAGTTTAGATGAGGTAAAATTCCATCAGTTTAGCTTAATCTTGTCGTTTAATAATGCGTAATTTTAGTAGGCTGAGTAAAATACACAATCATATAGTCAAGAATCATATATCTGAAAATCAATTCTTATTGTTTCCTCGTCTGGGCAAACCAGCGTTTCAAAGAACGCGATATTTCTCTTTGCACGGCCGTATAAAAATCCATATCATTTTTAAAGGCCTGTTAATGGATATCCCACACGACCGTGTGCGTTGAGTGTTTTGACTGAACTCTCCATCGGCCTAAAAAAGACAGACGCCAAAAAAATAAAAAAGTAAAAAAAAATCTACCTAACTTAATTGCTCAAATAGTTTACGCTTCTTGTTGAACTAGAAAATAGGTGATGTGATTTGTAAAAATTGCCTAAAGTTGAGGAAATATCAATGGCCCTGACTAGAACAATTACATTACCTACAATTGTTCAATAAGAAGCGTTAGAGTCTTTGAATTACTTTTAGTACTTAAATAGTCCGGGTCTTTATTTTCGATGTTGACTTGTAAGTATACTATGGTTATAAATTTACAAAACTAAGGACCGATTTTTCAATCGCCAGATAATATTATCCGTCAGTTAAAATAATAGTGTCACTTTTTAATGTCATATGACAAAAAGGACGAAGCTAACATTTATCTGACAGATACTTTTATCTGGCGATTGAAAAATCGGCCCTAACAGTTTTTAAATATTTACGGTGTAAGTATGTAATTTAAAAGTTAGTGCTCATTTCCCTGGTCAGTAAACCTTAACGGCTCCTCAAGTAATTCTTCTACCACTAACAGTATTATGGTTTAAGCATTTACGGCGTCATGAAACTACTAGGTGGTAGTTTAATAGTGCCAACTTTGTTTTATCAGGTATTAAAAAACGCCTTCGTCGATTATAATAGCAAATCGCGTTGGAATGTATTTCTGCCGTGTCTGGCCTATCTCTGTTATCTTGAAATAATAGAGATACGTCTAACCAGTGCAAAAATAATTTAGACACTATAGACTATACTTAACATAACGCTTAAACAAAATTTCATAAGATAAACGATTTTGATTTTTTTGACTGAGTTATGCGCATCTCTTGTATTTCGAGTTAAAATAATTTAGCGTGACTCTCCGCAATTTTTGACTGCGTCTGGATATATACTATCTCAAGATATCACAGTTCTGCGTGACCACATGGAATCTTAATGTCCTAAGGACGCAATAGTCCTGACTCGACATGAGGATGGCGGGCGCGGGGGAACTGCTCGTCGCTCCCGGTCATGTGCAATTGTGCATTTTGTTTATTTATTTACCTACATTTCATTACCGACGTAATATTGAAACGGATAACCTATCATTCGGTTGTTTTTGCGTTTATTATTAAAAATATGATAATTTCCTTCTTAAAATTAGTTTGTTACAAATGTGTAGTGTCAAAAATGTGCTAGAAATCAAATGTTGGGCGACTAATTGCTCGCGATTTCTCACAATCAGTGTATTTAAAAGAAGATCACGTGTGAATCATTGGGTATGTCATTTAAGGGTCGGTTGCACCAACAGACGATCACAGGCCGGTCATCGTCAAATATGGCGCCGGCAGCTATCGTCCCATAGAAACTTGTCAAAATTTCCATTCAATCAGATTTTAACGAACACCGCTCACGATTACAGACGGTTTGATGCAACCCACCCTAAATGATGAATCCGGGACCATGTCCAGAAATCGAACAAAAGGTGTCATGGGGTAGGTATATATGAAGGTACACCTGTGAATCTTATATATACTTAATATATTAAGTGTGATTGTGACATTAACTTGTGATACCGCTGGTGTTGTAAGTGTTAACAGGCTGTGGTGTCAGCTTGCCGTCGCGCGGGCCGAACGCTCGTTTGCCATCGTCATGGTAAAAATTTCATTATTTTATTTTATTTATTTTTGTTTATTGAGGAAGAACAGAATGGTTGTGTTCGTACGAGCATCACCTTGCAGATGGTGGAAATACGCGTCTCGATTAGCTTTTTTTTCTTAATATACTGATTCCACTAAGTATTTAGATTTTTTTCTGTTTTTGAAGGATTTCTTGAAAAATCGCTGTTACCTACTTTGCAATTTTTTACTACTATGACGTTGTTATTAATCGATTGCCTTAGCCAAAGAGAATATAATATCAATAATATCAAATCAAATATTTGGAAAAATTAAGAAAACAATCGACAGCCGTGGCATGGTACCTTAAGAAGAATGGCCTTAGCAACGTAAATAGTCAAACGCGTTTTAGGCCGACGCGACGTTGTAACTTTTTTCTACTGCTGCACTTTTTTTCGCGATTTAAGCAATCATGAACTCTAATATAAATACATACCTTATTTATTCTGTAAAAAGTCTATCTAGTCTATTGCCCAAAAACATACTCCTTACCCTACTTTAATGAAAAATTATGCTTATACTATACTATGTTTAGTAGTCTTTGTTTGGTGCGTTCAAGTGAAACTTTTATGATTAAAATCAGTGCTGACAACTTAACGTAACTTTGCTACAATTTTTATGTATTAATTAATGCATAATATATTATTTACTGATATAAATACATATATTGATCATCATCTTTTTTGTGTTGTTTAACAAGTTTTATCTATTTTTGGATATATTTATGAAAACGAAACAGTTAAGATTCGATCCGGATTTGGATTCAGTTTAGGTCGGAAGCCAAGTCTAGCAAATAAAAAAAAAATGAAATGTAAGAGCGTTACTTGATCATATCAGTATATTTTTCAAGTGACAGGCAAAACATGTTAACAACGGTATCCAGGTGACGGAGTTAGGCTATGACACAAACCATAAACAAAGTGTCATATTTTTGATTTCCCACCAAATTCCTAATTGAAAACGAAAACATTCAAGCTGATAAATGATTATATTACTTAAATCAAACGATTTTTTTTGTGTTCATAAAGAAAATGTGTAGGTTGTTTGTTGTTTCTTTGTTTATTGATTCTTTTATAAATCCACGAAGAAGTTATACAGCATTACTTAAGAAATTGCGTAGGTAAGTTGCACAATTACTAATGGAAAAAATGGCGCATGAAAAGTATTATGATAAATACTTACTTTTTATTTGAAATGAGTCGTAAAAAAGTATTCTATGCAACGGTGTATAACCGCAAGCGAATCACGTAACTTTATGTACTAACGGTAGATAGATTTTACTGTGAATTTTGAAGTATAAATGTATGAGCTGACAATTATAATTTGACATTAAAATCTATCTAACGGTAGTACAAAAGTTACATGATTACCCCGCTGGTATAAAAAGGCTAGTGATGTCTTTACTTGCGATGTTCGCCAAAGCTCACATCGCAACCCACACCACTCGCCTTTTTATACCTTTCTTATACTGGTAACTGGTAGTTTAAAATATTAAAATTGTAAATTTTGAATTAGGTATTCTGGAACGACGGTATACACGCATATAATATATTATACTGCATGGTTTTCATAGTCAAATCATCGCCTATGCAAATCAGTTTTCGTATCGACTAGAAAAAAGTTAATACGAAATTGGCCTGTGCGGGGCCCAGCCAGACTCGGCACTTGAAGAAAACCCTGTGCCAAATCCTGCTCTTGGCCATAACTAGTCGGCTTCCCCGGATCCGTGGCTACCGGGAGCTGCGCCCCCACTATCCTGGAAACTATTCAGCGGAATAACATCGGTGCTACTCCCCTACGGACGGAGCCTTCACTCCACTACTGACGACGCTGCTCTGCCACCCTGAGGCACCCTTCGCTGACGGCGCCCTCCCTATGGCTGACGATGCTGCCCTGCTGCCCTGAGGCGCCGGTCGTTGACGGCGTCCGCCCTGTGGCTGACGACGCTGCCCTGCTGCCCTGGGGCGCTACTCCGACCCACCTAGCATCCGTCTTCCTGGTTCTACATTTACCTTCACTATATTATTATTTTTCTTTTTTTTTGTTATATGAGCGCCATGATAACCGTCTGATTACCGTGTCAAATAAATACACTTACCCCGACCCTGAGCTTCATAATTTTATTTAACACCTTTCTTTCTTACCTGTAGATAGATAGATAGATAGATAGATATATTTATTTCCTTTATAAAATTACATCATGGTTTACATTTTTAAAACAAGATAAATTCACAAAAGGATCGTCAACAGTGTAACTTTTACTCAACTTGTTAGTTTATCTCATCTTCCAAATTGTTGATAGGTGACGTAACGCGACATCATTTGGCATAACTCGTATGTAACAAATATACGATATACAATAAAAGGGAGACCAACGTAAACATAAATTGAAACAGGTAGTAACAGTGGCGTGCCATGCAGCGCGTAAATCTCTCTAAGACATCGCTAGCAAAGCTTCTTTCTCCGCTAGCAAAAGTGCCATTGAGAACGAAAGCTTAACCACCTTTCTTTGCCGTCGTTCTTCGACCTTGTAATATCCCCAGGATAGGATATTATTATCCTCTGTTCAAAAGAGCTTCTACGTATTATAAAGAGTTCCCATACATTTTTGGGTATCTACGAGTAAAATCTTATTATAAAATGAAGCCTTTTTACTTTCCGTGAGCGATATTTCGGAACAGCTAATTTTGTCTGTTTCGTGTATTAAAACCATGAGCACCAGACTGCTTCTTGATGAACTTTAGGTATGTTTTTGGGTTTATACATAATCAAGTCCAATATGTACCTGCTGCGTTTAGGCGCGTAATGAAGCTTACCTAGTTTTGAAATGCAGGCGTGTCCAGAAAAATATGTAAAATGTTCACAGTCTAGTCTCGCGGCGACGGCGCAGCTCGCAGGAAATGCGATGACAGCCAAAGCCGTTATCCTCCAATCCTCAAATTTCACCACTGCGTTAGCGAAAGGACGTGTTCCACGTCAGGGTGATTTATGAACACAGGCAGCCTACAGTCACGTATATAAGTAGGTATGTATAAGTTTCGGAACTTATGTGGAGGGAGTTAAGTTTCAACTTACCTTACGCATATTTGGACCTGAAACGTTTTCGAGTGCGCGTAAGGTAGATCTGAATGTTATTTTGCATAATAAAGAAGATTTATCTAGCGTAAGTTTGACTCGTTACGTAACCAACTAGCGTACGTGTGCGATGGCCGGCGATCGAGTAATGTACGATTTCGACAAATCAGAACAGATAGGACCATTGACTAGGTAACTGATATTCGGGTCACCAAAACATTGCAACGTTGTTCTATGAAACTGGTCTGCAATGTGTCGAGCCGAATAAATTGTTGTCGAGTTCGGAAGCAAGAACAAATGTATTTGCATGCTTTGACTCGCTCAACTGTTATTAAATGTATGCTGTGCAGGGCAAAATAGAGGGAGTTCAGGGAGCCAAGACGCTTGTTTCATTGAAGTAATAAATTTCAGCGCGTTCTAAATAGACTCATTCTTTACATCCTTCCCTGGTATTCACAATGCTTATCGGGTCGCCTGAGATAAACTGGTATAAGTGAGATTTATACTGTACCTTTTCTAGTTGTTAAGGTGCTACAAATCCAGTTGCTGACCCCGATACTTAATCAGTGTTCTAGCGCCGGGCTGACTCTGTAGGGTGTATACTGTGTGACTGACTCACGCTGGACTGGCATGAAAAAATATTTATATATTGGCGCTGGTACCCCGCGAGCGCTCGCATCCAACGAGATATGCTAGGGTGAGAGAAAATGTGACGCAATAAAAGTTACGAGTAGCATAATTGGAAGGCGTAAAGTCACGTCTTGCTGTGCCAGAGATACATAACGTTTGGTAGTTACGAAATCTGGTTAGAGCGCATTTCATGAAGTACCTATACGAACCACATAATGTAATGTCCCTTAGATATGCTTACTTACTCAGGCCACAAAATAATTAATAGCACTTACGTACAGAAAGTTTTCTATTGAACAAAATCGTTGTTTGAAAGCCAGAAAACGCCAAATAATGCTGTACTGTTCGCACGTGCTCAGATGTCTAGTTTTTTTCCTTATTCTGGTTTTGATAATTCGGAACCTCATTGCAGTCATCTCATAACGTGTTTTAATGATGCTGTCATTGGCGGTGTCAGCCGCGTCCGGTTTCATTAACACCCCGGTGGTGCGTCAGAGCCGAGTTTAGTCGAAGTGGTAAGACAATAGGCCTGCTTAGGCTCTGTCTGGTTAAGCACATCACGAAAATCGCAATGGGTCAGGAATTTCATATCAAATTAATGATTTTTTTGCAAAGTAGATGCATCAATGTTTTTAATCTATGTAGTCAATATATGTAAATTTGACACTGTTGCACAATACTCGGCAGATAGAGCTTCGTTCGCGTTTTTTTATCCCCATAAACTCCTAGCGGTGACGTAAATTCATGAAATTCGTTGGAGCCATAGTAGAGAACTCAATTACAAATAAATACACAAATATTGCTCGTTTAACAGTAGGATAGGATAAGAAACACAAGCATCATAAAATAATGTTACCAGCCTAGCATGATCGGTGTGATCGCGTTTATATCGGAAATGAAATGAAATGAAATTAGCATTCGTCCTCTCGCACTTGCTACTCTTACTATAGTAAGGGTCGAATGCTATGTCCGACATAAATGTACGAATATTCTACCTTCTACGTACTATATAACAATACAACACACTCGACAATAATGTACTAATTATTAGTCTACCTTCCACCTGTTGTATGACTACTGCGATCCAGTTTCATTTATGTAGGTACTGTTCTTGTTCAAATAAACCAGTGGCTCTGTGAGCTGTAGACCTTGTGAGTGAGTTTTTTTATCATTTCTAAAATTTGACATTATAAAAAAGATCGAGACGCAGAAACTTACAAAATCTTTGAAATTAAAATTGATTTTGAAAATTTTCAAAAACTGACTCGACAAAAAAATTCTATATAATAACCGGACCTGCTCACAAAATTTTACCAAAATTGCTTGCGAAATGCGACCTTAGAGGTGAACAAAACGTTGAACAAATATTTTTTTTTTTTATTTCCAAAAACTTATTCGACAAAAAAAATCTGTATATTTATCCAACCTGCTCACAAAATTTCACGAGAATCGGTTGAGAATTGCGACCTGTAGACGAGAACAAACGGAAATCCGGAATCTGGACGTACGAAAGCATTTTTGTCAAAGCTGAAGCAGAGACCTTCGTTTCACTCGGTCAATAAATAAATAAACGCGATGATTGGGTCAACGATTAATAAGGATATGAAAATAATATTCATTTCTTAAAATACAGTTAAGTACAAAAATATGGGTGGAACTACTTAATTAAAAAATATTATGTTGTTTGGATCTTTATATAGGTGAAATAAGGTTTTGGTAGGTACCCATTTAAATATTTATTAAGGAATTCATTCGATACATATTTTTTTACTGGACTGAACGTTCCTAGGTAGTACAACCTATATAATAACCTAATGCGCACACAATGGCTCCTTATACATATATATATATAAAACATTATATAGTCACATCATGTTATCCAACTTGTTAGAATAAGATTTTTTAAGAGTCACTGTTTGCCTCCTCGTCGCTGTCTCTGTAATAATTTACGGCCAAAGCCACGGACTAAACCTTTTTTAAATAATGCAAATCTGCACTGATCCTCCTTGTTTTTCGGCATTTGGTATTTGTTGTGTAGCTTTTTCAGAAATGATATTTCTTCCAATCTGTATATAAATACAGGGTATCTACGAATAGTTATGCCGTTATGAATAGATATGTCGTCATAATATCCGGGCTCGGGAGGTGAGACGACTTTTGTAATAGTAACTCAAGTATTAGTTTATGTTCAGAAAATAAAAAACTGCAGTCTCTTTTTACGCGCCTTAAATGTTACAAATAAATCCCATTATTTCACGAGTCGCAAACTGAAAAAGAAACATAGGGTATAACGGCCTAATAAAAAGCTGACGCAAGTCGTATACAGCCATTTTAAATGGCCGAAATTAGTATTTGTTCTTGGAGCCACTACTTTTTGTTAATGTCTGAAACAGCTATCGGTGTTTGGTGGAAAAATACTCTTGCGATTCTGTTGATAACGGCGGCCAAGAATGCACATTATTGCATTATGTTTATAAAATAGCTTATTTCCAATTTGGTATTTGCTTCTTATTTTTGAGAAAAGCGACTGCTTTTCAGGGTTCCGTATCTTCACTTTGTTGTCCGTCTGTCTGTCTGCCTGTCAAGACCCTTTATCTCGGGAACACGTGGAGGTCTCGAATTGAAATGAAAACCATATACTCAGATCTACAGTTCCTTGAAGTTCTAAAAAAATTAAACTTCTAAGTTAACTTGAAAAAAAAGAAACAGCCGTTTATGCCGCAAAAATAGTATATTATGCAACTGGTGTATAAGAAGGGTATAAAAAGGCGAGTGGTGTGGGTTGCAAGTAAAGACACCACGAGCCTTTTTATACCAGTTATACACCGTTGCATACAATACTTTTTTACGACTCATTTCAAATAAAAAGTAAGTATTTTTCAGACTTTTCATGTGTCATATTTCCCCTTAGTAATTGAGCAACTTACCTACGCAATTTCTTCACTAATGCTATATAACTTCTTCATAGATTTTTAAAAGAATCACGTACCTACTTACACATTTTTTTCATGAACACAAAAAAATCGTTTTATTTTAAGTAATATAATCATTTATCAGCTTGAATGTTTTCGTTTTCAATTAAGAATTTGGTGGGAAATCAAAAATATGACACATTGTTTATGCTTTGTTTTTTTTTTATTTGCTAGACTTGGCATCCGACTTAAACTGAATTCAAATCCAGATCGAATCTTAACTGTTTCGTTTTCATAAATATATCCGAAAATAGATAAAACTTGTTAAACAACACAAATAAGGTGATAAATGTATGTATTCATATTAGTAAATAATATATTGTGCATTAATTATTTCATAAAAATTATAGCAAAGTTGCGTTAAGTTGGCAGCACTGATTTTAATCATAAAAGTTTCACTTGAACGTACCGAAGAATGACTACTAAACATAGTATTTGTAGTAATCTTGGGCACCCAACCCTCCTTTTATTTTTCATTAAAGTAGGGTAAGGAGTGTGTTTTTGGGCAATAGACTAGATAGACTTTTTACAGAAAAAATAAAGTATGTATTTATGTTACAGTTCATAATTGCGTAGAAAAACGTATATTTCGACACTCTCAAGGGAATCTAAATTTATAGGGTACATTCCGTTGACCTAGAACTATGACATTTGGCAAGGAATATCGTCTTATACTACAAGTATAGGGAAAAATCAAGAACCTTATACATTTGTAATTAAATCTTTAAAAAAATAGTATTTATTAAAAGTACGTAATCAAACCTACAAATCTTTTGCGAGCGGTTGTATATAGTTTGTAGCTCGCCTGGAATGGAAATTGCCGGCTTCGTGTTAATTACTATGGTCATTCTACTTTTTCATGACCTGTTTTCTATTACAAATAAAATCTATGTATTAAATTAGTGCACAAAAATAAGATTTCGATATAGTACTCGTATCTCAACCTAATAAAAGGATTTTATAAGTAAAATACTAAAATATTAACATATTGCTGTAAAAGGTGGGTAACACAGTGGTAAAAACCATTTTTTCATACAAATGGTGAGACACCCAAGGACCACTGAGTTACTCGATTTATGGATATTTGGTTCGTTAATTACCAAAACTAATCGAAGCGATACTGCAATTAAACCTCTTTCTAAATAACAATACAAAAATATGAAGAGAAGGCCAAAATCTGCATTTAAAAAAAAGTGTCTGAAAATTATGTACATGAAAAAGTAGAATGGCCCACTAATACTCAGCCTGCAATAGCTTTCCATCTTGGCAATAACGTAAACCTACTACGGTCTACATTAATCAAACCAACTTTAATGGATTTAAACAATACAATTGAACGACGAGTGAAATTCAGGTTAAATGACATACGAGTATTAATCTGTTTTTAGATAGTAGGTACGTACGAGTAAACTATCTGAATCAGTACAGGTAAGAGATTACATAAAAGACTGCGATCCAGGTTTAGGATTGTAGTTAAACGAGGTTTAAACATTTTACTGTGTCATGAGCTTTTTAACGTCTGCAGTCGCACTGGAAGAACTCTTAACTGTACAATATTGAGCATACCTTTTACGCAGTTTAGTGGAAATTTCCTTCATAAAAATCTAAAAATACTTATAACATTTTAAGCAAACAAAGCGGAAATATCCGCTTTCCACTTCTGAGTCCCATTTAGCCAACAATTTCATTTCAATTAAAAGGGCGTTTTCACTTACTTAAAAGTGTTTATTTACTTTTTTCTTAGTATTCTGAAATTTTGTTTTTTGCTACTCAATCATGACGAAGCATGTGTACCATTAACTTTAAGATAGAAACAAATAGTCTTATTTTCCATATTTTTTTAGGTCTCCACTACATTATAAGACGGTCCATGCAAAATGGATTTTAAAAATTACATGTTGTACAACCCATTCCTGTGAATGTACAAAACAATACACCAAAATTATCGTAAATGATGTACACGGTGTAGATTCTGCAATCTGCACTAACTTTTCCTTTTACAGTTTAATTCTCTTTTATCTAACTTTAGTTCATTAAAGTCATCATTTTAAAAGTAATAATCTCAGATCAAAATAGGGTCAACCAGTATAATGTGCCATTGTAATCGTGAGCAAGTCAATTTGTAAAACCTAGCTTTGTAATAAAATAAGGTAATAGCGATAAAAACCGAATAAGTCTGGTTCAACAAATTATTGTAGCCATACTGCGGGACAATTTGTATTTTCGGCATCTATTGAACAAGCCCAAGACAATTAAAGTTATTGCTAAATCACAACTATGGAAGCAAATAGACAAACACACTTAGTCACAGATGTAGTTAATACAAGACTAATTGTAATAAGCATAACCAATCTTAAACTGAACGTCCTTCCAGTGTGTTTCCACTCACATATAAATAAGCAAAAGCATATAGACGCAATACATAGAAACTCACACATTGAAATAATGTCCACTGGAATAGAGGCGTTAGTTTTGAAATAGGGGGTTTATGATTGTCTCGTTTATCACGTGATAAACGTCGAAATACCTAAAGCATCTATTACTTTCTGTCACGACTTAATAGAAAGTGACGGATGTTTTATTTTGTCGTTTAGTTTATCACTCGATAACTACGAGCGTACTACGTGGCTAGGTGTTACTCGATAGGTATTTTCCACATGTTTCTGCTGCATACTTTAGTTTTCCGGACTGGCGTCGCGTTCCGTTGATTATCTGATTCTCTATCGAATTAATGTTCGGCTTAGATTCCAGACCCGATAAAATAACGTTGGATCAGCATCGATGTCTTTGGCAAAATCGCGTGCTATCTAAACTACATCATTATTTTAAAGAAAGTTTAAGGGGATAGTCCCTCACTGGGTACCTGGCCCGCAGGAATAAAAGGTAGGTAGGTACAACTGGGTTACATAGTACACCTATTGTGTATTTCAATACCGTCTATAGGTACAATCGCCTGCCTTTGCGGTGTTCTACTTAAGAAAATTTTGTCTTGTTCCCTACATCGGGTAAAACTCTGCTCATCACCATCATCAGCCTGGAATCGCCCACTGCTGAGCATAAGCCTCTCTTTTAGTACGCCACTCTGTCGTCAACCCATCGTGCCGTGATTTCATCATTCCTCACTTGGTCTTGTAGCCTTATGCCTCGAGCATTCGCAATCGAGCTTTGCGCGCTCCATGGCTCTCTGTACTACACGTACATTATGCACAGTCTCATTGCAAGCGTCCATGTTTCGGCACCATACGTCGTCGTGGGCAGGACACACTGATTATAGAGACGAGTTTTTAAGCATTGTAGAAAGAACGCTAACAGATTTGAGGATGTCCTCAAGTTAGTTTACTGAATGCCGCCAAACCTAGCTCGATTCGCCTCTTTAATTGGATGCTCTTTGCTAGAGGATAGAATCGACCCCAGAAGTCAACGTACTGTTGACTTCTGGGGTATTTAATAGCGTACTAATACGAGCTGAATACAATTTTAATGTTATAGTTTGTCAATAATATAATTCATATTGAACGTGATCATAATGATTATCAATAAAGTAAATAACTAGGCAGGTCTAGGTATTTCAGTTAATCATTTATATAGGAATTCCATAAACAATTTAAAATCCGCAAGTTGGTCCATGCGCGAGCGAAGAGCATGGCTAGGGAATGCAATCCCGGACGATAATTTCAAAGATTCTCAATATTACACCTACATATATGTTTATATCCACTTAAGTTATTTAAGTTATTCTCGTATACCATGATCCATTGTAATAAGAGACACAACACTCTTCGGGAATGGCATTTTTAGGCAAATCACGAATAAAATATTTTTGAGACGCGGTTAATAATGTATATTTTTGATATGACGGAACGGAAAATATGGTTTTTATCCGACGAACATTATAAGTAGGTACTTATTTGGTTTCCAACTGACAACTGAGTATACCTATATTAGTCATATCCACGGCAAGCAGCCCCTTAAGCCATTGCACTCCGTTCGCCGTCGAATAGCGGAACGCTGTTCAATCTCGACAGAATTATTTAAATTGGAAGAAAGCTTGCCGCTGTAGCCTGATTAGGGGCCCGTGGTAGTGTGAAAAAGTTTCACATTTCCCATGGGCATGTAGGAGCTGCAACTACACGGGTGTCACATGGGCGTTAGGTATTTCTAGAACTCTTACGGATTTATTTTCCTCCAAGTAAAATGGCTATTTCCGTTTTGGTCTACTCGTTGAACAAAACCGTAGGACAAACCAAACTTGAAATTTCAGTTTGTTCAATGCGTAGAACAAAACGGATTGTCATGTCTGTTTTATTCTACGTGTAGAACAAAACGGATTTTTCTGTCCGGTTTGTCCTACGATGTGAGCAAAACGGATTTTTTTTGTCCGGTTTGTCCTACGATGTGAACAAAATCGTAGAACAAAACGGACTACTTCTAAACTCACGCCTGTATTAAGCTGAGGTTATCTGCAATTAGATATAAACACCAATCTAGAATGTTACTTAAGATACTTATGGAGTTTGTACGATGTAGCTGGTGATCTATAAATACCTAAATAAAAACATTTCAGAAACGTCCATCCGGATCCACTTTTAGCAATTTATAGGTTTAAAACTGGGGAAAATATGGCTGCGTCGCTATTACAGTCACATGTTGCTAGCCCATCACCTACAACACACTTTAATCCTATTCACAGTCGTCTCTCACGGCACTCAGTGGCGATAAAATGGCGTGATGCTATTATAACCCGGCACCAGGTGGGCAATCAAAGTGATAAAACCTAATTTAATCTAAGGAAATAACTAGATTTAAACACGTTTAATGTCCTAGAAAACACTCACTTGCTGATAACAAGAAAAGAGACAGATAATCAGCCTTTTTGCTGGCACACAAGTTATATTCTTCCTTCAATTTTCTATTTTGTGCGTATCCAAGTAATTTTATACTTCTATTTTATTTAATTCCAACATAAATTGATTTCACTTAATTATGGCCAGGACCATTAAAACGATAACGAGTGTTGGGATGGTAGCCTGGAAAACCCATGGAAATTCTTCTGTACGACCAGGCAGGCGGTAGCTAAGCAGCCTTGATTGACACTGATGCGGTTTGCGTACGGTTTCTGCATCGATAGGACGTGTGTGTTGATTGACGGAGCCCGGGCGCGTAGTATGAACCGACGGGAGATGCGCGCGCGCTGCGCTTTTTCTCGCAGCGGTGCTGTGATATCTCTGCGTGGTACGCCATGAGCGGAGTTTAATGGATGGCGATTTGCTACTACAAAGGCTTGTAATGAAGGTATTTAACTGTAACTTAGCTGTCCTCATTGGCAGTGTTGGCGTGGCTCTCTCGAATGTTACCAGCAGTTAAAGTGCGGAATTCGAATTCGTTCCAATCCGGACTTTTAAACGAGGTAAGATAAGTTCCGTCTTTAGCAGCTGATTCAGGTTAAGCTGCGGAATGGAACGTATTCATTCTAAATAGTTATCGCCGTTTTGGAGAAAAAACACCTACTTGCAATGGAAGCGATTTCATTTTATTGTGTAGCGTAAAATTGGATTTCTTTTTATCGTTTGGTTCTTTTCGTGCTTTTATTTAAGTAGGACGAAATATACGTCTTAAATGTGTTATAAAGGAGTATATTATATAAGATTTGCTAAAAGCTAAACTGTAGGAATTTGGACACAAAATCAGTAATTTTTAACCGACTTCAATAAAGGAGGAAGTTCTCAATTCGATTGAATGTTTTTTTTAATGTGTGTTACATCAGAACTCCGTCGTTTATGAACCGATTTGAAGTACTTTTTCTTTGTTTGAAAGCATATTCTTCAAGATTGGTCCCGTTGTTACCAGAATCTAGTTCTGATTATGGGATTCATAAGGACTTGAGGGAACTCCTCAAAAAATCAAGGGAAACATTTTAGTATTTTCGGTAATAATTCGAGCATTTACATTCAAAAAGTAGCACTTGGTGAACGAGAACTGATGAAGAAGAGCACGGATGGTCCTCCAAAACTGCTAGTGTTTCATGGATGGTATTAAGATATTTCGATCAAGATACGGAAGCGACTATGACGAAAGTTAAATGGCCCTGATGTAATGTCACCATTAACCTGATCTGGTAATTGAAGCTGGAAGGTAGGCAACGGAACTCCGTAATAAAACACTGTAGCTTATTCGTGTTAGAGCTTATTGGAATCATCATGAGATGCACTCTGGTAATGATTCATTAAAAAGTGTCATCTAAATAAAACCGACTCCAAAAAACACTAAAAAGTAAAAATAATTGCCTTACTTCTAACATGTTTTTGTAGTCGGTGCCATTTCGTCAACTTTAGACGCTTTCTGTGGATGGCACCGCCTTCAAAAATTGCAATAGGTACGTCTACATTGTTCAATAAGAAGCGTAAAGTCTCATGTTAGAAATAAGGCAATATTTTTTTTTCCTTTTTAGTGTTTTTTGCATATAATGTAATGTCATTTAGTTATCACGTGCGCGGAAAAGATAGACGTGACTTATAAAGCGTGGTTGACCAAAATCAGCAGCACCTAATCGGCAGCCTCTTACTGAGTTCGTAGGTACCTATCCTATTAGAAAGTCCTATATCCATATCGATGTAGGTATGCTGTAGAATATAAGAATTACTGAATAACTGAGTATCTAAATTAAACTAACCATCTTTTATTACAAATACAGCGAGCGCACCAAATAAACACACGATCCCAATTAAAATGCGAAATGGAGAGGACATCGTTTTATTATATACATATCATGACAATTCGTCAGCTAAATATTGGGCATTGGTCTTTTACTGTAATTTTGTTACACTTAACGACAGAAAAAATATATATTATTTAGCCTCTTAATATTTATATATATTGATGTTATTGATTATGTACCTCGCCCGTTTCCAACCTTATATGGAATTTAGGAAATGTGAGTTAGTGTATGTGGGTCTTGCCCGTACAAGTAATATATGCAAAATTGAGTTAAAACAGATGTTTTTTCCACAATGTATGTAGACTCCAACGGCGAAACCGGTATGAACTGGCGGGGAGAATGGTTGGGATCGGGACACATGGAAGAGGAAGAGGAAGGTCTTACCCCAGAAGTGGGACATCCTAGACTCTTAGATAAATAAGTGAACTATAAAGCGTGCAAGAAAGATCTCGAAATGAAAAAAATCGAGTACTTACCTACTAACTACAATCGCACGCAAAAGTTACCAACATGTTACTAACCATAACTTACTCAACTATATACACTCAATTAAACTATGGGAATGCAGAGCTACTATCTAACGTAGTACATATTATTATAAAGGCCTCTGTCCATTACATTATTCCCAAGTGCTCAGCACACAGAGAGCGAGTGAATACTTACCCAATATTTGCGTTCAAGATGTATTAAACCTTACGGACGGTATGGAATATTGCAAGCGTATGCTTACTCTATGCATTTAATAAGAATGAGTGTAGAGGAAGGTGCAATCAACGTACGTAGGTCTGTAATTTTATAGAAATACTTATGTAGGCATTCATAAGATGTTAGTAGGTAAACTAACCTTAAGAGAAAATAACATGGGTATACTTCGTACCGAATTCCACACAAGGTGTAGTTTTTTTTTGTTCTTAAGTATATTAGGCGGACTCAAGATCAACGCTGAGACAAAATTGGGTTCTTTTCCTTTACCTAATAGTTATCGTTGATATCCAATGATATTCCGTACACATATAAGCTCTGGAAAACTCATTGGTAAGAACCGGGATTCAAACCCACGACCTCCGCTTGAATTACTAGGCCACAATAGCTAAAAAATAGCTAAATAGTTAAATTAGAATAACATCATTATACTTCTTCAATTACGCGCAAGTGAAGTTAAGACGAACACTGGCATAGAAGTATCCTTTTTCGGGATTACAATAATGGTATAAAAACAGCCAAGTTATTTCCGGTCCGTCATCGCGAACAAACTCGAAACTTTACACTTTTGGTGCCCGAGATAAGGAAATTGGAGGCGGGATTCACTCCGCATTTGATGTGGCATAAGGCGAGAGTGACTTATATTTTTATTAACTTGTAATATTGGATTTCTTGCGCTCCGTGACGGGACTACGTGATCGCACAATCGAATACGTTGAAGGAACTGTGTCAGCATACTATTTTTGCATTATGAAGGCGAGAAAAAAGTTTTCTACTTATGTAATACTAGCTTTTGCCCGCGACTTAGTCCGCGTGGACTTCGTTTATATCGTTAGGGGATGATATCCTGGATAAAAAGTATCCTGTCTTTCCTCGTGATACAAACCATCTGCATGCCAAATTTCATCTAAATCCGTTTAAGCGGTTTATGCGTGAAAAGATAACAGTCAGAGTTACTTTCGCATTGATAATGGACTTTTGCCCGCGACTAACGCGACTTCGTTCGCGTGAACATCCATATCAATGACTTCTTTATAGTTATCGAACTCGACCACTCTAAAAACCTTCTAGATGATCCCTGAAGACATATCAAAGGTAGGCGGATAAAGGTACGTAAGGTAGGTAAGGTAGGTGGTTGGTTTGTGAATGTTGATAGTAAATTAATTAGGTCTCTCATTTCAAACAGTTACTATGGTTGGAGGGTTCTAGCAGTCTTCTAAATGAATGGAACCCTCCAACAATACATCAACCCTAAAGATGTATAAAATATAGGTAGGCGGATTTCAAGTGACTGGTTTGTGACTGTTGTTAGCGACTCTCTCATTTCAAACAGTTACTTTATATCATGAGTTTAAGAAATTCTCATACACAGTTCAACCCGTGTTTAATCCCGCTTTCGCCCCCAATCTGAACAATTTTTATAGTTGTTTGTTTTATTTTTATTTTTATCTGTACCTTTGCCAACGGATCGCTATTGCGATCCAAAGGGGTAATGCGGCTGGTGTCCTGGGGTCCATGCCGCGGGAGGGAGAGCTGGACGCTGTTTTCTTTTTATAATTATACTTTTTGTCTCTTTATTATATTTATTTTTAATTTAGTTGTATTATGTTCTTTAATTGTATTTCATCAACCATGTAATTAATTATTCTATGTTATTATATTAAATAAACTTATATTACAATTTTTATAGCCTATAACCTGGTCGGGGATTTATTCGACAGATTAGTAAAGTTTGCATCAAAATCCGTTCAGTCGTTTTCACGTGATGCGCGTTCACATAAACAGACAAACAGACTAACATTCTAAAAACTGTTGGAAAGTGTTATGTTATCGTTTCTAAGTATACCCACCCAGCTAACTTTTTTTCGAATATCTTCCATGTAAAGACTTTGCCGACCGTCTACAGCTTTATTATTATATGTATATACTAACGGCCGCTCGCGACTTCGTTCGCGTTGATTTTAGATGGTAACAAAGATATAAATAAGGTCTATTTTTTCTGTCAGTTGTCTGATAGTGTCAATCTTTTGTAAAAAAATACTCAAAAGAAAAAATCTATGTTCGCCATCTTGGATTTGTTAATGTCATTTTCGTTATCGGCACCCCGAGGAACCTCAAAGATGATACCCATATTGATTTTTAAGTTAAGTAAAGATTTTCTCCCCGAACAAACTTGAAACTCCCTTTTCACCCCTTTCAGGGAGGAATATCGGAAAACGCTGAAAATTTTTACTTCGTATTTAAACAGAGAGTCAGCTAACTAAGTTTCAAATCTTTCACTTCAAAAAAGATTTGCTCCCCGTACAAACTTGAAACCACCTTTTCACGCCTTTACGGAAGCAATTTCGAAAAACTTTGATATGGGTTTTTTTGTATTTAAACATAGAGTCCATTTACGAAGTTTCAAATACTCACTTCAAAAAAGATTTGCTCCTTGCACGAACATGGAACCCCCTTTTCACCACTTTAGGGGAGCAATTTCGAAAAATACTGAAATGTGTTTAATTCTTTTTAAACAGAGAGTCTATTTACGCAGTTTTTAAATCTCTCACTTACTTCCTGTACAAACTTGGAACCCCCTTTTCGCCCCTTTAGGGGAGAAATTTTGAAAAGCGCTGAAATACGTTTTGTTGTATTAAAACAGAGAGTACATATTTGCTTTTAACGAAAACGAATAGTTGCTTTACTTATTATTAATGATACGAGAAAGATGAAACTGAATTCTATTTCATACTGACGATTCGACGAAAGAACCGGGTTTTTACACGGAAGAGCTTATTAAGAAGGTTCGTCCGCTGTGCCATGCATAATAATAGTAGATAGTAGTAGTAGTACACCAAGGGGATAAAGCATTTTTTTTAGTTACGGGTGCCATATTGAATCCTGAACGTAACGAAGGACTCCAGATTTTAATTCCCGATTGAAGCGCGGTAATTAAGACTGAGTCCTGAGTGTAGTGGGGGATTTAAGCGCGCCTAAGACTAAACAGTTTTTATCCCCGAGGAGTATACTCTACTTTTCTTCAAGAAAAACCAAGGCTACTTAACTAGAAACAGAATCATAATCAGTCCGCCAAAGCCCAATCACTTTCATGACTCGCCATGTTAATTAGCATTGTATCTTCTAGTTTTGTAGAATCTGTAGTTTTAATCCGTATAATGCAGCGTCTTGTAGCACTCGCGGCTTTTGTTTTAGGTATTTGATAGTAAGTACAAAGGCCACGAATAAAGGAAAGTCACCCTGTTCCGGCCCGGGCCATTTCTCAAAAAATGCAATGAAGTCTGAAAATTATAAGGAAGCTCCAAATTAAATTCCAAGGATTTCAGTAATAACTAGAAACAAGCGCGGCAGCAGCCCGCGGCCGGCGCGCCGGCTGCTGGCTTCGTCGTCGTGTTTTGTTTCGAACGTGACAACCGCGAGCGAGCGACGCGGTTCGCGGAGCTGGCGCGTCCCGTGCGCGTTCCCGTCGCCGTGCGGACTTTACGAAATTAGACTTTAAAGTTATAACAATAGTAACTATGAAAAGTGAAATAACATTATTACCCGGTGGGTTATAATGAAAATCACTATTACTACTCAAGCCGAGGGCTATAATGATTTGTTTTCTGTAAGGTTTGGATGATATATAATTAGGCATTGTCGAGCAGGTGGAATGAAAAAAAATGAAGTGGTTAACATATTTGTGACGAAAAGTCTCACCAAATGTAGTGTAAGGAAAATTACATTTCCAATACAAGTGATATGTTTAATGACGTATACGTTTAAATTATGTGTAAGTCCAATTTTGAAACAAACAGGACTCATAATTATTTCCCGCGATATGAAAATTTGTTATTTCGGTTAGTTTATTAGCTCGTGCGAAATTGTAAGACGAACGTTTCTCTCGAGACATTTCAAAATGAAACAGACACGACGAGACAACAGTTAAACGAAACTACACGTTCATGAACAGGAATGAAATAACATAATAAAATAGTAAAGAAACTTTTTTAGTGCAGCCAAAGTAAAATTGTTAGTAATTTTGCGAAAGCCGCATCCAAAAACATGCTGCTACTGCGTGCTGCTAACAAACCGCGCGTTATCTCTGTATTGCCAGCCGTTAAATACCAACCGGAACTAATTCCAAAATTTGTCCGTCTCTCACTAATATGTATAAACTTTTAGTACGTTTACTTACAAAATTATTTTTAATCATTTGAAGGGCTTTATGGCACGGGGACGGAGAACACTGGCTACTCAGTGAATTTAAATTTATGATCTTGATCAGGGCCTTGATTCGATTTATCTTCATACCAATTGCTCCTTTACATAGGTGTATGTCTTTCGCGTTTGTTGCATCACCTTCGTCCGATGTGCGTGAAATCTAGCTGCCCCATTTTTGTCTAAAAAGGCAGAAATAAACAATAACATTATATACCTTCATCAACCGTCTACCATAGTGACCAGAATATAAAATAACGGGGCCATCGATTTACGTCATACGAATTTCATGATTTTTTGCACGCGGCATAGTGCCAAAGATGCTGGCAGCATTTCCCCGCCGTATAGCATACGTAGCCCCGCCGTATATGCCAGCCCTTTGGTCATCAGTGGTGTCCACTAACTTTTTGCAACTTCTTTGAAGAACTCTTGGGCCCTGGGATCCTACGGACTGAGGGTTTCTACATCGAATGGAACAAAAGTTATATTCGGTGCCGAGACTAGTATATTTTTTCAACTTCGCCTTTTGGGCCGCCTCTGTAGCCGCATCCGCCAGTACTGAAGTTCCGTGGAGATGGGAAGAAGCCATCGTGTCGACACACGTGGCGTCCCATACTAGTACGCGTAATAATAATTAGATATTTTAAAACTTATATATTTCATTCTGAAATGTGACGTCACGTAATTTAGGACCCCTCCCACCCGTTGTCACACAATATACTTCGTAATTTATAGATGGCTCCTACGTAGTAAAAATGATATTTTCCTTCAGTAGTAAATAACGTTGTATTTTTATTTTCATTTTTTTAAGGATGGAATATGTGTCGGGATTCATCCCGGGTCTCCGATGAATGATGAATAAAACGCTATAGGTTTTGTAGTGGTAGCGGCTGTGTAATTCAGTGTCCATAATTGCACGGTAATAATATTATATTACATACAACAGGTCTTGCTATCGAGGAGAGTAATGGCGGAATTGTGTCTTGTTCTCCCGTTGCAAGTCTGTGTGGATTGCGGTGCGGAAGTGACGTGACGGCCATATTGTCCCTCTTCATGGATTATTCCACTCGGAGCGACTGCGCGTCTGCTCTCGCGCATCCAGTTGTTTCGACGCGGGCCACACAGACGATGCAATATGGCTTTGGTATGCGAATGTCCAAAATGTGTGCCACATATGTATTTTAAGAGTCCCTAGACTAATTTATTTACTTATTTACACCAAGTGAGGGAGGAAGTTGCTGCCGAGTCGTGTGAGGAAGTCTGGCAGTGAACAGAGAAGAGTGGCGGTTACACCACCGACTAGAGCGAAGCATTTAAGTTTTGATAATGATAATTTTAATAGTAAGTGATCGACTCGATGGCATGGCCTAAAAGTCCCTGCTCCATTCTACTGAAATATAAAAACTCCATGAACCGCGTAAACAAAACATTTATAACTGTTTGTGCAAACGGGATGCATAAGCCTGCGATACCGCGTGAGAAATGCGCAGCTCCGCGGCTTTATTCTGGTAAAGTGCGCCGTCGCGACAAAATAACACAGCGGGCACTGTCGTGCACACTAAAAGGTACACCTTTAATTCTTGCTTCCTTATATTTGACTCCTAGCCCTCAGGCCAGCGAGTTGGATATGCAAACGCAACTTACTACTTCTATAGTGCATATTCGAATTACTTAATTTAAGGGTATAGGTATGTGGGGGTGTTCCAGAGGTTAACAGACGATATTTAGTTTTTTTGGCAATTTTAATGATTGGATCTAAATATAGTAACTAATTATGGTTCCAAAAAATTGATGAAATAGAAAATGAACAACTTGAAATTGAAGTGAATATAATTAATAAATATTCGGGAATCACACTTTGGCATTATTTGTGAGAGAAAAAGACTAACATAGGCTCCCTGAAATATATTCCATCTTCAGTTATTTACAAATACCCATGACAAAAAATTCTTCAGTTTATGATCTCATATCCAGCTTTGTCGGATATCAAATTAAAATAGGTTACGAACGATGGGATAACGCCCTATATTTCCAGCTTGTCATAAAAAGTATTTTTTCACTAAACTCATACCCCGGTTATAAAAGAAAGGAGATGTAAAATCTGGCGCGGGTCGTAAAAAAATCTTATATCCGCTCTTTTGTGTCATAATGCGGTTGTAAATAATGACGTGAAGGTTTTACGATTTTTGAATGTAAATTTTGCAATCGCGAAAATTGGGTGAGTACACGGATTTTTTGAATGCTGAACAATGTGCTCGTTTAAAATTAAGTAGGTACAATAAAATTCCATGGGGTTGAAATCAAGTAAGCGAATTCACTGAGATATTAGACTGATATTGAGTTAGGGGCACCAATTTATTAAAAAATTAAATGTGTAGGTACTTGTTACGGTTCATGTGACTCAGTCAGCAGAGATAGACGGACGGACGACGCCCATCCGTAGGGTTCCATTGGAACTCTTTGAGTACGGAATCCTAAAAATTGCCGAGGCCGAGATAATATTTATTGTTATAATTATGTTGAAGCCCGTAGGTAGGTCCATGAATTACCATATCCACTGAGGCATAAACATAAATAGCAATAGTTATTTTATTATCTACTCGTATTTGCAAAATAAAATACAATAGATATGAATGCCTAAATTACACACATTATACCCAACACATATTTTTGGGTAAGTTGTATGCATCCATATTTTTGCACAAGCTTAACTGTACACTGGCTCGGCTGATGAAAGTGTGAAAAAGCTTCTAGTATTTTTATAATTTATAATAGCCTCTAACAACAAGCAATGCTGAGGATTTTAAAATTAGAAAGCTATATTAAATTTTCTGAATATCTATAATATAAAAGTGATAAAGTGTGTACTTCACACAGGCAAAATATGATCCATGGGAATACTTACAATTTCCGCACTTTTAATTACCTGCACTTTGTGATAATTACTAGAAAAAATTATATTCTGGTCGAATAAAATTTTTTAATGACCATCTGTAAGCTTTTGCGCCTACCTACTTTAGGGCTCGGAATACGCTTGAGTGGCCTAGGTAGAAATGGTCAATACTTAAAAAATAATACAAAATAAGAACGTCATTTTGAGCCTTAAATATAATACAATATCATGTTAGATGAACGTTTATGATTATTTTAAAGCATCTATACGTATAATAAAGCTGAAGAGGGATGGAAGATATTAGAAAAAAATTGGCTGGGGATACTTAGAATCGATAACAGAACACGTTCCAACAATTTTTAGAATTTTTGTCTGTTTATTTGAACAAGCATCACGTGAAAACTGCTGAATGGATTTTGATGAAAACTTTACTAATACAATTATGAGAGAGATTAAATTATGTTGGACAGTTAGCCGCTGTCAACAGTCACAAACCAGTCACCTTACCTACCTTACGTAACTTGAAATCCACCTACCAATTACTTATATGATGGGATTAGGGGGTTCAAATAAAAATTCATTTTTTATTGAATTAAATTTAAACAATTTAGGACAGATCATAAATTTTCTTCACGACCCCCTTTTAACTGTGGAAAAAATATTTAAAAATATTTTTTGACAATTTCTATGGCTTTGGACCAAGAACAAGATGCTTATAGTGTAAATTTTTAAAGACTTGCTCCAGGCGGTTGGCTGTCAAATCTGTGTGACAGGCGATAAACTTACACGCGGGAGACAGCAATTCTAGGGCTCGATTTGGACCCTTCGGGAATGGAACCCTAAAACCTTAGATCGCGTGCTTTGCGATGTTATAATGTTTTCGATAACTATCGCTGTTAACTGGGTTAATAAGACTCGTGGTAGATCTCTGGGCCTCTGGACTCGTTTGAAGTATTTCCGCACTACATAATATTAATGTTCGAAAATTTCGCGCACGCTGCGCTCGATGTGTTATGATTATGACCGGGGAGGAAAATGTTCAAAGTATTTTCCGCACTTGCATCATAATGTTTGAAAATTTTGCCCTCGCTCCGCTCGCGTTTTTATCTACATGTGTTATGGCTTTATAGTCGGGGACCGAAAGGTATGTATTTTCCGCACTTGCATCATAATGTCCGAAAAATTTCGCACTCGCTGCGCTGGCGTTTTTATCTACATGTACTATGAGTTTTTCGGGGGACGGGCCATAAAGTCATACCCGTCCCCCCCTTAGAGTTTCTATGTCTACGTGCTTGCCGCCTACCTATATTTGATGTCTTCAGGGGACATCTAGAAGGTTGTTAGAGTGGTCGACTTCGACAACGTTAATAGAGTCACAATACTGTTGAATTTAAACATGAAATGCATATGATCTCTATATATTTATTTTACTCCCTGTTTATGTTAATTATGATTTAACCATTACTTTTTTAAATTCTTTATTAATTGTTCTATAGTTAAAGTATTATATTGCATGGGAAATAAAAACTTTTCGATTATACTTTTATTTTTGTTATTTTTTGAAAAAAATATTTACTAATAAAAGATTACAGAAGTTACAATGTAACTGCGGGTTAGTTTGTAATTATTTTATTGTATATTAAGATAAACAGGAAATTGTGTAGTGTAATGGGCCGCCACTGTATTTCTATCAGATGGGACGCAATGCAGACAAATGTAGGCTTATTTACCCTCGCCGACACATTGCCCCCGAATTCTTATAACAAGTCACCCCTAAATGTTATTATTAAGGCGTGATGATATCTTATTAAAATTATTTACATTAGATTTAGTTATTTGAAGCTTCAGATCCAATATCCAACGATTCTGGTCGAAGTGAAATACCAACTCTTTACATTTATTGTGTTGTTTAATACCTATTGTTTCAGTAGCCTGAAGTAATGAAGATGT
This sequence comes from Epiblema foenella, assembly GCA_963556455.1. NCBI lineage: Eukaryota > Metazoa > Arthropoda > Insecta > Lepidoptera > Tortricidae > Epiblema > Epiblema foenella. The sequence goes on along the minus strand of OY747098.1, from coordinate 11,274,429 downwards.
CCCAGATTTTACAATGTACTCTTTTTTCCACATTGAGCGACTGTGCGTCACATACAAATTGAAAATGGCGCCATTGAAACATGTGACGATCTGGGATTCATTATGAGACACTCTATTTGGATCGTTATTATCCGCGATAAAAAAAAAAAAATCGAATATAGTATATTATGCTACTGGTGTATAAGAAGGGTATAAAAAGGCGAGTGGTGTGGGTTAAAGTAAAGACACTACAAGCCCTTATATCTGTTATACACCGTTGCATACATTACTTTTTCTACGACTCATTTTATTCAGACTTTTCATGCGCCATATTTTATATTAGTAATTGTGCAACTTACTTCCGCAATTTCTTCAGTAACGCTGTAACTTCATTAATCATTTATAAGCTTGAATGTTTTCGGTTTTAATGAAAAATTTGGTGGGAAATCAAAAATATGACACTTTGTTTATGGTTTTTTTTTATATTGCTAGACTTGGCATCCGACCTAAACTGAATTCAAATCCAGATCGAATCTCAACTGTTTCGTTTTCATAAATATATCCGTGAATATAAAACTTATTAAACATCACAAAAAACATGACAAATGTATGTATTTATATTAGTAAAAAATATGTTATGCATTAGTTAATACATAAAAATTATACCAAAGTTGCGTTAAGTTGGCAGACTGCAGCACTGACTATAATCATGCAAGTTTCACTTGAACGCACCGAAGAATTACTACTAAACACACATACATAGTATTTGTTGTAGTCTGTAGCACCCAACACTGCTTTAATTTTTCATTAAAGTAGGGTAAGGAGTGTGTTTTTGGGCAATAGACTAGATTGACTCTTTAAAACAATAAATAAAGTATGTATTTATATTAGAGTTCATGATTGCATGAAAAAAGTAGAGGAGTAGAAAAAATAAAATAAAACAGATCTTTTAACAAACGTTCGTAATCGTATATATCAGAGAATACGTTGCTTTTAGAAAATAGGATAACAGAGACGGAGACACCATGGCGAATGCAAACTTTACCCAGAATTTACTCAAGGATTTTGCGTCTGCAAAGTAGCTCAGCTGCGCTGTATGAGTTCTATTTTACGGAATCTAGATCGAGTTCCGTATATTAACTACATGGATGGATATACATTCAACATCAGTTATCTTTAGGTATATTTTCCTTTTACAAAATAATAAAAAAATAAAATAAGTGCAGTCGAGTTCACAAGGGGCTTTACACCTTTGTACTTTGTCGCCTTAACGTCATGTTTAAACTGTCATACTAACATTTCCAACGGGTGAAAACTAAGTACCATAGTGTGCAGCTATAAAATGAGTTCGACTGTACTTGCAGTTCCGTAGCCACTTAGAAAGTAAGATTAAGTTGGCATGAAAGAAACTTGGAGTGCTCAATAGGTCGAAGCAGTACTTCACACCTCGACAAAGGCTGCAACTTTACAAGTCGCAAGTTAGGCCTCATATGGAGTACTGCTCTCACTTATGGGCGGGAGCTCCAAAATACCAACTTAGCCCGGTTGTGACTCGGTTCAAAGACGTGCAGTGAGAATTGTCGACGATCCCAGTGTGACAGGCGACCTTGAACCGCTTGGTCTCAGGAGGGACTTTTCCTCCCTGTGTGTTACGGGTCGGCAACACGCGAGTAACGCCTCTGGTGTTGCAAGCGTCTATGGGCGACGGCAACCACTTACCATCAGGTGGGCTGTCAGCTTGCTTGCCACCGACGTGGTATAAAAAAGAATAACCATTAAAATAAACTGATAGCAAGTGCGTGTCGGACCACGCACAATGAAGGGTTCCGTACCAACACCTACTAGTCCACATTTAAAATCACTATCCAATACATTGGATCTAAAAAAATCGTATCTTCATAGGGAACTCACGGTACTTACGACCTTTTGTTTGGGCAAGACAGTTTTTAAGCGAAAACTCAAAAACCGTAAAACCTATATTGTTAAAACCAAACATCGTTGAAACTATTAACTAATGCACACTACCTCAATTTTTTTCAGAATTTTAAACTTTATAGTTTGGAAATTCGAGGGGGGGGGGGACACTTTCTATGACTTTGGCAGCTAATATCTCACCAACGGTTTACTTAAATGGATAAGTTTTTTAGAAACCTCCATATCATTTTTAAAGGCCTATCCATTGATCCCCACGCGACTATGTGCGTTGAAAATTTTTTTTCATCCACCGGTTACATGTATGGAATGACCCCCCTAGTTTAATATTTTTTTGTAATTTCACATCACTTTTATGTAGGGGTTCATAGAATACACCTTCCTACCTTTCATAATTGTAATGCTTATAGTCTCCGAGTAAATCGGCTGTGACATACGAACGGATGGACGGACGGACGGACGGATAGACGGACGGACGGACGGACGGACATGACGAATCTATAAGGGTTCCGTTTTTGACATTTTGGCTACGGAACCCTAAAAAGCCACCCCAAAGTAAAATTCTGTATTTAAAATAATCTCTCCAGATTTAAAACACCTTAGCCAGATTAAAAACACGTTAGTTTCAAGAGAAGTAGTGACGCCAGGGTAATATCACATATTATGTAATGCTTGTAGTATTGCGTGACAAACGACAAGATAAAGCATCTGTCACTTTTTTCAAGTCGTGACAGAAAGTGATAGACGCTTTATCTCTTAAAATAAATTAGCAATTAATTGTGCAAAAAAAACAATATTTTTTTAAACATGTCAAACTTGGGAAGAAAAAGTTGTTATGTGTAAAAAATCGAAACCAATAAAACCAATCTAATATTAACCAATATCTATATATGTATAAACATTTTTTTTTCTTTGATATCCTAGATAAAAAATCCTATGTATACATGCAATTACTAAATGTGGATGCTAAATTTCGATTTCTAGGTCACCTGTGCAACAGTGCGATTTTCGGACGACAAAATCTTTTGAACCGTAAAATTCAGGATTCAGTAATTAGGAGGTGGTTTTATGAGATTCGCGCGATTGCAAGTTTGTAGGTTAAACAGATTTCAAATTAGTGGCCCAAAATTGTTCGTGTATTATTCCCACGGTTGTCGCCTTTTTTGGTTCGCGAACTTGGCTGACACACTGTCGTGTGCATGAGACACAATATAATTATTAATTCATTATGTTGACTTTATACTAATTTTACACGACTTGCTACGAATGTACGTGTAGATAGGCGAGGTGTCAAACTCTACATAGTGTGATGACGCAAATCGTAAATAGGTAGTAATTTTAACTTTAAATACAATTGAGATCCTATAATTGGCAAACTGTGTACAACGAAGTGATGCTGTTGTATTATAAAAGCAATTAAGTAGTTCTCCAAATAAATTAATAAAATAAACAGACCCCAAAAATAATTGAACCGCCTACAAATTGGTCTGTTTGCTTGCTTGTGCTGCCACCGTCTAATTGATTACGTAATATGTCAAACTTGCGCTAGGTAAATCTGTCAATGTAGTATTGAAAATGTCATTAAGATAATCACCCAGGTATGCTGTCTACTGTGTATTTGTTTTAGTTTGTGTTACTCTTTATACATAACTCATACATTATGTATCGAGGACGTCCTGATTTGAAGTCCCATGCGATTACAGGCCATGTTTCTTTTAGGTAGCAAATATTACACGTCCAATCATTTTCGCTTTGAAATAACACGTGGAATAAACGTTATGTAGGTGTCCATTTATCACACAGAGTTATGTATATATATATATAAAGAGAGGATGTAATCGTTAAGTATTTATTCCGTAAATATAATCAATATCGAACTGACATCGAAAGTACGTTATCCAATAAGTAAAATTACATTTATAACTTTATTATAAAACTAGAAATATCCAAAATATTAAGTTTAAACTCCGTGCCATACATTTTGTACGACGTTCGTTAAGTAGTTTAATTGGGAACTTTTTTGGAGTGGTCCTTATTATATTTTTTATTGATAAAACTGTTTCATTTTACATCGGTCACATTGTAACTACGACATTTGACATCTATTCTGTCATTTTTAACAATAAAATCCATTAACATTTTGTGTTAATTTATAAACGTTTCACAAAATAATCAAATAAAAATATAAATGAAACAATCACAGCCCGCAACGTAATTAACATTCACTAGCATTCAATTGTTTTCATTTGGACAGAAAAGGGAATGTAAAAATTGTTTCTATTCACCGTTTGGGGCGAAAGAAGTCCTAAACGATGTTTAGCGTTATGCCACGGCCCATTTGCGCTGTGCTATTGTGGGCACCCCGCTTCAAATTAAGCTGTAGCGGCTGTGTTACTGTGCTAAAGCGACGGCGGAAACATGAGACCTATTTTACAAACTTTTAAACTCTACACACTAACTTGCTGTTAGTTGATGTGTGTGGTACGAAATTTGCAACGAATTTTAGACCAGCTGATTAGTGCTAAACCGATTAAGCTGAAGTTTTTTATAGAGTACCCACCGCTACCCTACATGTCAGTCATGTCACCCCTGGGTGGTGCTAAAAGTGCAATAAAAGTAGCAACCGTACTGTCTTCTCACGGTTAGAAATAATTGCCATACGATAAATAAAATAGTAAAATTGCGGAAAACGTACCCTTTATTGTAAAAAAATCGCGATTTCGCGAAAATATCACTATGCTAGACTAACATAAAGTTATACCTCTGCTCCGCTCTACAATGTGTCCTAGGTACTATACAAGTATATTCAGTGCACAAAATGAGTGTGACGCCGCGACAATAAATCTACTGTCTGAGTTGTCTGACTTTATTACTTTTGTTGATAACTACCGTTTTCCTAAATCTGTGTATGCAATTTTGTCCATTGTATTAATGACAGTACCATTATTTATTTCGTTAGTTTTATAAAATGGTTTTTGCAGTAGGTATGGAGGCCTGTTAAGGCCCGTGGTGATCCCATATTTTTGTCTTGCTCGCTCGCTAGTGATAACTCGACATGCCGTACGGCATATTCTTCGTTCGCGCAAGGCCTAAAAACTACCACACCTACTAATGTGAAGTGGCCGAACACTGTGTTAATATCGTTTTGTGTTAACACCGAATAATCTGTCGGCACCGAATAATGTGTTAATATCTGATTTATACTTAGTTTTTAATCAATCCAATAGGAAACGGCTTTATTAATTATCATCTTAAAAGCCATTGGACCATTTTGTATTCGATGAAATCTTCCGGAACCATATTTACTGCGAACTGGACCTACCGCGAACCGAAAACAAAGTATCTTCCTCTTTGACGCACTTACTAATTAGAGCTCTGCCACGCCAAATTGTATTCGTAAACGCAACAATCCGCCCAAAATTTGTTTTGCCATCAAAGCTTTCATTAAATTATGACCAAACTGCAATTAACTAATTGAAAAGTGATATCCAACCAAAACAAAGGCTTAATACCACAAGTTATCGGCACCATCTTGATACTCCTTTTCAATCACATTTACAAACCAGTTTACGTAGAACTATCAGCAGCTTTCCGCTTACCGTTTAGTTTGTGGTACTGGAAGCTTGAAGAGGGGTGAGAGAGTTCAGGATAAAGTGGACATATTGAATTTATGGCCCGACTACCGCTAGTCGTAAAAGAGTGTGAAGAGCTGTAAAAACTGTTTGGTGTCAAAGCGGGGAAGGAGGAAACTGTCTATTTTGCGAAATAATCGCAGCGATTAGTGTCTTTTTCTGTAAAACATAAAGATAAATCAACAGTCATAAATACTTATAATTCATCTTTAATAAAATTTGACATAACAAAAATTAAACATCGTAAACAAATAAGGAAAAAGTCCCAGTGATTGTCACTAACCCGACAGTTGATACATTCAAAGTCATGTCAAATAGAGGATATCAATAGGTGTCAACTATTTGGTATTACGATGTGAAACATTGAGACGTTTAACTTAATTCGGATCTGTAATGCTTAATATGAAAACAAATTGCATATTTTCATGTTGCATATCAAAAACAACTTAGCACTACAGCTTTCCATCCCTGGTCGCAGATCCAGGAGCAGACCCAAAACAAGGTGGAAAGATGTAGTGCTAAAAGACATGATAGAGTGCCAGGCATCCGAAGACGATGTAGAGGATAGAGCGAAGTGGCGCAGATTAGTTCGGAAAGCTGACCCCACCACCATGTGGGATTTATAGCTAGGAAGAGAGAGAGTTGTTATCGGATTTAATTATTATACTTAATGTGTATTATGTAATAATAGATTAGTTCAATTAAACATTATAGAAAAGGTGGTTGAGATAAGTGAGTGTTATGGTTTTTTTTTATACAACGCCGGCGGCAAACAAGCATACGGTCCACCTGATGGTAAGCGGCCACTGCAGCCTATAGACGCCCGCAACTCCAAAGGAGTGACGTACGCGTTGCCGACCCTTTACAAAATTTGAGAATTCACTGTGTTGACAACAAAATGGACAAAAGGTCCCTCGCTTTCAACACAGTGCATCCTCGGGAGCTCTGGCAACCTTGCTCACCTCCAGGAACACAACACTACATACTATACGTGTATTTAAATATTATAACCAATAACAATATGCATTTTGTTGTTTTAATAACCTTTGTTATGGAATTCAGACATAATGCATATGCATGTCATCCACATAATTCATAAAAAAATATACAGAATAACATGGAAAAACCTGTTAACCTTTAATTTATTAACTGCCTAAAAGAATTAAAACATAATGCTCGTTTTTGTACTGAGTGAAGAGTCTGATCTTTGTGAGCACTGTGGTGTGCGATATATTACGTGTTACCCGCTCCATGAGCATATACCTACGTACCATTACTATGGCTGAACATATTGGCTCAACGTTTTGGAAACGGGCTCGGACAGAACTTGGTGCAGCGAATAAATAGTAAAGCTGCCAATAACTTAAACTGACTTAACTAGTTAAGCCGATCCAGCCATCAGTGATCAAGATACACTTACAGGGTGGTGGATCATTTTCAGTGCTTTACCGGCTCCCCATCATAGGAATCCGTTAATTAGGAAGGCTGTCGACTACGTTCTCATCCCTCCCCCTCTGTCGTAACCCAGGTCGGGCCTAGCTGAGTTTCTTGCTGGACTCTTCTGAGCTAGGCTAGGTATAGTGAACCAGCGACAAAACTCCCAGTAGCTCGATTCCACTCACACCTCAGTTTCAGTTGAAACCGCTCAACCAATCTCACTGGAGCACAAACTTTTAGAGTATTCCAGTGTTCCAAACCACACGTGTGGTCGTATCGGAGGTTTTCCCCTGGATTTTCCCAAGACTCCCCTCCAACCGACTCCTATCGCTTTTTTAGGCCCGGCCTATAATAAAGCCACAGTAAGGTTAAAAAAAAGCGTTACCGGCACGCGGGTATTTATTGAAACTGATTATAATATGTCTCATTAGAAATTATTTCCATGTTCTAGCAAATCATAATTATGTGCATTAACTGCAAAATTAAATTTCCTAACTCCGCACCTTCAATGTACTAGAGTGCTTAAGATATCGTCGTAGTAAACAAAACATTCAGGGCTGTTATTAATACTGCAAGTACTGGTAAGAGCTTTTCTTACTTTTGCTGACAAGGGGGGACCGGGGGCAAATAATTGTAATAAATCTGCTTACGTAATACTTGAACGCCCCCTTACCACCGAATAAACCTTTGGACAAAGTTAAGTAAATTATAAAACTTTTAATTAATTGCTTATCGAAGGTTGTATGAGTTAAAATATTTTAGGTAATCAAATATTTACTAGTTTAATTATTAAGTTGCTATACTTTATATTGGGTTGGGTTGAAAAAGTAGCGCAGGTTTGAAATAATTTCTTAGCCTGATAGTGTCCCACTGCTGGGCAAAGGCCTTCCCGCTGGATTCCACATATCTCTGTCTCCCGCAATCTCTGGCCAATCATTTGTATGTGGCACCACCAAGTAGCCAAATGAGCTCACCTTCTTTCGCCACCGATAGCAGATGTGGGCCGGTAGGTCCGCCTTGCTTAAGTAAATCAATGTTATTCTTCTAAAAAAGCGGTATCTTTTACAAAATTAGGTATCTTGATAACATCAGGCTGTGCATATTGCACTTCTAATTTGAAGTAATTAGTCTATTATATATGTACATCTTTGTACTTTTGTTGGTTTGTATATTTCATCTATTACGTTTGTATGTCACGTATAAACGTTTGAATCTGAATTTGAATATATCGTTCGATTCCTGTTCTCCATTCAATTCCTAAAAAGTTAACTGGAGAAGATTCTTTAAGGTATACTTTACATAGTACATATCATACATAGTTTACACAGTGCTTATGCGCTATGTCTGTAGTTATTACCTATGTCATGTGTTCAATCAATTATTAACGTACACCTAGATATTATTATACATATATATTCTACTTACTAGAGCGTTAATGCTAACATTTATCCCCTTGTTAGGGTAGGACCTCAGATCTATAAGCGTTCGTGCTTGCAACCCTAAACTTAAACTATGCTGATAAGATTTGAACCTCGATTAGAACTAAAGCTAACACAAATTTGGGTCGCCATCTGTGTGACGGTTCCGTTTGAATATGGTCTTATGTATGAAACATTATGCTTAATAACACGTATAATCTGGGCAGCTTATTGAGTTGGTAGCCGTAATAAGTGTTGAGTAAGTAGGCGATATCCAACCTCTTGAAGTTTCTATGTTCGTCTGGTATAAATGACCGAGTGAAACGAAGGTCTCTGCTTCAGCTTCGACAAAAATTATTTTTATTTATTATTTTTATTATTTTTTTATATAGAATTTTTTTGAAGAGACGGTTTTTGGAAATTTCCAAAAACATTTTTTTTGTCAATGATTTTGTAAGTTTCTACGGGCGAATTTCGGTTTGTTCTCCTCGACAGGTCACATTTCTCAACCGATTCTCGTGAAATTTTGTGAGCAGGTTGGATAAATATACAGTTTTTTTTGTCAAATAAGGTTTTGGAAATTAAAAAAATATATATTTGTTCAACGGTTTGTTCTCCTCTACAGGGTCGCATTTCGCAAACGATTCTCGTGAAATTTTGTGAGCAGCGGGGTAATCACGTAACTTTATGTACTACCGTTAGATAGATTTTAATGTCAATTTTGAAGTATAAATTGCTGAGCTAATGTCATGTTTTTTGTACCCGACGCTAGTACATAATTGAATGAACGATTGAATGGAAATCCCATACTAAAGTAAGAAATTGATCAAATGATTGGAAACACGTAACTTTTTGACGGTAAAATTGTACGGTATAAATATGTCAATTACTGCGTGACAAAGTCATCGTCAGCCATCGTGTCTGTCATGTCATAACAATGAATTAAACAAAGATTTTGGTCATGATTTGGGTTTATTAATTAGTGAAAATGCCCCAAATTTCCTTGAAATGTCTTTAAAACACACGATCGAGTTTAAAATTCCCTCAGCACTTTAAATAAAACGAAAAGTAAGTAACAACAAATGTCATGGTCATGTGGTATTTATTTGCTCACATTCGTATTTACTAATATATTTGGTATTATTATGTGTTTCTTTTCAGGATGTACATAAACCAGATTCCCCATCTCTTGGTGGTGACGCGATGCTGCAAGATGCAGAGTGTGAAAGATAAAACGAGGGAAACTATGAAGTAACACGAACCAAGCAAAATAGCATGCCATATTATTCATCGCTGAAATATAGAAGTGTTAACTTATAAGTATGTACTTTTTCATATACGTGCCCCGCTTGTCGATGTATGCTTGTCGATTTATGAAAAGTAATAGGACGACATAAATTACCTAGTCTCCGAATCCTTTAAACATGAGTTTATTAAGTCCACTTGGGATGCTATTTCTGTCTTCCTTTGTAACCAGCGTGTAATGTGAATCTTCGGTATGTACATTAGATGTATTATATCCCGCGCCTCTCCCTGTTGTCCCTACCAAATAGATAATACTCCGGCGGATCCGCGCGGGTAGGTAGGTAAAGTAACACAAGAGTTATACACAAATGTCAAATGTTTTAGATGATACAACGAGATTGCGAAGCCGTCGTTGATGCTGGTGAGCTTTTAATTCCGCGCGGATTTACTGCCAAGAAAAAATCCTACTCGCATGAAGAGAGAAGAAAGTTGTATAAAGACATGATGTTATTTCTTAATATATTTTTGTATTTTTTCGTTGTTGTTTACATTATTTAAATACCTAAATAATACGTTTCGTCATTCATTAGGTATAAGCAGGTATATACGAATACACTATATTGAAATTGTGTGTATGCTATTGCATCGACTTATGTTCATTAAATTCTTCTAAAATGATATTACTCTAACTTTGCAAATAGAATGAAGAAGGAGTTTCATTAATCTTTTCTATTCAAACGGTAGCGACGCGTGGGCAGGTCTATAAAGCTTGTGGAGTGTACATAGATTACTATCAAGGCACATATCGCACCCAAAGCAGCGTATAGGTCAGCTCAGAGCAATAAACTTGGCGAGAACAAGAAGACAAGGGACTATTACGATTACGTAGTTGAGCTTAAAATACATTAATCTCGAATAATATTGTAGATGCAATAATGTAATCCATGTGTGAAAAGAATAAACAAATAAAATAAATAATAATAATAAATATTAGAGGACAATCTTACATAAACCGAACTAGCAGTAAGCTCAAGAAGGCTTGTGTTATGGGTACTAGACGACGATATATTTAATAGATATAAATACTTAAATACATAGAAAACATCCAAGACTCAGAAACAAATATTCATGCTCATCACACAAATATTTGCCCTGACCGGGATTCCAACCCAGGACCGTCAGCTTCACAGGCAGGTGCACTACCCACTAGGCTAAACTAGATTACAAAGACTGGGGTTTCCCTCAATCACCTCTCAATGAAGTAACTAGTAATGTAGTAATGTTGTGCAATAACTTATTCTACTTGACGCTAGATGTCTAGTTGAACCCATTTCGTTTTATACAAAAGCAACGGTAAAATCCGGTAGTCTTCTTCTAGCATTAAGAGGCTGGATAGGTACTTTAACTTTTAAAAATAATAAACTGACAGGGCGTGTCACATAACAATTTAGAAAAAATGAGTACAACGAAATAAATACAATTATTATGTAATATTTAGTCCAGAGCAATATTAAACACTTATTTGGTGAATTTCACGTATAAAAATCTTTTTTTCATAATGGCTCGTATCGAATAGTTGGCTATGGTAGTTCACTTAAGTAACGACTTTATCTGCTACTACGCGCCAAGGGTAAGTAATTTTATTACATATCACTAATAAATAGTGTGCATGTTACAACATAACACCATGGCATAACTCATTATCATTAGCTGAATAGACGTCCACTGCTGGTCATAGGCCTTTCCCGGAAAATGCCTTGCTGATCGGTCGCGTGTCGTCCCAGGTCTTTTGACTCTAACGTCATCAGGCCACCTCGTAAGGAGCCTTCATTCACTGCGTCACCCGATACGCATTCGTCACTCGAAAAGTCGCTGGCGTGGGTTAAGCAGACACTATGGTGTCGATAGCGTCCATAGGCCATAGCCTATGGACGCTATCGACTCCTAAAGAATCACAAGCACGTTGCCGAGCCTTATTAAGTTTAGGATTCAGGGTCAGGGATATGTAAATGGGTATTTTGGTGTTATGAAATTGCGGATTTTTGAGACTATGGATGCGTGGGTGATACTGATAATAATACTGAGTCAAATGAGGAATGTCCTTATTATAAACTGTAGCATTTTTAGTTTCTACGGCTACTATAATTATACATAATCTGTAGCCAGGCTCATGATAATTCAGATGCTATTTCAAGATGTTCATTACTATGCTCTAACTTCTTCTTTCAGTGCAGCAATTGTGAATTGCGTATTTTTAGGCAACATGTTAAAGATGACTATTTCTTTGATCAACACATGGTTATGATGACAATTGGATAAAATGAAAATCTATAACCGCCACCCTGCTGCTTGGTCCACAAGATCTCCTTACCTCAAGGCAAGTAAGTTTTTTTATTGAGTAATCTCTAAAATACAGTATGAACACTTGAGACTCCAGAAGAATCACAAGGTCGTTGCCGAGCCTTTATTGACATAAGGATTTGTTGTGTTGATAGCTAGAGACAAGTGACGCACTCTGAAAATAGTGCATCCTCGGGAGTTCTTGTGACTTTATATACTCACTACCAGGAACACAACATCGTATACCTAAAGAGCAAGCAGTGATGTTATTATGGCTGCGGTCTCCTATAAGGTACAGTCAGGGTCAGAGAGAAAAAAAAACGATTTGAGTTATAAGGTTCCGTAGTAAACAAGGTACTCTTATACAAAGTGCAAAAAGATTCCGTTTTGTGGCGCATTTCTCATATAGTTTTATATGACACGTCACAAAACTGACACAAAGTATTAGATGGTAAATCGAGGACATTTTTAAAATGGAACCCGTGGAACCCTTATAGTTTCGTCATGTCTGTCCGTCTGTTCGTCCGTCCGTCCGTCCGTCCGCCCGCCCGTCCGTCCGCCCGTCCATCCGTCCGTCCATCCGTCCATCCGTCCGCCCGTCCGTCCGTCCGTATGTCACAGCCGATTTACTCGGAAACTATTAGCACTATAATTATGAAATTTAGTAAGAAAGTGTATTTTATGAACCGCTATATAAAAGTAATGTGATATTAGAAATATATATTAAACGAGAGTCCCGTAGCGGCGTTCCGACGCCGCTAAAATACGGAAATTCTCATTCAGAAAAGGAACAACTGAAGGTACAAATACATTTCTTTAATTTTGTGCCTCTCTTAGGAACACCAAAAACATGTAAAAAAGGGTTCTTAAAAAACGACAGTTCCTTTTCATTGTCACATTATGCCGGACCAAAACCATGCCTAATAATAGACTGCTAGCTAAGTTAGTTTTCCGGACAACGTGGATGCGGCACATCATCATCATCATCATCAGTCGTTCCGTCAATGCTGAGGACATAATGTCCAATTCTTGCTGACCAGACTCCTCCATAGGCTCCTGTCACCCACCTTACGGATGGCCTCGTGCAGATATAGTTACAGGATACCACCAGTGATTTGGGTATTCCGTCTAGCGGGTAGTCTGCCTCGGGACCTCTGGCCCTCAACTTTTCCCGTCATAATATTTATCTACTGGCTATCCGAACGTCGTGAGAGGTGTTCCAAATATATATGAGGATGCGGTCCTGACAGACTGTCGATAGTCGACAGCTTAACGTAGCTGGATGGACTGGTTTGTTCGCCTTGCAGTCCATGGTATTACAGATTTTCTCTCAAAATATTGAATATGCGAAGAGTTTGTATAATTATAATTTTTATTGAAATAAAAAGGTCATGAGGTTTGTATGCATGTATTGTAGATACCCCTTACATGGTTTTTGGGCGAGCGTAGTCTCCTGACACAAGTATATTTATTACTTAAAAGGAGATTCCAACCTTGCTTTTGTTAAACTTTTTTTTAACCAATAGGTATGAAAGTAAGTATGTATTGAATCGCACAAACGTGTTGCCCAACCAATATCCTCGTAATGCGTCCTGCTTAACATCAGTTTAACTATTTTTCAGCTAAAATATGGCGGTCCGTCGCTCTCAATACAGCTCCACCTCTGAAGCTCTGGCATTCTTGGTTGCCAGGAACACAACGCCTCATGTGTTAGTAATTATGTGTTATTGCTATATTTATATACTATTATTATGGCTTCTCCAAGGAGTAGCATACTTTTCCAGTATTATAGGCTGCTCAAAATGTTAACCAAATCGGGGGTCATTATCCTCACAGCATCTTTCCGGTTGTGCCCCTTAGATTGTTATCCTTAGATCCTGGGGTCCACTTTGACACCTAATCCCCAGAGTTGGCGTAGGCACTAGTTTTTATACATAGTGTAATACATAACAACAATATATGAAATAATATTAAAACTATCTTCAATCTAAAACAGGCCCTTGAGGGAGGCGTACCGAGGATGCTTGCGGTATTTCCTCGCTATATGGCAATGCTGATACGTTGTACGAGGAAGTCGCCACTGTCGCCAGGTCTTCGGTCACCAGTTACGTGAACCAGATGCCTCGCAATTTCAGTAAATAACTAGTAACTCTATTCTATTGACTAGCTCTTCGTACCTTATACTTATGTCAGTTTACATATTACTGTTATAATAATTTCGGATTGTAAAATGATGTATATGAATAGGTACAATTCAGTTTACAAAGCAACTTCTACAGATCAAGTTTTTTTTTCAGGAATGCTTGAAAACTGCAAACAGAAGGTTTTTCTACTACAAATTATGACTTGCTACGGTCTTCCTCGCAACGTTCAAATCATCACGGCAGACCCAGAACGTAACGATACTTTATACATTCAAGAGCAATAGTAATGGGTATATACTTTCTCCATAGAAAAATCGATACAAAGTGTACCCGTTATTTTTGGTACTTGCTTAGGTAGTAATAAATGCTATTTATGTGTTGTTTTATTATAATAGAAAGATCCCTAATAAAAAAGGTTTTAAATACTTTTAAAGGTATGAAGGTCCCGACGTATTTCTTACCGCAAATAGTCGTTCTTTACCCTTATTCCATATGTCTCTACCGACACATCCCGCCTGTTAGAGAAATGTGGACATTTTACTTTCTTCTCTACCGGTAGGGATATTATTTGGCTATTACCCGTGGTCCCACCAACCATTCCTTAACCGTGGTACCATCAGATTGTACCATCAATGGTACTACGGCAAATAATGTTTTGCCGTGGTTCCATTATGTCAATGGAACTACAGCTAATATTATTTTTTGTTACCCGTGGTACTGGATAGTAGACAATTTGGTAATTAATTAAGTCATGTAGATAATGTTTACATATAATTTAAAGATCTTATTTTAATAACTGCATAGAAATGTAGAAAACAACATTATTATTATTTAGCCAAGTCGAGCAATACTGCTATTACCATCCATTTCTCGAAGCCATTCAGGCCATTTTCAGCCTCTTGTAATTTTGTGCTGGCTAAAGCTCCATTCATAATTTATTTCATTTTCTATTATAAGATTCAATTGAACTTGTTGTTTTTGAACGATTGCAGGTCAAAGTTCATTAGTTTTCTCACTGACTGGCTGATCATTTACCATTATAATTGCAATGCAATGGTACTAGTAAACATTTATTGTTCCGTATTACCATCAATTATACCAGATACCACGGCAATAAAATACTTCGGTTGTACCATTAATGCTACCATAGCAAAAAAAACCATAGAACCATCAATGGTACTATCTTATGGTACCACGGTTAAGGAAGGCCTTCTGGTGGGTCCACGGGTAATTTGTTTTATCCGTTGTCCTACCGTCGTTCTTGACCCGTCGTCCTACAATTCGAAACAGTGTTCGCAGGTGGGTCTACATGTCCCCCTGGTGGGTAATTGTTTTTGACCCATTATAAACAGTATTCGCCAGTGGGTCTGCGGGCAATTTATTTTTACCACGGTCCCACTGCATTAAGCGGTAAACATTAATTAAAAACTAGCTATTTTGTTTGGTAGAACTGCGAACAAGTAATATTTCTGACCTAACCAATTGTAACGAATGTTCGGTTCTGGCGCTTCGCCGGCTCTGTAGGCTCATAGTTCTGCTTAAACACTCCTCGCTTCGCTGCATTAGAGTCGAATACGTAGTGCAGTGGGACCATGGTAAAAATAAATTGCCCGTAGGCCCACTGAAGAACACTGTTTAGAGCGGTAGGACAACGGGTCAAAAAAAATACCCGTGGACCCACAAGGGGGACATGTTGGTGGGACCTCGGGTAATAGGCTTGTTTGCCAGTGTGCCAACGAGCGCAGCTAGAAAAAGTGTTGGTATAACTGCGACATTACAAGCAAAGCGACCGTGCCGCGGCAGCGGCCGGCGAAGCACCTGAACCGAACAGTCTTTTCTAACGACCATTTTATTTGCAACTTATCGGGTCGCACAGTTTTACGAACACTCCTCCTAGCTTCGCACGTCGTCGTGCCTACACCTCTTTTAAGGATGGTCGTCAAACGTACTGCTTTTATAACGACCACCCTTAACAGATGTAGGTGGACGTCAGTAGTTTCATTTGTAGCGACCCTCCGGGGGAGATGTTAGAAATCACAGGTAAGGATAGGATGGAACTTATTGCATACTGGTATCCCAGATACCTTGGCTCCCACTCCCAAGCCACGCCACAGCTAAATGGCATCCAGGAATATATTCATTCCCTTACTTCCATATAAAGATATCGGTAGTAGGAGTAGTCGAATTTATATAGTATCTGGCATTTAGTCACCTCTGCCTACCCTGGTGGGCGGTATGGGAGCCAGAAGGAAAACAAATTCCTGGGTCCCAAACAGCAGCAGTATGGGAGCCAAGAGGAAAAATCGGCGGTATGGGAACCAGGAGGAATAACGTTATCCCTGGATCCCGTTGGGCAGTGGCTTGGGAGAGATGAGGAAAAGTACCACCGTTGGATCCCACAGGGCAGTTGCATGGAAGCATGACGGAAAAATATTTAGTTATCAATGGATGTTATGGCAGCCAAACGGCATCAAAATACATTATTAATACCATGGGAGCATAGCGACAAAAACATTACGTTGCAATTCCATGGAATCATAGGCTTGGGCGCCAAGTGGAAGGAGGGAAATCTAACGGTAAGCTACCAGGGTAAATGTAGCGGTAGAGATATATGGAATACGGGTAATGCTAGGCCTCTGCTCCAATATGCTAAACTGTCTGTTTAACCAGTTGAACATATTGGATAACTTTCCTCTATTGCTTTGAAATGTATCGTAAAAATAGTTCATTTTATTTAACGTCATAATATTGTAATTGAACTTATTGCATTTTTGAGTCACAAGTTGCTCAACTACTTTTGATAAATTGAAGGAAAGTTATACAATATGTTGAACTGGTTACACAGACAGTTGAACATATTGGAGAAGAGGATGCTAGGTGTCCATGGTCAGACTGATAGAACCAAGGACAAAGAAAATTACCTGTGGTACAATCATTAGGACCAAATTAGGACTAATGGTGTAGGACCACGAGCAAAGAATGATTTTTAGTTGATCATCATGGACTATTACGAAGTAAAGTCATGAAGCAATAATTAGGCAAGCCTACAGTATGACCTTCAATTTGTCAGAAGTTTGTCAAATCCTTAGGCCCGGCACCCATTATTGGCACGGCATTGGGACGGCAAGGGATTCCTCCTCGGGCACGCCAAGATGTGGTTAGGATTGCCGGGGTTGCCGAGGCGTCCTTAGGCATGCCGAGGCATCGTTAGGCATGCACAGCCGTCCTTAAGCATGCCCAGACCTCCTTAGGCATACCGAGCATCCCTCTCGGCATTCCCAAGCACACCTTTGGCGTGCATTGTCTATCCCGCTAGTCTAATGTGTGAGGCTGAGGAGCCCTTTGCCGTGCCGTGCCGATAGTGGACGCCTTTGCCTTCATGTACCTACTTAGTGTACACTGATGTCGGATCCGATTGAATTATAGAGAACATTCTGTCTATTGTGGATATTCAAGGAACGTCCAGAGCTATTATTTATTAAATTTGGGAAATATAAATGCTCGTTTCATTTCTGTTTGGGGACGTAGGTAGATTAACCCTCTTGATATGACAAAAACGCCTATAGGTGTTACCTGCTTACCTGGTGGTGTGGTGTGGTGTGGTGTCACGTACGTTGTCAAAGTGACCTTCGTGCTTTACACTAAAGTTCATATACAATCTCTTATGGAAAATGAGTTTGTTTGTAGGGATCACTGCCGTACATGACGCATGGCGATTAAACGGTTAACTAAAATAGGCAGGTTATGCCTACAATTCTTAAAATTTGAACCTTTTTGGACTGATTTGAAAGACTATACCGATATAAGATTATTGCAATAATAATATTGTTATGATAATGCAATTTCACCACACTTTTCATTTTATAATTCGGTGCGGGTCTAGGCTTCGGTGTATAGCCAACATTATTTTACTGCCTGATAGTTCTCCTACTGCATACTAGATGTCAATATTATGGAATGCAAGTGAATTAACTGTCAACAAGTTCTCCTATTCGATGCTAGATGGCATTTAGTTCTTTAAAATAAATATTATTAAATGATACAATTTAAATTGATATATTTATTTGTACCGATATTATTTAAAGACTTATTAAAAGAAAATAATTTAAAATATTACAAAGGTTCTACATCGTTACATTTACATTTGTCTTTCTGTCATACTCTCTCTGTAATAATGCGTTTTGTGTTTATCGGTTGCATGTTTAGTATTTGTGATTTAAATATAATAACTCGTGTTCATTTATCAAGATCACATTTTTCCTTAATTTTAGATAAAGTGCTTTGAATTGGGTTATTATGATAGTAAGTTTGTGCAAAACATTGGAAGGAACAACCATTCGTTCATTGGATCACCTTTGCAATAACAGAACGTCGAATCTCATTCACCTTGTGAACGGTACGGTACGAAACGGTGTTTCTAACGTTAGTACATAAAGTTACCTGGTGCGAATTTTTGACAGGCGTTCGAACGGTCGAAAATTGACAGTAAAATCTATCTACCGTTAGTACATAAAGTTACGTGATTAGCCTGCAGGTCCGGTAATTATATGTATAGAATTTTTTTGTTGAGTTAGTGTTTGGAAATTTTCAAAAACAATTTTTATTTTAAAGATTTTGAAGGTTCTGCGTCCGAATTTCGGTTTGTTTTCCTCTACAGCAGGCGAATCACGTAACTTTATGTACTAACGGTAGATAGATTTTACTGTCAAATTTGAAGTATAAATGTATGAGCTGACAATTAAAATTTGACATTAAAATCTATCTAACGGTAGTACAAAAGTTATGTGATTACCCCGCAGGTCGCATTTTTTAACCGCTTCTCGTGAAATTTTGTTAGCAGGTTCGATATTCATAATTGATATTTTTTATAATGTCAGATTTTGGAAATGATAAAAAAACTCACTCACGAGGTCTATAGCTCACAGAGCCACTAGTGTAAAAAATACACAACGGTTTTCTTCTTTGATAAAACATTTTTATGGCAATATTTGTTTCCGATTTCGAATGTGGGCAGACTCTATATACAAAAATATCTTTCCAGAGCTAGATGTACTTGATATAAGATTCGTATAGCGCTAATGTCATAAAAACATGGACTTTTTTCACTTTATCTGTAGTTATTGGTATATACTTATATCTTCAGAAGTCCGGATTTTGCTTACTATTCGTATTAAATTGTAATGTTATGAAAATGACTTGTTATACTTTCTAATTGAACGATATTATTATTTTGCTTTAATTTTATAAGACCAGCCAATTGTATAAACTGTAAAATAAATAGAAAATAAATATTTAATATACCTTTACATGAGAAGTAAACAAAATCCTTCCAAGAATAAACTAGAATTTGAATTATGTCCGGAACGCATCAGAATCTAATTCAGAGCAGCACGTGTAGACTGAATAGTCCTCGTTAGCTATTGAATGTGGCATTTGCTAATGGCCTAAATATATATGCACTGATGGCCATGGGGAATACAATATTGGTTGTACCTAGATTTAAGTTATGAAAATACTTAAGTATATTAGTGGTGTATGGCATCGTGTGCTTATTATTTTGCTGGGATATATGTGATTATACTATTTCTTTGATTGCCGGGGTTCAGTGAACCCCGCAGAGTGTACCGACCCTGCGGAGTTCACTGAATCCCGGCAATCTATTGATACTTGAATTCGCGCCTACATTTAATAGGTGCTGCCTGATAAGCGCGGGATGTACGGGCGGATGCGGGGCGGTAACACTTACTCTACATAGAAAAATATGTCAATCTATGACACAATTAAACACTATTATTAATCGAGTAACACAGTGAAGAAAATGTTTATAGTAAAATTATATTTTTACGATCTATAAAGTGGCAGTCAGTAAACAATAGATATTAGTTTCCCTATGTTCAGTCTTAAGAATTAGAAAAAACTATGGTGTCAAAGGCTTATTTTAGGGTTGAAGACTATCTAATAGCAGAAGTGCATGGCCTAAACCAAGTGAATAAATAGCGTAAAGATTCATGTATATTTTCATTCATCTAGTTGACACAGTTCTTGCAAGAAAGCATATCAAACGATTTAATTTAATGTCTATCGGAAGTACTTTCTATTATCTATTATTATTATTTTCCTTATCTCGTATTTGGTAATACGATACAGTTCCGATATGTTTTCTTGTGGAACATATCGTAAATACCTATTTTTATTTATTTGCTTTTGTTGCTTACCACACAGATTTACTTAATTAGGTTAATTAGTATCATTGTAATAAGCATTTTTTGGGGGAAAATGACTGACCATCGAGTTTCTTTCAGTTGCCATTGCGGCACTTTCCACTTCCACTCTAATCAGTGCTTGCAAGTCTAACAACCCCATGTCGTAAATTGGTTACTACAAATAAACAAGTTCAACTATTCCTAACTTACCGAATACCTACTATCAGTCTTCAGTCTACATCCAATCCAAGTTTCCTCGCGCAATTGTAGGTTGCCTGTCAGTTGTTTGTTTGGCCAACTATACAACTTGGGTATCCGTAGTTCAACCACTAGGGTGTGACTTACTGTATAGTAATATTGTAATATCTGCCAATGTTACGCATATGGCATATTGCCTATACAAATTATACATAAAATCTAAAAAGGATTAAAGAGTAGTTTGTGCAATCGTTATATAATGTATGCTTCTTTAGTCGAGAAACGCGTTTAGACCACGAGGCTTGCCGAGTGGTCTAAGTAAGGTTCGAGACTTAAAAACCTAATTGTATAACTATTGTATACACATTTTTTTCTACGAGTCAACGGAAATTAATTAAACAAACCGAAATAATTAAACAAACTAGTCCTGCGGAAATGAAGATTAGGCACATGGGTCGGGCGCTCGTTGATGTCTTTTGTTCTCGGTCCGCGGGCGTCATGTGATTGGTCAATTTAATAAGAGCTCAACTGAAGGGAGCTCCATAGAGAAAAGTATGTGATTTTAGTTTTGTCTACGATATCTTAATTCAAACTTTGACAACGACGAGTATAGAAAAAGTTACTTTGAATGAAAAAGCAAAAACCAATTACTCAAGCATCCAATTCATATGGAATACCTCCAATAGCTCCGACTGACACGACAAACTCATTTATTATAAATTTTATTATAATATCATATACAGTTCCCCACGAACGATATGCTAACCTTACAGAGATGACTGGTCTTCACTGCAATCTTGTGTTTACTTCTGACGTTTTAGTAGTGGATATCAACTGTAGAGTTTGAATTCTTGAAGATTATTCCGCACATATCTACCCTAGTGGCTCTGTGAGCTGCAGACCTCGTGAGTGAGTTTTTTTATGATTTCCTAAATCTGACATTATAAAAAAGATCAATTATGAAAATCGAACCTGCTAACAAAATTTCACGAGAAGCGGTTGAAAAATGTGACTTGTAGAGGACAACAAATTTCCGAAATTCGGACGCCGAAATTTACAAAATCTTTGAAATAAATTTTTTTTTGAAAATCTCCGAAAACTGACTCGACAAAAAAATTATATATAATTACCGGACCTGCTCAAAAAAATTCACGAGAATCGTTTGCGAAATGCGACCTGTAGAGGAGAACAAACCGTTGAACATTTTTTTTTATTTCCAAAAACTTATTCGAAAAAAAAATTGTATATTTATCCAACCAGCTCACAAAATTTCACGAGAATTGGTTGAGAAATGTGACCTGTAGAGGAGAACAAATCGAAATTCGTCCGCAGAAACTTACAAAATCATTGATAAAAAAATTCTTTTTGGAAATTTCCAAAAACAGTCTCCACAAAAAAAAAAAGTAACTACCGAACCTGCTCACGAAATTTCACGAGAATCGGTTGAGAATTGCAACCTGTAGACGAGAACAAACGGAAATCTGGACATACTAAAGCATTTTTGTCGAAGCTGAAGCAGAGACCTTCGTTTCACTCGGTCAATAATAGTCTCAAGAATGTATTTACTTGCTACAGTAAGAATGGGGATATGCCTAGGCAATGATGATGGTGATATTGGGGTAGGTATAATTTGAGAAATTCTCAATCGGGGGCATGTAACTATACTGATTTATTTTCTACGTGGGTCGCATACAAAAAGTGTCATTTCCTAAGTCCTAACGCCCGCCCGTTCGAAAAGTTACGCATGTAAGTATGAGTTAAGCACCCTACATTATTCAAGGATTACACACAACAAAGTTTCCTTTTTTTCCGGTGGGAAATTATGAATTAAGAGCATTTTCCATTTTTCCGGTTGAAAAAAATGTCACCTTAACATATGATGAAAACATTCTTTATTTACGATTATTAAGCAATCTACACTAAAAATGGAGTTATGACGCATTATGTTTTCGGAATAATCATCAGTGGACATTTTCGTTATTAAACGTCCATTAGTGCTGCGCATTCCGTGCAATTTTGAATGTATGGAGCGATTTTATAAATAAATACAAAAAACATATTGATGATATTGTAGCTGCAATGCGTCTGTTTCGGTGTAAAGGCATACGGCGAAGGAGATTATATTGGGGAGATGGAGGCTTATCTAATTCTGCATGATTTCATGCATTTCATAGCTTTCTTGCTTAATTATGTATAGAAGGCGGGCTTCTGTTTTATAACTAACAAAGTTCATTTTATATTTATTTCAATCCATTTATTTCCGACGGACTCACACACACACTTGAGCGCGTTAACTTATTCAGCGTCCATCACGACGAAAATGCGTCAAAGCGCTAAGGGCGTGTTTCTCGAAATACTTTTCTTCCATGGAGAAAACCCGCGAACTAGCAGCCGCTAGCAGTCATCGATGTCATCTGGGGATGACTGGGTTATATATTATTTCTATCCGCTAATACTCTACGGTGCCCGCTATTTGCTATATACTGCATAGGGTTCTAGGACCTCATACTGAATGCACTGGAGCCTCCCTCGCTCCGCTATGTTTGGCTCATCCTATAATTAACAGAATACTGCGTGGCTCTTCGATCGTAGCGTGGCATTAAATGAGTAATTTAACATTTACCGCTTTCAGGTTGATCCAGCGATATAATAATTATTCTAATAAAAATAATGTGATAAAAAAAATTAAAATATGAACTGTTAATTTCAGTAAAAATATATTTAAATACATTTCATTCTTAACAACTAATCTTAAATTAAAAATATTTTTTTGTTAAGGAGTCTGTTATTGTTTATAATAATAATTCATAGTAATGGTTGTGTTGTAAATAAGTAGGTGTACAAACAGTGCTCTGATTTTTTTGTCTTAATTAATTTGTAGTTTGCCCTCTAATTTTAAACAGGCTTGCCCTCTTGTTCGACTTCCAATTAAGAAACTACAAAAAGATCAGAAGCTACCGTGATTTCTACACTGGGTCAACTAATACATAACATCTTATGATACTTAACTTTCGCATGAGCTTGGTTCTCGAACACAGATCCTGGTCAGGTCGTCTTGTTCATTATTGCCGTAATTATAATAAACTAACCTTTTGTGGTGATAATTTGCCGAAGTGTGGGCACGTCCTTAGCGCGCCCACGTCCCTGTAACGATGTCACGCGCCACGCGGCCGAAGTTATGGAACGTAATCCCACCTATTTCGGGGGCCAATTTACAAGACTACTTGTAAATTTTCTACTGTTTTAAAAGTAGACTATGTTTGTATTCGGCAACCTAGTGTAAACATCGTACTAAGTACGTCGTTATGTGAATAAGTCCGATCTAACCTCCATCAATACAAAACCTATTGCGAAGGTAACCAGGAACCTCCTGGTGCCTTCTCGCCGACGAGTAGCCAAGGCTCGTCCGGCGTTCAGTGTTGTCGGACTCAACCTGTATGACCGTGTACCGCTTGAAATTAAAAATTTGGCCAGCGATAGTATTTTTTTAAAGAAATTTAAAACTATGCTCACCTGAACAACAACGACAACATAAACGAATTTCTGCAAAGAAAGCGTTGATGCTGTATACATACTAAACAAATTTAAGAACTTGCGTGTCTTAGTGTTTAATATTGTAATCTTGACTTGTAAATGCATCTATTTTACTAATAAACAATCTGAATCCTAAGTAGCCAAACCCTCAAGCCCTGCAGGGTAATTGAGTAAATGCTTGAACGCACCTTAAGACATTCAACTGTCCTTTTTGGTTAGGGAAAATCAAAGTTAGGCAATCACCCTTCTCTGAACCCGGAAAGCCATTGGGTGAGGACGGCACAACACCTCACATTGCGGAGATCTTTGGGGGAGGCCTTTGAGCAGCATTGGATGTAAAGTTTCGTAGTCGAATACAGGCCATGTTCATACTCATGCAGTAATCCTTTGAGCAATAAGAGCCATGTTGCTTATGTCAGGGGATGCATTTGATACATACGTGCCGTACACTATTTTGTTTTCATTACACTTTTTTTCACATATTCCTTCTGTGTGGCCATTAGCTCAGCACGCGTGGATGCTAGCGGGACAAACATTAAATCAAAAATGAAAGCATGTCTCCAATCGACCACTTTGCATCGAATTGCATTTGGTTCATTGTCAGTTGTAAAAACAAAAGTTGTCCACCCGGTGGTCACTAGTTAACGGATTATGTACACGTAAGTTATGTTTTATCACATGCATTTATAGTTACGGAAACACCGTTTATGCGGGTTAGTAGACCAATCCAAAATTAAGCTTTGTGTTTTTGTGACTTTTGATAAGTCCACCGAAAAGACGCGAATCTAAATCTGACAATGACCCATTTGACATTGTTAAACCCAGAAAGAAACTGGATATTGCCAAAATTACAAACAGCGAAACTTCAATGTTTTATTTCCAAGAACTGCAAGTCGAAAATATCAAAGGTTTAAAAATGCCAGTGGTAAACTAATCTGCGCCATATAAATACAAATTTTGTGTATTCCAAATATCAAACGTAACAGACTGAATGTACATTCGTAAACTTTTGTTTTCGGATCGCTAGCATGAACTGAAAAAATATAATAATATGTTTTATTGCTGCTGTATTAGATTTACCCATAAGTGAGTGAGTACATAAATATTTTGATATGTTATAGTTACCAAACTATGGTACCTATGGTAAAGTTGAATGAAAATGTGTAACTATTGCAAGTAGTCGCGCGTCAAAACCATATTTTAAATACTATGACCGTTGCAAATAAACAAACGCGTGTCTTGTAAAAATAGTAAACGTTATCATTGTTTTCTGCGATACGTTACGTCACGTTAATGTGCGTGGAAGACGTAAACGTATCGCTAGGCGCTTTAAGTACGTAACTGATCGTGTAACAATACACGTAATCGATCGTGTATTGTTACACAAATTCTGGGTGTGGACAGCACCTTCCATGATACAATAACATACTGCGCCAGATATAGCAATCCGGTAATGGGAGTGTGGGTGACACGATCTACGTCATCAGACCGCATCAGACTATCGATGGTATGCGGACGTACATGTGACTGTGTCGTTGACAGTGACGTATGCGGTGTCACGATCCGGATTGTCATCCCTTGATTTTTTTGATCATGGTTCCATCCACACGCGGAATTTGTGTTAGATTACATTACGTGTTAAACCCGTCTGGACCCGGCTTTAGACGAATCCAGTTGCAATAGCCGGCGCGAGCCAGCGCTGGACTGCCACTGTACCGTTTATAACATAAACTAGGTGGTACATATGGATCCAGTAACGCTGGACTGGCACGAACATATGTTTACATGTCGACAGTAAGTATTGGCGCTGGCAATTCTGCCGTCTCAAGAAGAAAAACCATAAGTGACATTTTTTGCAAAATGGACTTATTACCAGCCTTGTAATCAGGAAAAAAAATGTGATCTTTCTCTCTAGGAGATATAGTACTATATCTTTTGTAGATCACGATTTAGACAACCACAAGTGCATAATTTACAAGAAATCTAAAGTTTTTTGGCTTTATCTCGAAACTTACTTTTTGTCACTTATGGTTTTTCTCCTTGAGACGGCAGAATTGGATTCGAATAAAGTGTATCATTTAGCAATCCAGTTGAAATTTATCAATGGCATTGGCATACGCGTCGCGAGCTGACAATTGCCAACTAACGAGAAACCTCGCCAGTGATATTGGAAAGTCCTGTGCATTTTTGGACACTTAATATTTCTCGGGCACGTCGTATCGCCCACGTTTAGGGCGCTTCACACACACGCACAACTTGTTAACGTGTGAGAAATAGATAAGAAGATTTTTGAATAATTTATTCGAAAATTTGGGCTTGTAGTTTAACATACATAACATAATACATCAGATGTTACATGCGCCTAAACTAGGATTATATTCCTGTACTTAGGCAAAGGTAAAATTAATTACTTAATAAAATAAAGCTATGCACAAGAACGACATAAACATATTACATTGTTTTCCACGTCAACAGCGTATACAGAAACTGTAAACTAGGTCAATCGAGTACAATAATTATGAAGATGACAAAAGTCTAATAATTTCGCATTTTGGGTTTGTGATTAGTAGGACAAATAGTAAATATGTGGATTTGCTAATAAGTCTTTTTTACCCACTTGCATCATCATTACTCACCGAAGACATATACAATCATACATTTATTTTGTACATTGATTACATCCCAAACGCTTCAATTTTCTTCCCAAAATATTCTAACCACTGCTTACTATGAAAATCACTTGCCTAAAATACTTCCCGATCCCACATTTCTCCTGAAAAAACAAAAGACATCACACGTCTTCGAATCCTTTGTTCGGGTTAATTTGCCTACAATTTGAATACGGAGCCCTAATAAATACTGCGGAACCCTATCACTATTGGATCAGCAGTTTAGGGGGTCCGAACCTTTGGGCGATAATAAAATAACCCTACGCATGCCTTATGGAACGGAAAATTAGAAAAGTTCCGAATTTTCTTCACTTTACTTATACTCAATGTTAGAGCTGGACGTAATTTGGTGAATTTTCCCGTAACAGAGTTATGGTTAATTTATAAAGGTGGCTGAGGTTAATTTTAACAAGGCTTTTATGACACTTAGGAGATTTTAACTTTTCACATTTCAACGCAGCGGCTTTACTAAATTTCGTCAATTTAATCAACATAAAAGAAACACATTCGGAGACTTTTATACCTTATGTATATGCCTAAAAAAAAAAAAAAAAGTCTATAAAACCATTTTTAATTAAAAATGACGTATTGTGAATTCATCTTTAGGTTTCAGTCACTTTTGTCAATATATTTTAGCTGAAGCCATATGATAAGTTAAAAAAGATTTTTTAACGCGATATTTACGTATTTACCTTTATTACCGACGTTTCGACACGGGTTGCACCTGTCATATTACCACGCTAGATATGGACGGTGGTTACACCCGTTTAAGTATATCAAATGTAAAAATCACGGTGGTTCGCTTGCCGATTTCGCTTAGTTCGATACTGCGTAAGGTCCTAACGCCCAAAAAGATGTTCTCATATTATTGTTATTCAATTGAAACGACATTCTTTATTCCGCAAAAAACCGCCCACAATTCCCACGTTCTAAGTGATAATTATTTTTAATTTTCTTTTTAGCGTTCGGCCTAAAGCCTCGGCCTGCCAACCAGCTCGTCAGCAACCCCTTACTTTCAGCGCCTTGGCAGCAATGTATTAATGTTAATGGATCAGTAATTCTCGCTCAAACGTAAGTATGCAGTTATACTAAAACAACTTTTTTAATACAGTTGCTCTAAAAGTGGTACTTTATGTAGCTGTATATCGTGCACAAATTCGGATTTCTCGCACTAGTGCTTTTTACTTTCCTATTTTTTTAATTTTACTGTTGGTCCAAGCTACACATCCAACCAAAAGAGTTTTAGGTTCCATCAGTTTACATAATTTATTTAATAAAGCATTTGACATTAAGACAATACTTCTACATATTATATTTAAAACATCAAAATTGTATATTAGACAAGTTAATGGGTTGTCTAATATTAAAAACCATAAAACTGTTTTAAAAAAGTTGACTGATTGAGTAGACCAATGACCGAAAACGAGTATTATGCGAGACCTCCGATTACTAGAGTATTATGCAAGACCGCCGCGCCGCCGGGTGAATGTACACTTGTTTTTTTCGCAAAAAAAAACATTTATTTACACATATTTCAAAAATAAATAAATTATAAAATTAAAATATATGTTTCTTCATGTTTAAATGTAATTAAACATTATGTGGCATAAAACTTCTTCCGTAATAGTTTTTGATTTGGTTGAATGCTGACAGCATGGGCATTTTGAAAAAAGTATCATTAAAAGTTAACCCGACTTTTTAATTCCCGCCTCTTTCATTCATGATTTCATGATTTAGTTTTGTAATGTAATATTTTTGTGATATGTGCGATTTCTACGGTTGTGAAATAAAATGTGACTATGTAAACTACGTCCGATACATAGATGGTACCGTGCAAAGCCCACAATGGCAAGTAAAAGCATTTTTGTTTTGTCTCTTTTAATGACTGTTTTCTTTTTATTTATTTGATATTTTTCGCTTGATATACGTGCGGAAGTGTCATTCTCACTCGTCCCCAGTCTTGTCGCTGGACTGACGGCTCAGGCCAAGACAACTCGGGGCTAGTGCGAATTGACATACCTTCCGCACTTGCATCAAAATGTACTATTACATAAGAATGTCTTTCGGTGAAATAAAGTATGTACCCAACTGATATTTAATAATCAGGACCATTTAATCTTTCCGTCTAATTAATTATTTAAACATTGTCTTGAACAATAATTAGGTATTTTAATGTTAATTATTACGTTGACGAAAAAACCTCAATTAAAGTTAATGGTGTAATTAATTAATTTTGATTGAGGTTTATTCGTCACAAGGAAGGTAGTATAAATATCGCAAAAAAAAATAATGTATAGTGAATTGCAAAGATATGAATGTTTACTCACACACACAACTTACTCAAAAATATGTCCCATGAGTAAGGTACGTATGGTATATCCATACTAACATTATAAATGCGGAAGTGTGTCTGTCTGTCTTCATGCTTAAACCGCTAAACTGATTTAGATGAAATTTGGTATAGAAATAGTTTAAGTCTCGGTAAAGGACATAGGATATTTTTATCCCGGAGATCAACACTTAAGGGAGTGGAAGTTTGTATGGAAGAGCATAAACCAGTTAAGCGCCTGAAACAAAGGAATAGCAATGAAATTCTAAAGCGATGAACGACTTCTGTGCGGACGAAGGCGCGGGCAAAAACTAGTAAGTAAATATGTACGGCAGAATGCATTTGACACATAGCTTTTTATTTGACTGTACATGAAATTAAAACAATGCCTTCTTTGTGTATTTACGTTCCTCGCGACTTATTAGCTACCTACTTTTAATATAATTTTGCATAATACGATCAACTCATGTTGAGGCGCTCGTCATAAATAATAAATAACAATTAGGGGGCCATCTTAAACAAATCGGATTATTTATCCCCACAGTAAGCTCAAATAAGGCTTCTGTTATGGGCACTGGATGTCGATATTTTTAATGGATATCAATACTTACATACAGAAACAAATATTCATGCTCATCTCACAAATATTTACCCTGACTGGGATACGAACCCAAGCTGTTAGCTTCGTTGGCAAAGTCACTAACCATTCCATTTACCCTCTTATTCAAAAATATACCATGTAAGGGATACATTTACGACTTCCGCGCCCGAGAAAACAAGATTACCTACATCTTGTTTTCTCTTCGGGAATGGCTTTTTTTGAAAAAAATCGATTAGAGGCGGTTTGGTGCCAGTTGTGCAACCTACCCGCAGACCAGGCTTTTTCCAAGGAAAATGTGCACCGGAAGTTTTTAATATCGATTTTCACGGAATCTACTTCGCGGGACAGCGCTAAAATCAGCCAAAGAGCATTTAAGTAGGGGAGCTAAAAGTCCGGGTTGCAATAAGACCCGCTTTATCCGGAAACCAATAAATGATTATCCAAGTGGATAGAGTTTGCTTGACCGGGTTGACGCCAGTTCAGAGCGTCGGGTCTGAACAGGCGTCCGACCATGGAGTCGGCTTTTCAAATTGGGCTTGCAACTGTGCATGCATTCTCTAAATTCTTTACAGCGAATAAAATATTCAGTTTCTGTTACTAAGCTTTGAAGGTGCGTATGAAACGGCTGATTTTCGCTTTCCTAGTTGACCCTCGAAAAGGTAAATTAATTCAATTTTATGTTATTACTAGCAGCCGCCCGCGACTTCGTCCGCGTAGATTTTAGAGGGTAACAAAGAAATAAATGAGGTTTATTTGTTTCTGTCAGTTGTCTGATGCTATTAATATTTTGTGGAAATTACTCGAATGAAAAACTTAATGTCCGCCATCTTCGATTTGAAAATGGATGTAATTTTCGGAATCGGCACCCCGAGGAACCACAAAGATGACCCCATATCGATTTTTAAGAAAAATAAATGTCCGCCATCTTGGAATTGAAAATGCATATCATTTTCGTAATCGGCACCCCGTGGAACCTCGACGATGACACCCATATCGATTTTTAAGAAAAATAAATATCCGCCATCTTGGATTTGAAAATGCATAGGTATAATTTTCGTAATCGGCACCCCGAAGAACCTCGACGATGACACCCATGTCGATTTTTAAGAAGAATAATTGTCCGCCATCTTGGATTTGCAAATGCATGTCATATTTGTAATCGGCACCCCGAGGAACCTCGAAGATTACACCTATATTGATTTTTACGAAAAATAAATGTCCTCCTCTGGGATTTGAAAATGGATGTTATTTTCGTTATCATCACCCCGAGGAACCTCGAAGATAACACCCATGTCGATTTTTAAGAAAAATAATTGTCCGCCATCTTGGATTTGCAAATGCATGTCATTTTCGTAATCGGCACCCCGAGAAACCTCGAAGATTACACCTATATCGATTTTTACGAAAAGTAGAGATTTTCTCCCCGCACAAACTTGGAACCCCTTTTTACCCCATTAGGGGAACAATTTAGAAAAACGCTGAAACATGTTTTGTTGTATTTAAACAGAGAGTCTGTATATGAAGCTTTAAACCTCGCACTTCAAAAAAGATTTGCTCCGCGTACGAACTTGTAAACCCCTTTTCACCCCTTTAGGGGAGCAATTTCAAAAAAACGCTGATGTACTTTTTGTTGTATTTAAACAGAGAGTCTATTTACGAAGTTTGAAATCTCTCACTTCAAAAAAGATTTGCTCCCCGTATGAACTTGGAACCCCCTTTTCATCCCTTTAGAGGAGCAACTTTGAAAAACGCTGAAATATGTTTTGTTTTATTTAATCAGAGAGTCTATTTACGAAGTTTTAAATCTCTTACTTCAAAAAAGAGTTGCTCCCCGTACAAACTTGGAACCCCCTTTTCACCCCTTTAGAGGAGCAGTTTTAAAAAACGCTGAAATATATTTTATTGTATTTAAACAGAAAGTCTATTTACGAAGTTTTAAATCTCTCACTTCAAAAAAGATTTGCTCCTTTACAAACTTAGAACCCACTTTTCACCCCTTTATGGGAGAAATTTTGAAAAACGCTGAAATATTTAATTTAATTTCCTTGTTATCCGTGTTTAGAGTACCAAAAATATTAATATTCATGACGATCCTCTCAGGTGAATTTTATCATACTCATTGTATTATTTAACTGCTATTTTTTTCATTGATTTTTAATTTATTTTGTTTTATTTAATGTTATTGACGATCACAATAGAGATTCCTGTAAATTGACATTGTAATTTATGTTGTAATCTTATATTGTGAATAAATGAATCTGAATCTGAATCTATGTTTTGTTTTATTTAAACAGAGAGTCTATATACGAAGTTTTAAATCTCTCACTTCAAGAAAGAGTTGCTCCCCATACAAACCTTGCACCCCTATTTTACCCTCTTAGGGTTAGAATTTTGCAAAACTCTGTAAACGCTTTCTTTGGATTTAAGTTCGTAACCTTTTTCCGAATTTTTAAGTCTTCAGCTCAATAAAAAAAAATTCTCCCATACAAACTTTGCACCCCTATTTGATCCCCTTAGGGATGGAATATCCAAAAATCCCGTCTTATCCCTTGCATACGTCATAAAAGTAAGCTCTGGACCAAATTTGAAGTTTCTAGTTCCAGTAGTTTCGGCTGTGCGTTGATGGTAGATCAGGACTTCTTCTTTTATATATATAGATTACGTGTGAAACTTGTGGAAGTTTAAAACAATAATTGACTTAATTAAGATTTCGTCAGAACGTTTTTTTATCAATGACAGTAGATACCTACACATAACGCTCGTAAGAGAAGTTACCCCGCTCATCTGAAAATCAGACGGATTGGCCTAACATATGCACGAGTTAAAAAGAAGCTGTTTCCACATTATTTTTCGAATTTGAACGCAAAGGTTTGAGCTGGAGTGGAACAACGGCGAATATTTAAATTGGAAGCAAGTCGAGCAACTTTAAAAATATTTCTTTTTGTAATGTTATGATTTTGCTTGGCTACATTTACCAAAACTTCACAGGTCGTTTCACAAAAGATGAAATAATTTGTTACATTTATGGGGATTGTACTAACTTATATCTAGTTTGGCTATAGATAGGTATAAGAACTTCTGTTGAACTCGTCGAGATAGGGCTTATAAAAAATAGCTACATTGTCGTCACTTGGAGCTACGAGTATCAATTCGATTTATCCGTAGGCAGTATTCTATCTTACTTATGGAATCAAATTATTATTATGTAGCACAGTGCAGAAGCCAGCTTATTTTAGATTGCGTAAACATTTGTTCACGGTAGAAAATATAATACGTTAGTTTTATTTCGTCCCTTGGGTGAACTCAAAGAAGAAGTTAGTTTCAGTACCTGACTTGTAGTTTCATCTATTTAGGTATGCATAATTTAAAATTAGCATGGACACAAATTCTCGATCGCAATTGGCATTTTTTACCCGCTCTTGGAGACAGCAAATCGAGTATTCCAAATTTACAAATGTAATGACTTATGTGAAAGTGTTAGTTTATAGTTAAATGTTAACCGATCTTTTGAAATTATTTAAAATATAAATATGTCTTATTATATTCTAAACTGTATACCGTGCAACAGGAAATTCTTGATCGGAAAAATGTATAGATATAGCGAAATCTGGGGACACGGCAGTGCCCCCGACAAATCACTGAGAGATACTTCAAGAACGATTGCCCGTCCTTAGTTTTGTCACTGCACCGCTGACTGACTGACCGATCATCATAATTCCAAGGTACTTCTAGCAGACCCACTAGCTTTTAATTTTAAATATAATTAGTTGTTAGCCTATCAAGTCATAAAAAAACCTATAAATATTGCAATTTCAGTCACGTTTCAGAGATATGCAAACTGCACAACAAGTTAGTAATCCTATACAAATACATGCGATACAAGTTATACTTTTGTAGTTCCTGCTTCTATGAAAAGTTTTTAGTCTTAGATGCATTCATAAATTTGTATTAACACATCTACCTACAAAAACAAGTGAGATCTCATAAAAAACATTCCATGTAAAAATAGGCCAAGTCTCGATACTCTTTCACCATAACAAAACCGGTCAAGTGCGAGTCTGACTCACGCAACGAGGGTTCCGAACACAAGTCGTGCGCCCCGACCCCATTTAATTCAGGAAATATCTTAATAGCGCGACGTACAAAATTCAAATTGAACGCCGTGGGAACAGCGTCACAAGTCATTGTTGTGACTTTAAACCAAGCACTAACAACTCCATAAATTTTAGTT
This sequence comes from Epiblema foenella, assembly GCA_963556455.1. NCBI lineage: Eukaryota > Metazoa > Arthropoda > Insecta > Lepidoptera > Tortricidae > Epiblema > Epiblema foenella. The sequence goes on along the minus strand of OY747098.1, from coordinate 11,240,537 downwards.
GACCCATAGGTTCTTAACAACTACGGGAGGCGCAATCTATTTAATCTCCTATATTAAACAATAAAATTATTACGGCTCGATGGGTCAGAATGTTTTGGCTTATATTTATATCGCAAGCGCTTTAGAGGTATCAGTGTATTAAGTAACTCTAATCTATTGTTTTTCATGCGATTATGCATGTAATTGCTAGAAGTTTAGGGGCTGAAATGCCTTGATTTTAATTGACATGAGTCGTTTTGGTTTGGAGATCATTTAGCTCTCGTAATATCAGAGTCTCATATATACGAACTAAATCTGTTAAAATAATAGCTCATAATAATCAAGTAGAAGCATAATACTCTATATGCAACTACGATCGTAAAAATGAAAACTAAATAATGCGAAAACCTGCTTTATCTTAGCCACGATAAGACTCAAGGAGTAAAATTATGTTCAATTCAATTGTGTAAAATAAGTTCATTAATATTAGCTTCAACTTCACCTAATGTCATCGGTATAAAATGACACGTCTATTCCAATGACGTTGTCAAATGTCGTGATATTGACAACTGTCTATAGAGTCACCTCACCATACGTCCTTATTATATCTTGACCCTAAGATTCGGGACAAATATGTGCACATTCGGAGGTCAGCCTTATACTGGTTCTTCTGAATCGAATTTTCCGCTGACGTACGTTCTCAGGCATTGTAAATTCCTACATGACTCTGGTCTGGTTCATAAGTTTAACTTCCACCTCAAAATTCGTCACTCGTGTTAATCCAGGCTAAAAACTATATATACAGTTTCATCATAATCCGTTCAGCCGTTTTTGCGTGATTGAGTAACAAACATCCAAATATTCAAACATCCTAACTTTCGTATGTATATTATTAAGTAGGATGTTTTATATGATTTCATTACAAATGTATAGTTTTAGACTGTCCCTGTACTTGTAGTATGTAGTACCTATACAATTTATAGTATTTCCAGCGCTCCGCCAATAAGTCGGGGGCAGCCGCTAACGAAGCCCAAACTGTGAAGTGCCGCAAATACGCATTCTTAAAGGATAATTACATATTTACGGCACTTGCAGTGGAAACCCTGGAACCCTGGTCTTCAGACACTAAAGAGTTAGTGAAAAAAGTGTCTCAAAAACTGATCGGGGTCTCAGGTGATCTCAGGGCCGGCTCTTACTTCGCCCAGAGGCTGAGCTTGGCTATTCAACAAGGAAATGCGGCGAGCGTGCTGGGAACGATGCCGGCGACATTAGGTTGTGTTGAGGTTAGGTTGTGTGATTTTGCTTATAATAATTGCGTAGCATATTATAAGGAAAATTGTCCGCCCTCAACTATTACTTAAGGTCGAGTATAAATGTATACGATGAAATTTGGCAAGTAACAACTTGCCAAACATAGTTCTAGGTCAACGGGAAGTACCCTATATATATTTTTTAATACAACGCCGGTGGCAAACAAGCGTACGGTCCACCTGATGGTAAGCGGCCACGTACGCGTTGCCGATCCTTTATAAAATTTGCGGATGCATTGTGTTGACAGCAGAAGGGACGAATTTAGGTCCATCGCTCTCAACACAGTGCACCCTCGGGAGTTCTGGCAACCTTGCTTACCTCCAGGAACACAACACAAGATACTTTATAGCAGATAAAGATAAATTCCCTTGAGTGTCGAAATATACGTTTAACGCCCGTATCATTCTTTTACGTTAACTTAGAAGTATGATTTATTCACAGCTTCAAGGGACTGTAGACCTTAGTATAAGGTTTTAATTTCAACTCGATACCTCCACGCCTTCCCGAGTTAAAAGGTCGTGACAGAGAGATAGACAGGCGGACAACAAAGTGATCCTATAAGGGTTCCGTTTTTTTCCTTTTGAGGTACGGAACCCTAAAAATGTGAGATATTACGTAGAGCCAAGTCAGGCATTGTTATTAATCTTTATTTGCTTACTTAATAAAATGTTATAACTTGCCAATCACACAATAGTATATAGTTTTAAGTATCCAAAAAATAATGAATGAGGTAAAGTTGTGTGTTTCTCTGAAAGAGTTTCGAGACTTGGCCTATTTTTACATGGAATGTTTTTTATGGGATAACATTTTTCACAAGCCAGATGAAATTCAATCTTTTCTCAATGTTATAAAGAATATGACAGGGAAAAACTTTTTATTTTTGTAGTGAATAGTGTTATGCTATCGTATCGTAGAATTACGAAAACACAACCATATTGTCACTTCATCAGCATCCAAATCCAATGCGGGTTTATTTTCAACAATATAATAATGTAACCCTATTGAGATTCCAATAGTTTCTACAATACCTGAATTAACCCTTGAGATTTATTCGAGCACACAAACTGAGGCACTAAACCCGCAATAAACTTACTAGAAAATTCCCGTTACAAATGGAACTCTGGCAGTAAAATACTAAGTAGTGTTAATGGTACTTTTCCTGTATTTTATTTAGGATACAATGTTATACGCTCCTGTAAAATACTGTTCAGTCTAGAGCATATTTCGGCCCATTAAATCCAGTCCACGATTACGAGGATCTAAGTTACTGTATATGTCATCGCTGTTCCCTTAGAGAAATAGTTACCTAAAATCCTTATACAATGGCGACTGACATTTGTAATTTTATCTAGGTTGATATGTTTTGCGAAATTTTTATGTTATTTCGTAGCAAATGTGATGAAAAACATTGGTTATGGCACGGACTAAATAATAAGAAGTACCTACTAACCTGTAAGGTCTCTTAAAATGTAAAATTGGTCTAACAATAACACCTCCTGTCAATGGAAGAGAGGAATTTCCAGACTCGAGAATCATTGTTTGCTTAAAAGGAAACCCCAACCTCATACTCTTACCGTATAATATAATACCTAATATGTTTAAACCAATAAAACATTTTTGATTTTGACTTAAGAACTTTACAAACTCGAGTCATGAAAGCCCTCGTTGGCGACCTTTTAATAGATTCTTGATATAAAACATATTTAAAAAACTAAGATCTCTATTGTCGACCTTGAAATAAAATGTACTATTATATATCAAACAGTGCTTATACTATCAATCTATCTATAAATTGCAGAGCCCGAAACCTATATTTGAGGATATATCGCTTCTAGAATTTATATTATTCTTTGCTACTAACCGCAGCTCTTCTCCCGTTTCGAACATTCTCTCTCATTAGCCTACCTTATAAGAAAGGTTCTTTCCCCTATTTTATTCGCCTCTATATTTACGGATATTTGATACCATTGTGCGCAGGACCCGATTATGATACACACAGGGACATATGACATTAAAAATTGACAGAGATAATTTTTATATAATATTATCTGGCGATTGAGAAATTGACTCTTGTTAAAGTATATACTGTACCTCTAGTATAAGTTTTTAAGACAAAACACAAACGAACGCGTTTGCTTTTAGTCTCAATTCGTATGTGAAAAAACAGTTACCATTTAAGGCCACCAGAGGCGCTGCTCGCGTTGCCATATAAATTGAGACTAATCGCAAACGCGTTCGTTTGTGTTTTGTTTCGAAAAACTTATACTAGAGTTACCTACTATATTATCATCATCATTTCTGGACGTTCAGTGCGAGGCGCCAGGCCTTGAGGCAACCTCCTTTTTAAGACGAAGTAAGCCTCCTTTTAGTTTAACAGCTCTGCTGTCAATTCAAGTCATGCAAAAGAAAGGCAGTTCTAGATAAATATATGTCCAAGAATTCATATCGATTTTAATATTTTATTGTACACAGTTAATGTTTTGGCTAATATATAAGTAATGTCGATCGACTGTGTTTTACATCGACGACCGTTACCCTCGCCGTCAAAGCCTGAAGCGGCTTCGGAAACCCTGAACTGGCAATGTTTAATAAGAATTGTCTAAATACTTTTTAAGTTATATATAACATAAATGTTCATTCAAACTTTTTTACATACAATGATGTTAGTTTCTTTATTTTGTCTGCTGCAGCTAGGTTTAGTAAAATAAAGAAAAATGGGTGTGTTAAAGTCTATGAATAGGGTGTTAAGAAGGTTGTTAGAGGATATGGTAACTAGTTCTTCATTAAATATAATGTACTAGCTTTTGCCCGCAACTTCGTCTGCGTAGAAGTCGTTTATGGCGATAAAATTTTATTCTTATTTTTTTTTGTATCAGGCGCTTACCTAGTCATCGCTCTTTCATACAAACTTCCTTCCTTAAGGGAAGATTTCCGGGATAAAAACATGTCCTATATCTTATGTCCTTCCCCGGGCCTCAAAATATCTCCATACCAGATTTCATCCAAATCGGTTAAGCGGTGTAAGCGTGAAGGTAACAAACAGACACAGACAAACAGACACACTTTCATTTATAATATTAATATGGATGTGATGTGCCGAGTACCTACAATAGGTAGATAGATGATAATAAATAATTATTTGTGGACAATCTTACATAAATCGGCCTAGTCCTAAACTAAGCAAAGTTTGTACTATGTGTACTAGGCGACGATATACATACTCAGATAGATATATAGATACTAAAATACATCCAAGACCCAGGAAGAAATATTCGTGTTCATCACACAAATAAATGCCTTGATCGGGATTCTAACCTGCGAACTCTAGCTTCATAGGCAGGGTCACTATACCAACTAGGCTACAGCGGTCATCAAAATAATGTTTTTATATTTATCATAATTTGTAGGCACTTTTCAGCTATTACTTCTACATAGGTTTCGCCTTTTGAACTAAATTGTTAAAAATAATAAATTAAAAACACCAGCAGTGCGCCACTTGGATGAGTTGATAAATTGAAAGAAAAATTTCTCGTTTTTTGAGGTTTCATAGTAAACAAGGACCCCGGGCATCCTTCAGGAAGCAATTGTACCGGGATAACGCTAGGATGATGATGATGATGATGATGTTGATGAGTAAACACGGACCCCATAGTTTAACATAGTTTAAATTACCTGTACTTTTAGGGTTCCTTAGTAAACAAGAAATCTATATAGTTTCGCCATATTCGTCGGTCCGTCCGTCCGAGGCTTAGCTCAGTAACTGTTAGTACTAAAAAAATGTAATTTTGCGTGAGTAGGTTATACCTACATTGCGCGTAGCCCACGATGTTGAGATGTCGGTAACTCGGTATTGTGTATTCGTGTAGTGATGTTATTAACTTTGCAAAACAGCAGTTTTGTCCCTTTTGCTACTCCAGCCACCATAAAAGCGCGAATCGTCCATCTGACTTTATTATGTTAACTGTACCAGAACGCTAGTTAAGCGAAGTGAAAAAGGTTAGCGTCTTCGCCCACTATTGCTTACACGGGTGCCTGACTCTTAAATAACTAGTTTAAAGATTTCCGGGACGATGGGCAAGCGTCTTGGCTTCTTAAGTGAAAAAGGTAGCACCTTCTACCCACTGGTTGTAGGTACTACAAAAGCAATGTGAAATGTAAAGACGCACTTTTTGTTCAGACAAGGAAATTAAAACAAGCGCTTTCGCTCTTGTGCTGTAACATTAACAAGAGGGGAGAAAGAAATGTCATTTTTACAGTTTTTTGAGGTGGTTGAATAAGATTGCAAGTAAAATATTTTCAGTGATCAATGTAATACATTTTTAGGACAATCGTCCCTCTGAACAGCAGTTTATCTTTACTTCATTATTTCATTCAGAAATGTTTATTTGCTAAGATACAGTTACAAAGTTGTTGAGTTTCATGGTACGTACTATGTATCAAACCTGCGAGCAGGCACGCAAATTATTAAGATGTGATATTTGATTTTACAATCATATATATGTAGTGAGAAATGAAAATATCAAACCTATTACATAATTTAGAATAATACAATAATGTCAATATTAATCGAATACTTAATTCAAACATAAATACAACAATTTAATTTAATAATTTAGAGGCAAGAAAACGGGAATTGTTTAAATAATAAATACCTAATTATGATTAATATAAGCTTTCTCGCTATAAAAACAACGGTCTGAGAGCCAGTTTGTGAGGTTACGCTTGAAAGCGTTTCCCTGAAGCGCTTTCAAACAAAATAAATATAGTTACAGATTCAGACTAAGAGTTACTTAAAGGTCAAGTTAGGTATCTCGGGACGAAGGGTAGAGTGAATCCAGACAAGTTTGTGAATACGTATAACGTAACTACCTAATGTACGTGGAAGGATCCTATCTTACCTTGTTATTTTGTAAATTAAGGTTTGAGGTTTTGCTTCTATCATTTTTATCATTGATAGTTTACTGCATTAAGTTGTAATACCGAAATTGTGTTTTGAAATTGAGATTTAATCGTACTTGTGGTAGTGTGGGTTACTGCCTTTGCCCAATCTGACTACGATTCACCGTCCTTTTTTCTATTTAATACTTTTCTGCTCTAGAGCAGAAAAGTGCCACTACCTACCTACAGAACAATGGACCCACTTTCAGAGTATGAGAAATGAAACAGTTAAAACAGTGCAGTTGCACTTATTCATATGTATAATTGTATATTCTTACTTATTTTCATTGTTTGTTACGCAATAACTAGCGCCTAACGATCATTATACAATAGTGGTATAAGCAAATATGTATTTTTAAAACAGTTGCTTAATAATTGGTTCTTTATGTAGCTATATATCATGTGCAAAATTAGATTTTCACGCACTGGTGCTTTTTACTTTTTTTTAATTTAGTGTCGGTCCAAGCCATACATCCAACCGAAGGCTATGTTCCGAATCACGCTTACAGCGCTCAGAGCGCGCTCACCATCGGACCGACTCACGTTTATAGGGCCTACATGAGATTGACGTCATTGATGATGTCGTGGACGGCGCTCACGGTGCTCGAACTAACAGGCGTAAGCCCCATGAGCGAAAACGTCAAGTTGACGTTTGATATGAACATAACAGCGCAAGAGCGATGTCCGGACCGAAGACGCTGTGAGCGTTGTTAGCGTGATTCAGAACACGGGAGAAGAGTTTTAGGTTCAATCAGTTTACCACATATTTAATAAAGTATTTGACATTAAAACTATACTTATATTAAAAACATTAAAATTTCACGTTAGACAAGTTAAAGGGTTATCAAATACAAAGAAATCTAAAACTGGTTTCAAAAAGTTGGCTGATTGAGTCAGGTAATGACCGCAAACGAGTATTATGCGAGACCTCCGATTAATGAGTATTATGAAAGATCACCGCGCTGGATGAATGAACATTTGTTTTTTTATTTGCCAAAAATCCATTTATTTACATATAAATCAAATACGTATTAATTTTCAATTTAAACTAAATATCATCTTTAATACAGTTGCTCAAAAAGTGGTTTTTTATTTAGCTGTATATCGTGCGCAAAGTTGGATTTATCGAACTAGTGCTTTGTACCTTTCCATTTTTTTTTTAATTTACTGTTGGTCCAAGATAATCATCTAACAGAAGAGTTTTAGGTTCAATCAGTTTACTAATTTATCTAATAAAGCATTTGGCATTAAAACTATGCTTGTATTATATTTAAAACATTAAAATTGCATATCCAACAAGTTAAAGGGTTATCATATACTAAAAAAATTAAAACTGTTTTCAAAAAGTTGACTGATTGAGTAGACCACTGACTGGAAAAGAGCATTATGCGAGATCTCCGATTTTATTTTTTTGTATTTTATTATGCAAGGCCGCCGCGCCGGATGAATGAACGCTTGTTTTTTTTTCGCCAAAACATACATTTATTTACAAAACAATCAAATATAAATTAGTTATAAAATTAAAAATGATTGTTTTTTCATGTTTAAATGTAATTAAACTACCATGTGTCATAAAAACTCTCTAAAATAGTTTTTGATTTGGCTGAATGCTGACAACCATGGCTTGTTGAAAAAAGTCTATCAATTAAAAGTTAAACCGACTTTTTAATTCTCGTCTGAAACATTCATTATTTAACGAATTAATTTTGTAATGAAAAATATTATTAAAACAATATATGTTTTAATAATATTTTTTGTGATATGTGCGATAACTACGATTGTTAAATAAAATGTATGTAAACTACGCCAGATGTAGACCAGGTACGTGCAAAGCCCACAATGGCATGTAAACACATTTTGTTTTGTCTCTCTTAATTACTGTTTTATTTAGTTTTGTTTCTTTGAAATTTTTTCGCAACTGTATTAAAAAACGTCGTTTGATATACGTGCAAAATGATAAACCTTCCGCACTTGCATCAAAATGTCCTATTATTTATTATATGAGAATTGTATTTTGTGATGAATAAAACTAAAGCAATAAAGAGTATTTGTATTGTTGTATTGTATTGTATTGTAAAGTATAATTTAAATGACCATGGCCGTTTATTTGTCAATATCTTACGCGTTACGTGTGAACTTTTGGCCTAATATGACCTTTTTATAAGAAAATAAATTCAACTTACTTTCTATGTTTATGTTCTTTAGTGTTTTACCGAAATCATGCAAAACAGCTTGGAGAATCGTCCTTTACTTACCGATTAGAATAGTTCGGGTGTAATCATATTTGTCAGTATGGCATTTAGCTGGAAGATTACGTAGAAATACTATACTCCTTGCGAGTCAGTGTATGTTATAGCAAACTTTCAGCTCCTAAAGGCACGCTTTTAACTGCTAAAGTGTGCCATCGCGTGCTGACATCCAGCTGCTAAAGGATGTAATCACATAATTTTAGCTGCTATATTTTTTTCATACGTTCCGGTACGCCGGGACATGTCCCGGTTTAAAACGTTGGCCTGGATTGCAGACCATAGTCAATTAGTAGGGAAACCCTTAGTCAACAAAATACTCTGCTATGTATTGGTTTCGAATTAATTATGTCATTGTGGCATGTAGCTCTCACATTCATAACAGAAAAGAAATTATGGTTTTAAGGAAAAATACTGTATTTTTTATTATTCAATATTAACACACTATAACACGACGTTTTGTACATTTTCTTATTTCAGAAGTAATTCGACTAAGAGGTGTACTCAATGTTACTGACAATTATACATTATTGTAAAATAAATTAATATCACAAACGTAAAGAGAGACTAAACAGCTTTTCTCGAGAAGCTATGCTACATTTAGAAATATTTGCTAAAAGACAGTCCGCCCTGGGGCCGCCAGTTGTGGTTGAAGGCGGGAATGGGCGACTGCGAGCGGGTGAAGCCGGCGTTCAGGTCGAGCGAGGAGGACGGGTTGCGGAACAGGTTCAGGTTGCCCATGGCCGAGTAGTCCGTCTTCTTGAACAGGTCCGTGTGCGCCATGCCTACGGAACCACCGATTCTGTCCCTGGAAGAGAATACCATGTTTAGTTTCATTCTGTGGAACCAGGTAAATGAAAAACATTATGTATCTTACTAACACAGCAAATAGGAAGTGAACATTATTTAACTTTTTTAAAATAATTAGTTTAACGTACTTGAAGGTATAGTCCAAGCTGCCGCCATGTGTGTTGAAGTTGGGGAGGTTGGGGATGTTTGGCATAGTCCTGGTCACGAAGGCGTTGGCGCCCAGCTTGTGATCTGGGGTGTTGATCAGCCCAAGCCGCCCTGCCGCTGTCGCTTGGTTCCCGAGGCCGGGGATGTGTTGTCCAGTTACACTAAGTCCGTGGCCATTGCTGAGAAAGGAAATAGAACATTAAATACGTTGTTTAAAGTTGGAAGTTCTACGTAAGCGAAGAATTATGTAGTTTCTTACATGTTGTCAAAAGCTAATCCGCCCCCAGCAGAGCCGTATCCCGGGCCAGGCTTCATTCCAGCAGCTCTGAAGACACTCGTTGGTTGTATCCCAGAAGCAGACCCGACAGCGCTCAGCACGTTACTCTCGCCTCTAGCTATGGGCACTTTAAGGTTCAAATTCGCGCTTCCATCTGGATTGGTGCTCATACTACCCAGCTGACGCCGAACCCGATTGAGGTACGCTGGATGTATCTGCTCAAAGTGCTGCTCTGTTAGCTCATCTTGGAAATCTTCTTGATCAAGGTCTATTAAGGCAGGTTGATATTCTGATTCCTGAAAGAAACTGGTATGAGCCTGAATAGAGGCAAAAAGTGCCAGTACGATAATAACAAACATTGTCGGAATTGTCTGTCAGTATATGACTGTGACGACAAACGGTGATCGTCTTAAACTACACAGTACGACCAACTGTTTGAAACGCAAATAGCTGTATGCTGATCGAGACGCCGTATGGACCAATTTATATACGAGACCTGCTTGATAAGCATATAGCCGAGGGATTCCCTATCGAATAAGAATATTTAAACTATAAACAGGATACAACGAACGATACAAGTAGGTAGGTAACACTAATTGACCAGGGATTCCCTGAAGTTCAGCCGCAGCTTAAAAAGCTTTTCATGATTTAATGTTACCAACTAACGATATTATTTTGTTTGTAAGTAGTACAATATTGTTTAAAGAGTTAGTAAATTGTTGTTGTTACATAAAAAGTTGGTGTTCATAATATATGAACACCAACTTTTTATGTAACACCTTGCACTAAGTTACAAATGTATCTTAATCGGGATATAAATCCATTATAAAAAAAACTGTCGTAATAAAATAGTACCCGCGTGTTTAATATCCTAGATTAGGAGCCTAATAGCTAAGTATTAAGAGCTACGTTCTGTGCAAATGTGTTGTAAATGTATTTTTCAATATTCCTGCCCAGATAGCACGTCAGGTTACAGTCATGTTTTATCTGATGGTTTAGTACATTTCGGACATATACGAGTAACCTGACGGTATAACCTATCGTGCTAGCTGGGCTGTAAGTTATAAAGACTACCGATAGTCAATAATCGTAGTCCCACTTGATGATTTCGCTTATACATCGCCATTTAGCGAGTCTTGGTACAATTTTTTTTATTTTTTATTTTTATTTATTTATCAAAAAAAGTACATAACAGTTACAATCTTTTAATTTCTCGCCAAACTGCCATAACAGTACATAATATGTACGTAGTATAATTATACACATTGTATTATTATTTTTAGAGATTTAGTTTACTTAACACATCCTAAGGAGTAAAACTGGTTCTCTGTCATCATGACATAAGATTGAAAGTCGGCAAAAACTGGCAACCGTACCTACTGTCTTCTCGAAGATCTCATGGTTTGAAATAATTGCCAGACGATAAATAAATAATTCAGCTGATATAGTCATGCATCTGCATGCATCCGTTCTCTCACAATAATATAGTAGGTATATACCGAAATACGACAGAAATTAGTAATTTAATTAATAAGTATACCTACCTACTTCTATTTAATTAATGTAACCGTGCATTGCTCTAGGTCCGGTGATCTTTGCACCTCATACTTTATTCAAGTAACCCTAAACTCATCTTCACTGCAATTGGCGCCGTAAGTATACCACAAAACAGTTGTATTTTAAAAGAAGTATCTCCTTGAGTTAAGTCATTTGTTTCACAGAACGGTCAGCGGAATCCCCTCACGAGATACATCGTGTTGAACCGTTGACCTATTTATAAGTGATAGAAGTGATGCCCCGTTATCTGGTGTATTTATTTATTATACAATATAATCTGCTTATTACGACTCTGCATATAACGTTTTACCTCTTTTAGCGACGTCGAAATTCCGTCATATTAAGGTTTTCATACAAGACACTTTTTAAGCAAATCAGTACGTTACGTTTTGTGCGACTATGCCAGTCCGCAGAGTATTTCTTATAACAGAAATATATAATCAGAAATATTTTGCTTTAAGCTAAGCTTAATAAGGAAAACTTCTTACTTAATTATAACATACGCGTAAAAACGTTGATAATTACAAACAGGTAGGTACTCGTACCTACATTTAAAGCACCATGTATTCAGGGATTCCCTCCATAAAAGCTTTCCAAATGGACATTATGAAATAAATCCTATTATAAGATGAGGCCCAGGGAATCCCTTGCAGAAATTCTTATCAAGACCATTCACATATAAAGTAACCCGCTCAACATCGTGACTCAGTACACTTCGACTAGCACCACCGTTAACTGTGTATACATCGCGTTAATATTCTAAATACTTACATCCTTTCTCTACAATGTTTACTCTTCAAGTCTTCGCCCTTGCACTTTTCGCTACGACCCAAGCCCGTTACGTCCATCTACACGACTTAAAAATCCAACCTTACCAAATAGACATTGCCAATATAGCACAAGATGATTTCGAAGACGTGTTAGCACAGCAGCCATTCGAGTCCGTGCATCCAGCTTACCTCAACCGGGTCCGACGACAGCTCGGCAGTATGAGCACCAATCCAGATGGAAGTGCGAATTTGAACCTTAAAGTACCTTTAGCTAGAGGCGAGAGTAATGTATTCAGTGCTGTTGGATCTGCATCTGGCATACAGTCAGCGAATGCCTTCAGAGCTGCCGGATTGAAGCCTGGCCCGGGATACAGTGCTGCTGGTGGTGGCTTTGCACTTGACAACATGTAAGATACAATATAATTCCTAGTTTAACGCAGAGTTTACAGCTTAAAATGATATGCTTAAAGGTCTATTTCTTTTCTCAGCAATGGCCACGGGCTTAGTGTAAATGGACAGCACATCCCCGGCCTCGGGAACCAGGCGACAGCGGCGGGACGGCTTGGGCTGATCAACACGCCAGATCACAAGCTGGGCGCCAACGCCTTCGTGACCAGGACTATGCCGAATATTCCCAACTTGCCCAACTTCAACACCCATGGCGGCAGTTTGGACTATACCTTCAAGTAAGTTTATTGTTAAAGAATAGCATACAATATAATATATACACACGTAAAAGGTTAGTTATTTCGATTAAGATTAACGATCTATTTTTGTAAACGTAACAATCATAGGAAATAAGTAACGAAGTGAATGGAACTCTAAGTAGTTCAATTAATCTAAGCATTCAATAAAAACAAATAAATCGATTAAATTGAATTATCAAAAAAATAACAACTACTCGCTTTTACAAGTCAAGAAAAAAGTAAAACTTAAAATTCTCTTTTAGGGACAGAATCGGTGGTTCCGTAGGCATGGCGCACACGGACCTGTTCAAGAAGACGGACTACTCGGCCATGGGCAACCTGAACCTGTTCCGCAACCCGTCCTCCTCGCTCGACCTGAACGCCGGCTTCACCCGCTCGCAGTCGCCCATCCCCGCCTTCAATCATAACTGGCAGCCCCAGGGCGGACTATCTTTTAGCAAATATTTTTAAATGTAGCATAGCTTCTCAAGAAAAGTTATTGAGTCTCTTTTTACGTTTGTGATATTAATTTCTTTTACGAGGTATTTCCGTTAATTCTCTTTCCCTTTTTTATCATATTGGAGGTAACGCATGGATTTCTATGAAATTCATATGTATTTATATTTAGCATATGTTTAAACTATCCAAAGAATAGGATAAAATGCATAGTCGTATAAAAAGGCTGATACGAATCATTCATTGTGACAATAAATATTTTAGTTTTATGTCTCATATAACCCGTGTGTTAATTTATTTCCAATATCGCCATTATTTAGTTAAGGTGCATTGGGGTAACCTCGAAAATGGGATAAAGTTGGAAATCACAAATTTCTACCAAACTCGAAGCAATTTGTCTGGTAACACCAAGACGCAATGTATACTGTACTGTGTGTGCAATGTTTAGTTTGCTCCAGACGATTAGCTATAGAAGCAGCTGAGCTACTGCGACCAAATTTCCAAGTCAATAACAAATTGGAGACTCTTGAGATTTTTTAAGGAGTAAATTCGAACGTGAATCTTAGCAATACTTTTCACAATGCAGCAATATTTTTAAATAGTATTTTTCAAAAAGCATTGATCAATATATTCAATATCACGAAAGTGGCATCACTCGCAACTCGTGACTTTCGAGCCCAAAAATATGTCTAAATTATCCCAATGCACCTATTTACAAAGACCAACACACTCCACGCAGACCTAGTTGATTACGTAATATGTCAAACTTACGGTAGGTAAAGTAAATGTACTCAAACTGTCTTTCTTATTACATTAGATTAGATCTATCTTATTACTCACGCTCAAAAACGTAAAAGTACTCAATCCTCTTATCTTTGATCTGCTCCCGCGAATGCTCGAAGATGGCAGTTTCTATACCTTTGTCACTCGGATACCTACGACAAATGCGATAGAGATGGAGCTATTCAATAGATAGCCCTGCTGTCTACTTTTTGGGTATGGACTCTACATCCGCATCCATAAAATATTAACGTAAATGAATTACTACTTTACAGAAATTAAAATTGCGTGATATTTACGCGATGTTGGATAATATAAGCTAAATAAGGTGAGAGAAGGTGTGACATATTTTTATATTTATCTACGGCTTCACAAATGAAGTTCTTGAATGTGCACATTGCCATTTTAGTGGCACAGGCGCTGCTAATAACTAATAGGTATCTAGTTTATTATGTACCTATCTAAGCTATAATATTCAGGAAAATTGATGAACGAGAACGTAGTTGTTCTTGTATATTTAATTTGTATTAATCACCTTTAGATTTTCCGATTCATCAATTACGATTTTAGCATCAATGCTTATGGTTTATAATTTTTGTTTGATAAAACTGGGTCTGATAATAAAATCATAGTATTTATTAAATCGCTATTTGTATAATATCAAGTGGCGAAATACTTCCTGATAAACATTTACAATTGATTGTTACAAGTCATAGACTAGAAATAAATTCAGATTTAGATCTATTTATTTATATATTAACGGAAGATTAAATTGCATGACAAGATGAAATATTGCATGGCACGTCGCGCCTATCGGATGGGATGGCAGACGCGTTTTCCTAATAATGGCAATCTCTGTTAGTATTAATTTTATCGAGCTTTACCTAATTTTATATTACTTCATATAAATAAGAGGGTGAAGGGAGGGAAGGGTGGAAGTCTGTATGGGAAAGCGTTAATTAAGTCTGCGCCTAAATAATTTAATAGCAATTATTTATCTAAAGGGATTTCGGTCTACTTGGATAAATCGCGAGCAAAAGCTATATATAGTTTGCAAGTACGATATTTTACCATATTCTAGTCTAGACAAAGGAAGACTGTAAACTAATTAGCTAGTTACAATTTCCAATGTTACATGGAGCGAGGTGGTTAAAACGTGAATTTGTACCGTGCCCAAGGTTACGTACCCACACTTACTTAAGTAAATAGCAAGGGACTAGGCTTTTCGGTGAAGGACAACTTCATAAGGAAACCGGTTTTATTCCATGAAGGTGTAGTTTTCCGTCTGGGTTGGAAGATCAGATGATAGTTGCTTTTGTAAATTCTACTCCAAATCCTGAGATTAGGTACCAAAGCGGACTTCGGGCTACTCGCGGATACAACTGGGAAAATTGACGAACTGGTTAATGAACAATTGTTATTATAGTATGAAGGATTTTTTGACATCATTACAATATTATGAGTAATTTTGACTTGACATTGTTTTTATGTATTTTATTTATATTTCAAATTTGACTATTATTTATAAAAAATATTATTAATTTATTCATGTTATTATAATTGTACAAATGTTACAATTGTAATTACTGAATAAAAGTGAATGAATTATTTATTGAATTTAATGGAATCCTAAATATTTGTATGCCTGTATGTAGGCGGAATATATTGGACAATGTAATGTATTATTACCACCTCGATTATTATACTGAAGTCCGGTAAATAAATGATATTGATTGATTTGATTGAACAATTATTTTACTTAAACCCTGGATGCCTTGACTGTTAATAGTGTTAATCAGTTTCACTTGTATTTATATTCGTTTTCTATTTATATCTTTATTTATTTATTTAGCCGCGTATCATTTTATGCTGGGCTGAGAGATACAAAATTGTAATACATAATTAATTAGAAAAGGCATTAGATACCCATCATACCCAAATGAAAACTTATGTTCACCGGAATAAAGTTTTATTTGGAAGATTACTTTTAAAAGTATCTAAGCAATTCATAGAATATATTATGTTTGTAACTATGCCTCCCAAGATATCGAGAAGGCAAACATGACTTCTTAAGCCTTATATGCCAGGCACTTAAATCTGCGCATATAAATGCAGCCATGGTAGTCATATGTCACATGTGTATTGCCTATTGTTTACGGATAAAGTCTAACACTCATTATATTCTAAATATAGAGGCATCAACTACCTATAAAAAATATGACGGTATAATATCATTATCACTTAGTGTCGATCTAAATCTCCGAGCCACAACATCGGATTTAATAAAATGCAGCCGAATTTACAGTTTCTGAAGTTTGTTATAAGGCTCCTAATATTACTTATTTTGTTTGTGATGTTGTTTATTATATCTGCATTCTTGTATGGTGCGAAATATTGGCCTGACGTCTACAATTATATAAATGCGAACATAACTATTAAAAGAATACCTACTATCTCGGAACTGCATCCAGTTATAATTTACGAAAGTGACTTCAGTACGGAGTCATACTCCACAACAGACACGACTGATTACCAGGAAGTAACAACAGATGACGATTTTTATTTAAGCTTCGATGATTTTATCAATGATGACATGGAAGAAAAAAGGAGAAAAAGACAAATACATGTGGAGGAAATGAACGTTAATATCGACATAGTTAAAGCAAATTACGACTATGTTTTCGATTTTGAAATAAGTACGAATAAATACGATCGAGATTTAGTCAACGAAGATAACCTAACAACGACCGATCCAAAATATTTTGCAATGATAACGAAAACTGATGATTGTATTAAAGAAGTGGAAGAAAAACTTGATGAAAACTCCATCACAGTGAGAAACGATGATAATGTAAGTTAAAAGAATATTTATAAGAATATTTATTTTTTAAACAAATCATTGTAATTTTTAACCGTCTTCAAAAAAAGGAGGAGGTTCTCAATTCGCCTGTGTGTGTTTTTTTTGTATGTTTGTTACACGATTACTCCGCCATTTATGAACAGATTTGGAAAAGTAAAAGAAAACAAACAACCCCTAACTTGATAATCTTAGCACTTTTCGTTAGGCAGTTCCAGTGCCTCTCTTCCGGCTGCATCATCAGACCCTCGTAATCAGGTGTAGTAGTAAGTCCTCAAGATAACAAAACAAACGAGCCCTAACTTGACTAACTTAGCACTTTTCGTTAGGTAGTTCCAGTGCCTCTCATCCGGCTGCATCATCAGACCCTCGAAATTAGCTATAGTAGTAAGTACTCAAGATAACAAAACAAACAAGCCCAAATTCGACTACTGCAGTACCTACTTTCCGTCAGGCAGTTCCATTTCCTCTCTTCCGGCCGCATCATCAGACCCTCGACATCAGGTGTAGTGGTAAATACTCAAGACGACAAACAAACGAGCTCTAATTCAACTACCTTAGCGCTTTACGTTATGCAGTTTCAGTGCCTCTCTTCCGGCTGCATCATCAGATTCTCGACATCAGGTGCAATGGTCAAAGTTTATATAAATAAAGCTAGTAAAAATTAAAAATACACAAGTGCCGCGGAAGATGATATTACCTGACTCCGGATTCAAAAGAAAGCGACTCGTGAGCTTGACAGTCGTGACAAATTAAATCAGTTTTATAAGGATTCACGGAAAGTTTACATTTCGTTCTTCTAGAATACCGGTAACTGAAATAATTCCTTTTTCATTAAACTTTATTTGTTGAAAGAACGGAATAAAACCGGTTTAGGAACAATATCATATCGGTATTTCGATACCGATATCGATCACCGAATTGTAATGCTTATGGTCTCGGAGTAAATCAGCTGTGACTTACGGACAGGCAGACATGACGAAACTATAAGGGTTCCATTTTCGCCAATTTGGCTACGGAACCCTAAACAGTAAGGCGTTCCTGCTAAATCCTTTTTTCACGGCACCTGCTTTCTTTTGTTTACTCCAAGTTTGTAATCGTTTCATTTTAATTTAACTTAATAATACTCGGTAATCGAATTTCACCGGTACGTACTAAAATAATAAGTTCATAGGAAAATAGTTAACAAAACATTTTTTGCGTCTGACATCTACTAAACGATCGATACTCCTCTTGTCTAACACTATTACTCTTACAGTTTCTTTAATGTGTATCTGCCTAACAAAGCATTAGAATAGGTTAAATTACTTACAAAGGAGTTGTTCAACACTTCTAGTATCTTGTATTACTACATCCTCGACTAGTCGATATAACACCTTAAGTTGTACAAGATACTCCACGGCAGCAACTAAACATCAATAAGAGTTAACGAGAGTCAGGGAGCACTCTTGTACAGGTTTAAGTGCTACAAACAGGTTAAAGCTTTAGCCTTAAGTATACTTGCTTTGATGAATTCTGTTCTTACTCTAGAACCCTATATATATAATAACATAACATCGTTCATTAAAGCTCTATTACCACTTTAGGTACGTGTTACTTTCTTTTTTGACTCTTTTATATCACTATTAGTTTCAACTGAGATAATTATAACTCACTTAAATTGGCTAAAGTTACAATAATGCCTGTATCTGACGCTGAAATATTAGTTGGGTTCAGTACAATATTACAACCCGGCTCAAGCCGAGGGCTATAATGATTTGCTTTCGGTAAGGTTTGAATTATATATAATTAGCCATTGTCGAGCAGGAAGTGTGAAAATGGTCTTAAGTGATAATTTAATAACATATTGATAAATACGATAGTTTAATACGACTTCGTGTTTTGCGAAACCTTTAAAAGTTTTTATTGGCCAATGATAACAATCAAAGTGTCGTAAGCAACGACTCATCCCAGTTGGTTTGCATTACACGTAATTACAATGGTCGGAATAGGCTGAGAGCCGGTTGCAAAGTTGATTACATTATGCAACCTAATAATAATAACAGTTATCTAATAATGAAAACTTAGGTAACATAATAAATGGATTAAGGAACTGTCCTACTATCCGACACAGACCCAATACTTGCCACTTTAAATCTTATATCAGATTTATAGGGACGAACAACAGAGATCATTTATTGGGTATTAAGGCATCAAAAATTGATTCGTTCACTGTTTTAATCTACAGTACATTCTCAAATAACTCAAAAGAAACATAACATACGAAAATTATTTAATAATTATTATGCTGTAACTACGTGCTGAATTACTTGAAGGCTAAAAAAAGGATTTCAAATAGCTATTCTGAAAGATCCAAAAATGTTAGCAATATTTACAAGGTTTATTGAGATTATAAATTATACTCTAAAGTAATAAAATCAAAGTGTGGAATACGATTTTCTTGGTCCAGTAACAAAATTAAGATCCGCTCCTTGTACTACAAGTTTTCATAAAACCGGTCATTACCTTCTTTAATTGTCTAACAGTCAATCAAAGACGAGTCGCTTTTCAAGGCGACTTCATTCCAAAGATCTATTGTGATTTCCAGAATCTCTAAAACGAAAAAAGCTCTTAAACGTGTCTACTAAAGTCCATCAGAAAAGAACTGACCTCAATAGTAACAACTTGGGGATCTCACATTCATGCGCTGACAGACATAGTGAATGGACGTTATAAAGATGTTTGTGAAACTAAATCTGCTTGTGACCTGTGTTGTGCTACTTAAATTTGGTGAATGTAATAATTGTGACGATGTATTCAAATGTGTTAAAAAGTGGGTAGCTAGTGCGTTATCGCCAAATTCAAATTTAACGTTGGAAGTTATTGAAGACCTACCTAATGTTACTACGTTAACTACGTTAAATAAATCTTTAGATGGTAATTTACTGTCCGGTTTAACTAATCTTCTGGCAGACACATTTTCTAATCTTATTAAAGAAAGTTCTTTGATGAACGTTATCGAAAATAAGACTAAGATTTATGTACAAACTTTTAAAATAAATGAAAGCATTTTTGAAAATGAAATTATCAACCAAACGACGTCTATAACGCCTGATCTAATTGAAAATATTATCAACGATACAAATAATCACGAAAATATGCTAGGAATACCTACCATAATTGCAGAAGAAAATACAACCCCATTAATGTATAATAATTTTGATAAAATAAAAGAAATAGACAATACATATAATGCGACAGTGACAATTCGGCCTACCTCTAAAGCAACTAATGCTTACTCTGATATAATTATAAAAAATAACAATTATGAGAATATACAACTGGAATATTCCACTTATGATATAAATTATATAAATGGCCAAGAGAAAACTACGACACCTATCTCAATAAGTAATGATGATATTCCAAATAGAAATGATTTTTTTGATCATGAGACTGAGAAGATAGAAATGACTGAAAATAATAACAGAGAAAATAATACAGACACTCCCAGGAAATCTGACACTTCTGTGCTAGGACTAGTTCATGTTGATAAAGATGATCCATTAAAAATTGACATTAATGTAAATTATATTGCTGATGTTTACGACGGCGATAATGAGATTGATATTGGCGAGCTTGTGTCAGCTAATTTAACAGATTATCTAGATATTGACTACACCGATATATATAAAGATACGACAAACGAAGATGTGGAGTATACACCAGCTATCTTCATACCTACAACTACAGAGGCTGTTAAAAATATTATTAATAAGGTAATTATACTTAAATCTAATTAATTTTCCATTGGGAGTTAAATAGACGCGAAGGAACATGAATACATCAACACAAAATGAAGCCCAAAATTGTTAATTTTTTTATTGCCTATATGCAATAGGGTAGATGTTAAATCTGTTAATATTTGCACGCATACGTCATCTTATTGAGGGCAGATTCGCAATTTCTCCTAAATATGAAAGTGTTATTTTGGTCGGTATTTCGTTACTCAAACCTGAAATGTTATCGTTCTGAAATGTTTTATGCAGAAGGAATTAAGTAATAATGGGTTCTACGCATTTGTATAGTGACACACCGTCTTTTAAGTTGTAATATAGAGTTGTTCTGCCCATGTTTGACTACACATTTGCTTGCTTTATTTTTAAGAATGTGATTTGTAAGCTTTTATCCTTTTTACCTACAGGCAGGGTAAACATTTATGTGATCAGCCGTTGCAAGTATTTGGTTTGCATATATAATCATGCGGTGCAAGTATGTAGTTTGCATTGTCATTAAAATACTTTAAATAATGTGAAAGTAAACAAAAACCCATTATTGTGGACCTTTTAACTGGCTTCAGGCCGGGTTTTATAAAGATCCGTTAGACCAAATTTCGGTTTGTTATGTCAAAAAATGTACTGTCTTACTGAAATTTGATCTGACATTTGGTCTAACGGAACTTTTATAAAACCCGGCCTCAGAGTAGTAGTAGGTAGTAGTGAAAGTTAAATATTTAAAAACCGACCAAGTTTGCATGATCATCAAACGGCAGATTTATGCCTTATAGTTACCAATTTAAAGTTTTCAGACAGAGTTGTCCTTTCACGGTTCCTTTTTAGGGTTTCGTACCAAAATGGTAAAAAAGGACCCTTATGGTTTCACTTTGTTTCCTTTTGAAGTACAGAATACAAAACATCAAATTCTTGAAGATCTTTATTCGAGACTTGTTTTAATTATTAAATTACAAAAATGTGTTTATGACTCGTATATAATTAAGTGTAAGTAAGAATTATGTTTTTGCTGTACATTCGTCACAACCGTATGTGAAAAAAAATCTCGTGGGCAGCCGATGCAAATCAATCATTTCTAACAAAAACAGGGAAAGATACTTAATATTTACGGGCGTGAAAAACAGTTTTCTATAGGCTCAAATCATTTATTATATCATCTTCTCGACATTTTGCTAATCGCATTTATCATTTGAAGTTTTTGAGCATCATTTACGTTGGTATAGTGCGTTAATTTCATTGTATAAATATTATTTTGTGAATTATATGACTCCAATTACGAATGGCTCTTCATAAAAGAGCTTCTCTCAAATATGCTCGGATAAATAGAAATGACGTTCACAATATTTAAACTGCGTAACCCATCGTTGCGGGGTATCGCTAATGGGATTTGTATAGGAAATTGCCGGCGCGAGCAGCATGCCTCCGCACCCACCAAGACGAGGGGCGAGGGCTGCTGAGGCACCTGTTTTGAATCCTTAGAATTTCATTTAGATTTTTCTTATAAATTTCAAATATCCTTTCATTACTTTAAAAAGCTCTCGACCGGAATAGGGATTGCCAGCCTCGTATTACTCGACGGCCTCGCTGTCTTTGTAGTAATGTACTATTGTTTCCCAGAATTATTTGACCGTGTTAAAGATGTAAAGTATAATTAAATGGCCCAATGTTTGACACCTAAATTCCAATAATAGGTTCTTAGTTATTCACCTCTATAGGTAGGTATGTATTAGTATTCGTAAGTGTTAACATTGGAGATGCTAAGATCTTAGGTCAGTGTCCATTTTGTTGCTTACAGCTGACAGCTTACTGATAACGCACCGACAAATGCGTAAATGGTCTTAATTCCCAGTGCAATGTTAAGTTAGTGTTAGTGCTACATTGCGGGATTTGAAAGATCGATTGAACTCTTATGCCCCTGTTACCCGCAATGTAAGTAATTAATGAAACTTGCATGCAGTTCTTAATTGTGTGTAAATATGGCTTCAGGCTCAATCCCATATAAATTGTTCCTAGAAGAAAGTTGATCCCGACCGAATAACATAGTCGATCTGAGATGGTAGTGAGCGTTAGATATTGAGTTGTATGTAACAAATAAATAGCCGATCGTCACGCGATTGCGTCCATCCATCACTCCACAAAGAGCGCCAGAATCGATGCATGAAAGAACAATATGGCATTTTATAGATTTGAAAATCAAACCAACAGAAAATCCAGGTAAAATAAATAGATAAATTTAATTCTTTTTTCATGTTATCTACAGTAAATCTTTATTGATTTACAGGCGGTAATAATAGTTACATAACAATAAATTAAATAATATTACAACTAACTTAAATCTAAAACAGGCCCTTGGGGCATTATACCGAGGATGCTGGCGGCATTTTCTCGCTGTATCGCAATGCTGATACGTATTGCGAGGAAGTCGCCAGCTCTTCGATCACCAGTTACGTTAACCAAACGCTTCTCGATTTCGGTAAATAACTTGTGCGCGCTGGGACCCTATGGACCAAGAGTTTCGACACCAAAACGTACAAAATTGTACTCTCTACCAAGGCCCCTATATTTATTAAAACATTATTTTGTTGCATTTTTGTCCTACATGTAATATAAACGACGTTAAGGTAAACGTCCTGTGCTTGACACTGACCAAATATTTAATCAGCCACTTTAATTCATATTAATGGAGGTGAATTATGCATAGGTGTCAACTATTGGTTGTTAAGATGTCTAACATTGAGACGTTTACCTTACATTCACACAGATCATGCAAATTCTCATAGACAAGTTACACTATTTTAGTCTCTAGCGAGGATCGTACCAGTAATCGCGAGCTTGTCACAATGACAAAAAGCAAACATTTTTTTTAATGTTTTAATAGAAATCCCAAAAAAAAGCAAATACGAACAACTTTTACACATGGATAAACAAGTATCAAGAATCAACAAATAGTATAAAAAATATGTAATCATCTGTAGTCGTCTTTATTGCGTTATTCATCATATTGTTTTTGACCACACCTAATAATTGTTAATAGCCAATTTAACCTCATCAACCTTGTTTGTTATTCAAGGCTGATATAAGTTGAGATAAAAAAATGCAATCAAACGAAACTAATAAAAGTCGGGTATGCATATATATTCCCTATATATGAAATTAGTGCCTTCACCAATACTAAGGATTAGGTGGCAAGCGGACGCCAGACTCTCTTACGATGTAACCGCAATAACACTAGGTATATAGAAGGATTATGTATGGTGAGCTCCTGTAGGAGCGAGACTTATAAAATTCTCTTCATAATTATCCCTAGAAATATTCCTGGCGCGAACGAGGCTAGTCACTCTTCTGATGCTTAGATTATCGATATTTACCATGTGTTATTGTTAATTCAGTTTCAAAATGAATTAACAATAATACCAAAATTAAAATTGAATTAAAATACAAATACTCTTTATTGCACACCTCAATTAAAAGACTCAGTAAAGTTCAAAATAACAATAAGTACCTACAGGCAAACAACAGGCAGTCTTAACGATAAAGAGCGAATACAATCAATTAACACATGAATGAATGTAAATTTACTATGTAGGTACGGCGATAGTATATACACATTACCGATAAAATTTTGTAACTTCTTTACTCCTCCCATATGTAAGTCACTTTAAAACAGTGATATGAAATGCTGCGGAATGAAAGTTTCGTCACTTTTGGACCTTAATGTCGTTAAAATAATTTGCGAATCTTTTTATTCCTCGACTATATCTACATATGTATTCATCATGAGATACTTATCGATTACAGGATTGTTGATGTTATTATTATATCAAGCACTAATCACATGACGTTCCTGCCAAAAACTACAACCGGTCTCATTCATATATTTACTGCCGCATCTAACAATCGATGACGCGGACATCATTCAGCATCGTGCTATGTAAAAGTCGTATGTCTCATTGTAACCATATGGCGTAAATGCTCTTTAGGATCTGAGGACTAGAACAGTAATCGCTGCCTCACGACCATTCGAGGCCGCGTAATTAGAGGAAAAACTTTTGTTGCACACTCACACGCCTCGCATTGTTTGAACAACTACTTAAGTATATTTATTTCGACACGACCATGAATTATATGCCATATATATATATATACTAATAAAAAGATATTATCTTAATAAATATACATGCAGGCTCTATCACTAAACCAGGCTAATGATAGTAAGGAAAGTTACCATCATTTGTTTTGTTGTCATAAACTAAATTATGTTACGTTGCCATCCAATTAACATTATGTAATGCAACAGTCAACCTCAGAAAAAAGAATTCGGTATTACCTTCTTGTAAGATGTGACCCACTAGATACGATTACGTGGCAGCACCTAAGTATATACGTATCCGTCATACGTAATTCATACTATACCATTATGGTGCGCCGGAACATAATCTTGTAGTTTTCATATATTATGGTGCGCCAGAACTTAATCTAGTATAGTTTTAGCTGGAAACTAATAAAGATTAATTATGAAGAATACATCCCAGACTCAGGCACATCACACAAATAAATGTCCTGACCGGTATTCGAACCCGGGTCCGCCAGCTTTGTAGTCAGGGTCACTATCAACGAGGCTAAAGTGGTCGTCAAATTTTTTTTGCACTATCAGATTAGATCGACTTTTACCTGTTTGTTATTTTTAAGCTATAATATTAAAAACACTGACTGGTCTCTAATTTCCGTCTCAGGCACTCTCTCCTTAATCCGTCTTAAGATTAGATGGCTACCCAACAATTTACAGAATAAAAAAATACAGTAAATGCAACCATTTTTTTATCTGACTGTTAATTTTTTTGCCAATATTGTGGAGGGTTAGCGGATGCTTCATTTTTTAGTAACTTATTTAGTGCATGTTTGGTTAATTAATAAAAAATAAATTACAATGATCAACTATATTGTAATATGACGATATGTATTAATTAAATATTCTACTTGCAAGCCTAATATTTTTCGCCCCTAA
The DNA here is from genome assembly GCA_963556455.1 of Epiblema foenella. Taxonomy (NCBI): domain Eukaryota; kingdom Metazoa; phylum Arthropoda; class Insecta; order Lepidoptera; family Tortricidae; genus Epiblema; species Epiblema foenella. Next base: position 11,214,948 of record OY747098.1, on the reverse strand, counting down.
TCCATTATTCCAGAAATTTTCCTATAAAATCAACCACTTACTTACATTCAAGATTGTCAACTTGTGTGTAATTTCATAGTTTTGTAGATAATACAGCAACTTTCTGTTAGAGTACTCGTACTTACTAGTTAGAAGTACTTTCTGTTAGAAGTATTTTCAAAACTCGGAAATCTCCAGAAAAGTAAAATTAAAACATATTTCGGGTTATCCCAAATGGCTTGTTTACGACCGTAAATATCTCATAACGGGCACTGTAGCCTAATGGAGCCATAAACGGCGTATTATTTCAACAGAAGATGCCTTTTGAAACTTTACGGACTATAGTTTATGAACGCGCGGTGCATTCAGCAACGCGTCGTACGATGCGTAAAAGCGCACACGTGAACATACACGTTTATACTTCACCATACTTGGCGCACCTAGAAATTTGCGTACGCGGCTTAGTTATTTTTACCCGACTAGTACGCTAATACGCAACGGAGTGTAGAGGATTACGTGTTTACTTATCTATGAAAATAACGAAAGGTGTTATTAACTGACTTCAATAGAAGAAAGGAGGTTCTTAACCTGTTAAATGACGAATGATGAAATAAGGAACGGTTAATGGAACGATCGATTGTGGTTAGAATGAATGGAATGAGTTCACTTATGATTCAGTATGAAAGCCAACTTAATGAACATGTTTTGATTGTCTTAAATAAACAAGAAGAGTTTTTATACGAAATTTCTTTGCTATCCTACGCCGCCTTCACATATAGATGGCCATACTGCGAGTGATCCTTACATTAATGTGTTTCAGAAGCCGACTGACGCCATAGACTCGGTGTATCCGTGGATAGCCACAGTATTTATAATGAACGGCGAGAGCAAGCAATTTGAATACATTTGCGATGGCAGCCTGCTGTCTGAGAGAGTTGTTCTTTCTGGTAAGTAAATTAATGATAAATAACAAAAATACTAATATGTCTATTAATGAATTAATTCCATTTAATTATGTAACGATCATTACATAGGTATACATATAGTTTATACAAATAGGTACAATTTTGGACAATATTTGACTAAAACAACGTACATTTACCATGAACTAAAAAATTAAGATTTTTTTTAAATTGATAAGCTGGTAGTTAGTACTCTTAATTTTTTTGTTCATGTTTTTACTCTGGAAATGTTGATGATAAAGAGATATTTTATTGATTGAGTGAAGCGAAGGCCTCTGTTTCAGTTTGGGCGTTTTGTAAGTACATTGAACCGGATTTCCGGATTAGGGCTTATCCAGAATTACGTGAGGTTTTTTGGCCCACTTCCCTCTCCCCTTGGTGACCTTTGAGGTTCTAGGCGACTCCATATTTTTTAACTATTTAAATTGTAAACTGAAATGGTATTGCGTTAATTAATATTGTGTTCATTTTCGTATATGTGTTATGCAAACGCCCCAAATTTTCAAAAAACGTAAATTGACTCACTGTTTTTAACGTGCGAAATGTTGATTTATAATTTCCTACATGTTTTGTAGGTACAGGAAAAAAATATACGTGAGGTCAAAGTTGTACCCTCCCTCCACCAACGCGATTAGCCTGAGGTTTTCATGACCCCCTCCCCCCTATGGAGCCTCTCGTGATTTCTGGATTAACCCATACCGGCTGTTCTCCTCTACAGATCGCCTTTCTCAACCAATTCTTGTGATAAAATATTAAGTGGACATCTGTCATTCTAATTAAGCTAGAAAAAACCCAGTATTTTAAATTATATGGATACTTTTGTCTAGTCAGTATCTGGTCTGGATTTTACAAAATGGCGGAGGCATGGGGTAAAACGAAATTTCTAACATGCTCGCGAGGTCTAAAACTGACAGAGCCACTAGTATAATTGGAGTGCAAAATTGGGTTCTATGCGGACAAAGTTGTGGGAATATGGAATCCACGTTATGAACTAATTCCAAATTGGCAATAATTGTTACGAGATTTAACCTCGAAACAACTATCGCCAATTTGTAAACAAAACCCAGTCGTTTAAATTCGAACAGGATCAAGGGGTACTAGAAACTTGTAGGTATATTCCTCAAGGAGATGTGAAAGCTACAGTTAATTAATTTTATAGTTTTGTTACAAGAGAACAAGTAATAAAATTGAAGCAAGGCGTAAAACGGATGGTAGCTGAGGATTTGATTGATCGAGGGAATAATTAAGTTTTGTGTTTTACTCATTTTATGGAGCGTAAAACACGTTTTAGTACGGTTTATGTTTATGGCGCTGTTAGTACGAGCTGCTACGTAATTAAAATATTACCTATCGATCCTATTATTAATGACTTTGTAGTTACATTTTCTATCATTTGTGACAAATATTTGACTAAGTAACATAATGCCGTGGCTAATTTATGTATATATAAGCACTATATTATATACACTATAACAATACATGTTAAAACACAGCGAACTTATCCCTAACAAAATCTAACATTAGCCATAATCTATTGAGGAGTTGAGTGGAGAGTGGAGAAATGAGATAAGAAACACAAACCGTGTACAACGAACGATAAGTAAGGTTTTTGTTTAGAAAAGGGAAGACAATTTGTAGCTGTTACGGACAGCCACGTGAATTATTGTAAATAAGACGATAATTAAGTGGTGTTGTCTGTAGTAGTGTGTGGTGTGAGAGTTGTCGGCAGTTCCTCGACGGAACGCATCACCCTGATAGACGCGACTTAGTGATGGGCCGTTCTCGAGAAGTTTCCGAAACGAGAGAATGTCGAGAGAAGCTTCTCGGCAAAGTTCTCTTGAGAGGAAATTTTCGAGAAAGTACTTTAAATATGCACATATTTAGAATTTTTATATTTTATATTTCATGATATTCGTATCGTATGTGCATTCGCAAGACATTTAAGCCTATCTGAGTATTTTAAGGGATAAATTCTCATCGCTCTCGAGAAATTTCCGGGAAAGTTCTAGAGAATGTTCTCCGGAGAACTTTCCGCGATAAATTCAGCATCGTTGAAATGGAAAACATTAAAGCATTGAATGGTCATACTTAGTTGAAAAAACAAAAATCGTACCTCCTGTGGTCAATAGTTAACTGCTTATGTGTATGTTAGCTATGTGTTTATTACAGGCATTTATAGAAACGGAGACACTGTTTATGCGGGTCACTGGTCCAATCCAAAATTAAGCTTTGTAGCCCTTAACTTTTGGTATGTCCACAGAAAAGACGGTTATAAATTGAACACCTATTTCGCAAATATCTGGAGCACGTGTATTTTTTAACAGCACTATTCAATAAATGACTTAGAAAACACCAAAACAATGGTATAGTATAAGATAAGTGTTATCTACATGTAAAGGGTAGGAGTACAGGGAAGATGACCGGTTCCTTTTGTTTTAAAAACTACCTGAGGTGGCTCATGATCCCCTTCCGACGTAAACGTATTTTCAATTATTATTATCTTACATCTTACCTACAAGTTAAATATTGAATTGAAGGAAAAGAGTTATTTAGTACTAGCAGCCGCCCGCGACTTAGTCTGAGTAGATTTTAGATGGTAACAAAGATATAAATGAGGTTTATTTGTTTCTGTCAGTTGTCTGATGCTATTAATCTTTTGTGAAAATTACTCGAATGAAAAACTTAATGTTCGCCATCTTGGATTTGAAAATGGATGTAATCTTCGGAATTGGCACCCCGAGGAACCACAAAGATGACCCCATATCGATTTTGAAGAAAAATAAATATCCGCCACCTTGGATTTGAAAATGCATATCATTTTCGTAATTGGCACCCCGAGGAACCTCGACGATGACACCCATATCGATTTTTAAGAAAAATAAATATCCGCCGTCTTGGATTTGAAAATGCATATCATTTTCGTAATCGGCACCCCGAGGAACCTCGACGTTGACACCCATATCGATTTTTAAGAAAAATCCTCTGGGATTTGAAAATGGATGTCATAATCGTAATCATCACCCCGAGGACCCTCGAAGATGACACCCATGTCGATTTTTAAGAAAAATAATTGTCTGCCATCTTGGATTTGCAAATGCATGTCATTTTCGTAATCGACACCCCGAGGAACCTCGAAGATTACACCTATATCGATTTTTACGAAAAGTAAAGATTTGCTCCCCGCACAAACCTGGAACCCCTTTTTACTCCATTAGGGGAACAATTTAGAAAAACGCTGGAACACGTTTTGTTGTATTTAAACAGAGAGTCTATAATTATACGAAGTTTCAAATCTCCAACTTCAGAAAAGAATTGCTCCCCTTACAAACTTGGAATCCCCATTTCACCCCTTTAGAGGAGCAATTTCAAAAAACGCTGAAATATGTTTTGTTGTATTTGAACAGAAAGTCTATATACGAAGTTTTAAATCTCTCACTTCAAAAAAGATTTGCTCCTTTACAAACTTGGAACCCTCTTTTCACCCCTTTATGGCAGCAATTTTGAAAAACGCTGAAATACGTTTTGTTGTATTTAAACATAGAGTCTATTTACGAAGTGTCAAATCTCTAACTTCAAAAAAGAATTGCTCCCCTTACGAACTTGGAACCCCCTTTTCACCCTTTTAGAGGAGCAATTTCAAAAAACGCTGAAATATGTTTTGTTTTATTTAAACATAGAGTCTATATACGAAGTTTTAAATCTCTCACTTCAAAAAAGAGTTGCTCCCCATACAAACTTTGCACCCCTATTTTACCCTCTTAGGGTTAGAATTGTGCAAAAAGGTGAAAACACTTTTTTTGGATTTAAGTTCGTAACCTTTTTACGAATTTTTAAGTCTTCAGCTCAAAACGAAAATTTTCTCCCATACAAACTTTGCACCCCTATTTGATCCCCTTAGGGGTGGAATATCCAAAAATCCCGTCTTGTCCCTTGCATACGTCATAAAAGTTAGCTCTGGACCAAATTTGAAGTTTCTAGTTCCAGTACTTTGGGCTGTGCGTTGATGAGTGAGTGAGTCAGTCAGTCAGTCAGGACAAAGGCATTTATATATATAGATTTCACATTTCAATACGAAGTAATTCATAAATAACATACTTAACTATTTAAGTACTTATTTTATTTTCTTTGAATTTGATTAAGTTGTTAGATTTATGGACATTATTACACTGCTAATTGTTCTATAATAAAAACATGAAATTAACTTGAGAACGATTTCGAGAATCTTCTCGGGAATAAACCGAATTCCTCGCTTTTAATGTGCATAACAATGAGTCGAAAGCAACGTATGTAAGCCAAACACTATATATATCATATAAAAGATTATTCGTGATTTTAAATAATAATATTCCAATTTATTAGTGCTTTTCCTCAAAAATTCTATCCTGATTTTTTCTCCGAGAAAGTTCTCAATGAGAATGATCCCGAGAACTTTTTCGGAAACTTCTCGAGAGTGAAGAGAATTTAGGCTTTAGAATCGTCTGTCTAGAAAAAAGGCTTCAGAATGTTTATCAATCTGCTAAAGCAAGAAATTAATAAAAGATAAATATCTATATTGTTCTGACTTCATGTACTTTCTCAGAAATTTCCGTTCAAGAGAACTTTCTCGAGAATTATTGAGAATTCTCACGGAAGCGAATTCTCGAGAGCGAGAATGTTCTCCTCGGCCCATCACTACGCGACCGCGCAGCCACGAGGCGTGTCGACGGATCCCTATACGCTCGTGAGCTATCCAAGAGGACTACTGTGGGCCCGCGTCGTCCACAGTAGCTAAAACAGAAATATGGGTATTTACCATAAATACAAATACAACAGGTATAAACCTACTCATTTTCTGTGCCTGGTTATGGTTTTTTCGGAAAAAAGGTAATTTTTATGCTAACTATAAATGATTTCCATAAAAAAATATATTTATGTGCACAAAAAATATGCGTGTTGAATCGCATAGCAATACTCCCCGCCCGTTGTTGAATTATTGTATACTGCACCAACCATGTACAGTTAACGTCAAAAATGGTTACATATGTTTTTCACGTAATCCTATTGATAATAAGTGAAATAAAATATACTATACTTAACGACGCCTGCACAGAAAATATTGTATCTAGTTGCTTTACCAGTCCTGCAGTATGCAGTAAGTTGCTAGACCGTGTCAAAGTTTACCAAACACTTTTGTTTTGTGCAATACCTGCTTCTTCTGTTTTTATTTATTTTCTTGTTCTTTTTGTGTTTTTTTTGCACGAATAAATATTTCTGATTTCTGATATTAATTAATACAATGTGCGCCAATTTTTTTACGATCTCGTAAAAACCCGGAAGCCATTATTCTTGGCAATAGAAATGGAAAGCCACGGGAATCAGAATAATATCCATATTTGTAACAAAAAATAGCGGTTGACTGAACTCATATGATTTGTGTGAACTCTTTCTGAGTTACGATTCAAGTCTAATGCATTCTCACTTACCCTTTCGGGCTAAATTACCAACTTACTAATAGCTGCTCTTGAAACGCGAAATGAGCGCAAGGATCTTAGTAATAAGGTTGGGTTTACAGTAGCCCAAGTGTTTGCGCAGGGGCGTTTAAGGACGAAAGCGCCCGCAAAAAACGTTGGATAGCAGGCTGGGAAGTAAAATATGACACCAGCGGGGTAATCACGTAACTTTATGTACTACCGTTAGATAGATTTTTATGTCAATTTTGAAGTATAAATTGCTGAGCTAGTGTCATGTTTTTTGTACCCGACGCTAGTACATAATTGAATGAACGATTGAATGGAAATCCCATACTAAAGTGAGAAATTGATCAAATGATTGGAAACACGTAACTTTTTGACGGTAAAATTGTACGGTATAAATATGTCAATTACTGCGTGACAAAGTCATCGTCAGTCATCGTGTCTGTCATGTCATAACAATGAATTAAACAAAGATTTTGGTCATGATTTGGGTTTATTAATTAGTGAAAATGCCCCAAATTTCCTTGAAATGTCTTTAAAACACACGATCGAGTTTAAAATTCCCTAAGCACTTTAAATAAAACGAAAAGTAAGTAACAACAAATGTCATGGTCATGTGGTATTTATTTGCTCACATTCGTATTTACTAATATATTTGGTATTACTATGTGCTTCTTTTCAGGATGTACGTAAACCAGATTCCCCATCTCTTGGTGATGATGCGATGCTGCAAGATGCTCTGTGAGAGATAAAACGAGGGAAACTATGAAGTAACATGAACCAAGCAAAATAGCGTGCCATATGAATACATCGCTGAAATATAGAAGTGTTAATTTATAAGTATGTACTTTTTCATATACGTGCCCCGCGTGTCGATGTATGCTTGTCGATTTATGAAAAGTAATAGGACGACATAAATTACCATCCCGTAGCTACCTAGTCTCCAAATCCTTTAAACATGAGTTTATTAAGTCCACTTGGGATGCTATTTCTTTCTTCCTTTGTAACCAGCATGTAATGTGAACCTTCGGTATGTACATAAGATGTATTATATCCCGCGCCTCTACCTGCTTTCCCTAGCAAATAGAGTAATACTCCGGCGGATCCGCGCGGGTAGGCAGGTAAAGTAACACAAGGGTTATACACAAATGTCAAATGTTTTAGATGATACAACGAGATTGCGAAGCGAGAAAGTGTTGCTGGTGCTGGTGAGTTTTTAATTCCGCGCGGATTTACTGCCAAGAAAAAATCCTACTCGCATGAAGAGAGAAGAAAGTTGTATAACGGCATGATGTTATTTCTTAATATATTTTTGTATTTTTTCGTTGTTGTTTACATTATTTAAATACATAAATAATACGTTTCGTCATTCATTAGGTGTAAGCAGGTACATACGAATACACTATATTGAAATTGTGTGTATGCTATTGCATCGGCTTATGTTCATTAAATTCTTCTAAAATGATATTTCTTTAACTATGCAAATAGAACGAAGAAGGAGTTTCATTAATACTCTTATTCTTTTTTATTCAAACGGTACGAGTAGCGACGCGTGGGCAGATCTATAAACCTTGTGGGGTGTAGATAGATTACTATCAAGGCACATATCGCACCCAAAGCAGTCTATAACGCTAGCGCAGAGCAATAAATTTGGCAAGAACAAGAAGCCAAGGGACTTCATCAGTACCGATTGCGTAGTTGAGCTTAAAATACATTCATCTCGAATAATGTTGTAGATGCAATAATGTAATCCATGTGTGAAAAGAATAATATCACGTTATTGGTCATGATTATAAATATATATGATATTTATTGTAAAATACAACTGCTGCCCAACGTGTGAATGGATAGATTATAAAGACTGGGTTTCTCTCAATCACATCTCAATGAAATAACTAGTAATGTATATACAATAACTTATTCTACTTGACGCTAGATGTCTAAAGTTGAACCCATTTGGTTTCATACAATAGCAACGGTAAAATCCGGTAGTCTTCTTCTAGCATTAAGAGGCTGGACAGGAACTTTAACTTTTAAAAATAATAATTTGACACGTCGTGTCAGTCAACATTTTAGAAAAAATAAGTACAACGAAATAAATACATTTTACAATTATTATGTAATATTTAGTTCAGAGCAATATTAAACACTTATTTGGTGAATTTCACGTATTAAAATCATTTTTTCATAATGGCTCGTATCGAATAGTTGGCGATGGTAGTTCACTTAAGTAACGACTTTATCTGCTACAACGCGCCAAGGGTAAGTAATTTTATTACATATCACTAATAAATACAAACAAATAGTGTGCATGTTACAACATAACACCATGGCATAACTCATTATCATCAGCTGAATAGAAGTCCACTACTGGTCATAGGCCTTTCCCAGAAAATGCCTTGCTGATCGGTCGCGTGTCGTCCCAGTTCTTTTGACTCTTACTCTTACTAGGTCATCAGGCCACCTCATAAGGAGCCTTCACTCACTGCGTCATCCAATGTTACGCATTCGTCACTCGAGAAGTCGCTGGCGTGGGTTAAGCAGACACCATAGCCTATGGACGCTATCGACTCTTAAACACAAGCACGCACCAAGCAAGCACGTTGCCGCACATTATTGAGTTTAGGATTCAGGGACGGATATGTAAATGCGTATTTTGGTATTATAAATTGCGGACTTTTGAGACTATGGAGCGTGGGTGATACTGACAATGGTACTGAGTCAAATGGGGAATGTCCTTAATATAAAATGTAGTATTTTTAGTTTCTACGGCTACTATAATATACATAATCTATAGCTAGGCTCATGATAATTCAGATGCTATTTCAAGATGTTCATACTATGCTCTAACTTCTCCTTTCAGTGCAGCAATTGTGAATTGCGTATTTTTAGGCAACGTGTTAAAGATGACTATTTCTTTGATCGACACATGGTTATGATGATAATTGGATAAAATGAAAATCTATAACCGCCACCCTGCTGCCTGGTCCACAAGATCTCCTTACCTCAAGGCAAGTAAGTTTTTTTATTGAGTAATCTCTAAAATACAGTTTAAAACAACCAGAATAGGGATATCGTAATTTTAAAGGAGGTTACCTCATCAAAAGTACTCGTAATTTCCAGTGGAGCTATATCTCCTTCTTCTTCGTTACACTCTTGACAGAATGGTTGTGGCCGTCTAACGTCTAAACGCCTGGCACTTTCGTACAATGGGCAGTTTATTGCGGCGTCACGTGGTCTCGTGCCCACGACTATGCCCTGTAATGTGTCACATGCCGTTAGATTGACAGATATCCACATCGTGAAGTGGAGCTACATAAGTGCTAAATTATTTCTTGCTTATTGAGTGGGGAGTTACGTCGTGGAATGAACAATACTTAATAAAGCGTATGTACCTATCTAGTTACGATAGGAAACTGTTTTTAGAGCCTGTGGACGCTTTTCATTTCAGGTATATTTCATGTGCTGCCTATAAGTCACAAAAACCGGTTCACTACTTTCTTGAAGGACCAAACACACGCAACTTTTAGAGTTCCGTATTAAATAAGGAACTCTTATAGTTTCTCCTTGCCTGTCTATACATCTGCCCTTCTGCCCGTCTGTATTAATTGTGTGAAAGCAGACCAATAATAGTTGTCATCATGTCAGCTGAAAGTCGTCCACAGATGAACATAGTAGGCCAGCATCAAAAAGTGCCATAATGACTAATCCTGCCCTTCTTCCGGGTTCGATCACGCAGAGAAACTCCTAGCATAGCCCTCTTCTTCGCGATATATTGATGTATGACAAATATGAAATGGCAAATATAACCTAGAAATATTCGATAAGCATATGATAATCTTTACACTACTATTTCAGAGAATGGGATTGCTGCTGATTAACAAGTGACATCAGGCACAAAACCTAAAATTTGTTCGTGTTTGCTGATTGTTAATGAAGACTAAAGCACTACCTACTTTCAGGGATGGTTTCATTATCTTGGAAATTATAAGAGAAATTTGCTTACTCAGCATCTTTGGAAATTGAATGTAAGGGTGTGACTGAAAGAGTCGTGAAAGAACCCCATGAGGAAAGGGACGCACATGCGGAGTAAAGAAAGGTTATGGAATGTACTGATGAAGTACTTTCCTTATAATCCGTAGTAACACAATAATTAAGCCCACCTATTTATTTATTTGTTTATTTATTAACCAACTTACATTAACATGTAAACCAAACATGCAAGTTATAGGTTACAAAAACTTATTACTAACACAGTGCTTAGTTACTTTATACAATAGTAGTGGGAGTGTAGTTTGCCTCCAGATACCCAACCAGCAAAAATCAGGCTTATAAAAGTCTCAAGACTAAATTTTTTTGCTCTTATATTGATCCTATATCATCGTCTAAGCCCGGATTTGGGCACCAATTATAAGAGTAAATATGCTAATATCGTTCTAATATCAGTCTTATTGAATGCTGTTCGTATTTAAAGTAATCTTGCCCAAAACTAATTTAAGCTGACTTAGGCTAATATCGCTTTTACGTAAGTACCCTATAAGCCTACATAGCATTATATAGGTCCAAAGTTAGAATCCTGTAAGTCTAAACTAGCTTATTTTGATATTGTTTAAATTCACACGGTATTTCAATATTCTGGAGTCGTTAGTGTGACAGCTAGTGCATCATGTGAAAAAAAGTAACAAACTTGAAGTAATTATTGATATTGAAATATATTAACGTAGTGTTTGTTATCATCGGGTGTGTTTGTTTTACGGTAAGTAATCGCCTGGAAATAAATTATTTACTGTAAAGTAGACCCTGTTTCTCGCTTCAAACTTGATGCGCCTTATCATTCCTGGTATTTCGTGTTCTCTTTTAGTTCTTTTATTTCTTTATTTGTATTGGGAGTGTCGCCATTGCTACAGCTGCATTTTCCCAGTGCACTATTAGACTATTGTAAGAGCGTTTACACTAATATTAGCATTCTGAGTACGAATTATACGGCCATGTTGAATTAATTTGGGTTCCGTGCTTACCTATATAAAACCTTCCTCAGAAGTAGTGTTCCAAAAGAATCGAGTCGTTTACTCCAAACTTTAAAGTTCCGAAGTAATTTTTACAGAATCTGCCACACAAACACCACAAACCCTTAAGATAAATGAGACCGAAACGAAATTGGCAAATTCGTTACACATGAACTTTCAAACGTTGTACCATTTAAAAAACGATACGTCAAGTATAATATATTGCCGATTTTGGAAGAACATTCTTAAATATGTAATTGATTGTGTCCTTTTTCAATAAAAGCAAGGATTCAATTATATTTTTCATTTATTAAGAGAAACCACAAATAAATGGCATAACGATTTAACTAAAAAATAAAACAAATGTTATTTAAGTAAATATAAATGGAGCCTCGTCTGCCAACAAACCGCACTGTGGTTTGGCAGAAGTGCGAAAGTTATGTAAACATTTGTAATTTATGAATAAATGATTATTATTATTATTATTAACTAGTATGATATAATTCCCTTCGGATAATCAATACAAATAACCGACTTTTTTATAGTCTTTGCATTGAAAATTTGTAAAGACTCCTGAAGGATGTAATTAGAAGATTAATTAACAAATTTTGAAAATTTGTTAATTAATGAATTTAAATAAATAAACAAACGTGTGATCTTGTACGGGTTTATTAGGCGACTAAAAGTACAAGTAGCTATTAGAATGAGAAGGTGGGAGTGTTCTATTAGAGCATGCATTTATATTTTACACAACAACTCCATAAAATAATCGGTTGTCCAGTCTCGTACAATCAGTATTAAGTATCAACATATCTCAATAATATTACTACTTATACTTATTTAGTATAAATCGCCATTGTGTTTATCTTAATCTGATAAATGATGATTTCTCTCAATATCGATCTCTTGTATATAAGTAGAACCTGCAGAACCCTTACTAATATTAAAATCACAGTCTCACTTTAGCCTACTAAATCTTGCTCTTACAATTGTGTTCCCAAAATATATTTAAGATCAAAGCATTTTATATTGATCTTGTATTTTGTATTGTAAGTGTGTTGATCCAATGTCACTCTAATATTTTACTAGACAAAGTGCTATTGATCTCATTATAGCTTTACTTAAGATCAGAAAAGTACGTACTAACAGTGCTCTTGTGCTATGCTGATATTAGCCTGACATTCTTAAAACAGCGTCTAGTAAATATATTATAAAATCAAATGAGCTTAGAGAATCGGGCTATAAGAACAAGTTTTCTCAAGTGCGCGAGTCTTCGTAAATGTTATTATATTGTATATAAGAACAAGAGGCTTACTTATAATAGCATTATGAAATGCTCTTAAATAGATATATAAGACTAGGTAATAAGACTAAGCGTTCTTGAGTCCGTGCTATCTTGTCTAAGACTAATATAAGAGCAAGAGGCTTATAATAGCATTATACAATGCTCTTATATACATATATGAGACCAGGTAATAAGACTAAGCGTTCTTGAATACGTACTATCTTGTCTAAGACTAATATAAGAGGAAGAGTCTTATAATAACATTATACAATGCTCTTATATACATATATGAGACTAGGTAATAAGACTGAGCATTCTTGAGTCCGAACTATCTTGTCTAAGACTAATATAAGAGCAAGAGGCTAATAATAGCATTATACAATGCTCTTATATACATATATGAGACTTGGTAATAAGATTGAACATTCTTGAGTCCGTACTAGCTTGTCTAAGTCTAATATAAGAGCAAGAGGCTAATAATAGCATTATACAATGCTCTTATATACATATATGAGACTAGGTAATAAGACTAAGCGTTCTTGAGTCCGTGCTATCTTGTCTAAGACTAATATAAGAGCAAGAGGCTTATAATAGCATTATACAATGCTCTTATATACATATATGAGACCAGGTAATAAGACTAAGCGTTCTTGAATACGTACTATCTTGTCTAAGACTAATATAAGAGGAAGAGTCTTATAATAACATTATACAATGCTCTTATATACATATATGAGACTAGGTAATAAGACTGAGCATTCTTGAGTCCGAACTATCTTGTCTAAGACTAATATAAGAGCAAGAGGCTAATAATAGCATTATACAATGCTCTTATATACATATATGAGACTTGGTAATAAGATTGAACATTCTTGAGTCCGTACTAGCTTGTCTAAGTCTAATATAAGAGCAAGAGGCTAATAATAGCATTATACAATGCTCTTATATACATATATGAGACTAGGTAATAAGACTGAGCGTTCTTGAGTCCGTACTAGCTTGTCTAAGACTAATATAAGAGCAAGAGGCTTATAATAGCGTTGTTAAATGCTCTTATATACATATATGAGACTAGGTAATAAGACTGAGCGTTCTTAAGACCGTACTGGCTTGTCTAAGACTAATATAAGAGCGATGACATTTTCTCAAACAAATATTAGAGCGCTATAAGCCTACCACTCTTATAAAGTGCGCATTCTGGGACTATTTTGCTGGTTGGGTAGCGTGCTGCTGTAGCCAGGAAGGAGCCCCCTATATAGGTTTATTTTATTGTTATCATTTATAATGTATATTGAATGAAATGCCTCAAGTTAAATTTTCTAACTTCATCATATAATTATCCAGTAACATAATTGTTACTGGACAGAATATCAACGACTAAATGTTATAATATACAACGACGGTGGTAAACAAGCTTACGGCTTGCCTGGTAAGCAGCAACCGAAGCCTATGAACACTTGGGACTCCCAGAAGAATCACAAGGTCGTTGCCAAGCCTTTATTGACATAAGGATTTGTTGTGTTGATAGCTAGAAACATATGCAAGTGCCGCACTCTGAAAATAGTGCATCCTCGGCAGATCTTGTGACTTTATATACTTACTACAAGGAACACAACATCGTATACCTAAAGAGCAAGCAGTGATGTTATTATCGCTGCAGTCTCCTATAAGGTACAGTCAGGGTCAGAGAGAGAAAACGATTTGAGTTATATGGTTCCGTAGTAAACAAGGTACCGTTATACAAAGTGCAAAGAGTCCGTTTTGTGACGTACCTATTTCTCATACAGTTTATATGGCACGTCACAAAAGTGACTCAAAGTATTAGATGGTAAATCGAGGACATTTTTAAAATGGAACTCTTATAGTTTCGTCATGTCTGTCCGTCTGTTCGTCCGTACGTCCGTCCGTCCGTCCATCCGTATGTCACAGCCGATTTACTCGGAAACTATAAGCACTATAATTATGAAATTTGGTAAGAAAGTGTATTCTATGAATCGCTATATAAAAGTAATGTGATATTAGAAAAATATATTAAACGAGAGTCCCGTAGCGGCGTCCCGACGTCGCTAAAATACGGAAATTCTCATAGTTATTCAGAAAAGGAACAACTAAAGGTACAAGTACATTTCTTTAATTTTGTGCCTCTCTTAGGAACACCAAAAACATGTAAAAAAGGGTTCTTAAAAACAGTTCCTTTTCATTGTCACATTATGCCGGACCAAAACCATGCCTAATAGTAGACTGCTAGCTAAGTTAGTTATCCGGACAACGTGGATGCGGCACATCATCATCATCATCAGTCGTTCCGTCAATGCTTAGGACATAATGTCCAATTCTTGCTGACCAGACTCCTCCATAGGCTCCTGTCACCCACCTTATGGATGGCCTCGTGCAGATATAGTTACAGGACACCAGTAATTTGGGTATTCCGTCTAGCGGGTAGTCTGCTCGGGACCTCTGGCCCTCAACTTTTCCCGTCATAATATTTATCTACTGGCTATCCGAAGAACGTCGTGAGAGGTGTTCGAAATATATGAGGATGCGGTCCTGACATACTGTCTATAGTCGACAACTTAACGTAGCTGGATGTACTGGTTTGTTCGCCTTGCAGTCCATGGTATTAGAGATTTTCTCTCAAAATATTGAATATGCGATGAGTTTGAATAATTATAATTTTTGTTGAAGTAAAAAGGTCATGAGGTTTGTATGCATGTATTGTAGATACCCCTTACATGGTTTTTGGGTGAGCGTAGTCTCCTGACACAAGTAAATTTATTACTTAAAAGGTGATTCCAACCTTGCTTTTGTTAAACATTCTTTTAAATAATAGGTATGAAAGTAAGTATGTATTAAATCGCATAAACGTGTTGCCCAACCAATATCCTCATAATTATGAGGATTCAGTGTGCTGACTGGTACGACCACGGTAAAGTAAATATAAAAGCGCCTTTTCGGCGCGATATCGTTCGTATCATATTTGGTATATCTACTTAAAATCATTTTAACTATTTTTCAGCTAAAATATGGCAGTCCGTCGCTCTCAATACAGCTCCACCTCTGAAGCTCTGGCACTCATGGTTGCCAGGAACACGTCATGTGTTAGTAATTATGTGTTATTGCTATATTATATACTATTATTATGGCTTCTCCAAGGAGTAGCATACTTCTCCAGTATTATGCTGCTCAAAATATTAACCAAATCGGGGGTCATTATCCTCACAGTATCTTTCCGGTTGTGCCCTAAGGATCCTGGGGTCCACTTTGACACCTAATCCTCAGAGTTGGCTTAGGAACTAGTTTTACTAAAGCGAATTCCGTCTGACCTTACAAACCAGAGGGAAAACTAGACTCTGTTGGTATTTGATCGGTTTCCTCACTATGTTTTCCTTCACTGAAGCGCCATTGTTACATATTAAACGAAATATTATATAGTTTAAGATTGAAAGCGACGTGTCTCACCGCTCGGCTACACTAGCACGGGTAATGAAATGATTTGTGTTTTATCGTATTATGGTTCTAAAAGATTTTAACGAAATTTGACTATTTATATTTATTTTAATATTAAAGTTTAAATGTTTAACAAAAATAAAAATAAAATCATATTTTTGAGTGTTACAGACCTAAGTAATTCTATAATATGCTACGTGGATTAGGTACAGACGTAAACAGGATATTACAGGATATGACTAACATAATAATTTTTTTAGCTCTGAAATACGATAGAAGTTTGCAAGAAAACAACGTCAGCTAAAGGTTAAGCTATAACATATTGATATCTATATGTATATTATTCAGAAGCCTGCAGAATGTGAGTAAATTGTGCCTTGAGCTTAGAAAGAAAGTAGTACTCAATCATCAAGTTTTTTGTAAAGAAGCTAATGGGCTGCCTATGCCTGACGGCAAGAAGACATCTTTAACTGGATTTGTCGCATCTCTCTCTCTCTCTTGCAGCATATTTGCATCCACTTCTGGACATATGCCTTGATGTCGTCCGACTATCCTGGCTTGTGACCTTCCCACGCTAGAACTTACTGTTCGCGATCGCCATGTAGTAGTATTCTTATAATTCAGTGACAAGAAAATACATACAAGAATACGTAACAACAATCATCATCATCATCATCCTAGCGTCATCCCGGTACAGTTGCATCCTAAAGGATGCCCGGGGTCCGTTACCTAATCACAAGAGTTGGCGTAGGCACTAGTTTTTATACATAGTGTAATACGTAACAACAATATATGAAATAATATTAAAACTATCTTCAATCTAAAACAGGCCCTTGAGGGAGGCGTACCGAGGATGCTTGCGGTATTTTCTCGCTTTGCGATATGCAATGCTGACACGTTGTGCGAGGAAGTCGCCAGGTCTTCGGTCACCAGTTACGTGAACCAGATGCCTCGCAATTTCAGTAAATAACTAGTAATTCTATTCTATTGACTAGCTCTTCGTACCTTATACTTATGTCAGTTTATATATTACTGTTATAATAATTTCGAATTGTAAAATGATGTATATGAATAGGTGCAATTCAGTTTACAAAGCAACTTTTACAGATCAAGTTTTTTTTTCAGGAATGCTTGAAAACTGCAAACAGAAGGTTTTTTACTACAAATTATGACTTGCTACGGTCTTCCTCGCAACGTTCAAATCATCGCGGCAGACCCAGAACGTAACGATACTCGTACTTTATACACTCAAGAGCAATAGTAATGGGTACACTTTCTCCATAGAAAAATCGATACAAAATGTACCCGTTATTTTTGCTCTTGAGTATAGGTACTTGCTTATTTAGGTAGTAATAAATGATATTTATGTGTCGTTTTATTATTATACAAAGATTCCTAATAAAAAAGGATTTAAATACTTTTAAAGGTATGAAGGTTCCGACGTATTTCTTACCGCAAATAGTAATTTTTTACCCTTATTCCATATGTCTCTACCGACACATCCCGTCTGTTAGAGAAATGTGGACATTGTACTTTCTTCTCAACCGGTAGGGATATTATTTGGCTATTACCCGTGGTCCCACCAACCATTCCTAACCGTGGTACCATCAAATTGTACCATCAATGGTACTACGGCAAATAATGTTCCATTGACATAATGGAACCACGGCTAATATTATTTTTTGTTACCCGCGGTATTGGATAGTAGACAATTTGGTAATTAATTAACAGCCATGTAGATAATGGTTACATATAATTTAAAGATCTTATTTTAATAACTGCATAGAAATATAGGAAACAACATTATTATTATTTAGCCAAGTCGAGCAATACAAAATCACGGCTATTACCATCCGTTTCTCGAAGTCATTTAGGCCATTTTCAGCCTCTTGTAATTTTGTGCTGGCTAAAGCTCCATTCATAATTTATTTCATTTTCTATTGTAAGATTCAATTGAACTTGTTGTTTTTGAACGATTGCAGGTCAAAGTTCATTAGTTTTGTCACTGACTGGCTGATCATTGACCATTATAATTGCAACGCAATGGTACTAGTGAACATTTATTTTACCGTATTACCATCAATTATACCAGATACCACGGCAATAAAATACTTCGGTTGTACCATTAATGCTACCATAGCAAAAAAAACACCATAAAACCATCAATAGTACTATCTGATGGTACCACAGTTAAGGAAGGCCTACTGGTGGGTCCACGGGTAATTTGTTTTATCCGTTGTCCTACCGTCGTTCTTGACCCGTCGTCCTACAGTTCGAAACAGTGTTCGCAGGTGGGTCTACATGTCCCCCTGGTGGGTAGTTGTATTTGATCCGTTGTCGTCCCATTCTAAACAGTATTCGCCAGTGGGTCTGCGGCCTATTTATTTTTACCACGGTCCCACTGTATTAAGCGGTAAACATTAATTAAAAACTAGCTATTTTGTTTGGTAGAACTGCGAACAAGTAATATTTCTGACCTAACCAATTGTAACGAATGTTCGGTTCTGGCGCTTCGCCGGCTCTGTAGGCTCATAGTTCTGCTTAAACACTCCTCGCTTCGCTGCATTAGAGTCGAATACGTAGTGCAGTGGGACCATGGTAAAAATAAATTGCCCGTAGGCCCACTGAAGAACACTGTTTAGAGCGGTAGGACAACGGGTCAAAAAAAATACCCGTGGATCCACAAGGGGGACATGTTGGTGGGACCTCGGGTAATAGGCTTGTTTGCCAGTGTGCCAACGAGCGCAGCTAGAAAAAGTGTTGGTACAACTGCGACATTACAAGCAAAGCGACCGTGCCGCGGCAGCGGCCGGCGAAGCACCTGAACCGAACAGTCTTTTCTAACGACCATTTTATTTGCAACTTGTCGGGTCGCCCAGTTTTACGAACACTCCTCCTAGCTTCGCTCGTCGTCGTGCCTACACCTCTTTTTAAGGATGGTCGTCAAACGTACTACTTTTATAACGACCGCCCTTAACAGATGTAGGTGGACGTCAGTAGTTTCATTTGTAGCGACCCTCCGGGGGAGATATTAGAAATCACAGGTAAGGATAGGATGGAACTTATTGCATACTGGTATCCCAGATATCTTGGCTCCCACTCCCAAGCCACGCCACAGCTCAATAGCATCCAGGAATATATTCATTCCCTTACTTTCATATAAAGATATCGGTAGTAGGAGTAGTCGAAGCTATTATATATCTGGCATGCAGCCACCTCTGCCTACCCTGGTGGGCGGTATGGGAGCCAGAAGGAAAACAAATTCCTGGGTCCCAAACAGCAGCAGTATGGGAGCCAAGAGGGAAAATCGGCGGTATGGTAACCAGGAGGAATAACGTTATCCCTGGATCCCGTTGGGCAGTGGCTTGGGAGAGACGAGGAAAAGTACCATCGCTGGATCCCACAGGGCAGTTGCATGGAAGCATGACGGAAAAATATTTAGTTATCAATGGATGTTATGGCAACCAAACGGCATCAAAATACATCTAATGATACCATGAGAGCATAGCGACAAAAACATTACGTTGCAATTCCATGGAATCATAGGCTTGGGCACCAAGTGGAAGGAGGGAAATCTAACGGTAAGCTACCAGGGTAAATGTAGTAGTAGAGATATATGGAATACGGGTAATGCTAGGCCTCTGCTCCAATATACTAAACTGTCTGTTTAACCAGTTGAACATATTGGACAACTTTCCTCTATTGTTTTGAAATGTATCGTAAGAACAGTTCATTTTATTTAACGTCATAATACTGTAATTGAACTTATTGCATTTTTAAGTAACAAGTTGCTCGACTACTTTTTAAAAATGGAAGGAAAGTTATACAATATGTTCAACTGGTTAAACAGACAGTCAAACATATTGGAGAAGAGGATGAACCAAGGACAAAGAAAATTACCTGTGGTACAATCATTAGGACTAACGGTGTAGGGCCACGGGCAAAGAATGATTTTTAGTTTATCATTATGGACCATTACGAAGTAGTTATGAAGCAATAATTAGGCAAGCCTACAGTGTGACCTTCAATTAGTCAGAAGTTTGTCAAATCCTTAGGCCCGGCACCCATTATTGCCACGGCATTGGCACGCCAAGGGATTCCTCCTCGGGCACGCCAAGATGTGGTTAGGATTGCCGGGGTTGCCGAGGCGTCCTTAGGCATGACGAGGCATCCTTAGGCATGCGCAGCCATCCTGAAGCATGCCCAGGCCTCATTAGGCATTCCTCGGCATTCCCAAGCACACCTTTGGCATGCATTGTCTATCCCGCTAGTCTAATGTGTGAGGCTGAGGAGCCCTTTGCCGTGCCGTGCCGATAGTGGACGCCTTTGCCTTCATGTACCTACTTAGTGTACACTGATGTCGGATCCGATTGAATTATAGAGAACATTCTGTCTATTGTGGATATTCAAGGAACGTCCAGAGCTATTATGTATTAAATTTGGGAAATATAAATGCTCGTTTCATTTCTGTTTGGGGACGTAGGTAGATTAACCCTCTTGATATGACAAAAACGCCTATAGGTGTTACCTGCTTACCTGGTGGTGTGGTGTGGTGTGGTGTCACGTACGTTGTCAAAGTGACCTTCGTGCTTTACACTAAAGTTCATATACAATCTCTTATGGAAAATGAGTTTGTTTGTAGGGATTACTGCCGTACATGACGCATGGCGATTAAACGGTTAACTAAAATAGGCAGGTTATTCCTACAATTCTTAAAATTTGAACCTTTTTGGACTGATTTGAAAGACTATACCGATATAAGATTATTGCAATAATAATATTGTTATGATAATGCAATTTCACCACACTTTTCATTTTATAATTCGGTGCGGGTCTAGGCTTCGGTGTATAGCCAACATTATTTTATTGCCTGATAGTTCTCCTACTGCACACTAGATGTCAATATTATGGAATGCAAGTGAATTAACTGTCAACAAGTTCTCCTATTCGATACTAGATGGCATTTAGTTCTTTAAAATAATTATTATTAAATGATACAATATAAATTGATATATTTATTTGTACCGATATTATTTAAAGACTTATTAAAAGAAAATAATTTAAAATATTACAAAGGTTTTACATCGTCACATTTACATTTGTCTTTCTGTCATACTCTCTCTGTAATAATGCGTTTTGTGTTTATCGGTTGCATATTTAGTATTTGTGATTTAAATATAATAACTCGTGTTCATTTATCATGATCACATTTTTCCTTAATTTTAGATAAAGTGCTTTGAATTGGGTTATTATGATAGTAAATTTGTGCAAAACATTGGAAGGAACAACCATTCGTTCATTGGATCACCTTTGCAATAACAGAACGTCGAATCTCATTCACCTTGTGAACGGTACGGTACGAAACGGTGTTTCTAACGTTAGTACATAAAGTTACCTGGTGCGAATTTTTGACAGGCGTTCGAACGGTCGAAAATTGACAGTAAAATCTATCTACCGTTAGTACATAAAGTTACGTGATTAGCCTGCCGGTACTTGACATGTGAAAATATGCTGTCTTGTGCTTGTGGTTGGATGGAAATCTGTATTTTATTTTAATGATGTACGTTTAAGGTTTTTGGGACGGAAAACCAGACTCCAGATAAAAAGCGTTGTAGCGTTATGATGTGAGTGAGATAAAAAAGTACAAGCGTATTTAGAATTAGCTTCCTGAAAGAGGTCGGTAAGTGATTTAGAAACAAGGGTCCTCTTGGCTCGTATCGACAAATTATTTGGAACTTGTGTACGAAAAAGCCATTAGCTTTTTGGGGAAGAAAATATCACGAGGAAACCTCCACAGTATCGGCAAAGGGATTCACTGGAACTCCATTGTATTTCTCTCACTGATAGCAACTATGGTAACGATTGACTTACTGTACATTATTTGTGTTCTGAGAAAAAACAAACATAAGAAGTACTGAAGTGAAGGACTACAATTTATGTATTTAATCTCATAACGTGAAGTGCACACTGGAATGTTTACATTGTCGCTGTGATCAAAATCAAAATCAAAACATTTATTCTGCAAATAGGCCTCAAGGGCACTTTTACAAGTCAAAATCTATCTAGGTACATCAAATAAAAATAATACAATAATCAAAGTATCATTAATTAAATGTAGTGTTACATGTCAAAAATAAGACTAAGAAACTAATAACAATCGAGATTTGTTAGAGATGTATAAGGTCTCTAAGCGTCAAGATAAAATGTAATAAAGTAGGTACACTAATCATAATAAAATATGTTGAGCTATATCTATAACACGTCAACATGAAAATAATCAAATCTATTAAATAAATATCCTCAGAGATGTATAAGGTCTCTGAGCGTCAGTCTAAAAATAAAATCACATGAGAACAAAGCGAAATCTCTCATCATGTCAATTCCACTGAACACTAGTACGAAATTACTAGTCCTTGCAAACATGAACAGACCGGACCCCACAAACAGCACCCGTTCACGAGTATGACGCGTATCTCAGCCAGTCCATATTGTGTTTACCATGGAACTAGTTTCGGTTAAATCAATGATTAAGGTGTACACACTATACACACACGAACTAAAATTATAAAATTAAAAGCTTAGGTCACAAATAAAATTATGTTGGCTTCTGTTTCGTAATGTGTTTCATGACTTCTTAAACTTCTGACCTGATTTGGATACAAATTGTGGTAGAAATGAGTGGTGGTCAGTAAGTGGTTATTTTGCTATTAGAGTTCCCTATAACTTATAAAAGATGTACTAGCGAAATCCAACAAATGCAAGGATTTACAAGTTATCAACATTTGGAATTCACTTTTCTACAAAATGTGTGAAGTTATTGTTTCCCATTAAGAATTTTAACACTTCGATGTATGCAAATTTCAGCACTCAATAAACCACTATATAGTAACTTAAATATATGACTAATTTTCCAAATTATGTTTCAATATGGAACCCTGCAAATATCAGGGCACAGACTTTTTTATCTAAGCGAAAAGAAGCTGCAAATTTTGGCTCACAACGCTGATTATGGAAATGGGGTAAAATTACAATTTTATTGCGCTGTCACTCGGCGCGTGAGTGTTTATGAGAAATTAAAGTAGGTACACTTTGGCTGGGCGATTTTTATGCCAGAAGTATAATCCTGGTTCATACTCTAAAATAATATTGTTAGTCAGATATCTTGTTAAGTTAAAGGCTTTCGCTAATAACACTGAAAATAGCGGTTTAGAGAGAAGCTATAAACTTATAGATTAAAAATTTTTTGGCCACCAGACCACTTTTACAAGAATATGAAATTTTATGTTACGCATCTTAGAAACTTTCACATCCGTCCCGAAGAGTCAGTCAAGTAGTACTCTTTGATCTGTGCTCAGGCATATCATTTCTGGTTGTGGTTAATCTTACTAATGGCGAGTGATTACACAGACATAACTTGGTAGCCAGGATCATTCACAAGCAACATGCTCTTAATTTTATATGGTCTTGTGGACCTCCAAGTGCCGTATTATAAGTACGCACCTGCGCCAGTTCTCGAAAATGCCTGCGCCAGTTGTGCCATGATCTATTGGAATAGATCTGTTATCACGGACAGGATTATTGTAGCCAATAAGCATGATATCGTATTGACACATCAATCTAAGCGCCAGGCAGTGCTCGTTGCTATCACCATCCCCCATGACGAGAATCTCGTTAAGGCCGAGAAGGAACACGCCAGCAAGCCTACCTAGACCCGAAACACGATGTGACCGCCATGTGGGATGTTGATTCGATGATCATTGTCCCGATAGTCGTCTCTCGGTCTAATAGCGAAGAGTCTACATCAACACCTCAAGAGACTCTCGCTAGGGGGCTGGGTCAAGGGCCAGATACAGAAGACGGTACGTGACAATGGTTTTGTCACTTTTTTGGTTTTTTGTTGTGCTCTAATTGCAGTTGGTCACATACACACGTATGATGCTCTCTAAAATCTAGTTCAAATGGCGTCTTAATGAAATTGGAAAGTAACCACTGCTTAGAAATGCATTTTATTTATGCTAGGCAATCTGTTGATATGTAGAATCTTTCCATTTTACGGTCGATGATTTAGCGATTTTAGTTAAATTAATAAATCATTTATTATTTATATGTTTTAATAATATTTAAATTCTAAACTATCTATCATTAGACTATGTTATTTCTCATTTCAGCCGCACGATGTGTCATTAAAGCAAATATAACAGTGGATGTTGCCAACATTCTCGTCATCCTGGGCAAGAGATCCTTGCAGGAAATGGCGCCAAATGAAATTGTGTTAAGGGTATTTATTTCTTTATTCGATTTCATCTCAAGGGATTAAGTTTTTACACTATATTATATATGTATATACATATTTTAAAGTAAAATATAATAGTAATTTACGATACAAGTTCGCAAAGTAAGCAAATCCCAACAAGTGGCGGTGAACAAAAACATGAGCGATTAGCGAACATGTATTGTACAACGTTTTATAATGCATTGTACGAGGACATAAAAAATAGAATCGAGAAGTTAATTTATGATTTATAGGTTACAATTTACATTGCTCGATTCGTCTACTAACTGCGCATGGGCAAAATACTAAAGCGGGAAGGCACAGGCTAAATCTGCATTCAGCCAAGCATGTTAGTGAATATTTACAATTTAATTATAGATAAAAATTTAAATCCAAATTGATTAATAATACGTTTATACCTTATGTTATGTATACGTTATATACCTTTTTTAAGAATTTAGTTCTATAATTGACTAATTTCGAAAAGTTTCTCAGATAACAATTTCTCTTTGCGTCGGGATGACGACGGAGATAAAAAATGAAAAAAATTGAAAAGTAAAAAGCACTAGTGTGGAAAAGCAGTACTTTCCGCACAGTTTGGTATTATAAAACAATTTACGCTTCGAATATAGCTTGGGTACGGACGGTGGCAGCTGTCACCCTAGTACCTACAAATTATGACATGATTGAAGATATAAGGTTATAAGTTACTAGCTTTTGCCCTCGACTTTGTCCGTGTGAAATTCATCCATCGCGATATAATTTAATGGCTATTTTTTTACATCAGCAGGTGAATCACGTAACTTTATGTACTAACGGTAGATAGATTTTACTAACAATTTTGAAGTATAAATAAATGTATGAGCTGACAATTAAAATTTGACATTAATATCTACCCAACGGTAGTACAAAAGTTACGTGATTACCCCGCAGGAGATATACTTACCAAGTCAACGCTCTTCTATACACACTTCCAACCCTTAAAGGATGATTTCCGGGATAAAAAGAGGTTTAAGCGTGAAGAGGTAACAGACAGACAGACAAACAGACAGACAAACTTTCGCATTAATATTTGACAGATATATTACCGTACCCAAGCTATATTAAAACATTATACCGTACCCAAGCTATATTAAAACATTACATTCACATAAAATATAAATATTGTCATTGTTTTAATGTCTTTATTATTTAAAAATATAAGTAGTTAAAGATATAGGGTACAGAAAATGTTTAGGTATGTTTATACGTTTTTAATAATAAATACATTTAAAACCGAATAGTTATGTACAATAATGAAATATTAAAGGTTAAAATTGACATCTTATCTGCCGGGAAGATAGGGCAGGTACTTTATTGTATGTTTAGGTACAAACTACGTTCTAACTTAAAAAACGTAGTTGTAAACTACGTACATACTTAATACAGACTGTGAAACTGGCCCTGATCTCAAATACCGACAACTAAAGTTTTAATTCCATTACTTTAATAGAAGGCTTCAAATTAAGGTGCAAGCATTGTGCTTTGCGATGCTGGTAATACGAAACAAGCTTTTGTTAGAATTGTAAGTGGAGGATATTTATTAAAGTTTGTTTTCCATTACGTAAAAGCTGGTTGCATCGCGTCAGAGTGCTCACTTCTTGAGTGGTATTTAAGGACCGACACCCATTCAGGGGTTCTTGCAATCACACGTTATATATTATATTATTAAACACTAACCCTTATGAATTAAGACAACATCATATATTAATACTAACAAAACACTAAAGTAAGTAAAAATAAATTAGTAAAATTAGGTACCCAATCCATGTATTAGGTTTAAAGAACTTTATTTCTCAAAGAAATTTTACATTTCTCTTAAGAGAAATTAAACTTACAATACAAAAATATTTATAGGTAAGCATCAATACTTTCGTATTTTATTCCTAAAAAACGAAAGTATTGGTTCTACCACGTTAACTCGACGTAGGTGGAAACGAATTACGTGAAACATATCAATAAATTGATACTTAGACATTTCGCTTACTTTCACTTTCAGCATCTATGTATTGTATTGTATTATTTATTTCATGATAAGGAATTACATAATAAATTTGCACACATGTCAAAATTACAAGAATTGTTATCATGATCGTCATAACAGGAAAAATAAAAATAACGTAATGTCAACCAGAGTAATACAAAACACGATAAAAAGTAAACAGAAAAATAAATGCATCTTCCATTCGGAATCGTCAGTCAAATAAATAATAATAATAATAATGTCCATTACAATATACAAATGACAATGATGATGAAATTGAAAAACATTTTCCAGGTAAAGTCCATCAAGGTCCACGACAATTTCGTTTCAACTGAAGGCAAAGTCGATAATGACTTGGCCATCGTCACTTTAGCTGAACCTGTATTGTTCAACGATGACGTTCGCCCAGCACCTTTACAAGTAGAGGATACATCTGTCCCGCTTGCTATGGCTGTGAGTATTTTTAAATAAATTAAAAATTTAAACATCCCTCGACTTAAAACATACATGAAAAAAAACGCACTTAAGTCGGTTCATCCGCTTGGAAGCTACGATGCCACAGACAGACACAAATATACACAGATACATATGTTAATCTAATAGTACCCCTCTTTTGCGTAGCGCGTCGGGGGTGAAAAACAGTGGCCGTCAAAATACTTATCTTAACTTCTATTACACTTCAAAAAATGGCATCGTCTGATTCGTATGGTACCCATTAGTAAATACTTTTTTCACCTCATCCGCTCTGAAAGGCTTACTTTATCGTTTGAAATTTGCGTGCAAAAGTCCATTTTATCCGCTAGCGGATAAAGTGATTTTGAAATTCGAACATGACGTAGTACCGCGCTACCCAATTTTTTTATGGATGCGTTCAGAATCATGGTTCGGCCATGCGGCCTTAAGGCGGTTTCTACACCGATGCGGTTTCCGCACGACGGTGCGGTGTGCGAGTGAGACAGCGCTATACATGTATATAGCGACGGCCCGCTCGCACAAGGAAAGTGTCATCCGATGAAACATTTTATTTTAGGTACTTACATTAAATTGAAAATCATTCAATTTTAGTTTTATTATCATTATTTTACCTACTTTTTTAATTTATTGAAATACAAAAATAAGGAATATATTTAAACAATATTCGTATTACAGTTTTCTTTAATAATACTTGAATTGTTTTCTTGTACCTACATTTCCTCGCTAGGGTGAGGTGAAAAAAGTTGTGTGTTTCGCTCGGCAGCAAAGTTATTTGGCTGCTCGTGTCTTGAAACCCTCGCTACGCTCAGGATTCTATTCTTGAACCACTCGCTACGCTCGTGGTTCAATTCTAGAATCCTTCGCTAGCTCGGCTTTCTATTCGAGCACTCGCTCCAAACAGCAACTTTGCAGCCTTGCATTACAAATAACTATTCCCACATATATCTTCTCAGTTTCTAAAATATACATATTTTACTTACTGTATTAAATCTTCTTTCTCAGACGACAGGCTGGCATGTGAGTGGTCCGCTACAGCCATTATACTTAGATACGCAGTCTACGGAAAATTGTTCGACGAACTCAAAAAACTACTTATGCGCGAAACTAGGCGACCGTAAGTAGCTAAAGCCCGACCAGAGATATATAACCCTTGTCAAGAGGGCGATATTATTCTCATTTATATGGCAACAGACTAAATGACATTTTGACTTTGTTTGCCTGTCAGCTCTGATGCCAAATATGAAATGTTTAGCAGCGAAATAGTTTTATTCCACTAGCGTTTTTTTTAGCAATTTATTAAATACATTATTAATAAGGCTCCGCACTTGACTATGTATGGTTTTGGGCATCTTTTGTCAATTATCATTTAATTTTCATCACTTTGCCATTATTGAAATAAACCGCAACTGTGACACTGACAAGTGACAACCTATCATTATAATTATTGCCAGTGTAAGAAATTAGTTGCAATGAAATTCCGCAACGTGGCCTATGTTCATATATTTCTGATTAGGCTTTATATATCACTAGCGACCCGCCCCGGCTTCGCACGGGTGCACTATTTAATGGATGTTATTATACATATAAACCTTCCTCTTCAATCACTCTATCTATTAAAAGAAACCGCATCAAAATCCGTTGCGCAGTTTTAAAGATTTAAGGATACATAGGGATACAGGGACAGAAAAAGCGACTTTGTTTTATACTATGTAGTGATATTATTTTAATTATCGGAAAGGATCGGAATATCCTGCTGGCGTCTGTATTTCCGAGCTCATATTATTATAACCTAGACCTTTTTAAGGCACGAGTGAATAGGCGCCTTTTGGGTGAGCTGGCTTCACGCAATAGGTATACTAGCTCGGGCGCAATAGTCTTTGCCCTATAAATAATCATAATAAACGTGGGCATTTTCACTTTCAGTGTTCCCCTAAGCTTGTCTTTTTTGGTTTTTCTAACTCCGAATCACGAGTACTATTCCTTTCCGTAAAGAAAGAAAGTGTCCGCAAAAAGAAGTCTGTTTTGTGACGCTTTCTTCATACAGTTTATATGGCTCGTCACAAAATTGACACAGAAAAATATTTGCACAGTCGATGACATTTTTTTTCTTCATGAGGAAAAAAAAAGTTAGGGGTACACCGGAAAGTGACAAAGCTCATAAACCGAATAAATGTTACCGAATTTAAATATCTATGATTTATTCAATGAACATCACAATTGGTAAGTCAAATTTAATACCAAAACTTACAATAGCTCGAAGCTGTGTTTTCCCGGCGAAGTACGTACAGTCATAAAGGTATGGAAATCATTTACAAGCGTAAATACTGTTTAAGATATTTTGCAGTAATATTAAACGTATTTTTCAGATGAAACCACATGTCCCAGCTATGGAGGCCTACTCGTAGACCGACAAGATGACAACCAGTGGCGTTTAAAAGGAATAGCAAGCGGAAATCCGACGAGCGAAGGCGTGTGCTTCAACAAACACCTTACTTTTACTAAAATAGGCAATTACCTTGACTGGATTACTAAAAATGTGCAAGAAGCGTCTACTAAATATTAAATACTGAAAAGGAGGATGTATGTACCTATGTAAAACTGTTTATTGTACTTGAGTGAAACATAACATAAATTACAAAAACAGTTGAAATATACGTACAAAGGCGAGCTTTTCACTGTAAGGGATTTCATTCAGCTAAGAACCTGTGAGCAATTGAATGGAGATTAAGATTAATAGGCAAACTGGGAAACATGTACAATACGAAACCAATACAACACACTAACACACTACACACACACACACACACTAATATATAAACGCCAAAATAAAAACATTATTCGATAAGTATATAAAATAAAATTAGATAAGTATAAATACATACATAAGTAATAAATAAAAGCCGAAA
The DNA here is from genome assembly GCA_963556455.1 of Epiblema foenella. Taxonomy (NCBI): domain Eukaryota; kingdom Metazoa; phylum Arthropoda; class Insecta; order Lepidoptera; family Tortricidae; genus Epiblema; species Epiblema foenella. The sequence goes on along the minus strand of OY747098.1, from coordinate 11,185,141 downwards.
TAGAATACTGTAGGTACTGCAGTTTACATAAAAAACCGGCCAAGGGCGAGTTGGACTCGCGCACGAAGGGTTCCGTACTAGTATCTATAAAACAGCAAAAATAACTTAACCAAAATTACAGTTAAATCAACCTATCTCAAAAACTATAAGAGATACTTTGATCAAACCAAAAATCGTTGAAAGAGTTAATTAGCATGCATCACCTCTATTTTTTTTAGAATTTTATACCCCGTAGTTATAAAAATAGAGGGGGGGGGACATACTTTTTACGACTTTGAGAGCTGATATCTCAAAAACCGTTCACTTTAAGAAAAATGTTTTTTAGAAAACTTTATATCATTTTAAAAGACCTTTCCATTGATACCCCACACGGGTATGTACATCGAAAAAAAAATTTTCATCCCTCAGTTACATGTATGGGGGGCCCCACCCCCAATTCTTTTTTTTACTATTTAGTGTCATAATTTTGTAGCGGTTCATACAACACATATTCCCATCAAATTTCATCACTGTAGTACTTATAGTTTCCGAGTAAATCGGCTGTGACAGACGGACAGACGGACAGACGGACAGACGGACAGACGGACATGACGAAACTATAAGGGTTCCGTTTTTGCCATTTTGGCTACGGAACCCTAAAAAGGTACAAACCATAAAACTATATATGAGTGCATGCCGATGTTATCGTGTGCATTCAAGATTGGACTTTAGCCTCTAGAGTCCCAGATTCCTATATAGAAAGAATAATATAGTTCAATGGACTTAATGTCAAAGGAAGACCGCTGCATTTCTTTTGTTTCGTTTGATTTAAAGAAAATTAGGTTTTCAAACTTTTATCCGAATCAATTTGTTCAAATTCCATTGTTTTTTTTGTACTCAGACTCAAGCTAGGGGTTTCTTAGCTACTGAAGTATTTGACCCTGTGCCTTCTTCAGTATATCAAACCAATGAATGTGTTTTATAATATAATAAAAACTATTAAAGATTTCATCAATTTTCAAAGCTACAGCAGAATGCGAAAAAAAATATTCCTAAAAAAAACAAAACATGGCTGTAAAACTGTATATTTAGTCATTTTTCTTACTGGGTAGTGCGCCGGACACACCAAGTATGTTTGCCATACAACATGACATGTGAAGTTAATAAAAGTCTTGTAAAAGTCTCCTTGGTCGTAATTATATTGATTCGCGTGACCATAACTCATTCATTTCATTCATTTATTATTTCTATAACAATATTACATTGTGTCAGAAAATCTTTTAAACTAATTACATGCTTAAACTTAACTTAAGGGCCATAAAGCCTAATTTTTACCTGAACTCATAGTCCGCATTAACGACGCCTCCGATCTATACTCACGAGCAAAAATAACGGGTAAACTTTCTATGGAAATTCAATACAAAGTGTACCCATTATTTTTGCTCGTGAGTGTAGAAGTACCTATAGAAATGTAATGAGAACATAACTTCAAGAAAAGAGCGTATTCCCTTCTGAAAGGCCGGCAACGCACTTGCGACTCCTCTGGTGTTGCAGGTGTCGATGGGTGACGGTAATTGCTTATCATCAGGCGATCCGTCTGCTCGTTTGAATAAAAAAAAACTTACAATGCACGATTACTATTTTTTTGTTTTTTTGGTACAGACTTAGTTCAACTAAAAGTACATTAGGTCCTATGATGTCCCTATTTCGACTACTATGCATCTGAGTCAAAGCAGTTTAAAAAATATATATGCCGCCATATTCTCATTGTAATTTATTATTAACTACGGGTATCTTTGTTTATTTATTTTCTCGCAATCGAAGTGAAAAACAGAGTGTATAACCCTGGTCTAAAAGCCATATTACCACTCGAACTTTTAGATCCTTGTCATACAATCTACTATTTCTCTTAAAAATATTCTTCTTTCTAAATAGTGCGTATCTACACAACACCCATAGTGCAAAATCGCGTAACTAGCACTGGTAAATACTGCTTATCTACATAACACCCAACTTTACAGGAGAAGCTAAAAACGTTTTTTTAAAGGACTTCGGGGAATCTTAATTTGGCTACATTTGTTAAATACGCGGTATTAACGCCAGTTACGCGGATTCGTCCTATGGGTGTTGTGTATTTACGCAGTATTTGCTAGTGCTAGTCACGCGGTATTGCACTATCCCCGACGATACACGTATGATTTAGAACGATATTTAAAATACAATACACTGATCACTTTAATCTGTTTTCGCGTTAAAGTTTCTGTATCCGAAAGTAGGCAACAAATTAGTGAGAGAACGAAACAGAATTGTGATGGCTATTCGCCTTAATGGGTTATTATAAATCACCCTGGATTCGGGAGACCTTAGCAGGACCAACTCAACCCAGTTATGTTGTGAGTATTTATCAAATTGGCGGCGGCGGCTGCGGCTGCTGATGAAGCCGACCGGCAGAACCAACTTGTTTCGTAAAGCGCCTCTCAGTCGCGCAATACACACTGAATTTAGTTGCTGACAAGATTGATCTGTTTTGTAATTCAATGTCTGAATGTATGTTTTTGTTTAGTGTCCAATTACTCTAATTAGGTTAAGTAAATCTTAGTTTAGGCACTATTACATTAGGATCAACCTGTAATGATACTTGTTGTATATTATAAATAAATAAATAAACACATATCTATCTACCTATATCAACCCTACACGCACAGTAAATGTTAATGGTTCGTTCACCACCGTTCTTGAGTGAAGTACCTTTATGCTTGTATTTTTACTTTTTGTTAAGTAAAAGTTTAAGTCCCTACAATTATGGCCACTCTACAACAACTAATTAGTAAAGATAAAACCTCTTTAACTCTCATGACAGCCCTTTGATTATGAATGAAGTAAATTGTCACAATTGAGTTACATACGATATTTCAAAAGTGACCAAACTCTGATGACTTCCAATTTGACACACGTATCACAAAGCATTCTAATTATGAAGTGACAATACATTTCGTAAATAATTTAAATCTTTTTGATATCAACGCTTAAAAAAACAGGCCAAGTGCGTGTCGAACTTCGCACATTTAGGGTTGCGAAACAACGGCAAAATTAAGTTGTTTTTAATAGGAAATATAAGGACTTTTTTATGGAAAAATCTGATTTATCAATATTTTAGTAGTTGTTGGTCAAATATGTATGTATGTATGTATGTATGTAAGCACTTTATTGTACGCAATAACAGGTAAAAACAATATACATGTCATATTATAAGATTAGAGTACAAAGGCGAACTTATCCCTATGAGGGATCTCTAAAAAATATATATATGTAATACATACACACTACATTATACATTTATTATTATTATTATGTATACATTATCACCAAAATTGAGGACTGTAACTCCAACCGTTTGGCTGTAAAACCTGTGTGACAGACGACGGACGGGCGCGTGAGTGACAGCAATAGGGTTCCGTTGGACCCTTCGGATACGGAATCCTAAAAACGAGAGGATCACTTATACTGGTACGACACAGCAGCTTATAATTTACTGAACCCGTGGTGTTGATCACGTTCCCGAATCAACCTGTATATTTGTTTTATTAGTTTACGTGAGATGTACGATCGGCAACAAAATATGGCATGTAGGTAGGTAGGACACAATGACCTAAATACTCCATTATTATTCGTCGCACGAACTCACTAGTCTGCTGTATCCGAATTGAAAATAAAATTCTCGTTACATCAACACCTGTGAATTATTGATATTGATACTCAAAAGGTATGTTGTTCACACGATCTAAAGCCTCATTTACATAAGAATCGCAAGCAAGTTTCATTACATTGCGGTTTACCGAAGTATACTCACGAATTTTATTAATTACTGAGCCGTTTAGGTGTCAAGCTAATTTTGTCATGTTAGTTAAACTATGAACTGGCCAGTATAAACTGAACTGTAAAGGGCTTAACAATTAAATTCCATAACCATACATTACGTGACGAGTTTTATCGATCTATTAACCCCAAAATGTAGTTAAAACTCGCATACGGTTCTTGCACGTGTGTTAAAGAGACTTAACGAACTGAAGGCTAAACAGGGTAGGTATGACGTACAGTACAAGCTACTCAAAAATATGTTCCATGGATCTTATGTCTACGCATTAAGGTTTCGGTACATATTTGAGAGGATTTTTTAAAAAATTATTTATTTCAACAATTTAAAAAAGGGACATTGCAATAAATAAATAAAAAAAACAAAAAACTACCTACAAATAAAAAATATCTTCCAAATTAGTGCCGATGGGCGGTGTGCCCAAGAAGGCTGGCCGCATTGCCATGCTGTATAGCAACGCTAACGCGTTGTGTCAAGTATTGGCCAGCCCTCTGGTCACCTGTGGCTTCGATCAGGCGCTAAATCTTTGTAAATGCGGCGCGCGCTCGGCCCCCACGGCCCCAGCGTCTCGACCCCAAACGCCTCAAATATGTAACCACTACCGAGGGTGGCGTATTTGCGGCGTTTGAGGTCTTCTGCTGTGGATGCGGCATTGCTAGCATTTATACTGGTACCTGAAAGATGGGACGGTGTGAAGGTGTGTACACATGTAGCATCCCAGACCAGAGGCCGTCCCATCTTCCAAGGTACCAATGTCATGCCGTCGGGCCTCTTGCCGTCGTCCCTTGCCAAACCAACTGGTTCTAAGATGGCTGGAACTTTGACGCTGACAAGTGCCCTTCGGATGACATCGTTTATGCTGGCGTGACGGGGTATGCGCCCAGTGCTAGAAACCACAGGAGAGGCCGTGGTGACCCAGGCTCTCCACCATCGCACCGCATTGGCACCGATGTGGAGCGTTTGTTGCTGCCCCAATTCGCAAATTAGTCGCCAGTCTAAAGATGGAGTTATCTAGGAGTGTGCCTATAGAAGGTGAAGGTAGAGCCTGTAGCCATAGACCCGACTCCTACTCCGCGGTGGCAAGGAGACGAGCTCGATCTGCCGGACCAGTTGACGTGTTAACTAGATTATTCCGTACTAGTCGGCAGAGCGGCTCATCCCGTTGTCTCTGGGAACAAGGATTTACAGGCGGGCATTGGGACAACTAACTGTTCAAACATTCTTAGCCTCAGTGCAATGGGCAGCCTCCATGGCCCCGAGAGAAGGTGTTAAAATACTTTCAATTAGGGTTTGGGCGCTATGCATAGACGACAAGAAGGCAGGCAATGATACACTCGAAATTTTGCGGATTCCCAGGCCACCGTGTCGAATAGGTAAAGTGGCCTGGGTCCAGGATCTCTCGTCAAAAGGTTGTATGAGACGATTGCACAGGTTTATAAAACAAAATATACATAAACTATATAAATGTAGGTACACGCAAATGAAAATTAACCCGGCGAAAAAAATAATCAATTAGTTTTCTTTTGTTATGGTTTTGAGTACCTAAGTAGGTTAAGAGAGTCATCATCATCCTTTATGCCAGTACCGTTGCATCCTGAAAAATATCCGGGGCCCGATACCTAATCCCAAGATTTGGTGTAGGCACTAGTTTATTATTAATCAATTTTGTTTATTTTATTATCATCATTCTCATGACTTAATATGAGTTGTCTTGACACAGTTAGGAGAGTATAAATATAATACAATTTTGATGAAATACCACGCATATTTTCTGTCTAAAAGGAATTAAAATTAAAACATAAAAACGAATGCCTATTCAATAGTAGACATCCTTAGGGTTAATGATACCTACATTTTACAAGCCTAAAAGCAAAAATTATTCAGTACGGTGGCTACTATTCAACCCATGAAAAATTTAACAAAGGAAAATTAATAAAACACCATAACGTACTGAATGAAATGATATGCAATATTCTGTTACATATGGAAGCGTAAAAACCACGTCCTATTGTAAAGAAAATACTAGCACTAGCAGTAACTACGTGCAGAGTGTAGTATGTTTTGTAAGTAATCAACTAACCAACTTCTAGATTTATATTATAAGTTAGTGGTTGACCATATTTGTGTTGCCAAGGAACTAAAACAACTAGAATAGTCAGTTAAACCTTTCACTACTTTGCAATCAAAACACCATTTCGATAAGAACAGTGACAGTTGGATGTAGCTTTTTTTTAAATAATTACATTACACTATACCTACATAAATATTATTTAACAAAAATATACCTAATACAGCCAGTGCAATGTAATGACGTTTTCCAGTGTTGCCCGTAAGGATATTAGCAGAGATAAAGAATTAAATAATTTGTTAGCTAATAAAGCACGACCAGAAATATATAACTGTCAAAGGGCGCTATTATTCTGATTTACATGCCAACAGACTAAATGACAGTTTAATTTATTTAACTGTCAGCTCGGATGTTAATTATGAAATGTTTTGTAGTGACATAGTTTTATTATCCAAACATTTTTTACAGCAGTTTATTATATAACATAATATGTTCCGCTCTTGTTTAGGAACCGTTTTGGGCATTTTTTGTTATTGTTCATTTAATTTTCTACACTTCTATTATTGGAATAAACCGCAACTGTGACACAGACAAATCTGACAACCTATCATAAAAATTGATGCCAGTGTAAGAAATTTGATTCATGTTATATAATTTTGAATGTGAATAGCCCTTCCTAGTAATGAGCTAGACGAGTTGTCTGATTGGAGACATTGTAAACGAATCAATTCGAACCAAGTGCGGTCGCATCTCGAATCAACTCCACTTGCCAGTTTGGTTCTCATAGCAACAGTATACTTGATTTTAATCGACTCTTGCATGGCAGCGGCGCCGGTGTAGCGGAGACTCGGCAAGTCAAATTATTCGCGAACTTGGCTATTGCTGCGAATGCCACCTCGTTGATGATGGCAAATTCGAATGAAGAACGTGTGTTCAGTCGATTTAAGCGTATCCGTGTCGTAAATCGATGCCTCGCGTACTGGAGTCGATAAGCGTATATGCTGTCGCGAGTGATAATCAATTGATTCGAGTCGATTCACCTCGAGTTTTGATTTCAGTTAGCCGAATCAACTAGATCCATCCGAGTTGTAAAAAATCAACTAGTAACATCGCTGGCTCTTCCATATAATATAAGTCGGACTCTTAATATGCTCGGAGGCAGGCGAACAGGCATCATCAGCATACAAATTGACGGCGGACGGTATTTCAATTAATCGCAAAGCAGACGCGCGTTTACAGCGCGACCGGCGTGCGATTGGGGAGAATCTATATATATATTACGCGAGGCCGATTTTTGTACACCCTATCAGATTCTATAGTTATGGTTCGATTTTAATAAATGATATGTCATTAGATTCGTGTCATGTGAATTGCATAGATTTCTTATTTTTTCATATTTTTGGATAAAATTACTAAAAAATGAATTCTTTAAATTTATTGTGCGCTGACCACCTGACTTATTTGCTCGCGTGACGTCACGCCATGTGGCTCTTGTTTTGAATTGACATAATACATTAAAAAATAAACAGTAACTGAACTCAAACCTGTAGTAAGTTCTTCAACATGAGAAAATATACGTTTTGAGTTGGCGACATATATCCAAATCCCCAAGAAAATTAACAAAATACAAAATAAACCATTATTTTGCAATGTTTACATGAATGACAGACGTATTGTATCGTCATTTAATTGAACGTCAACAATTAACTAATTAATAATAATAATAAATAATAGGCTGGGTTTTGGTCTGGAATAATGTGACAGTGAAAAGGAACTGACGATTTTTAAGACATCGTTTTACATGGTTTTTGGTGTTCCTAAAAGGGGCACAAATGACAAATGTATCTATGCAGTTGTTCCTTTTCTAAATAACTATCGGATTTTACATATTATAAATATTATACTAGTAGGTATATATTATTATGAAAATGCACTGAATATCTTTAGCAATATCATATTTGAAAAACTGCCGGTTTACTAACTGGTGAAATTTGTAAACTAAAGGTAAGTTTAGTTTATAATCTTACTCGCCAGGTTATATCCAATTTGTCTACAAAATTTTGGAATACCTATGTATGTATTGCTAGTAAGTAATATTCATTTTTCATAGATTTTCCACAATATCAGACAATAATCTAGGTTTTTTTATTTATTTGCGTCGCGACCTTTCTTTATGCAGAGCTTAATTCAATAAAGGGAGAAGGGCTTACATCTCGTTACGCATGAGTGGGAAGTATCTTAGTGTTTGTTCTAAATAGGTATGCCAATTGTTTAGCTGCTTACCAAGATATTCTCATTTTAAATAAAGAATCCAGAGACATATGCATAACTCAAAAGGTTTGCTAAAGCCTAACCACACAGTGGATCTATTATGGTTGTTACGGATCAGACGTTAAGATGAATCACACTCTGTAATGGATCAAACGTAATCCTTGTTTGATGGAACCCAGCAAAAAGATAAGGGCATTTATTTGTACGAGTATGATGAGCTCGAATACTTATTACTGAGTTATGGATATTTTCTATGAATATATATAATGTACTTATGTATATCGTTGTCTACTACCCATAGTGCAAGATTTGCTTAGTTTTGGACTTGATTGTGTATGTGTGTAAGATTGTAATATCATATTTGCTTTTTCACTTATAGGGTAGGTAATAGATTTACAGATGAATGTAAATACATCTCTTAATTATCAATTATTAAAACGCAAAAAATTGATAAACGCAATAAAGAAATATACGTAGTATGAGTTTTGAGCATTCAGAAATAATCATTAATATTATTAGTTATAATAACTAAGTTTTGTAATTAATACAGTCAGTTACATATTAACTTTAAATCTATATATTATTTCTTCAACCTCCAATTACATGGCCGGCCTCGAAGATCTTTTGACCTTTTTTCTACTCCTGCACTTTTTTTCGCGACTTACGCAATCATGAACTCTAATATAAATACCTCCTTTATTTCTTCTGTAAAAAGTCTATCTAGTCTATTGCCCACAAACACACTCCTTACCCTACTTTAATGGAAAATTAAAGCAGAGTTGGGTGCCACAGACTATTACAAATACTATGTTTCGTAGTCATTCTTTGGTGCGTTCAAGTGAAACTTTTATGATTAAAATCAGTGCTGCCAACTTAATGCAACTTTGCTATATTTTTTATGTATTAATTAATGCATAATATATTATTTACTAATATAAATACATACATATATTCTCGTTTTTGTTATTTAACAAGTTTTATCTATTTTCGGATATATTTATGAAAACGAAACAGTTAAGATTCGATCCGGATTTGAATTCAGTTTAGGTCGGAAGCCAAGTCTAGCAAATAAAAAAAAACCAGAGATGTACAAAATGGTTTTAAAAAAGCATTTAAATACAAAATGCAAAATACTTTTCAGATTTACTATTTCAAATGCAAAATACCAAATAGTTTTGCGTTTTGTATTTCAAATGCTAAATGCAAAATAGGTATTTTCAAAATACTTTTTCAAAATAAAATACCTTTTGACCAAATCGAATGACATTTTTATTTGTTTTAGGTAGAGATACAATGCCGAGCCGAATGCCACCTTATGCATGACATTTTGGTCATATTTATCAGTACGCGTATCAATAAATTCTGTTATGTTATTAATAATAACAATACTCACTTAAAATAATGTAAAAAAACTAGAATAACGAAAAGATAGCCATGGCTTCATTTTGTGAATTGTCGCCATTTATTTCGGTTGATTGCGCATCTAATTCTTATTTTATTTTTATTACACTTGTCTTTTATTAATAAGTTGTTTCCATTATCTAAATTATCTTGTTGTAGTACAGTACATAGCCGTTCCAGTATTGTAGGGATAACAACAACACTTCAATATCATAAAAGTAGGTAATCAAATCAAATCAGTAACCACTTCACCAGCACCAGCACCAGCAAACAATAAATCCGTGAAATCGAATCGTCGGCGTCAGCGGCGTTGCATTTTTATAGCCATAGATAATGTTCGTCGTTTTCGTTTGACATTGACACTAGTCAGACATAAGGAGCGCACTCTGACCAAAGAAGAAAAACGCACAGTGTAGGGTTCCGTAGTTGCCCGTCCATCACGTCACCGGTCATATGCGGAATTACGGACCCGTAAAAGGGTTTTTACTGATCTCAGTACTGATGTTGTACTTTTTTGAGATGTTGTGTTGTATACATATTTTTGCCCTTTACGGTAATATATTGCTTAGCTGAGATAAATTCATCGTATATACTACTACCATGATTTTTTTCACATGCCTAGTAGCTACCGTTTAGCCGGCAGGGGGGGATACGACCATAGAAAAAATTATCACTTCAAAGCTTAATATCACGCCAACCGATTCTTGAATCAAAAAATGCTTTTAGAAACCTATTTAATAATATTTTTGAAAGAGCTATCCAACGATACCCCACACGATGGGGATTGGAAGAAAAAATAATTGCACCACCACTTTAAATGTAGGGGAGGTACCCTAAAAAAATTTTTTTTAATGATTTTTTTCTACCGTTTTGTCGACGTCATTGATATGTATACTCATGCCAAATTACAGCTTTCTAGTACTAACGGTTACTGAGAAAAGCGGGGGACAGACGGACATGGCGAAACTATAAGGGTTCCTTGTTTACTACGGAACCCTAAAAAGGGCACACATGGCTAGCAGGCGCCTCTATCGGTCAAATTCGGCAATACAAGCGTCATTCGTTCATTTCATTTTGTTTGACTGGTAATCTGGCTAAACTTAATCACAAAGTATTTTGCATTTTGAAATGAATATTAAAATGCAAAATACATCTCAAAAGGTATTTCAAATAAAATACAAAATGCTTTTTACTAAAAGGCATTTAAATGCAAAATACAAAATAGGTATTTTGCATTTTGTATTTGCATTTTAAATAGAAGTATTTCAAATAAATCGCATCTCTGAAAAAAACCATAAACAAAGTGTCATATTTTTCATTTCCCACCAAATGCCTAATTGGAAACGAAAACATTCAAGCTGATAAATGATTATATTACTTAAATCAAACGATATTTTTTTGCGTTCATGAAGAAAATGTGTAGGTACGTTGATTATTTTAAAAATCCACGAAGAAGTTATGTAGCATTACTGAAGAAATTGCTAAGCTTGCACAATTACTAAGGGAAAATATGGCGCATGAAAAATCTGAAAAATAGGTTAAGTTACTTTTTATTTGAAATGAGTTGTAGAAAAAGTATTGTATGCAACGGTGTATAACTGGTATAAAAAGGCTCTTGGTGTCTTTACTTGCGACCCACACCACTCGCCTTTTTATACCCTTCTTATACACCAGTTGCATAATAATTATACTATTACTTTCTTACTTATATCATATTGAAAATTAATATAATTGAAGAGATAATCAGTTACGACCTGTCGGTCTGATAAGTTTAGTTACTGACCGCATAATGTCTCTTTTGTCGATTTAGTGCTGCCACCTATAGTTCCTTCCCTATATTTTGTCTCCTACTGTTAAAGTCTATCTGCATTTTAATATCAACCCATAGGTTCAGTCAGTGAATAATGTGTATTATTGTCGTAAAATGCATGTAGAAAATTCTGTTATTTTTTATATTCCATTAAGATAAATGCAATAAAAAAGCAACAATAAATATATTTGTGTAGTGATGGTGATAAATATCAGTAGGCGATCTTTTTTGCTTTATCTATTACCATATCAGTATATTATCAACAATTTACTATTTTTTTTAACATGTTATAAGTAACAAAACATTTTAGACACAAGCCGTCATCTCCCAGGCCCGGAGATCTTCAGGCACATAACAAAACAAAACAATGTTTTTTTTGAATAATCAAAAAATCAAGTCACGATTAAAAGTCGCCAACCACTGTGCAGGAAGCAAATCAATAAACTGTTATGCGTCGATCGCATAAAAATGTTCATCGTTTTCCTTCAGACGTCATTAAACATCGACTCCGGCGCAGAGGCAGTCGCACACGATGACGGAAAAATGTGGTGGAGATTCCTGACCTTCTGCGTACTTGTCCTCATCATATTGTATATAGTGCTGAGCTCCATTCACGGAAGACCAGTGATCAATCTGTTTTTCCGCCGCTGCTGCGAAGAAGATATAGAGAATCATCAGACAATTTATGAACAGTTTGGAAATAATTTTTTCATGAGAGAGCGGCTGGTTATGGATTACAGAAATGACAGTGATGTAATTGAACCGAATGATGACGTCGTGGAAATGGTAGGAGCTTTAGAAGATATTTTGAATGTTCACAATCCTAAAACAAGAGTCAATATTGAAGATTATGAAAATGATAATATTAATGACGATACAACTACTGATTCAGGACATAGTGAGTCAACGACTGAAATAAATAGTGATGATTCAAAATTTACTGATGCGCTTACAGTAATAGCAGTGGCAAAGGATTTAAGTTCAAGTGATGAAGTGACAACGGAAGGAAATAACATAAAACGGCCAAAAATGTTGTGAACGGTTGAAGTGAATTTTCTATACCTACAGCCAAGTGATCAGTTAATTAAATGTGCGATTAAATATGCCACTGATAGAGTATTGTTTTATGGACTCGCAAAGTTACTATATTGAAAGTGAAATATCACTAAGTTTAATCAAATAATACGTAATGTATAATTTTGTAGACAATAATCCATTTATTGGTTCTATCATTAATACTTGTACTATGTTAATAGAAGTTTTAAAAATCTTGGGTAGGTATGCAATAATATATTTTTAGCCTGTAAGCTATTGCTTAACGTATCAGTAAAGAAATAAATGTGCTACTCATATCCAAGCTATTCAAATTCAATACGTTCAGCCATATAGACTCCATGGTTACATAGAACATAATACAAAACTTGAGAAACGTAAATAACTACTGACAACGTCATAATTTCCTAGAATGTTGCTTCCCACTTAACAGCCTTAACAATAACCGACATAATGAGAGTTCTTCTTAATTAACATTCTTGATTCGACTCGACGTCATGATGGTACTGCAACATTGTATTCGAGTATGTAAGTTCTCGTCTTATACTAATGTGAAAGTGACGTTGTCTATGATGTGTGCTTGTAACTACCTTTTTACGATTAATTATTTTTTGTTATCGTTGTAGGTACACCTAAATATTAGTAAAAAAGTCGTAATGTTGGAAAGAACATATAATTATGTGCAAAATTTATGAATTCTAAGAGCGCACGGCGCCCATAACAGGCAAATTACACGTAAATCTAACTAATAATTGAGTCATTTTCAACTAAAAGGGTACCTTTTGGCGGCTTGTATAAAGCACTATTTTCTTAAGGACGCAATTGAAAATCGTCCTTATTAACATCAACCAAGAGGGAATTTTGCTTAAACCTATCACGTAAACAAAGAGAAATAATTAAGATTTAATTACTACTTATGTTGAGTAGGTAGGTTCTATTTAACTCTCCAATTATCTTGCTTATATATGATGTCTCGAGACGTATCTAGTCATTTTATTAGATGCACTATTTTACTCCCTGTGTTACATCAATGTTGAATTCAGCTCGCATAGGTTTACACAGCCACCAAAAATATTTTGCTCAATAAATAAATAATATTAGGTCAGTCAACTTAACTCAAATCGACTTAGTTCAAAATTAATCAAAGTTTGAACTGTATATATTGCCATACAGTGTTCTTAGGTCCAGCCACTACTCCACCTGAAAGTATAACCAAATCCCTTGTGGAGGCCACTCTTATAAGCTTAGCCTGTTAGACCCTTTATGTCTAAATTGAAATTTCATTCAATATTCTTAATTTCTGGTCCCTTCAAAGAAATATAGTAAAGGGACAGCTAGCTATTTTTTCTCAGAAGTATTTTAATATAACATGAAAAATCGGAATTCAGGCCACCTTCCTCTAGCAATAGTAAGTTTTACCCTGTATTGCTATATTAAGTTAACAAGAAACCTCTCTTTAGCACTCCAAATTGATTAAGATGCAACCTCAATCAGTATTCTAAATAATCAGATAGAGTAATTCTACAACATTTTGTTTAGAGAGGATTTTAATATTGTTTGCATTTATTGAAAGTTCTAGTTTGTTTTTGTTTTTACTTTAAACCACATTAGAGCTTGTTTAATTGTGTGTGTATGCGACGAAACCTAGTGCTGATATGTTTCACATTTGGCGAAGCTTACATTGCGATTAGAATTTGTGGATTATTTATACTTTGTTATGTTGCAATAAATTCACGCTATTATTTCATCAATTTTAACTTTCTATTTAAGTTTAACTAGGGCAAGTATGGATTCCTTAGACGCAACGGGTTCTATGAAAGTAATTTTTACTGACTTTTGTCAATAATTCGTGATTATGAGGAATGATCGAGATATACACGACTTTATGTATGAAGAAGTAAAATAACAAACCAGTCACAATATCTTCTCCATTTAATGCTTTATATTCAATGAAGAAGATACATCTTTTTCATATTTAACCTCTTATGCCACTTCCGCATTTTATGGTGCGGTATCAGTAAACTGTCAGCAGTCTGTGTCAGCTGTCGTCAAGTCAGATTCTTTACTGCCCACCAACATTTAAATTAGTGCTTACATGTACAGTGCAAAATACCGCTAGACCCCGCAAAGCCAGGAAATTGCCTAAATTCCTGAAATCGTTACCGCATCTACTCTAAACTCATCAATTTCCACAACTAATTGTTCCTCAACAATTTGATTAGCTCCATAGAATCACCCGGGCCAAAACATTAACAAAGACCCAGAGTCGTTCCCCAAATCTCCAAGGATATTGAAGATTTATATCTTAAGGGGCTGGACCATTAGTTCTGAATGGCAGATTTACTCTGCCCCAGGGTTTGCTCGCCATGAGAAATGTGTATCTGATTTATTTAAATTAGGACTAGTATTATTAAAATTTCATTTTCTGAATTTGGTGGCGTTTTTTTAGGGCTCCGTACCAAAATGGTAAAAGAGTAACCCTTATGGTTTCACTTTGTCTATCTGTCTGTCTGTCAACGCTAATTATGTCAAGAACTACTTATGGTATCGATTTGAAATTTGGTACAGTTATAAAGAAGGGTAACCTAGATGCATAGAACATGGTTTTTTTTTAATATTTTTATAATTTTCCTGAAAAAAATGACAGATAAATAGGTCGTTCAAAATTTGATAGTTTAGTGAATATGTCAAATGGGGTGTCATATGAAAGGGCTTGAGTTGCACATTCTGAAACATTTTTTTTTACCTTGAGTCATTATCGATTTATGAGGGTGAATGTAAAAAAAATCTACCCCCCCCTTATCTCCGAAGTTTACAAAGGAATAAATATAAAATTATTAGATAACATTGATATCAATTTCTATGCTAAGTTTGCCATTTAATCACTTGAAATGAAATGAAATGAAATGAAATGAAATGAAATGAAATATTTTATTACATATACAGACAATCAAAAACAAAATAGCAATGGTCCCACACTAGGCTAGGCCTGTCCCGTGGAAAGCAAAACCGATACAGAGTAACAGTCCATGCGGCTAGAAATGAAGGTAACACAAAGTAAAATAAACTAATACAAATATATAATGAACTTGAAGCATGCAATGGTGTGTGTGACGTGTGTATAGGTGTGAGTGTGTGTAAGTGTGTGTGTATGTCTGTGAATTTATGTTATGCTATTGTATTAATTTATTGTATTAATTGTATTACTTTTGCATGTATTTTGTACAAATTTGCCGATAGATGGCGCTGTACCCATGGCGTTCAATTTCTATACCATGTTGTTGAGATCGTCCTGAATTAATAGGGTTGGAACCGGTACACAACTGTGTATGGAACCCTCGGTGCGCGAGTCGTACTCGCACTTGACCGGTTTTTTTATTTGCCTTTGCTCCTGTTTGTTCTCACGGAATTTGTGGTGAGATATGCAGCATGTCGATTTAATAACGTTTTGTACGTATGTTTGTAAATCGACGATTTAGAATCATTTATTGAAATTTAGATGTCATCTTTTGTAAGGGGAAATGATTTGTAATGCTCGTTCGAAAAGTTATACAAGTGCCCAGTGTCCAGTGTGTTATGGTTTTGAATCCATAGAAATTAAAACAATTTTTATTTTATTTTATTATTTGTTAAAATTGTTTGTTTTTTACTGCGGGGGCTTCGCATTGTAAGTTCGTCCTAGATTACGTACTTGTGTTAGGTTAGCATGGAAAATGTCATTTAAATATTACGCACGCTCGAGAACTTTAGGTTAGGTAAGGTTAGGTTAGGTAAAATAAGGGTTTGATTAAATTAAAATCAATTTAGTGTAAAAATGTCACGTACACACTTCAACGTCAAAGATTACAATGTGGCGCGCCCCCACTTTGCCGATAAGCCGAATTACAATTCAGCCTTACAACAGACCCCATTATGGTTGATTAACAATAAATATGTCTTTTGTATAGAAATTAGTAAATTACTTAGATTTATCAGTGTGTTATTTTAACTTGCTTACTCAAAGACGCCATCAGCAAGTGAGGAAATTATCAGTAAGATCTTGGTAGAGTAGAAAATTCGGCTGCATAAAGATTCCACCCCACCAAGTCAGAAAACCTTGCTTGTAAAATCGTACGAAACTCAAAGGCCAAATTCTGTCAAACGAAGCAACTAAAAACTACTAAGAGCTCGGGCAATAAGGTAGATTCTTGCTTGTTTTCATTTGACAGAATTTGCCCTTATAGTTTCGGACGTACTATGCTTGTATGCTCAAATACCTACAGCACCGGAAAATGGTTGAACAATGTATGTCGATTATCAGATATTACTCGTAGTCAGGAAGTTTCAGGTCGAAAACGTGATTATTTAATCACCGTTCATAAAATGCTTTGTACGACTGCATTAATAGTAGATAATGAATTCACGATTACAAAGCCTAGTTTAGTATTGGTATAGGTACGTAGTTTGAAGCCGGCCTATGTCCAGTAGTAGACGATTCGTTCTTTTGGTTGACATGGTTAATGATGATCAATGAATAATAAATAAACAATAAAAATAACAATAGCATTCTTTTATCATGTGCCCGGAGACCTCCGGCACGGCTAGACAACGGCTTTTACCCAAGATTCGGTTCCGTTTATTCATGATAATATGTGAAAATCCCACAAGTCAATGTATATAAAGCCTCATTTAATATTGACAAAGTAAAACTCTGTAAGTATTAACAGTTTTACCGTACATATTGATATGATCGTATCACAAATATCACAATCACATTTCCAACCGGTATTGATCTAGCCACAGCGAGCGGATGTCTTGCAAATAGAATACAAATGAGGCGATCCAAAACTGTTTGTTTGCATTGCCTGAATCAATACATGTATTATGGATCAATGCGTTGGTTTCAAGGGCTAATCAACAACTACTATTAAGATGTTTATTTGTATTTCCAAGGTAAAACTCCAATGGTACAATTATGTAGGCTTATCCCATGGCTGGGCAAAGACGTCCCTCCCTTTCTTCCATGTGTCCCTGCCCTGATCAGCTGGCCACCAGTCTTGATCAAAGGCGTCAAGTGCATCTCGCCATCTCCGACGAGGTCGGCCACGACGCACAAAATGTAATTAATGGACTTTATTCTGCAAGTAGGCCGCAATGGCACTTTTGGTAAGCCGTAGTCAGTGGCGTAGCTAGGTGACCAAGGGCCCTGGGGCAGAAAAGACTGGGGTCCCTAAACTTATTTTTGTAATGAGTTGCCATGATTAAAGAAGTGTACTAGATTTTATATAAATTCCGAACGTGGGATAATTTTGCGCTAGTACAATAATAGGTTTGCTAATCAGGTCTTGGGGACCCCCAGAGCTTGGGGGCCTTGGAGCACTGCCCCGCCTAGGCCTTTGGTAGCTACGTCATTGGACGTAGTTAATGTAAATACAAAAATAAGTAAACGTTTGAAATAGTAGTTTATGCAATCTAACGATTATGTATGCTTTGCTAGTCGAGAATCGCGTTTAGAGTCGCGTATAAGTAAGGTTGGAGACTTAAAAAGCTAATTGTATTATAACTATTGCATAGGTACACTATTTTTTCTACAAGTCAACGGAAATTAATTAAACAAACCGAAATAATTAAGCAATCCAGTCCTGCGGAAATGAAGATTAGACACATGGGTTGTTGGCTTGTTGATATCTTTTATGTCCGTTGCGTCACGTGATTCGTCATTTTCGAGTTCAGTAACGGCGACACGTCATTGGCCAATTTCATAAGATTTTAGTTAAAGGGAGCTCCGTAGAGAAAAATGTGTGATTTTAGTTTCGTCTAAAAATAAATAAATAAAATAAGCCTTTATTTCTGACTATTGATTTACAATAATACTTAACTAACTATATAATGTTTCTGATATCCGGGATGTTTTCGTTCGTGTCAGTTTGCCCCTTGGCAAAGGCCTCCCCTAGAATTTTCCATTCTTTTCTGTCCATCGCTTTCCTTCTCTTCTCCACATTGGTCCAGCCATTTCTCTTATCTGATCTTCCCATCTTTTTCTTTGTCTTCCTTTTCTCCTTTTCCCGTCACGGGGTACCAGACAGTGATGTCTTTGGACCATTTATCTCTTCAGAATTTACAACGACGTTTTTTTGACAGCTGCAACTGAAAGGACTAGTTTCGTCCACGATATCTTAATTCAAACATTGAAATCGAAGAGTAGAAAATAGTATTTAGTATTTCACTTCTTCATGACCGAGTTTCAAAGAACGGCGATGTTAAACTGATTTAAAGTTGCATGATTTCATACATTGTTATGGTAAACGGGACTTAATCGCGTACAATTAAAACTCATTTAAATCACTGAGGTCACCCAACGTTTCGGGGCGCCATAACATGCTTAAGTATTTACATAATACTGCGCACTGAATCTGGGTGGCATTAGTTCTGGGTGGCGCTCGGTAAAGTTCCACATACCGTTTCCCTCCAGCCAAATGCGGAAGTGTTCTAACTCCTGAATATAGTAACTGTCAAAAACCTAGTAGAAAGGAATCTGTAGTTTCATTTCGATTTCCTCACATAATACTAGTTAGCTTTAAAAATATGGATGCGTACCACTCCTTTATTCAGAGCTTATCCGAACCCATTATGTTAAACCGCGAATGAGTGTATTTGCTATTATCTGAATATAGTTTGTATATATTTTGACCAAGTGCGAGTTGGATTCTCGAAACTATGGTTCGGGTACCATATCATAACATTATTGCATAAACTAAATTTAATTCATTAATCTATAAAAGTAACATAGAATAACAATCTAACTAGTGGCTCTGGAAGCTGTCGATCTTGCGAATATTTCTTTTTAAATTTCCACAACTTGCTTTGATAAACAAATTATATATAATTATCGGTTTGGTCACAAAAAACAGCAAAATCGGTTCAGAAATGCGACCTGTATTTTGTTTGTTTTACTCGGTCAATTACTAACGATTCGATGGACCTCTGTTGTCTGTTTAAAGATATATTATGAATATTATTATTGTATCTCCGTTCAATTCACGGGTTCTTACATCCCGGTCATTTGGGACGCGTGCGTGGGGATGTAGGTCCAACACGCAAAGGCCTTTTGGAGACGTAGTTTAATGTACTTCATGTAGTACATGTGCTAGAACCCATTCACGGGTACATCGGTAGATACCCGTGAATTTCCCAGCAGGCGTTGGGGTTATTGTATGTTAAGTAGAGCTGTAAAAGCCCTGTTACACCCTGCCTGTTACAGCCCTGAAACACCTGTTAGGGCAAAATCGATTCTAATGTGGATAGGTTAGAAGATTAAGAGCGAGTGATTCGCTTCGCTTCAGCTCCCGTCTTAATCTTCGAGGTTATTTTTTTCTATAAAAGCTCAAAAAGATCTGTCGGTCCAAAATCGACGCTTCGTGGATAGGGATAGATGCCCCCATTCCCCTACCCAACCTCCCCCCTCTCGACCTAATTTATGATCATATGGCCTTCAAATGATATTGACGGTAAGTGAATTTTGTATGGAAACTTATATATCGTGCTGACAGATCGATCGAAGCGCCAGGCAGTGCTCGTTGACATCACCATCCCCCATGACGAGAACCTCGTGAAGGCCGAGAAGGAGAAAGTCAGCAAATACCTAGACTTAGCACACGATTTGACCGCCACGTGGGATGTTGATTCAACGATCATTGTCCCGATAGTCGTTTCTGCGAACGGTCTTATAGCGAAGAGTCTCGACAAACATCTCAAGAGACTCTCGCTAGATGGCTGGGTCAAGGGTCAGATACAGAAGGCGCCAGGCGGTACTCCTGGACACGGCGCGGATAGTCAGGAGGTTCCTCTCTCTGTCGCCCGACACCACCGGTAGCTTAGGCCCCGCCTCGCTGCCGGCGGCACCCTAGGTTAGGGTTTTATAATATTTTTATGTTTTGTTAGTGTATTTTACTTTTTATAAAGATATTGTAAAGACCTAACCTAAGAACGAAAATGAATAAAGAGAATAATAATAATAAAATGCTTTATTGTGCACTACATGGAGAATTATTACAATGACAAAACATGAACAGGATTTAAGTAAGTAGGTAACAACAGGCGGTCTTATCGCTAAAAAGCGATCTCCTCCAGACTACCTTAATTATTAATAATTAAGGTTGGTTGAGGTAAATTATTAATAATATTGTAAGATTTTACCATAGCACGGGACCATTGGGTCCCGGACTTTTGGAAGACTTGCGTGAAAAGGTTGCCGCGCGAACGAAACATTTCGAATTTAGGTATTAGCGAACCGAGCCGAGCGGCCGGTGCGTGGGCTGTTATTCACAAACCTAATCATCCTCTCCACTCACCTCTCATCCGTTTTTATCTGTTATGTGAGGTGACAGGTGAGGACGGTGTATATTCAATCACTATTTATGAAAAGTTTTGTTCAAACGTGATAAATTCTAGAATGTACAAGATCGGTTTTTATTCTTATAGTCAAATTATCGAGAGCTCAGAACGACATAGCTTTCGGTAATTTGGCTGTTGTACTTACTTGCATCTGGAAAACAGTATGTATAGTATAACGCAAGCAGGAAATAAAAACAGTAACAAAAACGACTATTATTAGATTAATGTAGACATTAAAGAAAGGACAGAGAGTAATACTTAAACACTACACATTATCTGTTTGAGTCATTACGTTCTATTTGCATTTGCATTCTCTGTGTTTACACTATACGAGATTCGACTCGAAATTTATTTTTGTATGTTTAAATTTTCATGTTTGTCTGAAAGCATAACCTATTACATAAAGACATGATTAATTTAGCCCTATTTAAGTAAGCAAATTACATAAAAAAGCAGAAAGTTGTGTCCTCCAGCACAGCGACCGATTCACTGCCGCGAAGACGCACTTTTTAACTGTATGTTCATGTACTGAGTATATTATATTTGTAACTGTGTGTCTTTTGGTGCAGTGAATAAATGCTTTCTTTCTTTCTTTCTTTCCAGCAGAAAAGGTGCAATAACCAAATCATTTCCAAATGGAGTCTACTTACTACATTCTATCAGCATTCTTGAGATTATTTTTATTTTTCCACTTTGATACTGTTTCTTACTCTTTTTACCCTTCCGTCACTTTAAAAAGCAAAATCACTAAAACGTGAGTAAATTACTAAATATATAACATGGCTGTTTTGACACCTCAAATAAGTACGCCTAGTGATTTAATGACCAATTTATTAGGGTTCCGTAGCCAAAATGGCAAAAACGGAACCCTTATAGTTTCGTCATGTCCGTCTGTCCGTCTGTCCGTCTGTCCGTCTGTCACAGCCGATTTACTCGGAAACTATAAGTACTACAGTGATGAAATTTGATGGGAATATGTGTTGTATGAACCGCTACAAAATTATGACACTAAATAGTAAAAAAAAGAATTGGGGGTGGGGCCCCCCATACATGTAACTGAGGGATGAAAATTTTTTTTTCGATGTACATACCCGTGTGGGGTATCAATGGAAAGGTCTTTTAAAATGATATAAAGTTTTCTAAAAAACATTTTTCTTAAAGTGAACGGTTTTTGAGATATCAGCTCTCAAAGTCGTAAAAAGTATGTCCCCCCCCCTCTATTTTTATAACTACGGGGTATAAAATTCTAAAAAAAATAGAGGTGATGCATGCTAATTAACTCTTTCAACGATTTTTGGTTTGATCAAAGTATCTCTTATAGTTTTTGAGATAGGTTGATTTAACTGTAATTTTGGTTAAGTTATTTTTGCTGTTTTATAGATACTAGTACGGAACCCTTCGTGCGCGAGTCCAACTCGCCCTTGGCCGGTTTTTTTTATCTGAAACCATCAGGCGTTTGTGCTAATAATCGAAACGTAATATTTTCATATATGTATGTCTTTTTATAATGAATACTTAGAAGGGGGTGGCTTGCGCAATATCATACAAATCAAACGTAATGCGTAAAATGAACAAAGTTATCAAAGAAATATGATCTTAGGATGACTCTCATTACCATTATGTATTTTTTATTAATTTAGTATTTTGTTTCAAAGTTCAATAAGGCGCTGACATTGAGTAAGGATCAGGAAAAATAATATACGTATGTTCTTTAAGTGTATTTGACTAATTCAGCGCATAGCACTAGTGATTTATAAGTACGTCATTTTTCAGAATTTCGTGCAGGACCCCCTTAAGACTAATTAATCTAATAGCAAGGGATGCACATGGCGGATACCATCTCCGAACGCACAATATGATACATCCGGAGATGGTCACCGCCAGTTGCAAAGACTATTGGTTTGGTGTGCAGCCTTTGGCTGCGATGGGAACTAAGGCCAAAGGGTTATTGAGTTGAATGTTGGATGGGCTGGATACTGGATTATGGGAGGAGACTTGTCCATACTGATCCATCTAAATGGCCTACCTTATACTTATACTACCATTACCTTAATATTTTCCTTAGCGTTCATTAAGGAAAATGTTAAGGGCTATTTATTTACACAAGTACAGAGAAAGTCAGCCAGCCCTTACACAGTTTTATAAATCTCTTATTTCTGTTTTCTATTCGTTATACCGGCAGCGGCGTTTTAGGATTCCGTAGTAAACAAGGAAGCCTTATAGTTTCGCCATGTCCCTCCGTCCGTCCGCGGCTTAGCTCAATAACCGTTAGTACTAGAAAGCTGTAATTTGGTTATTGTCAATTACGCCGACAAATCATGAAAAAAATATTTCTTTGGGTACCTCCCCTACACGTAAATTGGGTGTGCAATTTTGTTTTCATCCAAAACCCCAGCAGCTTGTCCAAAAAAAATTTTGGGGTTTTTAAAACCATTTTTTGATTCAGGAATCCGTTTGCGTGATTTTAAGCTATAAAGCGATAATTTTTGTTATATTAGCATCCCCCCCACTGCCAGCTGAACGATGGTAACTGGGCATGTAAAAAAAATTATAGTACAAGTATATGTGATGAATTTAAAAGGAAAACTTTCAAAACTAAGTAGATATTGCTAATTAACAAGTAATAGCCGAACTTAATGTAAGTACTTATAATAGCAAATTTTCGTACAATTTCCAAATTACCTGTGTCGAAAACATAGTAGATAAATTTATTACAACTTTTAAGTCCACATAATATAACGGATCGACAAAACGGAACCCTACATTTCGCGTGACCCGACACGCAGTTGGCCGATTTTTATTTATCTAGAACCTCGGAACATAGATAAGTAAAATGTTTGAAGCCTCCAGGGTTATCGTATTTGCGAAGTACTAGGCTAAATTGTAAACGTAAAACTAAAGCTGTATCCCGGATTCACACAATCCCGTTGAGTGGTTTAGTGCAATGGCGAGCAAAATAACGGGAGGTCGATTATTATAAAAAATGTACAGTGAAAATAATACACAGAGCCGCAAGTATACCGGTTTGGATCCATACTAATATTATAAATCCAGACCCCTAATAATATTACAAATGCGAAAGTATGTCTGTCTCTCTGTTATCTCGTAATTTAGACGAAATTTGGTATGGAGGTAGTTTGAGTCCCGGAAAGGATATAGGATTTTTATCTCGTAATTCATCCCTTAAGAGGGTGTAAGTTTGGATGAAAAAGCGATAACTAGGGAAGCGCCTGAAGGAAAAGAATATCAATGAAATTCTAACGCCATTAACTAGTTATGCGCGGCCGAAGTTGCAGGCAAAAGCTAGTTATATAATAATACTGTAAGCAAATGCTGGGGTGTATTTTTAGCGAAATATACACATTTATTAAATAATTTTCGAAAGCAAAAAGGGTAATAAATATATCACAGAGCCACTAGTTTTAATTGAATGAAATATTAAATTTCCAGATTGAGCCGTAGAGAAAAATATTTGTGTTTGTACAGTATTATTATATAACTAGCTTTGCCTTTTTAAATATTATAGCTGTAATTTTTTAAGTTGCATTTTAAGTGAATCATCTTTGTGTAGGTATCGAATGGTCAAATCCCCAAACCATGTCGCAGACCCCATCCATCACCACTTCCTTAAACCAGACCATTGACAACGTCACCGGAGGTTTTGTACAGTGCCCCCAGTGTACTCAATCCCGTTTCTTTAGAGGAAGCAGGGGCTTCAACATCCATAATGTTCCCGTTCATAAAACCCACACTCAACCATCCCAACTCGTAAGTTCAGTGCCAATTGATATCCGGTCAGTCTTAAACACTACAATAGACAAAATCTTTGAAATAAAAATTGTTTCAGAAAATTTCCAAAAACTGACTCGATAAAAACATTCTATATAATTACCGGACCTGCGGGGTAATCACGTAACTTTTGTACTACCGTTAGGTAGATTTTAATGTCAAATTTTAATTGTCAGCTCATACATTTATACTTCACAATTGACAGCAAAATCTATCTATCGTTAGTACATAAAGTTACGTGATTCGCCTGCTGCTCATAAAATTTCACGAGAATCGTTTGCAATATGCGACCTGTAGAGGAGAACAAACCCTTAAACAAATATATATTTTTTTAATTTCAGAAAACTTATTCGACAAACAAAACTGTGTATTTATCCAACCTGGTCACAAAATTTCACGAGAATCAGTTGAGAAATGCGACCTGTAGAGGAGAACAAACCGAAATTCGTCCGCAGAAACTTACAAAAGGGTGTCTATTATTTTATCGAAATATCTTACATCGATTTTCATTTCACCGAAAACTGTTCAACGAATTTCATTAGGTTTTTTTTTCTAATCACATAATCATCAATTCATTGCATTTTATATAATCGAACCACTTTTCATAGTTAATCGTTTCGAATCCGTCTCTAGTCGTAGCGTAACGGTACATCGAATTTACCTTTCATAGAAATATTCGTTATTCATAGTATTAATTTAACGAAACTTGATTCACAGATAGTACGTTCCATATAGTATTCTTTCCACGAACAATGTTTCATCGAACAACCAAGCAAGCATGATTTTTCAAGGCGCATAATCTTTCTGGGCTTATGTAAAAAAAATAACCTCGAAGATTAGGACGGGAGCTTTGCTCCCGTCTTAATCTTCTAACCTATCCGCATTCCAGACGGTTTTGCCCTAACTGGTCTTTCTGGGCTTACTAAAAAAAAATAACCTCGACCTATCCGCATTAAAGTCGGTTTTACCCTAACAGGTCTTTTGTACATTTTAGGTTTTGGGTATTTTTGTTTTTGAGTACTTTTACACAGTACACCAAGAATCTGGGAAATTTTTAATTTTAGTCGTATTATCAAGAATAGTAAATAGTGGTGAAATGATGTTCTAGGTAATAAGAATTTTGGGAACTGAAACCTTCGTTAAACCAAAATTATACTAAAGGCCATTCGATGAACGACTACGTCGATAAACAAATAAAATACTGAATTAAAATTCGATGAGTTGTTTCTTGTGTAAATGGTAATTCGAGCAAATGTATGAGCGATCTAACGAAGTTCGATGAATGATTCCTAAGTGATAATAAAATTCTGCGAATAGTGTTATAGGAAACGATAATCGATGTAACGATTTTCGGTAAAATGATGGATTCCCCTTACAAAATCATTGATAAAAAAATTGTTTTTGGAAATTTCCAAAAACTGTCTCAACAAAAAAAAATCTATATAACTATCGAACCTACTCACGAAATTTCACGAGAATCGGTTGAGAATTGCAACCTGTAGACGAGAACAAACGGAAATCCGGACATACGAAAGCATTTTTGTCGAAGCTGAACCAGAGATCTTCGTTTCATACGATCAATAAAGCAATTTTTATCTCAAGCATTTTAAGTATCTTTTGAGGACAGGGACGGGGATGTGAAGTGCCGAATTTGGCCATCTTAGTTACTTTTTTAAGCCCCGCCTAATTTTAGTAAATGTGTAAAACATTATTATCATTGAAATATATCCTATTTACTCATACGAGTTTAATTTATGTTTCTTAAACTTATTATTCAGTAAAGTGTAGGTAAAATTTGCCACAAATGGTAATTTTGCCCTACTAAACTTAGCATTTAGGTACTTATGCAAAAGAAATAAGTCGATTAATGTTTGTGTCTTTTCATTAAAAAATGACTTACAACTATATACATCTAGTAGGCTTACTACTTCACAATGTAGACTGTGCATGTAACAACCAGTAGTTCAGTTCCACGGGGTAAATTGCCAGACATTTTTATATGTATGCGAATTGATCACATTAAATCTACATAAATGTAAAATAAATTAATACAAATAACAATTTTAGTGTCGTACGCACTTTATTTGCAACTCACTGCATCTAGCTTTATACCCAAGAGACTGAAACTTTCTCAAATAGCTGGATCCTTTCCTTAAGTTAGACATGGCACAAGGAATACTTAACTTGTATAAACATCAAAATTCAAGGATGTTGAAAAATAAAATGTTTCTGTATCTACAAACTGCAGTGGCATCTTCGGTTTGCAGCCTTTTCTGCAAAGTAATTTATAGCATTACGTCATGTGAGGGCCATCTTGAATCATTTTTGGCTGCGATTAAATATAATAACGAACAGACGTGTGTTATTCCAACCACCCTTAATAGCCACCCCTTCCGTATTTCTCAGTACATAGGTTATTTCAAACATTCGAACCCGTCAAACCGTTTTTCAAAAAACTTATGTACGAAATATCGATTAATCTCGATCGACCTCGCAAGAGTTGAGAATAGTAGAATATAATTTTCGGGGTAAAACTGTTTCTGTCCTTGGCGCGCTTAAATCACTACACTCAGGACTCAGCACTTATAGTGTGCAGACGCAAGGTTAAGACGAGGAACCAACCTGTCAGGACCCTAAAGAATGCGAACTCTTTAACCTAGGGTACCAAAACTATGCTCCTATTACTACCTATACCTGTAAACATAGGGTACAAGGAGTTCAATATGGAAGTAAACTTCGAAGAGTATGTAGATACACCCATTTCTTTACAAATCACTTAGAAAAAAGTTCTATTAAATTATGTGTTTATAATGGACACAAAATCACTCCACTGGGGTATTTTATAGTTGATGTCAGTTACCAAGGCAATACGAATAAAATCTGAATATACGTCATAGAAAATGTGTATACATATATATACATATAGATATATATATATATATGTATTTGTATGTAATATCTATATAGATATATATATGTATTTGTCTGTAATATCTATATATTTACGCATGTATTTGTATATATAATTCCGTGGTAAATGTATATTAGTTACGAGTATATGTATGTTTATTCTTTTGAAATCATTTAACTTTTATGAATTATATTCTCATTGCACCCACATTTGCTAGTTTCTGTTTGGCCCTATGGTCGACTGGTAGAGAATGCCTCATGGCATTAAATCCGCCCTTTGTACTTATATTCTTTTTACGCAATAAAGTTTAAAATAAATAATAAATAAAATGGTGGGCCACTATGGACTCTGCACAAAAATAAAATTATGTATGAACTCAATGTACCGACATGGTATCTCCACAGATGAAAGTGCCACTACGGATTGGGTACGAAAGTAGATTCGTCAGGTTTTCAAACTGGTACGCCGTGGAAGCATCAAGTGTGAGCCTCTCAAAGCACCTATTGCCACGTCAGGATAGGCATTTGCACTCCGACAATTGAACACCTGGAATCCCAGCTGCGCTCGGGTAATGTGGATGAGCCTAATCTTGTTCGTAAACTTAGATACTCGTCGTGTCAAATATTTGAACGATAGGCTTGCTCATATTTCTGAGACGAACGTTCAGGTTTCTGACATCAGTAGTCGGTTGCTTAGGATTTTGAGTGAAATTTATAAGGGGGAAAGTGACACAAATAGTGTATACGAGGAATCCCACGCAACAGGGTATGTAGAAAAGTGGTCGTGAATTGAACTGTTTTTGTTGTCGGAACATTAAATTATTGGCGAAGTTGGCAACGCCGAATTAACTGAAAACCAACTGACTTATTTAATACCTCAAGTAAAATCACGTTGACGTAATTCTGATAGAGATAGTCGTAAGTAGTGTAAGTATATAATTATATAAAACAGCGGTTTTGTATATCATGAAACATTTAAACGCAATGAGTGCATTTATTTGATTCTAATCAACACGATTCTTCTCGGCATTTGTTCTTGACATTAACGGGGGTAGATCATTTAACATCCACGGCCAATCAAGCTGAAGGGTTGATTACACGAGAAAACACACCTAAATACCCGCCCTGAGGCTTTCCAAAATTAATTAATCTATGAATATTAATCATTCGGTCGGAGGTATCTATTTTTATGCGGTCCAATTAATAAGAGTATTGGATCAAAATGAGTTTTAAATATTAGTACGCTCTGTCACGTGCTGCACAAACGGTACGACTTGCCACGTCGTCTTATGTATGTATGTATGTAAGCACTTTATTGTACACAATAACAGGTTAAAACAATATACATGTCACATAAGATTAGAGTACAAAGGCGAACTTATCCCTATGAGGGATCTCTTCCAGCTAACCTTTGAGGGATTGAGTGTAGAGTGGGAGAATGAGATAGACAAACTTACACAGTGTACTAAAACTTCATCTTCAATTTCATCTTCTCCTTCGTCTTCATGGTACAAACAATTTTGCCGCGCTTTAAACTAGATACTATAATTATATAGGCTGGCAATGTATATACATTGTGATGATAATAATGAGTCTAGTCTAAGAATGTTCACCTTGGAAAGATCCTTGTAGTATTGATGGTGCTTTTGCCAGTCTATATTTACTAGTTTCAGTTTATTCTCACGTTCAGGCGCTTTGAAAAACACCGTTATCACCAATCAATCAGTTCGCCTTTGTACTCTAATATTATGTGACATGTATATTGCTTTAACTTGTTAGTGTGTACAATGAAGTACTTACATACATACATCAATTAAATTGAATGTGGTAATAAATCAAAAAAGAACACAATACAAAAAGCGCAATATATAAATCTTAAGCGCGCGATTGTTTTACATACGGCAATTGCAGCGTCCCGTTGCCCGTACTTCCGGATGCATTGCGTTGACCGCATGCATTTAGGTACATATTGAAACGCTGTGATTGCCGCATAAAAAACCGCGCACTTAGAGTAAAGGCTATAAGATTATCGGTGATTTAGTTCGAATATTTACAACAGAACTGGCAAAAATCTTCGATTTGTTGTATTTGTATATAGGTACTGCGATTTTTACAACAGTTACAGTATTTTATCTTTCATGGATTGTGATGCAGATTATGTTACAGAAAGTAAACGATTAAATCAATGACATGGTTCATTTTACGTAGCGTGATGATTAATCGCTTTATTTCTTAACTTACACCAATCCAATAAAATTGCGTGTCGCCCTCAAAGGGCCGGAATATGTTTAGAAGAGGTTTTTACGCTTCAAATCGGCAGAATGATGGTCCGACATTATATTGAAGACCGCTAATTGATTGTGTAATTGAAATTTATTGAACCTTGATCCTTTAGGGATAGATGACACTTAAATTTAAACCCCTTTTAACAAGTTTCTGAATATTATATAGCGTCTCGCGATTTGTGTGTCACTTGTATGTTGGAATTAAAAAGATGAGTTGTTTCTTGTAGCAGTAATTGTGTGAGCCCCGTGTAAGTGAAAATAAAGTACCTAGGCTAAAAAACTGTTGTAACCGACTGACGGAAAAATGCCCTGGTACCAACTAACTTTCGCCATAATCGCCAAAATGCCACATTCCAATATCGTAAAACACGCTATACTGCAAAGCCATGTCGAGTATGCTCTAAATACTGGCATACACCAGTGCGACGCATGCCTGAATTAAAAGGTCGTGCGTGACACGATTTTATTTATAAAATTCATTTAACAGGATCAAACTTAAAACCACCGTCCCGTCCGTCGTTTCGAAGGGAAAACAAAAAAAAATGTCAGATGCTATTGTGTCTATGAGGCGTGAAATTGGGAGAAAATAAGGGTTAAATCGAGCTTATAAATGGACCAAACCAGGCTTAATGGGTGAAAGTATCGCTGGTTTACGTGAGCAGCTCACCATGTCCTAGCACAATACCTAGTTATTTACAATCAACGTTTCGAAAGTAATTTTAATTAATTAATAAAAACACTAACTATCAGCGAGTATTTTTGAT